>OY992531.1:168477145-169184626 GCA_963921185.1 Dasysyrphus tricinctus | reverse complement strand
AAAAATCTACCACTTGTTCATAGAAAAAGATGATTGTGACGTCAGAGAAAGACCAAGATGGCGACTTGGGTGAATCAAATGAGCACAATTTGTTTCTGTTTATCATTTTTCTTTTCACAGGTTTTCGCAGAATGAATTGATTGTGATAAAAGAATCATCATATGAAAACATTTGTTTTCATTTTTTCACACTTCGAGAATCGCATTTGGCGTGAAGGGCTTATCATATCTATCACTTCAAAGTTTCACGGATCGAGAATTGACCCCTGGTTCAGATTAAAATCGAAACAACAAATAATGAAGATATTTTGGAGCACTCAATCAATGAATCTAACAATGACGTTGAAGACACCACCGAACCGAAGAATTCGGGGTTGAAACTGAAGCTTAAAAATATGGGAGGGATGTGGCGACCTTGTCAGTAGAAGAAACACTGTATCATATTGATTAAGGTTGCAAAGTATTTGATAAATAAATACTGTGTAGTCATAGCGAGAGATTGTTATTGAAAAATAATAAATAAGTTTTAGTTTTGTTTTATCTACCGAATAGTTATGTCTTGTGCTCATTATTTCTCTTTGGAAATCCAGGTTATTACAGAAATCATCTCATTTCCCATACAAATTCACATTTCGAAATGAGATAATTTCAACCAAATTTGCACGAAATTAGGTTGGAAACTAAGTCAAAACCTAACAAACACACCTAATTAGCCACAGTGTGAAGAGCTCTGAAAAGATTTTGTAAGAAAATGTCAAAGTTCAATGGAAGAAGATAGAAAAAACAACAACAAAAAGCGATCAACAGTCAGTTGAAATTTAAAAATGAAATGAACTGTCAAACGAAATTACCAAATTACAAATGAAAACACTCAAATTTGGTTGAAATTATCTCATTTCAAAATGTGAAGTTGTATGGGAAATGAGATGATTTCGAATTGAATTTGGAAATTTTCAACGAAATTACCTTATTTGGCCTAATGAAAACGCAGTATAAGAGTGTGCAAAAGAAAACTTCGTAAATTCAATCAACGGAGACCTTTACTTACCAATGATAAACAATTTCTTTTGGACCAAATTGGATGATATTGATATTTGCAATCTTTTTTGGGTTCCAAAAATAAGACAATGTCAGTGGAGTTTACCTGGCTGAACAGAATGGAGACGGAGCTGCAACTGGAATATCTGTCAAAATTTTGAATACACACAAATTCAATGATGTGAACAGAACACGACGCAGCTGCAGACGGACCTGCAAACGCAGCTGGACAAGTTGGCCAACTTTTAATTTTAGCTTGCGGCTTTTTTGACGTTTCAAAATTGAGAGCAAATCGAAGGGTTTACATGTGGGCTAAACAGTGGCGTAGCGTAGAGGGGGTGGTCCGCCCCGGGCGGCACTTTATGGGGGCCGGCAAATTTTGCGGCACTATATACGGGGCGAAGTTTAATAACTGTTGAATACAAGCTTTGTATGGCCTTTATCTGGAACCTTTTCTATAAAAATTTCGTAACACAAAACTGTTCTTTATTTCGATTTAGGTTAAGCCCTAGAATAGATTCTCTTCAAATTTGGGATTCAGCCTTTAAGGTTTGGTTAGAAGGAACATTGTGTTTTTAGCTCCAAAAATAACGGTATTTGGCTTAAAAACGACTAGGTTAATTTTGTTCATGAATGATGAGTCCAAAATAAAAAAAAAAACAGAATTAACAGAACTTGCTTTTTCATAAAATTTTGTTAGGCAGAATAAGAAAGCAGAATTTTGAAAAGCAGTTTCTTTCTTTAAACAACAGAGTTTTGAAAAGCAGAATTTTGAAACCAAAATTTTGTTCTATTTTCAAGGAAATTGTGTGGCAAGTGACAGGTACCGTTACTTTTGGTTAAAGAAAAGTGAAAAAATATATGACCAAAAACCAATATATACCAAGTGTAAAGAAAATCCTTCCAGCCGTTTAGGTTGTAGCGGAAGGGACAAAAAACAGAATTATGAGACCCACTTTTTCGTCTTCCCTATCAATCAAAATCTCGAGTGCGATGATGAGAAATCACTTGAGATATTTTTTTCACAAGCAAAATTTTCTTTGGACCAAAACTTAAAACAAAGCATTAATTAATATTACTATACAAAACTCATTCGGAAAATGAGACAGTCTTAGAAAAAAGTGTCTTCTTAAGCTTTTTTGTAGAGAATCGTAAAATCTAGATAGTCTTTTATGCCCGCTCACGTTGACGCAAGCGGAGTACCTAACAGAGTTTGAAAGAAGTGGAACTGAATAAATAGTAAATTTAGCTTTACGGAAAAAAATTTATTATCTTTTTTTGGTTATATTAGTCGATTTTTTTTTTTTTTTTTACACTTCAATTTTTTTTAATTTGAATATTTACAAATTTGGGAGGGGAAGGCAAAATTTTCCACCGCCCCGGGCGGCAGAAACTCACGCTACGCCACTGGGGCTAAAGTGATTTTTAAACTCTTGTCAATCACTCATAAAGACGTAAAGCTATTCTAACTTCTTTTTCATCATTATTCATTTTTATTTTTGTTTTAATTTTTATTTTCGATACTTAATTGTCAGAAAGCTGTACAGCTGCATTGTGGGCGCGTAAAAAAAATTGCAGTTGCAGCTGCAGCTCCAGCTGCAGCACTCTATTCTGTTCAGCCAATTACATGGTCGTCCTTTCCCAGTAGACTATTCAACGTTTGCTGGCCAAATTCAAGTCGACCAGTTCAGTGAAAAATCAGCCACCACATGTACGTAAACGGAATGCACCCAGGACCATCCGAAAACATCGCCGCCGCTGCCTTTAAGAGTGTGCAAGAGAAAAATTCGTTTTGGACCAAATTGGATGATATTGATGTTTGCAAACTTTTTTGGGTTCCAAAAATAAGACAATGTCAGTGGTGTTCACTTTTGCATTTTGGAATGAGGTACACAAGTTTTCCAACTCGGTTTGAAGCCAAATCATTTTAGTGCATTGTTTTTGAATGACTAGGTTCGGTTTCGGTGTCGGCTTTCCGGAACAGTAAGAAATCTGTGATCATTTCTGATTTCTTAAGGTTTTTTTTTATCAATCGATATCTATCACATTCATTCTTCAATGGAATTTTACAGTTGATGGGCTGATAGATAGGGGACGAACTATATTTTGACGGAAAAGTATATCTCAATTTCGATGTGACCCCACAATGCCCACAATGATCGATGCGGTAGAATCATTGAAAATTGGACCATTTGGATCAGTGCCACCGTGCGAAGCTGCGACGGATATTTGAGCTATGTCATATTCCATACATGGGCGTTTCAAATTAAAATTAATTTTGTTTCATTTCACGCTTCGTTTAGCCAAGATCCTCGACCGTTTGAGATACCCTTTAAATTTGTATACCGTGTGAAGCGTATAATGTAGCAGCAAAATATAGCTTAATTTCTATCGGAATAACATAAACCTATAATCATGGTGTCTCTATGTCGGTCAGCATTGGAGAACCCTCTTGCTGCCTTAAGGGCAACATCTACACCATAATATTGTGGGTAGGTACCTACTTTGATTCTAATATTTTGCTAAAATTCTGTGATTTGTCACAGTTCGGAGTTTTATATTAGCATGTACCTTTCTACACTGAAAGTTACTCCGCGATGTTTTTACTTTTCTTACCTTAAATTGGATAGACAAAAATTGGCATTATTTCTTTTTTAAACTATTTTCTTTTGCAATACAACTCGTTATGTGTAATTCAAATGCATGAAAAACATGTTTAACTTGCTTTGTGTCATGTTTTATTAGCGGTTTTCTTTTCATTCATGCTCGAAAGGGGTTCCTTCTTCTATTTCAAAAGGTCTGTGTGCTAATGCCAATGTTATTTTCTTTCTTAACGAAGAGCAAGTGTCGGCAAAGAACAAAAAGTGTCGTTCTAGCAAAGTGCAAATAGACCTAACCGGCCGGTTGGCAGAGGGACTTCCTTTCCCTTGAACCAACAACAAACGAGAAATAAAACAGCATACCCTCCTATATAATATCCTGAGTAAATAAATCCCTAGCCATTACGTTCCTATATCCATATCTACATATATACAGACACATACATTTTATAAGTTATAAGTTCTAACTCATGCGTCTAACAATGTTTTTAATGTTTTATTTTTCCCTTTTTTCCTTACAGGTAAGACAAGACAAGAAGTTTCGAATAACAGAGGGAAAAGTATAGTATAATATGCGTTTGAATGATCTCACACCTCCAATGCACTTATCCAATGGTAGGTAAGCAGGGTGCATCTGTAGACTCTCTACAGTGTAAATTAGGTCTGGTATTTGTTTCAAAGGCACCGACTACTGGACTAAGCTGCAGTTTTTAGTTGAAGAGCATGTGTAATGAGACTTCTACACATGATTCACTATGGCAAATAATAAGGGAACAAGTAAATTCTCAATTAAAGGAATTTTACACGTCTGGCTCGTCGCCTCTGTGCTTGGGATCTCTGAATAAGGCAATCATGCGTTAATTTATTTGCAGGTGTCCGCATGTTGTGTATTTATGAAAATTTTATTTGAAGTATTTTTCACTGTGAAACCAATACCTGTATGAACGTACCATGAACAATGAAGTATGAAATATTTTTTGCATTTTCTATAGCCCGCATAGGACTGTAAACATAATAGTGCAAACCATACCCCTTCTTTTAAAACCTCGTAAGTTGAAAAAAAATTACTCAGAAGACACCAAAATCCTATTTAAAAAAGCAATGTGGGCGTAGATATTAGGCGTGTTTTATTATCATCGGGATCTGGATCTGGATTAAGTTTTACACGTAATACAAAAACAAAATAATGGGAAATTTTCCGAAATTGTTTTTGTAATACGTGTTAAAAGAAGATCCAGATCCAGATCCAGATCCCGATGATAAAAAAACACGCCTATTGTTTAAGCTGTTGCTAGCCAAAACCGGAGGTTATCTTATTGAAACTTAATAAGTCAAATTTCAGTTTTGCCTATTGCAACAGCTTAAACAATGTCTACGAATATGCCCCGATACAATCTTTTAACCTAAAATGCTTCAAACCAGTTGATAATAGCCAAAAAGGACCAGGATCATGCCACAGTTACGAGGCATTGATACTTGAATCCAGTATCTGAAATAAGTACCTAAATTTAATTTAAAGACTTCTGTGGCTTTGACAGGAAGCCAAAGATATAAATAAATGTACATTCTATCTTTTGCTGCCAACTTTCAGAGCAGTGCAGATTTTTTCAACAACTTGCAGTTCAAAGCCATTTTTGTATGTAGGCATAGGTTAACGTATATACATACCTACTATATTATTACTTTTTTAAATTTCGTTTTGCCAAAAACGGCAGCGGGATCTCAAAATCCCATTTCCGAAAATTAATAAGGAAAGAAAATTTTGTTTTGAAAATTTTCCGAAATGGAATTTTGAGACATCGCGGCCGTTTTTGGTAAAAAAAAACCAAATTTGAATTTCTCGTGATATGCTTATAAGAAAATAGCATTAGGTACTCCTAAAAATACACAGAGAAAAATATTGAACATATTCATGTTTGAATCAAACTCAAACACATACGATTTGGCATGGAACCGATTTCTGTTTGAATTGAACATAAATGTATTTATTCATCGTAGACTGGATTTAAACGAGTTTTTGTTTAAATTAAATATGCTTTCTATTTGATTTGAACATATTTCTCTTTGTTTTGATTAACTTCATTCAATGTTATTTCAAATAGAATCATATTACTTTTTTTGAACATTCTCGTGTTTAAATTAACTATGTTTTTTGTTTTAAATATGTAAAAAGATGCAAATACTTACCCGAACTTATTTTTTTATTTTTACTCCATTTATCTGACCAAAACACACAAGAAAACAGTAAAAAGTCTATGAAAATTTTAAAATCTTTAATCGAACATGCTTAGCAAGAACATATTAAATTTACTGTTAAAAATAAAACCACTTAAACCTGTGAAATTAAGCTTCTAAATTGTATTTTTGTATTCCAGTTGATTGATGTGGAAGGGGCATCTTTGGAGCACCTATATGTGAAATTACATGGTTAGCCTTTTTTGCTAAAAGTTAAAGAAGGATAAGCTCTTAATGTGATATGTATGTACTTACTTTTGATAAATGTTTGGCTTAAAACTTCAAACACCCAAGTGAGCCTTAAAGGACAGCATTTCACAATTGCAGAAAGGTGTAATTTGTAATCATCACTTGGCTTAAGATTATCCCAAATAGCTGTACCACTACATTTATTGAAAAGGCAATTCTTCTTTTTCTGGAGAAAAAAGGGAAAAACATGAATTAATTTTCATATCAACATCTAAAAAAAAAAAGAAACTTACCAAAAACCTCCTTTAAAGATTGCAAGTGTTCCAAAAATTTTATTTTGGGTTTTGGTTTTCCATCTTCTCGAAACGAAAAACAATGACATCATCACAAGGTTAACTTAAACTAAATTTTTCTTCGTTTAAGTTCAATTCAAACTGATCTGAGTTTAAATTTATGATTTTGTTCGATCTCGTTTTCTTGTTAACATTTTCAGTGGGTTCATATTTAAAACAACCTCGTTCATATTCATTTTATGTTAAATACTCTCAAGTGAGAAAAATAATTAAACAGACATTTCAAAAATCAAAGTCAAACTAGTTTGAATATCATATAAAAAATATTTGCAGGTTCTAATGAAATATTCAAACATGAATCAGTTTGACTTAAACACACTTTACTTTAAAATAATAGTATTTTCACATTCAAACAGATTAGAATTAGGTTTAAACCGAATTCTATTTGTATAAGTTAAACATATAATCAAACATGCATCTATTTAAATAACTCATAGTTCAGTTTTCTCAGTGTATAAACACCCGAAAATCGATTGATTTTCAAGCTGTTTTCCATAATATGCTATTTAGACTGCTCGATTTGGTTGAAAACGGTTTTTTTTTTTAAACAATCTGGCAAGGCAAACTATACATTCAAATGATTTCAGATTCCGTGATATGGGATCCGAGGAGCTTATCAAGGGAAGGGTGAAACCCAATTAAGGCTTACATGATTACCCTCGAAGTTACGTTCATATTTTTTTCGATGCACTGTTTAATCACTAAGGCCCCGGTTGTGGACTACAAGACTACTACAAGATTTTTTGAATAGCCTTTAATGAAGCTTTCGACGCGTATACTTCTTTTTTTACTATCAATCAAACCCAAAGTCTGTTGTGGGCTCTTAGTTTATGATTATTAAGTGCGATTGTTGCTCAACACGACTTGAATTACATTCAAACTAGACCAAAAGTGACAGCAAATTGTTAAAGGTGGTACCTACTTTTAATATTATGATCCTACAAAGTCTTAAAAATAACAGACAAAATTATCGTACCTATACTCACTCCCCCAGTGCCATTTTGGCCACTCTATTTTCCAATACCTATTGGTCGGAGAAAAAGGGTATGTATTAAAAAAATGTCCCAATTTGCATTTTTGAGCAATTGTTGTCATATATGTCCGATTCTCTGTTACCAGTGCTTAAGAAGATTGAGAATGACAAAGCTTCCAGAAAACACTCAAGGAAATATATGTAAGGTACAGATGCATGGAAACTTTGCCGCTTTCTATCTTCTTAGGGACAAACCACCGAGAGTCGGACTGTTAAAAACAATTAATCGAAATTGCAAGCTGAACATATTTCTCATAGGTATACAGGACAGCAACACAGCAAACACAAATTTTCTCTCTCCGACCAATAGATAGGTTAAAGAAATTTATTTAAAAATAGTGGGGGCAAAATGGTAAAATATTCTAGAACAAAAGAAAATTCTTTTGAAATCATCTACAAGATTTACCATATCTATCGGCACCACTGCCTTATCACTTCAACTAGTTTCATTTATTCTTTTTTCTTGGCTTTAGTACCTAGTTGCAGGAACAATTGCGGAAGCCTTTATACTAAGACTGTCTCGACCTTGAATTTGACGCCTGATTAAACATTTTGTTTATTAAAGAGCCGACAAAATCACTAAAGAACATAATATGATAGTAGGGTAAGTGTACCAGTAACCGGCCACCTAACACATTTTTCTACTTTGAAGCTTCATAACTAATTCAGCTGATTACATACGCTAATGTTATTTGTTCTGAGCAGTTATGGATCATGTTTAGTATTGAGTACAAAAATTTTAACTTACAGTTCCTACTATATATTTTTTAATAGCGAATTATTCTTCGAAAAAGTGAATTTTCACCAGTACCCGGCCACCAAATTTCAGTACCCGGCCAGTTTGATCTAATACCCGGCCATGTCCTTTTTACCCTGCGATTAGGTACTAAATATGGCAAATTTTGCATTCGTAAGAAAATCGAACTCGAGATTTCGATCAAATTTTGTTATTACGATGGTAGGGAAAAAGAGAAAAGATGGTCTAATAATTCTATTTTTCACGTTTTTCGATCATTCCACCCACTTTTTTTTTCTTAGAACCAAAAATAACAGTACCTGCCAGCAGATTGACATGTATTTTTTCGCAAAAACGTCACCACAACTTATTTTGAAAATATCAATAAATTAATCTAAGTAAAGGCTTCATTGGACTGGGAAACCATTCTTTTTAAAAATGGTTATTAAGAACCATTTTCTTTATCATTGATTTTCTCCAAAAGGGTATAGGTAACTGATTTCAATTATTTCTTTATACAATAATAAATATATCAAAATTTTCATAAAAAATGTTTTTTGGTTCACAAAAAACTACACAAGATTTTTTGAAAATCAATTACATATTTCGAAAACTAAGTATTTAAGGGTTTTTTTTTAACACTTTAAAGAATATTTAAGGAAGGAATTTTACTTTTAAGAAAAAATAACGGTAACTTCGACAAAATTGTCAAAAAAACCGTTTAAGAAAATATTTTTTTTCTCAAAAAGGGTTACTACGATTTTTATAAAACTTTTCGGTTTTTTCTCATTTTGATTTTTCTTACTATCCTGAAATTAATGGATTCAGGTTAGTTTTTTTATATACAAGTTTCAAATAAGATCTAATAATATTGCATATCAAAATTTTCAAAAAGAAGTTTTTGAAGTTATAATAAAACCCAAAATCCTTTTTTGTTTGAAAATTCAATATCTGGAAAATAGGTTGATAATCTTAAGTGAAATTTAATTTTTATATACACATAAATTAATACTTATGATTTGCATTCAAATATTTTTCCTAAAAAAGATTTTAAGAATTTGATATATAAAAAAATATTTTTTTTTAAAGCCCCTTCAACGATTTAAATATTTCTTTTAATTCAATAATTTTTGATCAAGAACTCAGATGGAATTCTCTTTTTCTAACTCAAACTATTAAAGGAGTTTTTTTTTTTAATTTTTCTTTAATTCTCATGTCATTATCAGAGTTGGGAAATAATGATAAAAAAGTTCAATAAGAATTACTTGTAGGTACCTAATTGAAATCTAAAACACTTTTCAATTAGTTTAAAATGTAATTGCAGACATTCAATTACTAATTACATGTAATTGAAAACCAAAGTAATTATCAAAAAGCAGTAATGATTAATTTTTGCAGTAATCATTACACAAAAATGTTATTCGTTTGTCAATTACATTTAACGAGATTTTTAATTTATAAAAACGTACGTAATGAATCACAATCCAAAAAATCAATCACCTTGATTGCAATTACATAGAACAGTGATATTCTTTCAATTACTTGCGAAAACCCATTACTTTTTTCAATTACAACTAATTTGGAAACTAATTTTTTTCAATTATTAATTTGTTAGTGAATTTATTCAGTTACATTTACAAGTAATGGAAATGTATCATTTTTTTTTTCAATTTCAATTACATATGTGTAATTGTAATTGAAAAGAAGGTAGAAATAAATTACAAAAAGTAACTACTATCAAATCAACCATTCTTTCCCAACTCTAGTGTTTATATACAATTTTTTAAACGCTCAGCCTCTTGATTATAATAGCAAGTTCGTGCGACCCAGTCGTGCCTTTCATCCTTTAGGAAATCTGAAACCAGTTCGCGAAAGATCTTTTGGTTCTTGTGGAGCAGTTTTTTGACTCATTTTATACCAAAAAGTATGTATTTACATACAATAAGTTATATGGCCGTATACTGGTGCCGTTTGTTCTAGAAACCGGCCATAGTAATCTTTTGAACAAAAACAGTGGCCGGATACTGAAACTTTACATGTAAAATACATTTTAATTGATAGTAGAGGAAGTCAGAAGTATTTTGCTTCACTTAGGCGTAAAAGAGATACAAAAGTTGATTTCAAGCAAAAATCTAGTCTCCGGCCACCCTGGCCGGTTACTAGAACATCTTATTAAAATAGTGTTCCAGTAACCGGCCACCGTATTTTTACTTATTGAAAACATGAAATTCATATTTTTTTTACATTTTATGATGACTAACTATATTATTGATACAAAAAAAACAAAAAGCAAGTTAGTATACTCACGGAGAACCCTGAAACTTGCTTCTTTTTCTTATTGGGTTTCCTAACTCTCGCGAACTGTAAAACGCAATTTTTGTACTTTCCGTGAACTTCGTAGCTTAAACATTTTTTTTTACATGGATCTGTACTTAACAGATCTGTCAAATTTTACCGAAACGTTAAATGTGCCTGGAATTTTCGTCACAATATATTTGCCCATGTAAACAATGTTATCTTTTCTTATTATTAACTATTTAATAGAAAGTGGCCGGATACTAGTGACTGGCCGGGTACTGGTACACTTACCCTACCTAGCTACAATGGGATTTCCTCATTTTTAGGTTTTATTTTATCTAGACACCAACTAATTAAATGCAAATTGCTACCTTTATTGAGTAGGTATAAGTCAGAATGTCAAAACGTACATACAATTATTGAACACACATACATACATACATATGCATATGTTTATTATACCTTGTAGAAGGTAAGAGTTCTTACAACCGGAAATATTTCATTTCCGTTGCAAAAAAAAAGAGACAGGGTACCCTCACTACCCTCATGACACTTAGTTTGTATAATATCCTTATAGCTCAACAAGTCCTTAAATGTAACCCATATTCGAATATTATGCTCAAAATAACTTATGCAAATTATTAATTTTTTTTAGTAGGTACCTACATAGCACAATCTTTTATGGTTCTGTTGCACGTGTATATCTGCATATACAGTTTAGAATACAAAAAATACTATAACAGTAATAAATAGCAACATGGGAACAAAATGCTTGATAGTGTTTAGGTATATATACATAGGTATAGGTATAGTACATCTATAAACTCCCTCGGAGTGGTTTCTTGTTTTCTTTTTTATATCGTAAACTCATACCCACGATTATGTGTTGGATATACTTAAGTTGCCTCTCTCTTGTAATTAAAACTTACTTAATTCACTTGGAGAATTAATTTATGGCAATGAGTGGGCTTCTAACTTAAAGTGGCCGTAGGCGCATAGCCGTGTCTATGTATAAGTAAATTTACTCTGAAGAATGCTGGTTCGTCGCGTAATCGACCATCTTCAACATGAAAAAGGAGTAACTAAATAAAAAAAAGTATAATAGAAAAAATATTTCCCAAGGGAGATTAAATAAATCTTAGAAGGATATCCGGTGATCTTAGCTTATTTTCAGTGCAATTCTGTTACGCTTCGAATTGCAGTAGAAGCTACGAATTATTTTGTTTTCTCTTGATTTTTGATGATTGCACTTCATGTCTTGAATGTCAAACTTCCTTCTATTTTAAAATCTATTATTTATTCAAAGAGTATTTGCTATCGACTTGGAAAAGCCCTTATTTAGGTACCTATCTATGTTTTTGACTGTTAAACTTGCAAACAAATAATACCTTAATTAATTGTTTTGAATGATTAAAAATGTTAACTAGTTAGCTAAGTACCTATTCCTATCAAATTTCCATACATTTTCAGTCCAAATTCTTCATAGCTTTACCTACGAACAAAAAAAAGTTTGATATGAAATCTATAAAAATAAAGTCGTCCAGCATTTAAAATTTCAATAATTGATGTACTGATATCACTATGACATTTATGAATTTAAAATTTGAATCTTAAAATTATAACACTAACATTTAAATATCAATTTTTATTTCCCTTATTTAACATACCTACATAATTTATTAACAGTTAAAATTTGAAATTTAAATGAATTTTTTAACATTTTTTAACATTATTAATTCCATACTGATATTGTGGAGTTTATATTTCTGATCTTAATAGTACCTATGTGTGTTTTTTTGCAGACCAGATTAAATTTAAAAATAATTTGAATGTAAATTACATTCAAGAAAACGAAAGCTTTATATCTTGGGATAGTGATATAGTGGCGATAAAAATTCCGCTTTTGAGCTAAGCGTGTATAAATACAGAATAATAAACATTATAACTATTTAGTATTTATTATACATGGAGAAACCTGTAAGCACAACTAATATGAAAAGTAATTGGAAAAGAGGAATAGGAAGGTATAGTGTCATGTCCCTAGTAGTCGAAAACTTAGTGGTTCATAATAAAGTAGGTAATCGTTGACTGTGAGGTAACCATTCAACGCAAATATGTGATGTAAAATTATGTATTTGGCAGCTATAACTCAAATATTTGTTATAACTTTTAAGGTTTTTCTAGTAAATATAACTACTTTTTTTTATTTAAAAACAAAAGCTGAAAAAAAGCCTAATTCCCCAGTAGTTTCATAAGCCCGAACATAAAGTTCTCTTATTTCGAACACAAGATTTCGTAACCAAAAAAATCATAGAAGTAATTTTCTCTCAGTTTTTTTAACCAATTTGTTTTTGTTAATTTGTTTTTATTAAATTCTTTTAAAAACGAAATAAAACAAAAAGCAGTTCGACGGATTCTTAGTTTGAACACAGTTCAAAAACTGTTCTAAAAAAGGAAGCTAGAAATTACATGAGTTTCCTTGAATCGAACACTGGAAGAAAAGAAGAAAAAGGTGTTCGAATACTGCACCCAACGTTCTTCTCAGTGTTCTTGACGCAAAATAGCCAAGGAAAATTAAACAAAAAAATGGCAAAACTTCGAAAAAATTCGGAAAAAGCTGAATTTTGGTGGAGAGCTTTGTTTTGACATCTTAAGAATTTCCTAAAAAGATCCGTAAATTTGGGCCGGGGCTGAATTTTCTCGAAAACTATGAACTTTGTTGGAAAAAAGATGAAGGTAAAAATTTTAGCTTTTGTAATTCTACACAAAAAAGATTAATATAGGTACTTTCTTTCATAAAATCAATAGATTCAGAGAAAATCGTCCAGGAACTTCATGGTGGAGCAAATTTTGTCAAAAAATTTATTGAAATTTCATGCGCAAAATTTTTTCTACGATTTGTGTTTGGCTACATCTCCTCATTATAAAACCAAATTTTTGGGGTGGCTAGGGCAAATGGAAGGCCGCCATCTTGAAAAGGAAAGTGAATTGGTGTTTATTCCACAACTTAATAGAATTTCATTTTACAACAACATCTAGAGAGAACTAAATGTTCAATAAAATTATATAAAAAATGAGCTATTAACCAACTCTGTAGGTTAATTATTCTTGATGTTATAGCGCGTCAAAATAACACTGAACTGTAAAAGGGATAAATTACAGTAATTTATAAATACCTCAACAAATATAATTTTTTTAGAAATTAATAAATTTATATTGTTGCTCCTAGAATTCTACACAAAAAAGATTGTGAAACATTTTTTCCAAGGCGCAACAGATTTTGAGAAAAACGTGCAGAAACGTTTTAATAAGAGCTTTTTACTGTAAAGAAATTTGTTCATCATCTTGCTTGGGTAAAATAGGTAATGGGTAGGTTTGTGTCCGTTTTTCTCAAAGAGGGTCTTTGGCGAATTAAAAACAAAGTGTTAATCTTTTTTGTGAAGAATTACAAAAGCTAAAATTTGTACCTTCACCTTTTTCCAAAAAATTGATAGTTTTTGGGATATTAAGAAAACACGCAATTTTACCCCCTTATTACCCCTCCTAAAAATTTAGCCCCAGCCCAAATTTACGGAATTTTTTAGGAAATGCTTAAGACGTCATAACAAAGCTCTCAACCAAAATGCAGCTTTGTCGGAATTTTTTCGATGTGATCATCTAATTTTCCAGGGCTAAAACAGTAAACAAAATAAAATTTTCTATAATATTGTAATATTTTCTCAGGTTCATTAATAAAACTTATTTACTTTATTCAAAACGTCCACTTATTTATTTCACAAAATTAAACACTTTACTTTTCTTACTACAAACAAAACGATTTATTCTTCACCACTGAAATTAATTCTCAAACTTTACATTTCACTTTTATTACAACCAACTTTATTCATTCACGATTAAAAACAAACTGTGTCACTGCCGTTCAAACATGTGCCTTTTATACTTGTTTGACTAACTCTGGAAATAAGTAGAAGCTTCTGGTCTCTGCTTCCAGAGCTTCCGTAAGGGAAATTTCCCAATAATTTCCCTTCCAAAAGCTTTTATTTTACAGCTGGTAAATCTGCTATAATCCGGCAGATGGCGTTTCTTTCGTTTGAGAGTTGCTATAATTATAGCTAATAAGGGTATGTTTGCACTGCGACCGTAAGCTTTATTGTTTCCGTTTGTTTGCTTTTCGGAGTGGTTATAGTTCAAATATGGAAAGTTATTACAATATTTATTGCCTGAACGAAATAAAACAATTTTTACGGAGTTACCTTTATTCGAACACTAGTGTTCGCACAGGCAACTCTAGTAAATTTCGTTTCCTATGTTCTAACAGTCAATTTATTAATAAATTATTAAGCTTTAAGTTAAAACTTTAAGACCCGTTTGCTGATACGAATCTTAAGGATTTATGTTCTACTTAAAAGCTTATGTTCTACTTTTTCCTCTGCGTAAATTGTCACATAAGCGATTAAGTTATACTTAAATATTTAAATATCGTTTCAGCAAATGGGCCTAAGTTACATAAATAAAATAATTATTACCTAACGCGTTAAAACAGGCATTAAATTTAATTTTCACACCAAAAATCACAGTTTCCCACAACATTTCCAGTTTTTTTTTCTACAAAAACCTGAAATTACTGGATTTCCTAAAGCCTCTTTTTAAGGTCTTTTTTTTTTTAAACTTTAGGATGAAATTGGACTAGTTGATAGGACTTCAATATCAATGGTCAGAGGAATAACACGTGAAGTTGAGAATCTGAGAAATAATATAGATTATGCTTTTTTTTCAAAAAATGTTCGACTACTGGGAGTGTTTGAAATTAGGCAACTCTTCTCTATTAGGAAACAGGAATGAAAGAAATGTCTCGACGGCATGCACTCGCTAAAATGAAGATAATTTAATTGGTATTGCATAGGTAGAATATGGCATAAAATGCATTTTTAAACATTTGCTAGTTTCTTGCAGTCAAGTAAAATTTGTTCATAAAACGGTTTCTTTGCTTTACCCCCTATTTTGGGATTTTAACTTCTTCTGTTTCTCATCAATCCATTCGGACTCGGCATTAAATTGTAGGTCCCCTCCTTTCCTGCCAACAACACGGACATAGAAATGGTTGAGAGTTGTTAGTCACTAGGTTCTTCACGTGCTGTTGCGCTACCGAATTTATTTGTTTGTATTTATTATTTATAAAATTTATGATTTTAGCTAAGTTTTTGTTTCCCGTTTTTCTTTGTTTGCAATTTTAAGGTACAAGAAAAGATTTTGCAGCTATAAAGGTATCTAGGTACCTAACAAAGTCGTCATTCAGTCTTTTATTACAAGAGAACTTTTTAGTCCATTTTTTCCGAAGATGAAATCAGATATTTTTTCTTGTTTGCATACACAGACAGGGATTCAATCACAGCATGAATTTTGACATTTTAGATCTCTTTAAACAAGATACAAAATATTGTTTTATTTAAAAACTGCTTATCCATATCCTATTCAATTGTTGTAAAATCTTACAAACGATTCTTAGGACTCTTCTGTCCATTTCAATACGTAGATACCTAGTCATATTAACATATCGATAAATTAAAAAATCTGTAGTCAAAATGTTATTTTACATATGTAAATACCTATTTATGGTTGGGGAATATACCTACTACCTAAAGATTGTTGACTCCAAAATCTGTTTCAAAACAAATTAAATTAATGTGAGTGGTAAAACCATAAATCAAATCCTTGGCTTTATAACAGCAGCTGCGAAATGTCTGTTGCAGAACTGAAAAATTTCCATAAATCCTTGATTTTTCTCTCACGCATTATTCGTAAATGTGTCCATTCATTTTTTTTTTTTTTGTCAAATACTTGATTTCAGAAACTATACCATCAGATTATATCGATTAAACCTACAATTTTAACTTTTTTTACACACACACATTTTCCGCAATCAACTTTGACACACAATCCATTACTCACTCTTTGTGTCTATTCACATCTGTGCGCTATTCTTAAAACAGCATTTTCAAGTTGCTGCATTTGCAATAACATTTCCACAACCAAAAAGATTTACCTTAGATGCATTTAACAAGCTTCTTTGTCTTTCCCCCATGTGTTCTCCATAATAGTCTAGCTCTCGGGTATCTGCACTTTTTAAAATTATTTTTGGTTTCAAACAAAGGCGTATATTGAATTTTATTCAAGGAGGGGGTGCCAACAAAATAATAAATATTTCAAAAGCTGCTTTAAGGTGATTAACAAAAATGACAGAATATTTGTTTGTTTATTTACACTATCAGATCTTTGTCGAAGCAAGCCACAACTAGCGATAAAGATTTGCCAACACAAAATTGTGTACCTACCAATCATTTAACCATCACTTAGTCCAGTGTTTAGCAAGTCAAGAAATGATTATAACAAAATGTTCATTATAGAAATTAAACAAAATAAAATAAAACTAAATATAGAAAAAAGAGCACAAGACTAAACTATTAAAAACATTTGTGAGCGAGTTTCAATACTTTTTTGAAGATTAATCACGTAAATGCTATAGGTATGTATACATTATGTACTTACATACATATAAATTCATAGGTATCTACTTCAACTAAAGCAACGGGGCTCATGAGTCCTCTAAGCTACGCTCTTGGTTTGTGCCACTTCCTTTCGCTAGACGCATGTGGCTTTTGTTGTTCAAGGTTTTAACTGTGCTGTTTCCTAACGATTGTATGTTTTGCTTTGTGTTGGTGTATATTATGTTTATTGGTTCTAATTGTTTCTTATTTCTTGTTTTTATCAAAATCAGAATGGGAAGGCAAATGCTGCCGCAAATTGAAAATTGAGCAACAATTTTATGAACCCGTTTGCAGCTTTACAAAACATGAGGTGCATCCATCCTACAACAACATTCATATACCTATGTATGTAGGTATATTCCTTCACTTGTCTTAAGTAACTAAGTAGACATTTACTGTAATTGCTATTGAATTTTTTATATTTCACATACGGGGTGTGGAATATTACATGCTAACTACATAAGTATAATTTATAATTCAGTCCTAGCCAAATTTCCATTAAGCTACAGACCTTTTATTTAAATTTATAAGGAATCAACTGCAAAATATCTTTTTTAATCTCGCAAGCATTCAACATTATGAAGTATCGAAAAAAGGTTTTTCGAATATTAAAATAATAAATGATGAATGTTGTCGAAAAGCAGTTTGATTAAATTATTTATACCTATCATGCAAAGGACAATCGGCAAAACTGTATGGAAGGTGGTCTAGGAACCAATAAAAACGAGTCGTATGTCGTTGGAAAGGTAGGTATTTGTATGCGCTACAATAGTCACTATGGCAGTTCATTTCAAATCACTGTGTGAAAAAAGGTATTTACTAACCAAGCTTTTGTTTTGGTACATTTCAGTGTGGAACAAATTTATACAAACTGGTCTTACCAATACCAATAATATGCATGTCGTTGAAAAAGTATTTGTATGAAAAATATTAGTTTCCATAACAACTTACTTAAAATCACTGTGTGGAAAAAGTTATTCGCTGTTTTAGGGAATTTTGGTACAGATAAAATTTATGGAGCAAGGGTAACAAGTAGCGAATAACTTTTTCACACAGTGATTTGAAATAAGCTGCCTCATTAACTATTGTAGTACATAAAATTTCCTGTCCAAAGACGTATGTCCCGTTGTTATTGGTTGAACTGCGTTCACACTTTTTGCCCATACTAAAAAATAACATTTTTTCACACTAAAATTAACCACAATAATTCGTTAGTTTTCGAATAACTTTTTTCACGCAGTGATTTGAACTGAACTGCTATTAAAGGTATTGTAGGTAGTGGAAATACCTTTCCAATGACATTTATATGGTTGTTATTTGTTTGACCAGTTTTCAAAAATTGTGCCCATACTAAATATATTTTATTCATACTAGAATGCACCAGAACACAATTCTATTTAGCGAATAACTTTTTTCACACAGCAATTTGAAGTAAGCCCTCATAGTAACTATTGTAGTTCATAAAAATACCTTTCCAACGACATATGTCTCGTCGTTATTGGTCCTGTAGACCGTTTTGTCCTATTCTCCTTTCTATGAAAATACTCCCTTTTATTGTAAGACCGATGGTTTAGAAAATATAGCTAGGTACCCATTTCAAAATGGATAAAATGACAATTTTAATAAAGGGAATAGAAATCGTGCAGCTATAAGTTGGAGGAACTAGGCCTTTTATTCAAACTAATTATTGCTTTTCACATCTTGTAGACAGGCTGAGTACTTGTTTGTTCGCCTGGCTCTTCTCCTCACTTCGTCCATCACAAACTGGCTCTCAGACAAGCTGAACGTCATAACAGGACGGTCACTTGACTTAGTATTTGGTAAGGTTTCATATACTCTGGACACTGTCGTTGGAACTTGGAACACAAAACAACAACATCAAGCAAAACACCCACGCTATAATTCTTAAGCGATGAATGGACGGCTTAAGTCCACTTTTTGAAAAAACTAAACCTATGATGACATCTAGTTGATTTTTTGAGTACTATTTGATATAGTATAGCTCTTTCACGAAGGACTTTGAAAACTCATAAAATGGCACACTTTGTAAAAAAAAAAACATTTTTCCAATATTTTTGTTTACTCCAAGAAAAAAGAAAAACTTGTGCCTAACCTTAGCGACATGTCAGCTAAATAATAAAAAAAAAATCCAATACTCTAAATACGTCGGGTCGAAGTCCTGTCAAAACCAATTAAATTTCAGAAATGGTCTAATGTAATGTTAGAACTATATTTTGAAAATCTAAAGATGTCTGAATAAATTCAAAACACCGTTTCCAATTATTATGTCCGGTTCATTCAGAAGACTATTTCAAATTCAAATAAAGAACTCGGAATTTTTAGTTCTAACGCCGAAAGTCCTTTTGACTCATATCAGCGTATCATGCAAAAAAAAAGTCAAGATGTAAAAATTAATATGTTTGCAAATTTCAGTTCTTTGTATATGCTCGACAAAAAAGTTTGTTGCTTTTATTTATTTTTCTATGAATCAATCGTTATTTTAGTAATAAACTTAGAATTTCATTTCTCTCGGAATCAACCACAAGTGGACTTAAGCCGTTTTTTCCCCTGAAAGTTTCATTTGCTTATTGTTTGTCTGTTTTGACATCAGTATGCTAAGGGATTTCGGTGGAGGTTATACAAAAGTTCGCGTTATTTTAACTGCTTTCTCCTCAATGATTAAATTTTTTTTCTCCATGACCTCATAGCTATTTATTCAGAGAATTGTTTTGTTTTTAACAGTAAAAATGGTGATTTATATGCTTTTGGACATTTTCTTAATCTGCAAAAAATTAAAAAAATCGAAGAAGTTTTGGAATATTTCAAAAACTTTGAAATTCTAATAAATTAGAAATAATAAGGTTTTCGACTTTCAGTAGAAAGATTATATCATTGCCTTCAGGAACACCCTGTACCTGAAAAAACACCTATACTTGAAGTAACTTCCCATTAACGAAGCAACAATAACAGACGTATTCCCCACCGAAAACAAAAATGATAAAAACCTAAGCAACAAATTACATAACAGAGACAACCTCTAAGATAGAAAAAAAAGATATTTTGCACGAACGAGGGAATTGACTATTAAACTATGTTTTTTTTTTCTGTTTCTTGATGCTGGCTAACGCTTTAGGTAAGGCCATAATTCTAGTTTTAATTCGAGTGTAATGTTTATCCACTCGCACCAGAGAATGCTTAAAATACCTAAGTCTCACATATGCATGTGGTTTTATAAAATGCATATGAAGCATGCATGGTGCGTTTTCTTTATAGTACAAGATATTCAACAGGACTGGTTCATAGAATTCCGTTGTAAAATTATACGACCAGGCCAAAATTTATTTCAACCTTTTAATCTTTTTAGTCTTTTAACAATTTTGGAGTATACTTAACACACGAAGCATATTTCCCCCTCTATTGCCTCTACTGTCTATGCCTATGTTGTTTTCCATCATATTAAATTTATGCACAAGCTAATCAAACATCTTTTCTGTAACTCTTAAGTTTTTAAATACAAAAGTAAGTAAGGAAAAGATGAAATGTTTGATATTGTTATCAGAGTTTGCTTTTAAGATGAGAAGCATAGAAAATAATGTAGTTACTTTTGGATACTGCATCATCTGCATTTTTAATGGCCAGCTTCAAAGTCTTGTTTAAACCTTGAACAGCAGTTAAGTTTGTTCTGCTAAGCCGAAGCTTAAACCAAAAGTGGAGTTTAAACTTCCATTATTGGGGACTAGTATTTAATCGTACTACCTACCTATAGTGCATGCAGTTATATGTAGCTACCAATTTGAATCACCATTATAATATATGTACATTGTACATGTATTTACGAACATTGTACACAAGTACATTCAAAGCATCTTGATTTAAATATCTTTTTTATTATATTTAGGTTAGGCACCTACATACAACATACATACATTTTACATGTACATTAGGGTGGTCATTATATGGGATATTTTGAGTTTTATATTTGGGTGGGCCTCAATCAGCTCCAAGTGAAGTAAAAAAAATTCTGTAATTTTTTTCAGATTTTTATTTTCATCCCCCTAAGTTTTTTTTGCATACCTAGGTAGGTAGGTAGGTATACGCGTAAAATCTGCTTAAAAATTCGGAGCATGTAGGAAGGTTGGAAGAAGACAAGAACAAATTCTTTCACCCCGCTGGACGGAAGAGGAAATTTTATAAAAAAATTTGCATCAAATAGAAAAAAATAATTAAAGAACAACGGCAGCACTAACAGTATTGTGTTATTGCTCTTGGGAAATCCTGAACTTCATTTTTATATTTAATTTTCAAATAGAAATTTCAGCAAGTGGTTTCAAGCTAAAAATATGAAAATTAAAAATGAATTTATCTTCAAAATGTTGAGTTTGAAACAGTTTTTTGCCAAAACTGTTCATCAAAAAAGCTTGGTTGGCAAATAAAACAATAAGAATGGCCACCTGGTTTTCGAAAAAGCTACGAAATAATACTGTAAGTGTTACCGTTGTTTTTCAATTATTTCTTTTTCGATTTATGGCAATTCACAGCGACTATTAAAACAAAAATCTAAAAAAATTAGGGAATAAAAGACGATTGAGGCCCATTCACATTCACGATGACTTTTTTTTACGACCATCCTAATGTACATACGTATAGATAGTATAATTTTTTTAAAGCAATTTTATTTATCATTGATAATTCGTTTTGCACTGTTTTTTTTTTTGTTATATTATACAACTAAATGTCAAAGTAAAAAACTTTATTCAACACCAATCGTACCACTTTGGAACATCTGAACTGTGTGCCTGGAAACCACAGTCGACTCTCAATTATCCGGCATTCGATTTGACGAGAAATTTGGTGCTCCAAAATTTGAATATTAAAGCAACCGATTTCGTTATTCGTTATCAGTGATATTGGCAAGCTCATTTAAACTTTAGAAAATTACTCAAAAAAAAAAGAACACTGTTTACTTTTTTCATTAGGTACCTCTTAAAGCAATGATGTTCAAAATTAATTTATTAAATATTAAGTTAACAACCAAATGTTTATACAAATTATAATTTTAGAGGGAGGAAGATAGCTATGAACTCGGAGTCGACCACATTCCGGTTAATCGGGAGTCGACTGTAATAATTGATTTACAATCAAACCATCAGCAGAGCATTGTGCTTCAAAATAAAAACAATAAGACAAAAATAAGGTAGGCGCACGAAAACCTACGGCCTGCACTATTTGCTCATAGGAAAATGTAATAAATATATAGATATAAGTATGGTTGATGCACTATGTAAAGGGGTGCCATTGCCATATCATAATTTCATACATGCATACAAAAAAAATGAAAAAAAGATAAAAATTTAAAAAGTCATGAAATCCACAGAACGTTGGATTCACCGCCAACACCACATTATAACAACAAAAATGAGCCCAACGTAGTTTGGTTATAGTTTTTTTCGATCTTAGTTTGCTAAAATTACTTTCAAAAGAATGACCTTCGAGCAAACAGGCTGCCGTAACTTTAGCAACAAATGCAATGATTAGCTTTGGAGTTGTGTTATTAGCCAGTTTTGATGTTTTGTGCCACAGCCCGGAATACTGAAAGAGGGGATAATACCATCGAAGAGGTTGTTTATGAGGAACGAAGGTGAGTTGGTTGCATGGTTGTAAGTTATATTGAAGACGGTAGGAATAGTTTTAAAAATTGTCAATCTTTTTAAATATATTTCCTTTTTTTCCGTTTCTGACTTCTCTTTGAAGTTTATTAGGTCCCCTTTGCGGTTATGCATTATAATAATTATTTGTTGTTAATTTTTATTTTTGTTTTTTCTTTTTCGATTTTTTCTCGCGGCGTTATAAACTAACGTAAATTGTTCCCACAACATAAATTGTGGAACAAAAAAATTTCAAAATTATAAAATAAAATGTACTTTTGAGGACGATGCGATACTGCAGTTAAAAGTTATGAGTACCTACCTATAACACTTTTTTCTTATAATGTGAAGGAAGTAAAAAAATATGAAAACGATGAGTTAATAAATCCTATCGACTCAATTTTTTTTTTAATTTTCTATTGATTTGGAAATAATTATTTGCGGGTTGTGGTTTCTTTCAATCGTTAATCAGGAATCAGAAATTGAATGAGAGTTATTTAACCTATTAACAAGCAAACACATCATCCTCAAAAGTTATTTAGCAAATGACAAAGTGGCTGATTGAGTGCACCCAGTTTTTAAGGGTGATGTTAAAGTAACCTTAATGAGTTGCAGAGTAACCTTTTTAGAGTGCTCTCCATAAAAAGTCAAACGAAAAAAAAATTCTATGTTTCTTCATCTTCACATTGAACCTCTTCCGGCTTTTGAGTATGAAGGGGAGATTTTGTATGCTTGTTAGGAACGAACACAAAATTATAACTGTTGCAAAGCATAGGGGCGAATTCAATCCTGATGGCTTTTTCTGAAGAATTTTTTTTTTATAAATCACAATAACAAATGTTAGCAAAGATTCAGTGATATGTATTTATTCTTTCTTTAGATATAAATGAAATATTGTCGTTACCAAATGACTTTTTTTTTAGGTACGGATTCTTAAGGGGTGGTTTATTTAAGCGTATTAAGGCTACCTATTGTAATGGCTATTGAGTGAAAAATGAAAATTCTTATGCTGGATACTTACAGATTTATTGAATCAATGCTAATTCTATAGAAATATTGGATTAACTTGTGATTTTTAAGGTTGATAAAATACACTTTAGTCTTGAGTTTTAAAGCTCTCTCTGAAAATCAAGTTGTGGTGTTTATAAAAACCTTTTCAAAAAATAAAATCATTCTATAGTAAATGAAGAGAAGTTAACATTGAAATACAAATTAAAAGAAATTAAAATGAGATGAAGCATAAAAGTTTTGAATGAGTAATAACGTTTATTTCTGCACCATAATTTTTCTTCAGCACTTATGCATATTTTATTTGTTGAAATTTTTCCATTTGTGTGTAGTGCTGCCAGTGGAACTAGAAGAAAAAAATGCGTACTTACTAGCAGAGTTGGGTAGTAGTTATTACATTTTGTAATTGATTACCGGGTCAATTACAATTACATGTCATCAGTAATTGACTCTTTCCAATTACAATTACATGTAAATAAAAAAAAGTAATTGAAGACAAAAAGTAATTGAAAAAACCTGTAATGATTACTTTTTTTGTAATCATTACACACGAATGGAATTGATTACACAAAATATCAATTACATTTAACACAATGTAATGGAATTTTTTGCTTACCGTTAAGTTACAGTTTTAAGGTTCTTAAGTTATCTAATAAAAATAATAAGAACAAAATTATTCAAAAACAACGGGAGAACCTACAAAATGGACAGTGATACTTCTCTTACAACTTTTAAAAATTATCCATTAGTCTCAACAGCATTTGCCAGATCATTTGACGTCTTCAGCACTAGTTGAGAGACTTTTTCATTTGCTGTAATAGTTTCAACTTCTCGAAGACAAAACCCTTAATAATACTAAGTTTGAAATGAAACTTTTGAAGGTGATTGTGATTTTTTCAAATAATGATTTTTTCTTTTGATCTAAAACCTCGACCCTGAAGTAACATTACTGATTTGAGTCGTTTTCTCAAAGCCAGAACAAGGCTTATCAGTTAGATCCACCAGCACATTGCTAGACACATCATCTAAAAAGTTGGATGCCTTAAATATTTTTTCGCAACCCTTATCCTTATCGTTATTCGTTTCACAACCCTTCTTTTTTTCAATGATGGCACGATGTTCGTACACACAAGTTACGTCACGATGCATTATTCCTCCCCCATCTTCAAACAAATGAAAATTAAATAAGGCACTAGTGGATATGATGTTTCAAATCTAAAGTTGAGAACCTATTCTGTATTTTAAATTAATCGAGAACTTTAGACGAGACAGTTTGTTTTTGCTGACAGCCTTTACACTCTTAACAGCTTAATTGAATCAAATAAAGTAACATAATATTATGGTAAAATCGAATACCACCTCTGCCTTTTGGTATCTACATATATTTATCATATTATTAAGTACATACTTTGTTTAAAGCAAATAAAATCATACAATAAAAAACTGGTCCCCAATTTAAGCAAATGCTTCAATAAAAACAAAGACAACACTTGTCACATACGTAAGCAATTGAAATCAAAGCAACAAACACAAATTAAAATCCTTGTAAAATGCATGAAGTATAACAAGTGCCTCATGCCTTTAAGTGTGGCTGTATTTCAGCATTTTATATTAAGAAGGCATATAAGGAGGTATGTATGTATACAAATATAAATCTAATCTAAAAAAAATCCAATAATGTTGATGAAGTATTGCCTAACATCAAAGTTAGAGGGGTGCTTTCATAAATGCATGGTTGCTTTGTTTATATGCGATCATTTGCAATCATACTACGTTTTCATTAGAGCTGAAGTGAGGTAATTTCGCAAATAACCTAAAAAGCGTAAAAAGAAAATCGCAAGGGCGTTTCTAGCCTTAATGTTATACAAGATATTTGGGCATGTGTTGCTTCATCTGTGAAAAGAATGCCAACTAATATTATCGAATGTGCCATAAATATGAATATTCCTTACTTCCTTACTCAAGGTGGAGCTACGGTCCGGGGTTGACCAGTGCCTCAATCAACAAGCTTCTTCCAGTCGTCTCGGTTTCTAGCTAGCTGTCTCCAGTTTCACACGCCAAGTTGGTTGAGGTCCTATTCCACTTGCGTGTGCCAACTTTTTCTACTGCGTTGTCCCACGGGGTTGGATTCAAAGACTTTCCAGACCATGTGTCCATTTGTTCTATGTGACCCAGCCATTTTAGTCGTTGGCTTTTCACTTTTGTGGCTAGGTCGGTGGTTGAGATGATAAGCGTCTTATTCAGGGACAGCTTAGTTGCTCGAGAGAGGGCTTTGCTTTTCAATTACCTTCTTAGCCCAAAAAAAACAGTGATTGGAAGAGTAATCCTTCGTTTGATCTCAGCACTGGTATCGTTCGCTGAGCTTATAGCGGATCCTAAGTAGACAAAGTCTCCGACCACCACAAAATTATAGCTGTTTATAGTTCTGTCGGAGACGTCGATGTTGGGTTTCCTTTCTTGTTGACAGCATATACTTCGTTTTTGCTTTCATTCACCGTTAACCTCATCTTCTTTACTTCCTTCTCAATACTTATGATAGCATCTCTGACATTTCGCTTGGTTATAGTTAGTCCGATCATTTAGCCCTAGACGAGTACACTAGATGCACAGCAGCCAAAAGCGCATTTCGACTCAAAGAACTGGGCTCTTGGAAGCCCAGCACCTATGGTCATGGATCTATCCTACAAAGGTATGACACAGTGGCTGGACTTGATGTGAAGACTGATTATATTCCACCTTTAATGGATTTTAACAAACACTTTTCTATTTCAATACCCGAAAGACATGGATGGGAACCCAACTCACTAATTAGTGAACAGGGTATCCCCTTCTATACTGACGGGTCAAAAGTGGAAGAAAGAACAGGTGCGGGTGTGTTCTGTGAGGCCCTTAATATTAGAGAATCATATAAACTCCCAGATGAGTGTAGTGTCTTTCAGGCTGAGATTTATGCTATTCATAAAGCGGCAGAATTGGTACACAAGAAAAAACTGATCTCGTCGGAGATCACATTTTTCGTGGACAGCCAAGCTGCGATCAAAGCAATAGCCAGTGAGACCATAAGATCCAAAACAGTGGCAAAATGTCGAGGCATACTGCTGGGTTCCTGGGGCATAGCAATATAGAAGGGAATGATATAGCAGATGAACTAGCAAGGAAGGGGTCATTATCAAATGGAAACAGTAGTAGCCAATTAGACACGGGACTAGATCCTGATCGGCGTAATTAAAACGAAAATGGACCTAATAACGAAAGAACAAATCAATTAATCCTGGATTACCAGGAACGATTGCACTATCTCTAGAAGTTTATGGCCTAGAATTAATGAAAAGGAAACTCAGTATATTCTACCGCTGAGTAAAAAGAACATTAGAATCTTGATAGGCGTACTAACAGGTCACTGCGCCATTGGCACAATGGCCACCAGATTGAGCTGCCAGGGTGTAGAAGAAATAGAAACCATTAAACACCTGCTCTGCGATTGTCCAAACTTCCAAACAAGCCGCCTCCGTTACTTGGGAAACAGGTTTGTTGGAGAACTGGACGATCTAGCGCAGGTTTCAATGGTATATGAGGAAATGCATAGATAGCACAGGCTGGTTCGTAAATGAGCCAGTCTATCTGAATCATTTGCTTAGGAGCATCTCTGCTTTCTTTTTGTAAGGAGATCACAATGGACCAACAGGCCCCCGTGTACGCAACAGCCCTGTGCTGTGCACACCCCTCCTAACCTAACCTAACCTAGTCCGATCATGTCAATGTCGTATGGTGTTGAAGTGAGAGTTTTGCACTATTCTTTCAGGAACGATGTTGAAGAAGTTGCTTACATCAAACCTTTTTTTAAATCAAAGGTGTCGGTGAGGTCTTTGCCGACCTTGATGGAGCAGCATGCATTCTCCATCGTCATCCTGCCCAAACGGACGAATTTGGGATAGATGCCAAAGCTAGACATTGCTCTATACTGCTTGTCTCTATAGATGCTGTCATATGCGGCCTTAAAATCGATGGATTTTAAACTCCTGGGTTCTTCCCAAATCTGCCGTAATGTGAATATTCGGTCGATGGTGGACTTCTCTCAACCAACTCATCGCCAGTCGCTTTGAGTAGCTCAGCCGGCCATCAACTCTAGCAGCTTTATAGGACTTAAGATTATATATAGCTTTCTTTACTTCGTCGAGATCGAGTGGATGTAATTGTTCGCCTACGTCATCCCGGTTCAATGGTAGCGGAATTCTGTTCGTCATCGCTGCCGCACTATAATCCCTTTAAACCTTACCTAAGATCCTGTTTGTTTTATTATC
Organism: Dasysyrphus tricinctus; assembly: GCA_963921185.1. Lineage (NCBI taxonomy): Eukaryota > Metazoa > Arthropoda > Insecta > Diptera > Syrphidae > Dasysyrphus > Dasysyrphus tricinctus. The sequence goes on along the minus strand of OY992531.1, from coordinate 169,156,646 downwards.
ATGATTATAGTCCGAATGAGATCAATGTGGATAGTAAAATGTGGCTATTGTTTTCAAATTTTATAAACAAATTTTGAAATAGATTAAGAAAATACTGAAGTGATTCTAACATTCCGGAATATGTATGACTCCTTCATAATTAATTTGATGATGTATCTGTTTTGACGAATGCTGGTACTGTAATCATTTTCATTGAGAATCCCGAATGGAGTTAGCTCTGATGTGTATGTCAGAATAATAATTGTTTGCCACAAGCATTCACTGTAACCATAGCCTTAAATATACACATTCAATGTCGGAGATCACATTTTTCGTGGACAGCCAAGCTGCGATCAAAGGTCTTTTGCTCATAACTCGAAAAATTACTACAAGCTAGAAATGTTGTATGTGCATATGAAAGAACACTGTAGGGATCACATTTAGTATGAAAAGAGTTTTCTGATAAATATTATTTTAGAAAACGGCCTTTAAATTTGCATGTTAAGTAACTTTATCAACCAATTTTTCGAAAGCTATTACAGATAGGTACCAAAAACCTTTTGTTTTTATGTGTGTGAACCTTATGCGCAAATTTCATATACGCATATTAAAAATATCTACTTAGCATGCTGAATTTTATTTATTTATTTATTTATTTATTTAGCTACAAATTTACAAATTATTAGCTTTGAGATTGAAGAGATCTATAAAGTTCTTTTTTTAAACAATATTTTGAAACATTAAAATCGATTATATTAATATATTTATTAAAAGCTGAACATGCAGCAAACAAAGGTTCATGAATTCCATAGTTCGTTCTATTAAATCTTTGACTTAAAAAATCTACAGATCTTAAGGATCGTGAGTAAGTATTTAGGTTGAGTTGTGCTAAAAGATATTCAGAATCGATTGCTCCAATCAAAACATCATACACAAATAATATTTTAGACACTGTTCTTCGATGAGTCAGTGACGGCAAATTAATTAAGGCTAGGCGCTGGTTGTATGGTGGTAGATGAGTGTTTACGTTCCACGGAAGATGGCGAAGCGCATAAATGAGAAATCGTTTTTGCACAGATTCCAATCTATTTATATTAGTTTGATAACTCGGACTCCAAACACTGCTACAGTATTCGATTTTCGATCGCACAAGAGAGCAGTATAAAGTTTTTAAAATGTATGGGTCTCGAAATTCTTTTGAAAACCGACAAACAAATCCTAACATGCATTTGGCTTTGTTAATAATGTGATCAATATGTTTGTTAAAGTCTAATTTTGGGTCCATTATAACGCCAAGATCACAAAAACTATCAACTCTTTCAAGTGGTTGACTACGCAGAAAATAGACATTGAAGAAGGGCACAAGTTTGCGTGAAAAAGACATACACTTGCACTTTGATACATTTAGTTCCATATCATTGACACTACACCAATGGGAAACACTATTCAAATCCATTTGCAGCAGTTTATAGTCATCATTGTTTTTGTAAGATAAGCGAAGCTTAGCGTCATCGGCGAATAAAAGGAGATTAGAATATTTGATTGCACTATATAAGTCATTTATAAACAATATAAATAGAAAGGGACCTAAATGACTTCCTTGAGGAACACCGGAATACACAATTATCTTTTTTGATGTCTTGTTTTTAAAATAGACAAACTGTGATCTGCAACATAAGTATGACTCCAACCAAACTAGAAACCATTTAGGGAGCCCAATGGTCGTTAGCTTTTTTAAAAGCAAAGCATGATTTACGCGGTCAAACGCTTTTGAAAAATCCAAGTATGCGACGTCTGTTTGAAATCCATTTTGGTTTTTCACAATGACATCCGAGCAAAACTCCATCAAGTTGGTTGCGGTAGATTTGCCCTTCATAAATCCATGTTGATGTGGCGAAATAACGTTTTTGTATCTTTTTTCAATGGCTTCAAGAATAATTTTTTCGAACAATTTCGGTATACATGATAACTTAGCAATGCCTCTATAGTTGGATATATTGCACTTGTTTCCGTTTTTAAATAGTGGTGAAATAAATGAGGACTTCCAAACGTTTGGAAAAACACCCGTTTGAATTGATAAATTAAAAAGATAACACAAAGGACTTGCTAGGACAGAAATATAACGTTTGACAATGAAGGATGGTATTTCATCAGGTCCATACGATGTAGAATCACTTAGCCTGGACACATGGGCTTTGATTTCATTTTCGTCAATTATTGGTTTAGCAACATCAAGTTGGAAAAAGTTAGATATAGTTTTTAAATAACTATTATCACAGTTTTTATCACAGATGTTATCGCAGGTGTTATCACAGGTGCTATCACAGTTATTATCACAGATATTAGGTTTCTTATATACGCTTTGGAAGAAGTTTGAAAACATATCACAGATGGAAGTAGTATCATTAGAAGAACAATCCTTATAGGTCATCACAGCTGGAAAAGTATTTGTCTTTCTTTTTACATTAACAAAGTCCCAAAATTTTTTAGGATTAACACGAATTTCACTCTTCACATTATTTAAGTACAGTTGATAACTGGCATTTGTTTTAGCATGAAGCTCTCTCCTAACAGAAGAGTATTTAGTGTAGTCGACAACTGATTTGGATGCTAAATAGCACCTATAAAGTTTAGTTTTAGTATTTCTTAATTTTTTAATTTCTTTTGTAAACCATTTTGGGCTGCAAGTCTCAGCAAAAGTTTTTTTTAAAGGAACACACAAAGACAGCAAGTTTTTTAGTTTATAGTAAAATAAATTACAACTGCGTTCCACATTATTCTCCTCGCAAATATTTTTCCAGTTATAGCCCTGAAGAAGGTTTTTAAATCGGATGTCATCAATTTTGCGGAAATCTGGTATTCTTTCACTATAAAAGGAAGATTTTGAAAACCGATCGATATAAAATTTAATGTCAATAGCAGAGTGATGAACAGAATTTTCAAATAAAAAGTTATCAGCTGCAGATATTGATGTAAATTCCGGCGCATCTGTAAATACCAAATCCAAAATTTTTCCATTTGAATTGAGAACATAATTAGTTTGATATAGTCCAATATTAGCACATTCATCAGTGAAGTAAGATTCTGTATCCAAGGAAATTTCTCTTAAGTCCACAGGAAAAAGTGGTGACAAGAAGGATCCTCCATCAGGATCAGACATCCAATTAACTCTGGATAAGTTATAGTCTCCAAGAATGAAACAGTTTGCAAAAGGAAACTGTTTAGTTGCAAGAGATATCGCGTTATGAACAAAAAGGTGTACAAATGAAATGTTATCAGACAATGGCCCTGATCATATTTAAAACTGAACGGATGGTCACCATAATGTAAAGGGTGTTTTTGTAGAGATACACGTATACATAATTGCTACTGCTTTTACCAAAGGTTTGCTGCGCACTTTTTGCAAACGGGCTGGTAACAAGCTGCCACCTTCGCATTCTATACTCCACAGCGAGAATTATTCGGTTCATCCGTCGAATGGAGGAATTGCATAATCAAGAAGGCATGTAACCACAACATCAGACAGGGAAGAGAGAAAGAGAGTGCGAAAGTAAGTATAACAGGGTAGACAGTCTGGCGGGGAAATCAGTCTGACGAACGTATTACGTTGCCATTGATTAGTTTCCAATTGAGCGGATATGACTTTTTTTATGCAATTTTATGGAAGTGGTGGATTCAAGTGCAGATATATCAATTCAGTACGACCGACACGACAACATCAACGGGATAAAGAAGTCAGCAACAACAACAAAAAAACACCAAACCGGTCAGGTGTAGGATTAATGCTAAGGTACAATTTTTATTGAATTATTATTACTAGTATCGCCCCGTGGTCGAAATTCGACCTTTCTCTATTAATGTTTTAATGGCAACATATTAATATAAAAATTAGATTCTGCCAGAGTGATTGGCTATACCTTTCAAATAAAAAAAAAATTGTGAAAATACGATGCCATTAAGTCAGTTAAAAAGGGAGATATAGAAAAGTGTTTACGTATTAATATATAGATTATATGGGAATATTTGTTATATTAAAAAAAATGTTCTGGTGACGAATGTACGTACAATGTACATATAATGTACTATGTGCTTGTTTTATATTCATTTAAAGGTGCTTTCAATTAGATGTTTCAATTTGTCATTGCAGTGCAATTATTTTAGTTGGACAGACTCTGAAGTATACTGCGCCTTGGCGAAATGTAACTCAGTGTCAGTAACACAAAAACTTGTTGTTAGCGTGACAAAATATTATGAGTAAACTCCCTCATACGCGCACACTGGAAATACCGAAAATTTTGTTGTTAGGCATATGCATTTATGCATTTTGAAAACAAAATTTAGTTCTTCACTGAGTTGCTTTTCAAGAAATTTTTGTGAACAGAACGCAAAAACATCAGACAGCTCTGCTAAATTTCAGCAAAATAAGACCCAAACGTCCACCCTTGCATTATAACACTAACATAATTAGGTACTAAAGGAATACTGTGTTTCTATATTGTGAATTCTTCAATTCGCTTTACCCCCTCTCCTTTTCAATTTATAATCATAAAATTCCTGACAAATTTATATAATTGTTTGCATTTTGAAATAAAAATTGAGTTGACGGGAAAGTCACCTACCTTTTACCTTTTAGTGTCAAATTTGAATCCTCCAATAATTTTTATACACAAATGTGGCATCACATTTTAGCTTTCATTAACCTTTAACATCGATAAAAAGATAATTTTGTGCACAAGAGGATTTTCTCCACTGAAGCTTGCTAAATGGTGATAGCCGATTCAATCAATGAATCTTTTTTTTATCTCCTTATTTCAATTCTTGGCCTTAAACGAGCGAGTAAACCACAACATAGAGGATGAAGCAAATTCATACAAGTTAACATCGCTTTTATCAAAACCAGAAACAAGAATTAAGGTTATTAAAATATGGGCCCAAAAAAAAATAATTTTCAAACGTACAACATTATTATTTTTGTTTGTATTTATAAGTTTGAAAATTATTTTTTCAAAAACTATTTACAATAAAAACTTGATTTAAGAAACATATTAGAGACTGGATTCATGACTTTAAAAAAAGCTATGACATGCCATTGTAAGTGGTCCCGTTGTTTTTAAATAATTTTTTTGTATTTCGGGTAAATTTTTTAGAAAATTACCCCCCCCCCCCGCCTGAACGGGGGAAAATAGACACTCCCTCCGATACAATTTTTTTTTCGTCTGAATATTATCTATAAGCTCCGATCTTTTTTCGCGTGTTATAAGAATCACCCTTAATCCATTATTTGTTCCTTGAAGTGGAAAAAGGGAGACCAGGGAGGTGAAATAAAAATCTGAAAAAATTAGGGAAATTGTTTTTCAATGTTTTGAATCGAATGAAGGCTATCCAAGACAATGTCCAATTTAAGGACCACCCTAATATACAGGGTGTCCCGCACCTGAGTGGAAGTATCTTAGGGTGTGGTTCCTGGGTATATTCTAAGAAAAAAATTGTATGGGGGGAAAGTTGTGTCTCCCCTCCCTGAGGCAGGGGGGGGCAGTTTCTGAAAAATTGACTTAAAATGCCAAAAAACATTAAAAATCAACGAAAATACATCTAATTATGTGCTATCTTTTTTTTGAAAGTTAATACTCCATTCTTGCACTTGGTTTTCAAACCAAGTTGTTCAAGCGAATAGTTTTTGACAAATTAAATTTCAAAGTCAAATTTGTTCAAAAAAGTTGTGATTTTTTTTTCTTAAGTCAATATTTTTCAAAATTTTACGTAATTAAGTACTATTTTTGTGTTCAATATTCATTGCCCTCATTATTTTGTAATCCATTACCGAAAACTAAATGTAAAAATCTTTCTTAGTTTTTGAGAAATTAAGCAAAAACAAAAGGTACTTTTCCCAAAAGAGCCCGAAAAAAATTAATTTATTCATGAATTATCCAAAATTTAACCCTTTTTTCGGGATTTTTTGGTAAAAGTACCTTTCGTTTTTTCTTAATTTCTCAAAAACTAAGAGAGATTTTTACATTTGGTTTTCGGTAATGGATTAAAAATAAATGAGCGCAATGAATATTGAACACAAAAATAGCACTTAATAACGTAAAATTTTGAAAAATATCGACTTAAGAAAAAAAAAAATCTCAATTTTTTTAAACAAGTTTGACTTTGAAATTTAATTTCTCAAAAACTATTCGCTAAAAACAACTTGATTTAAAAACTTAATGCAAGAATGGAGTATTAGCTTTCAAAAAAATTATAACATATTATTAGATGTGTTTTCGTTGATTTTAAATGTTTTTTTTTGGCATTTTAAGTCAATTTTTCAGAAACTGACCCCCCCCCCTGCCTCAGGGAGGGGAGATACAACTTTCCCCACATACAATTTTTTTCTTAGAATATACCCAGGAACCCAACCCTAAAATACTTCCACTCAGGTGCGGGACACCCTGTATATATATTCTGGGTGTCTGAATTTAAACAAATTCCCCTGGAAAAATATAATTTACAGTGCTTACTTGCGCTGTATATTTTATTAGTTGTCGGTCCATCGATTAAAAATAATGCGTCTTAGAAGGGTACAACAGCATCTAACTGATGAGCCCAACTGTTGTACCTACCTGGGCGAAACGCATTTGGGCAAAAGTGTTTATCAAAATAACTTTATTTAAAAATAAACCATAAGAATGGACTTCTGGCTTTCCAAAAAGCTACAAAATAATACTGTTAATAGTGTTGCCGTTGTTTTTCAATTAAATTGCATCTATTTTATGTTACTTTTTTTATAAAATTGCCTCTCCTGTCCAAGTGGGGGGAGATATTACCCCCTTTTTTTAGGATTTGCTTCTTTTCTACTTCCAAACAACACACTTTGAATTTTTTGGCAGATTTCACGCGAATTGCAATTTAATTTAACCAGGGTTGCCAGTCTGGGGGTTTTCCCCCAGATCGCTGGGGGGAAATCTGGGGTGAAATGTGGGGGTATTATTTTTAAAGTTCCAAAACTTTAAAATTGTACGACTGCCTAATTTTATTCATTCTAAAAATAAAGTCGTATGGGAACTGAAACGTCTGATAATATTTAAGGTCATGAGTGCAAAAGTGGTGTAACCCATATTTTGGAGAAATTTATACTTTTGACTCGTAGTTCTACATATATATAGGTACCTACATCAAAAGTCATTAAAGCGAAAATTCTGAGCTAAGCTTTCCAAAAGTGTGACTTTTCCTTCTTAAATATCAATTTAAATAGTATTTAAGATCAAATAAAAACAAAAAATATGCTTAAAAAAGTAGGTTACACCACTTTTGAACTCACAGCCTCATTTGTGAGTGAGATATTCCTTGCATTCTTGATCGCAGAATTTTACGAACGACTGCAAAAATTAAGAAGACGATCGTATTATTCCTGATTTTTTTTTCATTTAGAGCCGATTTGGACCCATTCACCATGACATTTTTAACGACCACCCTAATTGTACACACATCTTTGAGTTGTGTAAAAGCTACGTTTGATTTGAAGAAATTATCAGAAAGAATTTAAAGAAATCATTTAAAAAAAACACATCCTATTCGTAAAGAAGAAATTATATTTACAAGTAAGCAGTGGTTTGTTTTGAACTTTTAATCTCACACCTCACCGTAGCCCAGTTCAAGGAAACACCGTCTTTTTCATTATTTTTGTAGCGAAGTGGTGGGAGTTGGGTGCAGCTCTACCCGCTTTTGTTGTCACTGTGTACTTTTATTATTTTCCCATAGCCTGGCTCATTTGACAAATTCTTGCTTACTATATTTTGGCTTCTACCAATTTTTTCTTGCGATCGATATGCCGATGTTTTAAACTCAATTCACTGCACACTTTGAATTACTCTTCTTCTTCTTCAGTCAAGGGTTTCCGTGACCCGTTTTACTGCCTGAGCAGAATGGGAGTTGGAGCTGAAATAGAAGTAAAAAATGCTGCAGCCGGAGCTGCAACAGTTGAACAATTCTAAATTTTTACTGCAGCATTTTTGACATCTATTCCATCCAGCTCTGTCTTCGATTCTATTTGGGCAGTTAAAAACCAATTTTAAAAACAATCCCAACTATCAATTAAACTTAAATATGTAATTGAAAGTGAATCTATTCAAATAGCCTAAAAATCGGAGGGTTTCGTTAAGTGATATGACCAAAGTAGCATATCAAAATAATTGCATTTTCCGAGTTATTTTTATCTCTCGAACTTTAGGTAAACAAATGGCCTTCCAATATTTATGTAGATGAGAGGGGGGTACTGGCAATAAATACCAAGCAAGAAAAATAGTAGTGTGGGAAAATGATTAAACATGTTCAAATGGTCGGCAGTGTATTTGTACTACATATTTTACAAAATTTATTTACCAAATTAAGATTTTACTCACAAGTCACAACTTAGTTCAAATTATTTGATCCTTTACTTTGAGTTTCTGTGATTTTTGGTCCAAACTTCTGTCAATTTTTTGTTAATATGAACTTTGGACTAAAATGCGCAGAAATGCACAGAACATCACAGAAATTCAAAGCAAAGGAATAGCCCTATTTTTTAGTGTTCCATATTTAATCAGCTCTTTGTAGATACATCCCTTACACCAGTATCCTGTTCCTGTCATGTAATTTCTACTTACCAAGATCTAGTACAAATGTTATGCCTTGCCCATTAATAACTTACATACAAATATTATGTAAGTAGGTAGGTACTACATATACCTACCTAACTTAATTTGTAAAATAGACCAAAAATCAAATAAAATACCTACCTCTGCTGTCTGCATCTGCAGTAGGTATTTATATTTTATAAAATTCTTAATCTGTGAAGAAATAAAATATCCATCTACAAGATTGCTTGTTCTCCCGTCGCTTTTAATATGTGTGTAGTGTACATATACACAGATTATGTGTTTGTATTTTTGTATATATAAAACACACCCAAACTTTATAACCTTGACTACAAAAAAAAAGGCCAATATAAGAACCAGTATGTGTATGTAGTTGTGGTTGTAGTTCCCATAGAACAGCTGACTGGATTCAGGTTTCGATTACGCTGTTTTTTTTTATGATACGTACGTTGGGAATCACTCTGTAGGAAAATAGAGGAAACGAGCAGACGACCAAGAAAAAGAGCACTTTGCCGTTTGAGGAACAGGTAGACATTATTCCCGTCGTCGTCGTCGACGACTTTTTCTTATGCTTTCGGAAGGAAGAGGATAGAGAATCAGGTTTTTTTTTTAGCAAAAAAGGTCTTAATAAAAAAGATATAAATCGAAATAAAGGTAATTCCAAGAAAGTATCTTCTCGGATGTACCTACCTGACTTTACGTATAGCATAAGTTAGGCATAATGCGTCTCCCTTCTCCTTATGATAGCCTTTGTGGAAAAAAGGGAAGCTTGAACGATGCAAGGATATTTTTTTTTCACACATGATTTGCCATTGTATAGTACACTAGAATAAGATTTTTGTCGATATACCTATGTAGGTATAAAGTATCTAAGTAGAATGCAGGCTGAATCTAAGGTGAGTAGGAGTTGAAGATTTCGTATTTTAGTATCACATTATCAGGGATAGGTTGAAAAAACGGACAACTGAGTTATATATTAAACAAAAAGCATACGTAGGTAGGTAGGTAGGTACCTACCTAATACAAAAATATAGGAACAAGGGTGACATCGTGATATCAACGCAGTAGGTACCATAATGAATTATATTTATTTTTTTTGTTTGCTACTGTGTATATTGTTTTCGGGTAGGTACCTACCTGATAGTGAAGAATTTTTTTAAACATTATGTATGTTATTTTTGTTCATACAACTGATGGCGCTACTATGTGATGCGAACACGAGCATCGATTTATCTCAAAAGATACCTACTTGGCTACTTGTCTTCCAACTTTATAAACCTGTCGTAAATTTTAGTAGATCACATTGTCAAAGAAAGGTTTTTTTTTTGTTTTGGACTTATAAATCTTAATAATAAAACTTCCATTTATATTTTGCCTAGTATGTTATGGTAAGGAGGTCTTTCGTCTCTTGTTACTTTAATTGTATTCCTATTTCTGAGGGCTTTCCGTGGAATTTTGTACCAATAATGTGACATAAACAAAGAAAATAGATTGCTTTCTTGAAAAATAGGTATAGGTATACCTACGTACACGTCTGTGGTTTTCGTTAGAGACCTGATAACTTTATAAAATAATTTTCATCTTTATGTCCACTTTGCAACGTCCTTGAGCCTGAACGGGTTAACAGATATTCTTCAAATTTGAAACATTTATTAATATTTTCTTCGAATAATTATATTTAAAATTTCAAGGCTCACCCGCTTGGGCTCTACTGGACGTAAAGTCGCTAATTATTTTATGGAGTTATCATGTTCCTACCAAACACCACAGATATGTATGTCTGTATGCATTAATTAAATACATACATAATTCAAAATATTAGTTTTATTTTACTTAAACAAATTTGATAAAAAGAGCATAAGTGGTGGTTTGGTTTTCGTGAAAAAGGTTGTATAGCATCGGCTTTAAATTTTAATTATAAGTTAGGTACATATTGCTATTTCGGCATATAGTCGGCTGTTATTTCTGTTGAATCTATCTACATCGTCGTCGTTCAATGAAAACTCCCTAACTCCATTTTTTAGAAACCAAGAAACCTCTCGTGAATACGATATATTTATTTAAATATTAACATTTCAGCTCTGTTAAAGGTCTCTTAATCTTATGTTGGTCTATTTCTAAATTAAAATATTCTCAAATTCAACCATTTTCTAAGTGTTTCGTTGGCGCTATACAGACTCGAAATCAATTTTCCGATTTGTATTGAATTTTCAATTATTCTTAGGAAGGGTTTGGTTTGAGCAAAATTTTGTTACTTTCATGCCCACTTTTCCATTTGTGTACCATACTTTGGAACCAATCGAAATTTTTCCATTTTCCAATTATAATATCAAAATGTTTGACATTTATGGATCATGGATATCAACGACTTACATATATTACCACCATTTTGAAAATATATAAGTATACAAACATATGTATGTGTGTTTCTGATCAATGTTGCACCAAATTTGATCATTAAACAATTTGGGTATTGCATTTCTATTTGCAGCGATTTGCCTATTTTATTGATTTGAATAAAAGTACGCATACGCCACAGTGAACCACGTTGACAAAAGCCGAATAGCTACTTTTTAATTGAAAAAAATGATGGAATTTCAAATGTCAGGTGAAGATGACAGTTTCTTTAATTTGTAATAAATCTTGGGTAGTTCATTTAAGTTGTACTTGCAGCTACAGTTAGACAGAAAATTTGTTTTTTTTTTTATCTGTAGGTACTTATTGTATTGCATACGTTAAAAAGTGAACATTTGTAAAAGAGGAAGTTTTCGTTGAGACAGTCGTAATAATTACGGACCTAAGTTCATCGGCCCATTCACTATAGATCCTATTAATTTTCTATGTTTTTATTTTCGATAAAATATTCTTTTTTTTTTACTAGCAAGAACAAAATCAATGGAAAATAAAAAGAAAGATAGTTACCGTTAAATATGCCTCAGAGAATTTCTGTACCAAGATTAGTATAGGTCTTATTGAAATGAGCCCGTTATTTTACTTACCCACAAGGATATGTTAATATTGGAGCTTCGAAAAACTATAGCTGCGATCCTAGTAAAAAAAAATCATCGATTAAATTTTCAAAGCTCTTATCGAAGATAGAAATAAAATATTTAATGATGAAATTTTACCAAAGGTGCCTTATGTTTGATTACAAAATATAGGATCACTACGGTAGATTTGATTTGAACCGAAAATAATCCTATCAAATAGGTAAAAGTTAAGAAATATAACCTAGTAACACTTTTATTCTATTACATTTAGTGATTTGATTATGATAAATGTACCAACACCAAAATAACCATCTGGTTTTTAGTAATTAACTTATCAATAAAAGCATTGAATAACAACACAACACAACAAAAATAGTGCTTTTTAACAAAAAGAGAACTTTAAATTTGAATTAAATTTGTTTTAATAAATCCAAAATTTATTTGTCCAAAAACGAAAACAAAATTTATTTTCCAAAATATGTATCTATGCCTTAGGTTAGGTTGGGTTAGGTTAGGAGGGGCGGCCACAATACAGAGGCCGTTGCATACACGGGGGCCTAATGGTCTATTGTAGTGTTTCATACCCTCCTCCCCCAAATTATAGCTATACAATTTTTAACATTAAAAAAATTGAAATTTTCACTAAAATCTTGAATGATTAAAAATTAGAAAGAAATCAAAAGAAACAAAAAAAATCTTTCTTTTGAGTCCGGCGATAAACTTTCCAGATGTTCAAGACGGTGTTCACTTTGATGTCTCTCATTTTTAGTTTACTCTGATCTCTGGGAAAGAAAGAGATGGCCAAGTGAGGTAGAAGTTTTTATTTTTTTTAACTCCTGCCTCACCTTTAAAAAAGAGAGACGTCAAAATGAGTCGACTCACTTGACGCTGTTCTGAACACCATCCAATAAATCATCGGTTCTCTGTCAAAACCTCGCAAATCTTTGAATGTCATTTTAATGTACATATGTATTTCAGATCAAAACAAATCACTGAATTCAAATATCAATGTCTCGTTATTTAATGTCCGTCACCACTTCAAAAGTTTTAAACCTAGTACCTTATTGGATTATTTGTGTAAATTTGTTGTGGATGAAAAAAAAATCGCTTGTTTTTTTTTAAATTAAACTCTGGTAATGCTAACTTGACAGTCAAGTTAGCAATACCACCCCTAAAAATAGGGTAAAATGAACTAAAAAAAACCCAAAAATCGATTTTTTGTCTTCTTTAATAAATCCAGAACTACCATATTTTTTTTTTTTTTTTTGGGATGAAGGTAAGCGTGTTGGTAGTTGCAAGATGTTTGGATTGAGAAGGTCTCTGACATGCAGATCAATAATTTTCTCCAATGTCTTGGGAAGGAACGAAGAGAGACTTATTGGTCTGTAATCCCTTGCAGGGGATTGAAGTTGTTTTGGCAAATTAACAGCCTTCTAAAAGATTAAAAATCATAAAGAAATAGTTCAGCAAAAAAATACGACTGGTCAGGTTAAAGGTATAGGTACTAAAAAAGGAAACAAATATTTTTAAACTTCCCCTGCACCGGCACAATATAACCCAGACTTTTTATTTATGTTCAAAAAGCAATTTCAACAATAATGCAACTGGGTGTAAAAAGGTTAAAAGTAATTCTTTCTGTTCTAAACAGTTCTTCTTCACAAATAATGTCCTTCCCTACTCTTTTGAAAACCCATTAGTGCCTTCATATTAGAGTTGCAGAGTATTCCTTAACACAGACCACATCCTTTGACCCTCCTGTCTTGCCAAAATAAAGTAAGTTATTTACATAGAGTTGAGTTTGGGTGATACATTTTCATTCGGGAGGTTGGTTTGTTAAATGGATGTAGAGAGGGTAAGAGGAGCACCTCTGGGCAATAGCGCAGCCCATCATAGATTGGAATAAATCGGAAGCATATATTTTGTTTTGAATTTTATAGAAAGGAAAGTAAGGTAGGTATAACATTCGTTGAGGGCATTTTTGTGTATTGTAGAGTTGCGCAGGTGATGGTAATTATTTAAAAACCATCATATCTCATTCAAAAAGTAATGTATATTATAAAAACAGGAAGCTCTGAACTGTCTGACATCCGCATAAGTGGAATAATAGGGCCTAGTTTTAGGCTGATTGGAATTTTGTTTGTTTTTGTAGACAGGGCCGACATGATTAATGGAATAAGTTTTTAACAACCAGTAACGCATGCATGAAGCCACAAGGACATTTATGTATAGGTACAGATATACATATTCCAGAAATTTACTCAGATCCAGTTGCAAAAAGGCAAAGTTAAGAATTTGTATGTTTGGGGCTACAACTCATTTGTACTTTGCTTCCATCTTATTTTTTTTTTGAAATGGTACCGTACTTTTATACAAAATAATGTCCGGGGACTCTATGGTAGTTTCCTATATTCTAAATTGTCGCCTTGAAATAAATCAAAGAAAATTCAAGTGTGGGGTGTCTAACAGAATATAAGACCAAAAGCTTTTATAAATTATTTTGTGAGGAAAGTTGTCTCGCCTGCCGTTGGTGCAATGAAACTAAGATCTAAATAACGAATTAAGTGAAGCTTTGTTGTTGTAATAATAATTACTTAAGTCTCATACATATCAAAAAAACCTATTTTGAACTCTGAATTTGATAACACAGGAAAGCAAGAGAAATACGATCTAATGAAATACGGAAGAATATCAATACCAAAAGGTTTTAGTAATCCGATCCTGGCAGGATATGCTTATGATTCCTGTTCTCGAAGGCATTCACGATTTCATTGGAAGAATCCGGCTTCACACTCCCAAAAATGTTTTAAGATTTCTATATACATTAATCCGCTGAACAGGATAGTATTCCCCAATGTCCTTTTTTTGTCTTGTTTTCTAGGACACTGTGTTCATCTTACCTGTTTCTTAAATTCTGAACACGGTTTATCTCGAGGTGTCCTCAAATTCTCATAGAAAATTTGAAATCAGTCCAAGCATCATATGGGGTTTCGCCAGTTGTAATGCCAACAAGCTATATATAATTTCTTCAAAACTAGTTCTTTGGAAGTAATTTTAATTTTTTATTTTGCAAGAGCAAAGCCAATTTGGTCTTAGGTTAGGTTAGGTTAGGTTAGAAGGGGTGATGATACGGCAAGCCGCCTCATCCCACTCGGATCTCCGTGGATCCATTGCGCTCCCCAGGATAAAGGTAGGTAGGTGTGAGGAGGGGATGGGTGTGGGACTGAGGACAAGTTTAGGAATGGGATGCCTCCTTGAACCACCCTGACTTCTGAGTGAATTTCAGGATATTCTTTAGTGGCAGGGTAGAGATGTCGCCCATTTCGTCGAAAAAGTATTCTCCGAGGGCCTCTTTTCTAGTTATGGCCAGACTGGGGCATTCACAAAGGAAATGGGATGAGCCCTCCTCAGCCTCTTCATCTTGACACCCTCTACATAAGTCAGATGGGTTGATGCCCATTCTGCTCATGTGGGTTCCCAATGTTTGGTCTTAGAACCAAGCTTCAAGGTAAGCATCACGCACAAATAAAATCTACGTAAATGGCAAAAGGAGTGGCTGGTAACCCCTCAACAAAATTAATTATTTAATAAAACCAAAACAACAAGTTATCTCGACAAGTTAATACGAGCAACTTTCTGCCTAGAATATAATTAGATAATAGAACGATCTATAGGAAGATAGATGTAAAGAAACGATAGATATATAAGGGCTTTTTTCAGGTAGTGGGTTGATGGGTGACCCCGCTAGCCTTCAGAAGTATAAATACGTGCCTTCCTTACCAGGTCAGCTTAACAAATATCTTGCAGAACTAAAATAATTTCAACACTATGACTTTCAGAAATAGGTCCACTGGTCATCTGATGGTATATCTCATCTATCAGTGGGACCAATCTTTTGGAGAAAGTAAGATTATTACACTTGTAATTTATTGATTAATACCTTCATTGTTGGATAAGGAATTATCATTTCAATTGCTCAATTTCAAGTGTGAAGTTCCCAAAATAAATGCTGGCGTGCCTCAGAAAACAGTTTCGACTTTCTTCCTTTAATTCGTAAATAATCTTTGGGGACAACTGTACCCTCAGTTCTTCATATTCAGTTCTAGAGCCACAACCCTGTTCTTCAGATGTGGAGCTGCAAAGTCAGTGTATAAACAGTTCATTAAATACTGACCCACAGCGTTGTCCATTGTTCAGAAGATAGTTAAAACCTTGATATCTATTGTCGTAAAAGAGGAACCTACCCCATGATGAAACTAGAATAACCTCGGTATGATTTGTATTACAAACCACCTTCTTTTGAATAACCATATGTTTGACGTTTCTTACCCTGCAAAATTTCTAGGATTCCTTCGACGATGCGAGAGATAACTTCTCTTCAACCCATCTAATGCAGTTTTATCTCTAAAACTTAGCTACTTTCGTCCAAAGCTTTCATGACTTTCCTTATTAAATCACTTCTTTACTAAAAAATCTTCCAGTGAATCCTCATTTTTTTCAGGAACTCCTATCAATTTACTATTTGATCCAATACGGGTGTACTGTTAAGTTTCTTTTGTTAACAACACGTGAAACATGAACGAAATAGGGAATTGGATCTTGTGGTGTTGTACTATATGTTTTTTGATGACTTTAAAGAGAAAAATGATGTAGTAAAAACGGCTATTTTTATTATTAACTCCAATTAAATTTTTGGTGCGACAAGCACATAGATCAGGTCGTTTGCAAATTGCAGCTTATAAGACCTGGGACTTAAAGAAACTCCAGCAGAAAAAGCTTAACGGGGTCAAATTGCATGATCTCTGTGGCCAGTTTACAGAGAACAGAGGTGACTGCGAACGATGAAATCGGGGCTCGCGTGTATGTGTTAAGAATTTATCCGTTCGACGAGTTAAAGTTATTAGAACACTTACATACCTCACTGACTATTACACATTTAGTAATAAAAATTACAAGTAAAAAAATGGGTTAATATGCTAACACGTTGTCATCCTTCATTTATTAATATGAGGAGAATCATTTAAGCTGTCTTATGATTTGTTTAACTAAGGACTTCAAAATTTGAACTAGTCTTTCTTTAAATGCAAAAAACTGCAAGTTTGGAGCCTTGTTGCTGCATATTCATATAGGAGAGGGTCCTTCACAAACTTAACTGTGAATTTAATAGTACACTCGACTATTCCCATCATTAGGTATTTGATTAACTATAAATACCGAAACAGAAGTAAGAAAAATGCAAACAAAACTGCAAATGCATGTAGTGATCACTTCACAATCATACATTTTTAGTTGTTAATAAATTTATCATTCAAATGCATAAATTCAGAAATTTAAACGTACTTTTGTTTAATTCGATTCGGTGAACTAAAGTCATTTAGATTTGTACTAGAGAATTTAACCAGAGTTATGCACACGCGATCTAGGTTTAAAATAACAAGCCGTGAGAGACTGGCATTAGTAGAAAAAAAATATTATTACCTTGCAATAGTGACTTGTTTTCTTCTTTTAAGAATGACGTGACAACATGACGTGTCTACGTGTTCAACTATACACCCAGCAAAACTTACTAATACTATCTTGTGCATGTACATATGTCAGTTTGTGCTTAAGGGGCGGTTTTGCAATTAACTGTTTCGTATGGTATAATGTTTATTTAATGAGATGTTGTTCATTGACTTTTGCATTGTTTGTTACCTCTTTTGTGATGGCATAGTATCTAAGTTCGGTCTATGATGAATTTCAATATGAATAAACCGACAAGAGGAGAGGCGTTCACCAAGTGCGAAGTGAATTAATTATTTAATGTGGCATGAGAACTTTAAAGTATATTAACATTAAATTAAGATAGATGACATTATAAAATGCATGTCCTATTGCAATTAGGTAGGTACTACTACCCGGAAATATGAAAAAGATTATGATAAGAGTAGAATGCAACGGAATATTTTCAGAAATATTTTTAGAAGTGGAAAATAAGGCAAAATACTAAACCAAAATATAATAAATACATATTTTCTTCAATTCATATTTATTTAAACAAATAAAAGTCAACCCCATTTTAATCAGGTACGAGTGTCATGAGGCTGTTTTTTATAAAAAAAATGTATTCCTGACAAGCTCATCAAAATTTTATATCTAAACCAGTGTTGTCGATTCAAAAATAAAATTATTATGATTTTACCAAAAAAAATCGTGAAATTATTTAAGACCAAAAGTTCAAAATATCAAGCTTAATGTTAAAAATGTATTTAGGTAGGCAGACAAACGGTTAATGTTTCAACACCTCACAGGCTTGATATGACTTACAACTTTTTCGCAAATGACTTGACATTTTAAGTCGTTGATTCTCAGTCTATTACACAACTGAGTATGGATGAACTTCACGCAATTCTTCGGAAAGCGAACTTTGACCACGACTGCACGATTTCCACAGTGCTTCAAGATGGTTCTTGATCGCCAAAAATTTGATTCAAGTTGATCGATTTCGATACATTTTTGTCCTTATGATCCATGTCAAATGTCGAACAAAATGATAACAAGCAAATGTTATAGATTTAATTTCGTTTTTTTTTTCTCGGGCCAAAACAATAAAAACAACTCCCAAATATCATAACAATCTGAAGATGGTCAAATACTATCAAAAATGTCAAATTATCTTATAGAAAACTCAGATTGAACCTGGCAATTCTTGGTGTTGCCAAGACTGGAAATAAACAATGAAGAATTCAAAGTGATCAAAAATTGTTGCAATCTTGAACGGTTTGAACATTAATGTTGTTTGATTGATTGGAATCTTCTCAATAACCATCTATTTTTTGGAAAATTACAGTTGAATGTGTTTTTGTTAGATTCCATTGAACAAAATTAAACCATGATTAACTCGAATTCTGGATTCGAACATTGTGTCATTCTATTTACAATTGGTGGAGAATTGAAATTTGTTGTTTTTTGTTATTATTGAAAATATCTTATATGCATGCCAAAACATATTTTGTTTGATATCTGTGCAGCTACAAGGCCTAGTACCTACGTCTGCTGATGCGAAACGAGTATCCAACAAGATGACGAAATGCTTACGAAGACAGCGAAATAATATTAATTGACAGTGATACAACAAATATAAACAAGAAAAAAGGCAAACGTCATTTTTCATACATAACTAATGGTCTGGGTGATTAATTTCGTGCGAAAAAAAGGAGTGTAAAATCTGCTACAACTATCAATTTCACTAGTCGAATACGTACTGTAGAAAAAAAAGTTTAACTAAATTTTTAATTTATGATTTTGACTGTCCATTTTTGTTTGGGATTTTTTCATCGTTCAAGATCTAAACTTGGCACCCAACCAATTTTAGCTTTCCACAACATGTGAAATCTCTTCGTCTACCCTGTTAATAAAAGATTTTTAGAGCAATTGTTTCAGAACCAATATTTTCTAATTTCTCGGAGTAGATTTTTTCAATGTAAACTTTAGATTTATAGTGATCATTATACCTACCTACTATTTCTTAAATATCTGATCAAGCGCAAAAAAAGACAAGCTGTCAAAGTACCTAAAGTAGTTTGGGGCCTAAAATAGTTGAATTCTATCAAAAAGAACATATAGGCCAGGAAAAATAGGTTCCGAGGTTGAAAAAATTAATTCATGAAATATTAAAATTGGAATCGATGCAGAATTGCAACCTCTATAACATATCCAAAGTCCCCCAAAATCCCCGCATTGGCTTTTTGTGTAGATGCATTTGAAGAGGTGCAGACGGGGAGAATTTGGAGGTCTATCAAACTTAAATATTTGTTTGGGTAAAACCTGATCATATGATACATGCTTTAAGGGTAGTTTTTAACGCTGAATCTAATGAAACCAAATTCAAAATGATACAACCACCCAAAAAGAAGTTATAGTCCTTTTTATGTAATGATGATTTTTTTTTCAGGTACAACAGGTAAAATATTACCGAAACCCCTTTGAAAATAACGGTATGTTAATGAAACTTGGAATGAATGTTTCATTTGTCTTAGGAACTAAGAATCAAGAGAATCCTTAAAAATATTCATGGTGAAAGGGTGTTTTTTTTAAGGGGGAGGGGCAACAAAGAATGTTAACCATAACACCCACGTAAAAACTCTTACACTCATGAAATTCGCCAAAAATATATAATTTGTCATGGCAACCAAGAATCAAAATAGTCCTCATAAATATATTTGTTCTGGGGTTTTTTTATTAAAGAGAGGGAAAATCAGGGAAGAAGTTGGAAGATTTGAGCCAAAATTCCGATTTGGTGTAATTGAGGTATATACAAAAAGTATGGTATATGATTTAAGAGTATTTTTTAACGCTGAATCTAATAAAAGCAAAACTAAAATGATACAAGCACTCTTAACAAAGTTATGGGCCTTTTCAAGCAAAAATTAATTTTTGAAATCGTATTTTCCGTAGAACAAGTCAAAAGTTAACAGTCACCAAACACACTCTTAGAACAAAGATATTTGTATGGACTATTTTGATTCTTGGTTGCCATGAAGAGTTTAATATTTTTGGCGAGTTTCATGAGTGTAAGAGTTTTTACGTGGGTGTTATGGTTAACATTCTTTGTTGCCCCTCCCCCTTTAAAAAAACACCCTTTCACCATGAATATTTTTAAGGACTCTCTTGATTCTTAGTTCCTAAGACAAATGAAACATTTATTCCAAGTTTCATTAACATACCGTTATTTTCAAAGGGGTTTCGGTAATATTTTACCTGTTGTACCTGAAAAAAAAGTCATCATTACATAAAAAGGACTATAACTTCTTTTTGGGTGGTTGTATCATTTTGAATTTGGTTTCATTAGATTCAGCGTTAAAAACTACCCTTAAAGCATGTATCATATGATCAGGTTTTACCCAAACAAATATTTAAGTTTGATAGACCTCCAAATTCTCCCCGTCTGCACCTCTTCAAATGCATCTACACAAAAAGCCAATGCGGGGATTTTGGGGGACTTTGGATATGTTATAGAGGTTGCAATTCTGCGTCGATTCCAATTTTAATATTTCATGAATTAATTTTTTCAAGGTTCCCCATACGATTTGTGCTATTTTTCCTGGTCTAATACCTTTAAATGCGTACATGCGTGTATGTGGTTTTCCTTTTTAAACAGGAGACAAAGAAGAAACCAACGCTCCTAGCAAAAGGACAGATGCGTGATTATAGAATTGTGTTATTATTTATTATTATCCTCCTTACAGGATGGATATATGTAATATGTTTGAATGCAACGACCAAACTACATTGATGCGTTCATCACATTTTGAGAATCCTTGGGGATGACAAGCAGGAGCCAGCTGCTTTAAAATTATCAAGTGGAATAATATTATTAAAAGGACCAATGGATGGATGCCGCCTTAAAATAAGCTGAATCCTGTTTTTCGATATTTTCTGTTTGAATTTTCCACAATTTAGTGCCAATATAAAACGAGTAAACTGAAAACTGGTAGGCATATGCGTCTTTACTAGTTGTAAGGTGCAAGGATGGATTCTGCAGATGTATGTATGAGGGCATGTTTACAGGTAGAGCTCTTGCAAAAAGGGTGGTTATCAGCTATAGGTATATACATATCTACAATATGTATAGGTATTATGTAAGATAATATACGAAGGTTTTTTCTTATAATTCCCTTAAGATAATGAAAAACATTATTTGTGTAAGTATCGTCTGACTCTTCGTAGGTACCATAGGGGCCTAATCGCGTATTATTTTGAAAACAATTGTCGTGTCGGTCGTTTAATTAATTGACTTCGTCAAAAGTTTGCTTTTAACAGTATGAAAATTGTACAGAATCCCAGTTGGTTCTAAATTTGTTGTAACAATGTTCTAATTAGAATAAATTTTTGCGCAATTGAGTACGTGTATAGATCATTGGAATATTATGCAGGTTATCGTGTTTTTCTTGTCCTTGTTCCTGAGATGGATTTTACATGGCGAGTTAAATATACACATAGATACATATATATGTACATACATACCTGCAAATTTGTTTGTAAATCTAAGTAAAGTATTTTTGGAGGGAATACACTTTGCCTTCCTTGATGGTTGTTTGTTATTGTATTATTCTCACAAACAAATACCGATATCGAGACCTACGACATGTTGTTGTTCTCATCGCAAATTTATCTAATTTCCATTACATTGTTGAATATTTAGAACTTTTTAATAGTAAACTTTTAGACTGAACATTGTCCACAGCCCATAGACAGCCATACAGTTGATCTGAAATGTCACTTAAAGAACACTCATTTACTTTTAAAACTGGTGTGTCTATCTTCCTAAAGGGAGAATCATTCCCATTTTTTTTTTCTTCTCCTTTTTACCATTTTAGTCAAATTGCTTTTGCTTTTCTACGAAAGCCATGATGGCCCTTGAAATCGTTCTCGTTTCCTTCGAATGGGGTGAAACATTTCTGCCAGGAGATAAGTGTTAACTGCTCAGTCACGAAAAATATTAAGGGGTTTGTTTTTTATTTTTTTATTTGTCGTCATACATAGATACATAACTGAATGCTTGTGTGTATAACATTTGTTTCTGCCTTTATTATTTTATGTTGGTATCTAAGTTTAATTGTTTGTATTTAGACAATATTTCTACAGAACTAAAAATAACTGTAACAATAATTATTATTTCAAAAATCAATGCAGAAAGCATGAATGAATAATTATAGATGCTTTCCGTTTTTACAAGCGCTTTTTTGCAGAGCGATTGTCAAAACCTCTAACCAAAAAGTTCATTGCGAATGACCTGATGTATATGAGAACCTATGTCTATAGTATCATTAACTGCATCATATAGATCAATATTTGATGATTGCGTCGTCAATACGACGTGGAATGATTTGTTAATGATTTCTGAAAATATGGACTAATCATCAATAGGTAAGTTTATATTTTCCGCTTTGAAAATCTGGACGTTTTGACCTCAACCAACAAGGAACAAGGTGAACTCATATATTTTGAGGGCTGTATTCTGGATCATTGGTATCCATTTGCTGAGCATGATCCAGCCTACTCAGTCCAAGTCAATGTTGCTGCACAGCCTGAACAGTTTATCGTCTATGCAGATGGGACCAAGAAATCACCCCAGAAATTTTTCTCTCATAATATCTGGAAGCGTGCTTAACCATCTTTTGAAAGGATTCATGCCTTTGCACCAAATATCAGGATGATTATTATCAAAGGGATAGGGAGCGCCCAGTCAAGTCCTGGCACTTACGCAAATCAACTCAGGTCATTTTTAGCCCCCCCTTACTTAAGTACACCTACCATTAAATCATAAATTTCAAGTGCGCAGTATTTATTAAACTCATCAATTCCAGGTGTTCACCAAATTTCAATTGCTTAACATTAGGAGTTCCTGAGATATAGGACTTCAAACACCGCAAGAACTATAACTGACTGATTGCTCATCATCATCATCACTCACTGGTTATGTTTATCAATTGCTGATGCTATAGTGGGGTGGCATATGATTTTTTCAAGAGGTTGTTAGAGACTTGATCGGATAACTAGATCGGGTTACAACCGTCTGATACCAACGTCCCAATATTTTTTTATTTTAGCTGTCAGTCGTCAGGATATCCGCAGCTATATGCCTTAGCTAAATGGAAGTAGAGGTTCTAGTCAATATTAGCTCCCCGAAACGTTCGGACATTCTTCATACTAGAGGAGTGCTGTGTCTGTTGTCGCAAGGAGATCAAACTGGTTAACTAGCTACTACTATGTTTTACCCCCTTAGTATAGTTATCAGAGGTGGAGGTATATACCCCTAACGATGTGGTCTCTTCCTCGCTTGGCGTTAAAATTGCAAGCTTATCCCTTTGTATTGATGATCAAAGGCTAGATACGTGAAGCCAAGAGGACACCAGTATCTACAAACTTTTACTTCGATCAGCTCCTTACTCCCTCCTCCTCGAACATAGATTGAGTTCAAATCTATTTAGAAGGATGTAACTACAACTAAAAAAAAAACTATTACTGAAACTAAAACCTACTTTTTCTTGGACCCCATGGCTAATAAAGTTGAATTGAATTGAATTGATTGATTGATTGGACCCCGTGGCTGGGGATGGATTCCCTGCTGAAAATCAAGGGTGTGGTTCACCATTTCCAAAACAGCTCTGAGGGAATCAAAGGTGGAATCTGCAATTTTAGTCAGGCTCAACAACGAGTACTTTGTGAACACTTAATATGGGTTACAATGACATACTCGGATCTCAGTCCTGTAAGGAGGGTTTTATCCGGCTAACCATCCTCGAAGTTTTTAATAAGGGTGTTGTATTTCAGGTTTGGTCGAAAGCCGTCGTCGGGATGTTTAACCTTCCACGTAAAGTTATCTAGTTGCGAAGCATCTCGGATACAGATGTCATGATGAAACCTGCTAACGAAATAATGATATAATATTGAATGTAATTTAAAAAAATCTATTTGAAAGACAGCTTTTAAAATATGCCTCCTTCCCTGACTCTTTACAAACTTGATGAGCATGAACAATAAAAAAGATGAAACGGAAAACCAGTTGGCCTTTGAGTGGTGGTTCTTCTCTTGCTAATGTTTTTTTTTTCGCCGTTGTCCATATTCAAGCCTGTATCTATAATTTCTTTATGCTGTCCCCTTGCCTATTTTGACTAATTTTAGCACAACGCCTACTTTTAATAATTAATCAAAATAATGTTTGTAGTTTATTTTTTAAAAAAAATCCAAGAAACCACCAAACAACACCTCCATCTTCACTCATATTAAACTATTTCAATGACGCAGGCGCGGATACAGGGGGAGGGCAATGGGTGCAATTGCCCCCCCCCTGAGCAAGATCGAGCGAACGAAGCACAAAACAAGAATTTAGTAAAATGTAATCAAAAAATGTTTTTTCGTTTATAAAATGTATTCTTGGCAGTCAAAAGAGGACTTCATGTTTTCATTTTCCGATGTATCTCACGTCTCCCAGCTGAGCCTTACCTTTATAGCTACGAGTAAAATACACATGCAGCTTTTTCAGGTTCTAATGGGAGCAGACATACTCAAGTGCTGCTTGTAGCCCAGAGCTGTGCACAATATTTCTAAATTTGCTGCGCAGTGTTGCAGCAATGAGTGGTTATTCGTCAGCCGCTGACCAAGTTCAGTGAAGAAAAGTACCGCTATGCACAAAAAGCCTTTAAATCGACCGATTGAAAGCTTATAACTTCTGTTTTAGATGTCCGATCTTCAAAGCTAAGGTCTTTAATTAAAAGATCAATGTCAATGTATAACATTTTTTGAGAAAATTTTTTCATACTAGAAATCAGATTGAGTCCCAAATCATTTTCATTTTTCAAATGCATGTACATGAAAAATTTCAAAATTTTGAAAAATAATGACAGGGGCACTTATCAAAAT
The DNA here is from genome assembly GCA_963921185.1 of Dasysyrphus tricinctus. Taxonomy (NCBI): domain Eukaryota; kingdom Metazoa; phylum Arthropoda; class Insecta; order Diptera; family Syrphidae; genus Dasysyrphus; species Dasysyrphus tricinctus. The sequence continues at coordinate 169,131,658 of OY992531.1, read as the reverse complement.
TCTCAACCTTAAAATTGATTTTAATTTAAGAAAAACATAACAAAATCCTGAAAATACGTCGATTTAAAAAGCTGTAGAAAAATCAAACTTTGTTTTGCAAGGCTCTACAAGATTAGAAAAAGCCTTTACAATAAACTACATTTGTGAATAAAAATTATTGAGAAATATTAAAAAATGTTGGTTGATTAAGTCCTTTTTATGATAAATAGTTAAATGTGCATTTTCATTTTAGAAAGTACTTTCACTAGAAAACTCTCGAAAGGGACTCTTGGATATTTGGTGAGCAAATTTCATGACTGTGCCTGTCCTCTTGCGAGTTTTACTCTCGAGAGCTTCCTCAGAGCTGATCGCCGTCTTTTTCCTCTCAAATGAATACGCACCTTAAAAGTATGCAAAGTTTTTCGAGTGCGGCAATGTACACAGCGATGAGTGCTGCACAACAATTTTAGCCATAAGATACGTTTCTGATGGTAGAATTTGTGAGGATTTTGTTTCGTGTATGCGTTGTAGGAACATCCTGTTCCGTGTTATTAAACCTGCGAAGAGTGCGAATCCGATGAAGAAGATTGGAGAGAAACCAGGAAACAATGACAGCAGTCACTGCCAAAGAGAAGTTGGATGGAACTTTTAGACCTAAGGATAGGTGTTTTTGGCCGTTTTTACAAACGTCAGGTCAACGGCTGTTTTCGAAGAAGTCATTTGCGTCAAAAATGCATTTGCAGATTGATCTCTAAGGCAAATTGCTAAAGCCACATCCTTGAAAACATCATCTGCGGTGCAGCTGTGCAGTAAAAAAATCGAGTTGAAAGTAAAAAATTGAGAAACAAGAGAGCGTGTTCGTAAACATCAAATGCTTTTGCGAGCAAGTTGAATGACGTTAATCAAACCAATTTTGTGCAAGTGGGACAATTGCATATGACGATTGCAATCTGCGTCAAAAAATTACAATCATTTGATGATCACATTGACTTTGATTTGACCTTTTCCAAAACGGCCAACGTCAGTTCGTATGTTAAATGATTGTTATTTTTTGACGTGAATATTGCTTTTGTTTGCACAAAATCTTTTTTTTCAACTTCACTCAATTTTCTTGCCAGTAGATTTGACATGTTCTCTGTTTTCTTAATATTTTTGTCGTCAGCTCAATTTTTACTGCAGAATTGCACCGCAGATAATGTTTTCTAATATGTGACTTTTGCATACTGTCTTATCGAACACAATGCGTATGCAGAAAAACTTGTATTTGAATTTTCGAACAAAACGACATTTGAGAACATTCTGCAAATGCGTTTTGACGCGGATGATTTTTTCGAAAACGGCCTTTACCTGCAAAGCCATTGGCCAATTATCTTGTCACAGCTAAAGAGGAGGCTAAAACTTTCACTCGAACTAGAAAGTAATGAGTGGGAATAGTAACATACCGATGTGCCATTATGCTTTCCGAAATTTGAGGTGGTGTTACAGAGATCCAGAGAGATTCCAAAAACGCTACAAACACACCATGCTACAGTCAAAAAGTGCTTAGCTTCATTTCACAAAGTTCCAAAGTAACCGCTGTTCGAGACACCTGTATAGCAGTTATGGAAGAAGTAATTGCGTTCTTCAAATTTCAAACACACATCGCTTTGTTTGACCAGGTGTAGAGAGTGGTATAAAGTGTACTCCAATTTTCTGTAGACTTCATCAAGATTGTGGAAACTCATGAAAATTGCCCCCCCCTGAACGAAATCCTGGATCCGCGCCTGCAATGACGAAAGTCACAGCATCTATATAGTAGAGAACTTTCCAACTTTTGCGCAGGGACAAGGATGATTTTTAAAGAGGAATTAAAAAAAATAGGGGCAAAGGGTATCTAGTAGAGGATGACTGTGCCTGCAGTTAAATTATACAAAATTGTATGTAAAATCTCTGTTTACTGACATCATTCCTATGATTTCATGTACAAAGATTATCATTCTTCAAAGAGAAATTCATTACACCGACCGTTAAGACATCCTACATAACTCGCATTCTATTTTTCTTTTGTCATCATAAAATGGGATGAAAATAAAAAAAAGGATACAGCTTGCTTCCATTGTTTTGACAAAAGTAACGTAGATTTTGTAATTTAAGTCCCGCTGACTTGCTTTGACGTTTATATGACTTCTTATCATTTCATTTTTTTTTTCTTTTAAAATAGAAAATAAAAAATGTCAAATCCTACATACCTATACCTATACCTATACCTTACAAATATTATTCTTGCCAACACTATTACTGTTATTCATCTACTGTAATTTTAAAACCTGATTCCTTTTTTTTTTAATGTTGTCTTCCAGTTTCCCTTTATGTATTGTCTTAAATATGAAGATATTTTGAATATGTTATGTCAACAAAATACTGGCAATTTTGTAATTTGAAAGGCCCGAACGAAATAATGATTACTCGTTGGTTGGTAGCACTGCACTGAATAAAAAACGAACTTGCTAGATCTCTAGAATTCGATAAACCAATAACAGTTAGAATAGCGGATCCAATTATTTTGTTATCTCGTAATGCCACGCCACATTTTAATAATATCATCACAAGTTCCAACTTTTTTACGAATGTAAAAATTGTGGTGTGCTATTAACGGGTTTTTTTCTTAAAGTTATAAGTAAGTAACACTATTTTAACTGGTGGCCATTTTGTCAGCTGTCAAGTGCGTTATATTTAGTTTGGTTTAGCATTTCAAGAATTGAAGCCACAGGATCACCTAGCAAAGCGTAGATTCGGTGAATAGGCCCAAAAAAAGATTGCCGTTGATTCCAATTTTCATAAGCGATGAAGCTCACTACTTTTTAAAAATAATGCTGGCCAGAACGTTACTGTCAATGGTGACCGCTATAGAGCAATGATTACTGACTTTTTCGTTCATCAATTAAACAACTATGATGTGCAGGAACTGTGGTTTCAACAAGACAGCGGAACATATCACACAGCTAGTGCCACAATTGATTTATTGAAGGAAACGTTTGGTAACCTCATAGTTTCACGTTACGGACTCGTGAATTGGCCTCCAAGATCGTGCGATTGAGCAACGCTTCATTATTTTCTGTGGGGATATGTGAAGTCGCTAGTACCTATACGCCGATAAGCCCGAAACGATTGACCACTTGAAGGACAACATTCACTGCGTTATTGCCGATATACGGACACAAATGTTGAAAAAAGTTATCGAAACTTGAACCTCCAGATTAGACTACGTTCAAGCCAGCCGTGGCGGTCATATGCCAGAAATCATATTTAAATTATAATGCCAGAAGATTATCTTTCGAATAAAGTAAATTTTATGTCAATCTAAAAAATCATCTTTGTTTTATTCCATTTCAAAGTTTCTATAGGTACCTCTAAAAAAACACCCTTTAGTTCAATATCTATGAAGGTATCATTTAAGGAACTTGATGCCTTTCTTACAAAGTTAAATGAATTTTTGTTGAGGTTTCCTCAACCGGTTGAGGGATTGAAAAGCATTTTTGAAGCTACGACCCTTCCTGGATTGTAGGTATAACTAAAAAAAAAAAACAATTGTTAAAAACAAAGAAAACTGAAATTACAAGACTAGGCAGGGTAAGTGTACCAGTAACCGACCACCTAACACATTTTTCTACTTTGAAGCTTCATAACTAATTCAGCTGATTACATACGCTAATGTTATTTATTCTGAGCAGTTATGGATCATGTTAAGTATTGAATAAAAAATTTTAACTTACAGTTCCTACAATATATTTTTTAATAGCGAATTAGTCTTCGGAAAAGTGAATTTTCACCAGTACCCGGCCACCAAATTTCAGTACCCGGCCACTTTGATTTAATACCCGGCCATGTCTTTTTTACCCTGCGATTAGGTACTAAATATGGCAAGTTTTGCATTCGTAAAAAAATCGAACTCGAGATTTTGACCAAATTTTGTTATTACGATGGTAGGGAAAAAGAGAAAAGATGGTCTAATAATTCTATTTTTCACGTTTTTCGATCATTCCACCCACTTTTTTTTTCTTAGAGCCAAAAATAACAGTACCTGCCAGCAGTTTGACATGTATTTTTTCTCAAAAACGTCTCCACAACTTATTTTGAAAATATCAATAAATTAATCTTAGTAAAGGCTACATTGGACTGGGAAACCATTCCTTTTAAAAATGGTTATTAAGAACCATTTTCTTTATCATTGATTTTCTCCAAAAGGGTATAGGTAACTGATTTCAATTATTTCTTTATACAATAATAAATATTTCAAAATTTTCATATAAAATGCTTTTTGGGTTCACAAAAAACTACACAAGATTTTTTGAAAATCAATTACATATTTCGAAAACTAAGTATTTAAGGTTTTTTTTTAACACTTAAAAGAATATTTAAGGAAGGAATTTTACTTTTAAGAAAAAATAACGGTAACTTCGACAAAATTGTCAAAAAAAACCGTTTAAGAAAATATTTTTTTTCAAAAAGGGTTCCTACGATTTTTATAAAACTTTTCGGTTTTTTCTTATTTTGATCTTTCTTACTATCCTGAAATTAATGGATTCAGGTTAATTTTTTTATATACAAATTTCAAATACGATCTAATAATATTGCATATCAAAATTTTCAAAAAGAAGTTTTTGAAGTTATAATAAAACCTAAAATCCTTTTTTGTTTGAAAATTCAATATCTGAAAAATAGGTTGATAATCTTAAGTGAAATTTTATTTTTATATACACATAAATTAATACTTATGATTTGCATTCAAATATTTTTCCTAAAACAGATTTTAAGAATTTGATATATAAAAAAATATTTTTTTTTAAAACCCCTTCAATGATTTAAATATTTCTTTTAATTCAATCATTTTTGATCAAGAACTCAGATGGAATTCTCTTTTTCTACCTCAAACTATTAAAGGAGTTGTTTTAGCTAATTTCAACGTCGTATTCATGTTTTTAAAATTTTTTCTTTAATTGTCATGTCATTATCAGAGTTGGGAAATAATGATAAAAAAGTTCAATTAGAATTACTTGTAGGTACCTAATTGAAATCTAAAACACTTTTCAATTAGTTTAAAATGTAATTGCAGAAATTCAATTACTAATTACATGTAATTGAAAACCAAAGTAATTATCAAAACGCAGTAATGATTAATAATTTTTGCAGTAATCATTACACAAAAATGTTATTCGTTTGTCAATTACATTTTACGAGATTTTTAATTTATAAAAACGTACGTAATGAATCACAATCCAAAAAATCTATTACCTTGATTGCAATTACATAGAACAGTGATATTCTTTCAATTACTTGCAAAAACCCATTACTTTTTTCAATTACAACTAATTTGGAAACTAATTTTTTTCAATTATTAATTTGTTAGTGAATTTATTCAGTTACATTTACAAGTAATGGAAATGTATCATTTTTTTTCAATTTCAATTATGTGTAATTGTAATTGAAAAGAAGGTAGAAATAAATTACAAAAAGTAACTATTATCAAATCAACCATTCTTTCCCAACTCTAGTGTTTATATACAATTTTTTAAACGCTCAGCCTCTTGATTATAATAGCAAGTTCATGCGACCCAGTCGTGCCTTTCATCCTTTAGGAAATCTGAAACCAGTTCGCGAAAGATCTTTTGGTTCTTGTGGAGCAGTTTTTTGACTCATTTTATACCAAAAAGTATGTATTTACAAACAATAAGTTAGGTATATGGCCGTATACTGGTGCCATTTGTTCTAGAAACCGGCCATAGTAATCTTTTGAACAAAAACAGTGGCCGGATACTGAAACTTTACATGTAAAATACATTTTAATTGATAGTAGAGGATGTCAGAAGTATTTTGCTTCACTTAGGCGTAAAAGAGATACAAAAGTTGATTTCAAGCAAAAATCTAGTATCCGGCCACCCTGGCCGGTTACTAGAACATCTTATAAAAATAGTGTTCCAGTAACCGGCCACCGTATTTTTACTTATTGAAAACATGAAATTCATATTTTTTTACACGTTATGATGACTAACTATATTATCGATACAAAAAAACAAAAAGAAAGTTAGTATACTCACGGAGAACCCTGAAACTTGCTTCTTTTTCTTATTGGGTTTCCTAACTCTCGCGAACTGTAAAACGCAATTTTTGCACTTTCCGTGAACTTCGTAGCTAAAACATTTTTTTTGACATGGATCTGTCCTTAACAGATCTGTCAAACTTTACCGAAACGTTAAATGTGCCTGGAATTTTCGTCACAATATATTTGCCCATGTAAACAATGTTATCTTTTCTTATTATTAACTATTTAATAGAAAGTGGCCGGATACTAGTGACTGGCCGGGTACTGGTACACTTACCCCATATTAAGTTTATACCTATCCATCTTAAGGCAATACGTATAGGCACTGAACCTGAAGAGGATTCCCTTTTGAAGGAAGGGTAGGTGAAGATAACAACTTAAAAACCACTTTACAGAGTGATAAATAAAACATGCTGAAGCGTCTGAGCATTGAACCGTAATTTGAACTTCTATTGCACGACAACAAAACATAATACATACATTTATTTATAGTAAAGTATATAAAATTCAGCAATCCATCCCACCCATCCTTACAATACCCAATTTAAATATTTATATTTGTGTATGTGTATCCTGTTTAATTGAATAGTAGATGTACCCCTATTTTCAAACTCAATATTGTATACCTACCTTCATACTTATACCACATACATACACAGAATGGAAAGGAGCATCTCCTTAAACTCATGCGTATTCTGTAAAACATGAACTTAGATATACCTATTCATTGTAACTGTACACGAAATACACCACCTATACTAATGCAATATTTTGATCCTGCGCAAGAATCATAAAATTTTCCGGTGGCGGGAATTTATTTATAGAGATTTGTTTTGATGTACTCAAAGCTAGACTATATAAAAAAACGAAGAATTCGTAGAAAATTACTCGCATGTTTTTGTATTTAATATTGCAGGAAGAACTCACGTGAACTGTCAATGTTATTGAACTTGACATGAATTTATTCGCAGGAAAAAAAGACTTTTTCCATTTAACAGTTTTACGATTCTCTATAATATTGAAATTGAAACAGAAGGACATTTAATATAGGAATGCGTACGAGTTGAATAAATATTTTTTTCTCCATACAATTTTACATCTTTAAAAGAATCAATTTTATTTGCAATTGAAAATGAAATAGGTACCTACATACATATGTACATACATACATAGTTCAACTCGAATAGTTTGTCCAACGAAAATCACGTCCTTTGTAATGGTTCTGTTTTATTTAACTTTAATTATCAATCATCACTAAGTTTTAAAGCTTATTGGGGCATATTCATAACCATTTTTAAGCTGATGTTAAGTTAAGTTTAAGTTATTAATTGCATTTTCTAAGATTAATTTCAATTGTGATGGTTTGTCATGTTAATATTTGAAGCTATTTGCAAAGAAATAATGCTCTATTGAAAAGAACCTCAAACAGTCCTGTTGATCTGTAGACATAGAAAACTTTTCCAAGTTGAAGCAAAGAATTAAAAATCATCAAGTAACATACATTACAACAATAGCTGCGTTTTATTATCTCTGGGTCTGGGTCGAGGTTATCTTTTAGCATGCATTACAAAAACAACATGGGATCTAGGTTTCTATCGAGGTTAATTTCAATAGCCCAGATAGAGGTTTTCACTCTGGCCGGCAGAGGGCTATTTACCATTGTGAATGGATGTCAGCGATTTGTCAGCAGTATTTGGAATAGAGAAAAAAAGAGACAAGTGCTTACATGAAAAACAAATAAACATAAGAAAAAAAGAGACTGATATACAGGACTGCTTTTGCACTAACCCACATCGTTTTATTTTGACGAGGTGAACCATATGGGTTATGAGCGATAATAAAACGCGGCTAATGTTACTAAGTGGTACACTTTTACCTCCACCGACCAAATTCAATCACGAGCCTGCCTACCGACACCCTACAAAGTATATAGGTACCATCCGAAAATATACCTATACCAATACCCTACATCACCAACCTATACATACCCAGCCGCCTTCCATGCACCGAGGCATCTTCGTCATGACAGCAGCAAAATTTGTTTTACAAATATTTTGAACTCATCATTCTTATAATTCACACCGTGTTGCAGCTGGAGCATTAGAATCGACGCGTGTTAATTCTTAATTGTATTAATAATTTTAAATTATAGGGGAATAAGGTATAGGTCGTTGAGCATTCGTTTACTTTTTAAATATAATCTTTTTGGCCTCCGCTGTTAAATAAAGTTGATCTCCCTAGGAATAGCCCTGGGCTGGAATCAGATTCCTACCGTTGTTCTCCCTGCTTCTTCCTTCCAAGTGGGTTCAGGTTCAAATAAAGTTTTTCTCTCGGATTAGGCCAGATTCCTACCATTATTCTCCCTACTTGCTTGTCTATGGCCAAATTAAGTTGCTCCCTCTTCGATAAGCCCCGATGGGCTGGAATCAGATTCCTGCCATTGTTGTCCCTGCTTGCTCCTTCCAAGTGGTTTCAGAGCTAAAAAAAATAATTAACCCATCGTATTAGCCTAATCCTGTAGATCTACAATACCGAGTTTAGCTGTATACCGTGTTATTTATAATAATTAAACAGAACTATCTGATTGTAAGGCCTAGTTCACAAGGCAATACACCGCTCGTTTTTTCGCAGTATAAATCCGTGCGAATGAGCACTGACTTATACATATACATTCAACATAGAACTTTTCACATGACGTTTGCCATTTGGATTTATGCGTGCAGAACTGAAGTGCTGGAATAGATGTCAAAAGTTCTGCTGCATTTTTGTCATTTGTTCCAGCTCTGTTTCTTATTTTGTTCAGGTAGTTGATCTTCAACTCGATGAGGTTGTTCGTAATCGTACCCGAGCCCCGACCCATCTGTAACGTCATCCACCCAAATTTTGCTAAGCAACTGTATTGTGTTGGGATTCTCTTGGGTATACATAGCTTTTAAGTAATATTCGAACCTCTGACGTCATGAGCTGAGTTATCTTATGGTTGGCCCTCTGTTTATTATATCGGTTTTGTGGTGAGTGTGCTTTAATTCGTATTAAATTTTGATTTTACTTAAAATTGTGTATGTTTGTCTGCTTATCAGTCTATTTAAGTGTCGCAAGTAATTAAACTGTGTACGAGTATTATCTATGAGTCTTAAGCGAGAAATACCCAATACAATCGTTGCGTTGCACTGATTTGTGTTGTGTTAACGTTGGCTAAATCATTACACGCAGACCCAGACGTAGCAGTAGCATACAGACTATACAATCGGTGAACCTAAAACTTGCAAGCAGCTTGTGAGTGTCCTTAATCAGTACAAGGTGCAGCCGTTGGGTTGGTTGTATTGTGCGACCACAAGCAAATTAATCGATCCAAATAGCCGCAATTCTATCAAATTGTTGGTTGTAACCGTTGTATCATGTATTCCCTTCTTAAGGGAGAACTATAATGGTTGGAAGGGCTCACTCTTTCGAAAGCAAAAGTGAACGAAACTAAACCAAACGTCTCACTCCGCAATTATAGTTGCTTCATATGTTTCATATGTTTTCCGTGTCTTCGATTATTTTCTTCAGACCACTTAAGTGCCCTTCCAAGCATTATACTTCTAATAAATAAATAAATAAATTGGGTGGCGCAACAGCTCATGGAGAACCAGGGCCTAGTGACTTACAACTCACAACCATTCCTGTGTGCGTGTTGTTGGCAGGAATGGAGGGGACCTACAGTTTTTTGCCGAGTCCGAACGGCTAAATGAGAAGCACTTTTTCATGACAAGTATACTCTTGGAGGATTTGTCAGTTCCTCGCAAGAGGCAGTACCTCGAATAAAACATTTCTGTTTTTAGGTGGCACGGCTGGGAATCAAACCCACACCTTCGGCATGACAGTCCTACGCACTAACCATCAAGCCACGAGGTACTACAATTATACTTCTAGCTTTACCCGATATTTCCCTTGCTTTCAAGTAAAGTATAGGGTTTGAAAGTCACAGCGAACCGGGTGTTGGTGTAGATAAAGTTCTTCACTCCCCCAGTTCAGTTAGGTATAGTTCCTCTTGGAAGTTCCTTATCCTCGTTGAGAGACACGTTCCTTGATGAAAACAAACTAATTCTCTACGTAGCATTTATAAATGTACCAATCCTTTTTATAAATTAAACTTATAGTGTCACCGAGTGGGTTGGGAGGAGAATGAGAGTTCTTGTTCTGAAAAGAAGAGAAAATTGATTTTAGAATCGAAACCAGAAGCTTTCACACGTATCGAATCAGTGTTTCGGATTGCAAATCGAGATGATAAAGTTTTATGACGTTTCCTTCTGTCAAATCAGAACGAAGTATAATTATATTGAAACTTATTTTGACATTTAATTGAGTTCATCTTATTTTGATGGTTTTAATGGGTTATTACATCAATAAATATGGCCAAAACTCACAAATCTGTGTGTTTAAATTTGAATTTTGTCAAATTGCACTTAGTGACCGATGATTATACGACATTATGATACATTTAAAAGATCTTTTTTTTACCAAAAGTGTACATCCTTATCGTCTAAGCCACTGGAATAATTCTTCAATAGTTGTAGATTTATATACACTGACGCATTTAGTCTACATTATAAATCCTGATATACATAGGTACATACATAAATACTTAAGTATTTTAATTAAAAAAAATACGCTAGGGGCATTCACATCGCATACACAATGGACCAAATCGACGAACTCATTGAAATACACAATCGTATGTATGTACATACAATCATACATACTCATTATTATTTATACAAAAGCCCTGTCCTTGCTCTGGCTAATCACATTGTCCAATTGTGTTCGCATTCATTTTGTTGTTGTTGATAAGCTATACGATAAGGGAAAACTGGAACCAAAACAAATTGGAAAATTATACACTTTCAGAAATGCATGTGCCTCCGAAAATACTGCCTGCCTGCCACATGTTTGCACAATCAACCCTCTTAATTTTCGGGCTCTAGACACATCATCCAGCATCCCCGCGATATGGCAAGTATTTTAAGGATGTTGCCATGCTTGCCGCAAACCCCGACCGTTGTATACGCATGTCAAAAAATTAGGAGGACATTAACATAACAATGGCATACAAAACAGCGGAAAGTTAAGTACATATACATAACATATGTATGTGGCACATACCCAAGACAAAATCATCATTTTATCGGCCCGAAGAGATTATCGTCTTAACAAAAAAAAAGTGTGAATTTAAAGCGTGCCATAATGTTTTTTTAACTATTTTTGTTGTTTATTCAATTAATTTTTTTTCTATAAGAAATTATAATAATATGAATGTCGGAAAGCTTCATATATTTCTGTTGCTAAGAAAAATAATTATCTATTCAAATGCAAGAAAGAGATTGGATAAAGAACGTGTAGAATCTGTCAATTTCCACATCCTTTAGAAAGAATATAAATTGTAGGATGTTCCAACAAGAGGTTTCACTTTGAATCATTCGAAAATCGTCTTCTTTCAAAGTGCCGATATTTTATTTTAAACTTGGTGGTGAGAAATAAAAATATCCGTCAAAGAAAAAAATATCTGTGTTCTAAACGCCATTTTTTTATTCATCGTCGGTTTACAGTTTTCAAAAAAAAAATCTGAATGAGAAATCAGTTTACACAAAAGCTTAAAGAACATTTTTTTCGCAAAAGAATGTCAGTGACATTGTTCAAGTATATGTACATAGTCTGCGGTTAGTAATGGGATACAATATCTGCCGAATGACCTCTTCAGCGTTGCTTACATTAATTTTGACGAAATTTTAATCATGTTTTCGCACAATTGTGGCTATATTTCGTGGTTATGGAGAAATCATTTCAGCAAATTGTATATTGATAACGGCGGTGACGCATCGAATCTTGCGGCCGTACAGATTGTACCATTCAATTTGGACGACGTGACGCACGTAGGCCTACAAGTATGTCCAACCGATCTCTTCGAAGTGAAGGTAGATATATCTAAACTTAAGTATAATAATGCTGTCAGTGCTGATGTCCTTGTGGCTGAGCTGTTCAAAGCGGGTAAAGATGATTTGATTAGGAGTACAAACCAGTTCATCTGCAAATTATTCTCAGCGGAGAGCATGCCCGACGAACCCGATCCTCAAGAAAGGCAATCCTCTGCACTGCACCCACTACAGAAGCATCAGTCTCCTTAACATCGCATACATCTTCTCTGATGCCGTACTTTGGCAACGCAGGCCATTTGTCTACAACCTGATGGGTCTATATCAGTGTGGCTTTAGGCCAGGGAAGTCCATTATCGAGCAGATCTTGGAAAACAGCAGTTTTAAATCGATAACCTCCCCCGTTTCATGGATTTCAAGCCTCGTATGACAGCATCCATAGAGACGAACTATACAGATCAAGCAATGTCTAGTTTTGGCATCCCTTCCAAACTCATCCGGTTGTGCAAGATGACAATGGAGATGGAGAAAAAATGGTTTTACACAAGGCAACGCGTTGTTATGCTACATCGTTCTTGAAAGACTAGAAGTGCAAAACTCTTACGTCAAAACTAGAGGCATAATTTTTCAACAGTTCGTCTAATTACACACTTACGCCACCGAAGCTATTGACATAATCGGATGAGCAAAGCTTGATTTCAGTAGTGCTTTCGTGAGTATTGAGAAGGAAGCCAAGAATATGGGCCTTGAGCTAGGATTGAAGGTAAGACCAACAATAAATACTGCAAACAAGAAAAGACATCCAACACCACCGACGACGTCTCGGACAGAATGTCACGATAGACAGCTATAATTTCAAAGTGGTCAAAAACCGCTCTGTTAATAACGCAGTGAATAATACCAGCGCTGAGATCAAACAAAGAATTACTGTTGCCAATCGCTGCTTCTTTGGGATAAGAAGGCAATTGATGAGAGGAACCCTATCTCAATCAACTGAAGTGTCCCTGTATAAGAAACACAACACTTATCTTCCCGGTCCTGATGTATGGTGCAGAGTCATTGACACTATTAACGATGGATGAGAACGCCTTAGGCTATTTTGAGACAAAAATTTTCCGGGTGATTTTTGGTCCCGTCTGAATAGATGGGGAATAGAGAAGAAGACAACACAACAAACTGTATGGGCTGTACAGCGACGAGTGACACTGACGCCAAAAAAGTGAAAAGCCAACGACTAAGTTATCTGAGTCACCTAGATCAAACGGACATCAATGCGCTCCGACCCAGAAGGTCTCTAAATGCAACCCCGTGGGATGGTGCAGTAGAGGAGAACAGTGTAACTGATGGCGCACCCAAGAGGAAGAGGACCTCAACCATCTTCAGTTTCATTCAACAAATTGAATGAAACTGAAGATGGCTGACCAGTAATAGAGCTGGCAAGAAAAAGCTTGCTGGTTGGAGCCCTGGTCCACCCAGACTCTAGCACCACCTTAGGTAAGTAAGTAAAGCTTTGTTTTGCGAATAACAGCTGCTATGTTTTCCCTTAGTGCATTAAATTTCGGTGGAGCATTTGAGTAGACTTGATCTTTTCGGCATAAGCCCAAAGAAAAAAAACGAACTGTGCTAAATCAATTTATCTAAGCTGGGTGACAGTCTAATGCACTAACCATCACGCGTCATGGGGTAATATTATTTGCTGTATGAAAGACTCACAACATCGTGACGGTAAACAGACGAAACAAATTTTTTTAAACCAGCCCGATACCAAAACCGTGCTGAAAATTTTCGACTGTAACCAGACTGAGACACAACTTACAAAAGTCTCGTCTGGTCTCGTGGTATCTCTAAACATAAGAATATACAACTATAAATTGATTTAAGGTCTTTCCACAGTCAAATACGGCAAATATAACTTTATGCAGTTCTCTCTGTTTAAAAAATGCGAATATATTTTCTTGCATTCAATGCATATGCATCCATATGCAGACTCTAAAATGCTGTTTCACATCACATTAGATTTATCTAAACCAGACTGTTTTTCTTGATGTTTTTTCAATCTCTATGGAAAATGCATTAATCATACATAATCTCATGTGATTGATTTCACTGTTATTTATTAAATCCTTACCTTAATCCGGCTTGTCACTCACATCACCCTATAAGGAGAACTTCCGGTGTTTTTATTCACCTTGCAGTCGTTTTTTATTCACATAAATGCTATGCTAGCAGTTCATATTGTATGTATGTATGTCTCAATTCAAATCCCTCCGTTTCTGTGACAGAATTACTGCTACAAAAATATATTTTCGACGAACTGAGTAAAGGGAGTCCTTGTTTTGTTTTTGGCTCACAGGCATAGGGCTCTCCCAATGCACTGTGTAGTGTTTGCTGAGTGTAGTAGTCGTTAGGCCGTCAGCAAAGCGTACACAATGAAATGTCATTAATTTTTGAAGAATCCAATTTTCTCCCTAATGTGTATATACATACGTGATACCAATAGAATGCAATTACTTTGCAATTCAATCGAATTTTATAATTTTAATGAAATGGGAATGTTAATAAATGACCCTTCTAAATGCTGGCACTTTGCTTATTATAAAAAAAAAATACGGTGAATAATTGTAGATATAGATGTGAAAGATCCTTAAAACATTTTGCTTCTAATCCAAGATTTGTAGTTCATTGTTTATTTACTTCATCTTAATTCACAGCTTATCTAAATTCATTTTTATTTTTCTTACTCATAATAGGTAATTGAATTTTCGCCTTTATTTAACCCTGGAACCACTAAGATGGAATTATAAATATTAAAAAGTCTTAATTAAGCTGAATGGTTTTCTACTTCATGCATGTAAAAATGAATTAATATCGTGTTCGTACGCTCTTAACTCGTATAAACATCTTCCTATTTGCATGGGGATTTTTTGTTGGAATTGTGCTGTACCGAGTACACTAATTTTAAAACCTGAAAGTTCATTTTTTCAGGTAGCCATATCGGAAAATTCAATTCTGTATGGACGATGAAAATATTTTAAATTGCCAGCAGATGGCGTTACACTCTCAGAATTACGTTTGATAGCTGAGTACCTACAATATTCGATCTTTCCACATTGACGATTGATACGAAATATTGTGCATGATTCAACTTCATTCGAGAGCCTGTGGACTGTTGATGATGATTTGCTGGGCGTCACATTTCCAGTCAGGGCATCAGCGGATAAATTTGCTTGCAAACGATAATAATTAATTGGAAAACACTCGCAATTTCTGCGTCTACAACTCAAATCTGTATATTTTTCACCATCATCATCTCGACATGTTTTCTCCAGAACTTTTTCTTTTGCATCGATTTTGAAGAACGAAATCGAATCCATAACTTCAAATAAACGATTAGATCCACAAAGGGGCGCTATTATTGATCGAAAGCATGTGTCTGCTCATGTGCGGCAGTCTGTTGAGTAATCTGGGAATGTCAGCCTCCAATCACCCGATGCAAGATGCATTTAATGAAAACTGCAGCGCGAACAAGATTTCAATCGAGATGATTGCAAAGAAACCATTCGCACAAATTTTCCATTGCTTTATCCCCAGCAAAAGAATGTTTATGATACATTGATGAAGGTTATTGACGACAGAAACGGTGGTATATGTGGCAAATCTGGATTTTCAACAAAAAATAAAATCACTTTCCGAAAATCACAACCGTTTAGAACTGGAAATTGATTCATGTCAACGTGAAAAGCTAAGCGCCGATCTTATTATCTTTGGAATACCCGAAATCGTCAACGAAAGCTTAACCGAAACAGTAAACAAAATATGCCAAATTATAAATGTGCCCGTTCCTACGATACATGCCGTCTTCAGGGGAAAGTCCACTCGAGGTAATGAAACAACAATGACTGACGCGTGCATTGTTCTCAAACTTGATCTTTAATCATCAGATAAGATAAGATAAGATCAACATGTTGAAAGCAATCGTGACTCATTGTAAAAATACTAAATCATCACTCAAACTGAGTGATATTGGGTTTGAATCTCCTAAAAGTTTTTTTGTCAATGAGAGCCTGACTAAGCGCAAATACCATCTTCAGAGGGAAGCCATCAAATTGAAACGGCAAAAATTAATCTTCTCTTCACATACTATGAATGGCCAGCTTTATATCCGCATTAATCCCAACCAACCTGCGAAAATTATTCATTCAATGGAACATTTGAGACATGCTATCGGTCTGACACCTGATGACAATAATGAACTCAACAACATCAATACAGCAACTACACATACGCATCCGCCTGCGTATGACATCAATGATGCAGCATCTTAAGTTCCTCAACATTTTTTATTGTAAATATTATTTTTTTGATATAACATGTAAAGGATTTTTCTATGATTGTTCTCTTATTTTTTTCCTACTAAATCTTCTTACTTTTTCTATGTTCAAATTTTCTCTATCTATTTTCTACACTCCTTCTAAACACCTTTA
Source organism: Dasysyrphus tricinctus (assembly GCA_963921185.1). Classification (NCBI taxonomy): domain Eukaryota; kingdom Metazoa; phylum Arthropoda; class Insecta; order Diptera; family Syrphidae; genus Dasysyrphus; species Dasysyrphus tricinctus. Next base: position 169,115,204 of record OY992531.1, on the reverse strand, counting down.
ATGATGGGAATACAGTGAACCAAAGCTCTCGTGTTATTTTAAATATTATGTGCAAACAGCACGAGCGCAATGGCTTAAAAATTTGTCATATAAATGCTCAGAGTCTCGTTAATAAGTTCGATGAATTTAAATTAACCTTCGAGAAGAGCCTTGTAGATGTTATCTGTGTGTCTGAGTCGTGGTTTAAGCCTGCATTAAAGGATGAACAATTTATGCTTAACGGATACAAACTCTTTCGTGCAGACCGTGCAACGAGAGGAGGGGGCTCGGCTATATATATTAGGAAAACTATACGGTGCAACTTAATTAAACGATCTAATGAAGCGTCAACTACTCAATTTTTATTCTTAGAAATTCCTAATGGGGTCGAAAAATGCATAATAGGAACCATTTACATGCCGCCGATTTCAGCCGACTCTACTGTAATCACTGAAATCTTAGAAGAATTTTGTCACATGTCACCAAATGTTATTGTATTTGGTGACATTAACATCAATCAAATAAACCACCATGTAGGTAATCCCCTCCAATGTGCCATGAGCAGTTTAAACCTTCACTTTGCCAACCTTTCTGAACCTACTCACTTTGGTACTCACAGCTCACCCTCTCTTATAGATATCCTCCTTTTAAGTAGTAATCACCTGTTAAAAGCTTACAGCCAGTTGTCTTTTCCAGCTTTTTCGCGACACGATCTCCTTTTTGCAGTCATAGATATCCACTACGGAAATTTGCACACAGCAAATAAATTCTCGTTTTATGATTTCAAACATACAGATATAAACTCTCTTTTCTTTGAATGTGATTCATTAAACTGGCCTTCTTTATTCTTAACTCCGGACGTTAATCAACAGGTAGAAATTTTCAACACAAATATTAAATATCTTTTTAGGAAATACGTCCCACTTAAAACTCGTGTTGTAAAAAATGTCAACTGTCCATGGATATCTCAAGGAATACAAAATATTATGTCACAAAGAGATCGTTTGTTTCGTCGATGGAAACGCTTTGGCTGTTTGAACATGTTTGAAGAATATAAACAAACCCGAAATCGTGTGACGGGCCTGTTAAAACAAGCTAAGCGCTCGTATTACTCCGCCTATTTTGACTCAGACCGCTCTTCCAAATATCTTTGGAATCAAGTACGTAAACTTGGTCTAGGCAAGCCATCTCCCGTGATTAATGAAGATATTAACCTCGAGGAAATAAACCAAAATCTAGTTGGGGTTTCACCGGTTAATGATTGTTCCTCGACATTACTTCAACGTAATAACACTGCTAATAATGCTTTTTCATTGTCCTGTGTTGATACTTTAACAGTCTGCGAATCGATTTTATCGATCAAATCAAAAGCCATGGGAGTGGATGAAATACACCCTGATTTTATCAAAGTTCTCCTACCACTGCTTAGCTCATACCTGACACATATTTTTAACTCAATTCTCACTTTTTCAGTGTACCCTGTTTTATGGAAACAAGCCAGAGTTTTACCCATCCCTAAAAAAGGGAATACAAGTGATTACCGGCCTATAGCCATTTTACCTTTTTTATCAAAAGCCTTTGAATCTATTTTATGCCAACAAATAAAGATATACCTTAAACGAAGTGAAATGCTGACGCCACTACAATCTGGATTCCGACCCCAGCACTCCTGTACTACAGTCCTGCTTAAAGTAACAGAAGACATAAGAAGGTCGATTGATAAGAATCTGATTACACTTTTAGCCTTATTAGACTTCTCTAAAGCCTTCGATTCAGTGGACCCAGTTTTGCTATGCAACAAATTAAATATCTTTTTCAATATGTCTAATTCAACAAACAAACTTATTTTTTCTTACATGTCCAATCGTTCTCAAGCTGTTTCATGCAATGGTGAACTGTCCTCATTTTTGAAACTCAGTAAAGGTGTTCCTCAAGGGTCATTGCTTGGCCCTTTACTGTTTTCCATGTTTATTAACGACTTACCCTTGGTTTTATCATATTGTAAATTTCATATATATGCCGATGACGTCCAGTTATACATAAGTTTTGAAAAAAGTCAAATTGAAGAGCCGTAGGAAAATTAAACTCGGACTTAGCCGCCATCGCTGCATGGTCTCTTGAAAATAAACTTCTCATCAATCCTTCAAAATCCAAAGTTATCCCTATTTTCAAACGAGAACCAGTCTTTGATAGTTTTCCTCCCATCCTCATCAATAACTCTTCCATAGAAATTGTGAACAAAATTAAAAACCTTGGCATTATCTTCAACAGCAGCATGACTTGGAACGATCATATAAAACATATTGTGGCAAACATTTATCGCTCCTTACGAAGTCTTTCAATCAGCAGGGGCTATTTACCAACACATATAAAAATGAAGTTAGTTAGGGCACTTATAGTACCAATTATATCTTATGGATGTGAAATTTTTGCCAATTCGGATGCTGAGTCTAATCGGAAACTGAAAGTAGCCTTTAATGCTGCAACGCGATATATTTTCAACCTACGCAGGTATGACCACGTCTCTGCATATGCTAGCCGTATACTTGGCTCCACTCTTGAAGTATTTTTAAAGTTCCGAACGTTAACCCTCCTCGTTAAGCTTATTCTAACGAAGAATCCCGAGTACTTATATGAAATCATAACTTTTTCGCGATCAACACGTAATTTAACAATTATACCACATACTTTTACTTGCTTGACTTCCTCCAGACAGTTTTTCGTTCATTCTATATCCCTGCCCAAGTAACATCGTTGCAGCTAATAGAAGCAAAACTGTTCTTTAGCAGCTTGTAAGCAGTGAAATCCAAAGCTAAAGCTCTTAAATAGATTATTTCACAGCTCCCTACATTTCATTTAAAATTTAGGTTCCATAATCGAAGTTCCAGGACACTTTTAGCTCTATTAATTTTATAACGATTCACGATTTAAAAATAGCTCTTTAATAACGCTAAACGTTTTTTAAACGAGCAAACTATTGATATGAGCACATAAAGAAGTATTTTAGAGCTGCTTAATTTCATGTTCAAAATACTAACGCATGACTTTATAGAAATGTCAAAAATTAGCATTTCAAAAGCTACACAAACAACGGCTGTAGAGTTAAACTACTAATACTTTCAAACAAACTCTTCGTGAAGTTAACTCTAGCGCATGCGCATGAAATCTCTCTGAGCATTGTCAGATTTATCTCTGAGCATTAGGAAATGTGAAGACTCGATAGAGCTTCGACAAATCGACTATAGAGCTTGATACTAAAACTCTCTCAAATAAAATACTTCTACTCAATATCAGGGTGTTCCCCAATAAAATATTAGAGCCATGATTTCAACGGGAAAAATTAAGCCATAACTAGAAAATATATTTATTACTTTCACCTTCTGGGTAATACCGAGTGCGCACCTCAAAAGTGGTAAATTCACATTTTTTTGTACTAAAATCAATTAATCAGTTTACTTAAAAAAAGGTTTGAAATAATATTAACTCTATGGCTGAGTCGTAAAAGTATTTGCTTTCATGCTAAGAAACCACAATGCACTTCCATGTAGAATATAATTTAAATAAACAAGAAACTTTTCCAGAAATAAGAATTATTCAACCTTCATAAAATAACCTTCAATTTCCGAAACACCCTACTTTTTAAGTACTGAACGAAAACTCTTATTTTGTGAGACTTAGCACTAGAATAGCTCGATTGAAGACAAACTATGTTCATACTATAAAATATGGCGACGGAAAAAAAAAATCATTGAATCATTTTTCTTTATTTATTTAAAATGAATAAAAAACCTTTAAATTCAATAAAAACACAAATCAGATATTGCAAATATTGCAATGAAAACAAAAATATTTTATTTCATAATAAGTAAATTTATTTAACATATTTTTACATTGCTCAGGCTTACTTTTTAAAATTTTTCACAGCTTAATATAAATAATTTTAAAGGCGCGTTGTTATTTTGCGAAGTACCTTCAATACAATTATGATAAATCTAAACGCGCACTAAAAATTCACTAACATGGAACACACAAAAATTAATTTTATTTCTCACTTAGACATTTTCTGTTGTAATATTTAATTAATTTGCGCGACATCACCACACATGATGTTTTCGAATGCTACTATCACACACATGAAATACATCTCCCTAATATTATTTTAATTTATCATTTGTATTATCTTAACTAACACAAACAAAGTGCTGTCAAAAAATGTTGCTTTAAAGATATCTGAATCATGAACCTAAGAGCTTCAAAGCCATACTAGCCACTGATAACAAGCTGGCTTCGAGCAAAAATTAGCTCTCAAACTCAATGAATTCGCTGTAAGCATGCTTTACACTTGCTTTAGAAGTGCAATTAGAGCTTCTTTTGAAATCAACGAGCTTTAAGATTTGCTCTAAAAACGCTGTTAGAGCATTTGAACAGCTAAAATTGTTTCTTGGGTGTGGAATAATATTCCACTTTCTATTAGACGAAAATTTGAACATAGAGATTTTCTAATATCAGTCCTTTCATATCTTAATAACGATCATTGAAGAGTCCTCTTAAAGTATTATTTAGATTCTAAGTAAATTCTATTTTTGAAATTATTAACTTTTTATAACTATACCACCATAAGCCTGTACTAAATCTAAGAGTAATCTTCCATGTACAGTTGATAAATGAATTAAATAAATGAAATGAAAAATGAAAAAACGTTCCTCATTTCGTTTATTTTGGCTGAATACGTTCTTTGGCAGTTGGATGGGTCATTCAGCTTTGATATTGCCTTTTAAATCTTCTAGCAAAACTATCATCTGGGATGAACGCACAATGGCACACTAGTGGAAAGTTAGGATGCTTGATCGAACAATGAAAGATTTGCGGAAAAATGCGAGACGCTTTGGAGGATTAATGGAATGTTCTACTGGCCGATCATTTCCGACAAGTTAACTGGTCATCCCACGACTGACGCATGTGGATGAACATAACGTTTGCCTTGATTCATCGAACTTCTGGTGAAACGTAAAGAAGCTGCATTTAATGACGAGTATGCGGATTGCATTGCATAATGATCCATGTACCGATGATTTTTCGAAACAACTGGTGACAAATTAGAAATGGCCGAATCCTGGCTGATACTGCAACTGAGGTCTACCAACTATCAAAGCACATTTTGCAATTCAAAGTCGGTTCCGTCGTCATAAATTCTGCGCAGTTTTGTGATGTGGGAAATCCATTTTTCGTAATAAAATACATTCTGTTAAATTTAATTCCAAAATATTTTCATTATTACAATGAGATTCTTGGTTTTCGAAAGGGAGAGAAGTCGTGGTTAATGACCTCGGAACTAATTTTTTTTTTTGGTGAAAAACTTTTAGGGCCTTATTTTAAAGTAGAACTATAATGGTCGGAAGTGCCCTTAAGCTCATGTCAAAAACCAACAAAAAGTAGCTTTCCGTATAGTCGAAAGGGAAAACACTCATACTTCACTTTTCATATATCTCTTTTTTTGGCATTCCTATTTCACCAAATGTCAGTTTTACTTAAGTGAGGTGCGCTCGGGAGCGAGACCGTACCTTACTTCCGAAAGCAGAAGTGCACGAAAATAAACGAAACGTCTCACTCCGCAATCATAGTTGTGTCATATGTTTCCCGTGTATTCGCTTGTTTCCTTCCAACCCCTTAAGTGTCTCCAGTTTCGCACGCCAAGTTGTTTGAGGTCCTCTTCCACTTGCGTGTGCCACCTTTCACGCTGTCCACCTTTAGTGCGCTGTCCCAAGAGGTTGGATTCAAAGACTTTTGTGCCTAGGTCGGTGTCGCTGTATAGCCCGTACAGTTCGTTGTTGTATCTTCTTCTCCATTACCCATCTATACAGACGGGACCAAAAATCACTCGGAGAATTTTCCTGTCGAAACAGCCTACCGCGTTCTTATCCACCGTTAACAGTGTCCATGTCTCTGCACCGTACATCAGGACCGAGATGATAAGCGTCTTATAAAGAGACAGTTTAGTTGCTCGAGAGAGGGCTTTGCTTCTCAATTGCCTCCTTAGCCTAAAGAAACAGCGATTGGCAAGAGTAATTTTTCGTTTGATCTCAGAACTGGTATCGTGCGCTGAGTTTACAATGGATCCTAGGTAGACAAAGTCTCTGACGACCTCAAAATTATAGGTGTCTATAGTGACGTTCTGTCCGAGACGTCGATGTTGGGTATGCTTTCTTGTTGACAGCATATATTTTCTTTTGCTTTCATTCACCGTTAAACACATCTTCTTGGCTTCCTTCTCAATACTCACGAAAAAATGTCAATGTCGTCAGCGTAAGCGAGTAATTGGATGGACTTTTGAAAGATTGTGCCTCTAGTGTTGACGTGAGAGTTTTGCACTATTCTTTCAAGAACAATATTTAAGAAGTCCCATGACAGCGCGTCGTCGCCTTGCCTAAAGCCTTTTTTGACATCAAAGGTGTCGGTGAGGTCTTTGCCGACCTTGATGGAGCAGCGTGCATTCTCCATCATCGTACTGCACAAACGGACGAGTTTGGCAGGGATGCCAAAGACATTGCTCTATATAGCTCGTCTCTATAGATGGTGTCATACGCGGCCTTGAAATCGGTGGTGGTGGGTATCGATTTGAAACTCCTGGGTTTTTTCCAAGATCTGCCGTAGCGTGAAAAATTGGTCGATAGTGGAATTTCCTCGCCTAAAGCCACACTGATATGGGCCTATCAGGTTGTTGACGATTGGCTTGAGACGTTCACAAAAAATGGCAGACAAGATCTTGTAGGCGATATTAAGAAAACTGATGCATCTGTAGTTACTTTCCTCCGACCATATTTTGCAGATGAGCTTGTGCATGCTCGTAACCAATTCATCGCCTGCCGCTTTGAATAGCTCAGCTGAAAGGCCGTCAGCTCTAGCTGCTTTATTGGACTAAAGTTAAGATATAGCTACCTTTACTTCGTCGAGATCGGGTAACCGGAATTGTTGGCCTACGTGTCATCCAGACACCGTTATCGCCGTTATACAGTTTGCAGAAATGATTTTTCCATATCTTTACACCTCATCTAACGTATCGTATATCCATTCCTCGGAACGCCAACCCAATTCTTAAGCCACGTCCACATATAAAAAGATTGTTGATCGTTGTGTCCCGTGTTTGCGCCGCAAATATTTTCATGAGAGCTGAAAATCCATTGGATTTGAATGTATCGACAAAATCTGCGCAGAGCAAACCTCAAATTATTATACATATGTACATTCTGTGGACGAAGCCAGTACAGTCCGTTCTCGGTAAAAGCAACCAATAAAAATTTGGGCAGTTGCGTTAGTTGAGATTGTTGCAATAACCGATCGTTATCAAAGCGAAAATACAATACACCTCCGATTTACGAGTGTACTGATCGTAGTTGTTAAATAACTGCGTATTTAAAATAAAAGTTTACACAGAAAATAAGAGAAATATTGATCAAATTAAATAGGCATACATAATTGAAAGGAAGTAGTACCACGTGGCTTGATGGTTAGTGTGTAGGACTATCATGCCGAAGGTGTGGGTTCGATTCCCAGCCGTGCCACCTAAACACAGAAATGTTTTATTCGAGGTACTGCCTCTTGCGAGGAACTGACAAATCCTCCAAGAGTATACTTGTCATGAAAAAGTGCTTCTCATTCAGCCGTTCGGACTCGGCAAAAAACTGTAGGTCCCCTCCATTCCTGCCAACAAACACGCACACAGGAATGGTTGTGAGTTGTAAGTCACTAGGCCCTGGTTCTCCATGAGCTGTTGCGCCAACCAATTTATTTATTTATTTATTTAATTGAAAGGAAAGTTGCGTTTAATGAGTCAAACTATTTTGAAAAGTTGCAATTACTGAGTCACTAATGGTAAAAATTTGGGTGTTGCTACCCGAGGTATTTTTTATCCCAGGGTTGCTTTTAACGAGGGTGTACTGAACCTAGATAATATTTAAAATTTCTCGCTTATTATTTCAGGAAGTAAAGGTAGGCATAGGTTTAGGTACTTACCTCTATATGTTTTGTATATAGCTATGCAAAATGTCAGCTATAGGTTAAACATTGCGGTCTTTGTTTGAGGAATTAAGTGAGCCTTGTACATGTATGCAGTTGTGCATGATGGTGTTTAAGGTACGCTGATTCTACAGTCATTAACTAAAGCGGATGAGTACAAAAACGTCTCTTATCTACCGTTGAATCCTAATCCTCAAATCATATAAAAATCGCATTAATTTGCTATAAGCATAATGACTTTGGATAAACAAAGAATTCCAAGAAAGATCAAATTTTTGTCTCCAATAATTGATGGCAGGATCAATATCGATTCAAGCTGCATCCTGAAATAACAAAGTATTCAAAACTTAAATTGTTACTGTTTTTCTTCCAAATTGCGTATATTTACGAGCAAAATATGAATTAAATGAACATATGTAATGTGAACTGAATTGTAATTGTCAAATGTAAGCTTTTGTTTAAGGTATAAAAAAGTACATGGACATCTTTTACCTAATTACTAATGAGAGTTGGGAAATAATGATTACTTTTGGTAATTTTATTTCAACTTTAATTTCAATTACACAAAAGTAGAGGAACACACATTTCAGTTAATTAATTATATAAAAAATTCGCCTACAAATAACATGTATTTCAAAAAATTCACTTACAAATTACATTGTACATATTTGAAAATAAAAATGGGTTTCTGCAGGTATTTAAACCAAAGCACTCCGTAAAATTCAAGGTAGGTAATTATTGATTTCTTCGATTTTCGTTCATTAGGTAGGTACATGCTTTATCAAATAAAAATCACGTTAAATGTATGCAATTGACAAAAGCAATAAATTAATTACATATTTATGCTATGATTTCTGAAAAAAGGAATCATAACTGCTTTTTTGATGATTACTTTTGTTTTCTATTAGGTATTGAATTGCAAGTGTGACACTTTTCAATTAAAAATTGAATTTCTTCAATTACCTACATTTAAAGTATGATTGGAAAAGGTTTTTGGAGATTTCAATACCAAGTTATTATTGTAAATGAATTTTTTTGAACCATTATTTTTCAACTCTGGTACACATATAATGTAGGTAGGTACGCAATTATAAGCTCGCAAAAAAAAGCATATCAGGCCAGAGAACTCTCTGCCCTTAACTTAAGGCAGGAGAAAAACTATTTAACTGGAACGAATTTCATAGGTGAATACCTATATAGGTACCTGTTACCGATAGTTTCTATGGAAACTCCATTTGTTTTCTGCGATGACGTACACGCACACCCCAACCAAACGCCCGAGATGAGAAGCACCTTTTCGTTTAGGGAGATACTCTTGAAAGATTTGTCACTTCCTCCCAACATACATATAAAAATAGTTTTGTAGGTAGCATAGACTGGAAACTAAGCGACATCAGACCTCCCGCTGGTGCGACAGTCCAAATATTACGCCAAGAACTTGTTTGCAGTTCAATAGAAACAAAATAAAAGAGAAAAATCCGTTAAAATGTTTAATAAAATAAATCATAATCTTACTTACCTACAAACCTACCTCTCTTGTAAAAGTACCTAAGTACGTTTGTTATGCAAGTCAATCTTGGAAATATTTTGATATCTAGCAAAAATTGTTTCAAATGTATCCCACTTCTCACTACATTTTGCATATAATTAAATTCTGTGTTCTCTCTAACCATTGTTATCCCCCTCCAGTCAAAAAATTAAAGTGTGTCAATTGTTGGATGTCCCTTAAAAATTTACTTCACATTTGAATCAACGCCTCTCTCTTATTGAGAACAATGGCAAGCTTAGAATAAAAAAAAGAAAACATAATTTAAATTAGTAGATATGTATAGGTTGATAAATAAAATATTATCAAACGTATTAAAAAAAAAAAATAAAAAAATGCAGAAAAGAAGAACGAATGTAATAACAACACACTCCACTTTTTTGGCACGTGCAGCTCGTGGTCATTAATCCGAGATGCAGTGCACTTGGGAATCCTTTTTTTTTGTTCATACCTACCATCATACCCAACTACTGTTTTTCCCCCTTTTACTTTTCATCCTTTGGTATAATAATATACATACCTATATAAAGCACCGTTAGCGGCAACAGCATCATATTCATAAACAGCCCCTTTGGACGAAAATGGTTCCACAAACGTAAACAAGTTTTATGTCTTGTATGTGTATTTATAGTTTATATTCCAAAGATAGTATACGTATGTATGTGCATACATATATACATGTGTGTGCTGTGTAGTGTATATATAAGTACACTTCAAATGGGTCTTTTTCATATGTGAAACCCCTAATCGAAGGTAGTCCCCTCTTTTGGACCAGAAATCCTTCTACACAGAGACATAACACAGATACACCTTGATGTGTGTACCATTAGCCACTATATTCTCGTCGTCTCGTTCCGTCTATCCATCTTTGGTATGCATGCACCACAAATGTTAAATCTTTAAAAAGAATTTAAAGTGTACAGCTAGGTTGCAGCAACTTGCATATCGAGAGTCGAGTCTAAACCACCAATTTATTCATAGTCCTTTAAGAGATAGAAGGGCTAAGCTGCATTTAAGCACAATTACTGTCTTTTAAAATTAGTTTTAATAAGCTGAACAGAACATTTTGTAAGCACTTGATGGAACAATGACATCTAAGAATATAAAGATAAAAACACTTGCAGTTTTGTTTCACAGTTTTTAAAACTCTTTATTTTTACTAATTTTCGCCGACGCGTTTTGTCTGGTTAGGACATCCTCAGGGCAATCTTTTAAAATAAATTGGCACACTGATATACAACTTGTCCGTTTGATAAATTTTCTCATTAAAAAAGATATAATATCTTTCCAGTATTCATCACTTCACCAAATTGTGGTGATGTTCACATACTACCTACATGCATTGATTTACGAAGTGTATGCTAGTAGTAGTAAACGGCTGTACCTATCAAATGTGTGCGTGTATGTGTTAAGAAGTTATGCGCTCATTGAACGCAGAATTTGAGTTGAAGTTATCCGTTCGTTAACACGCGTCACCGACTATTACACATTTGTTAATAAAAATTACAAGTTAAAAGATGTATAAATGCAAACACGTTGCTTTCCGTCATTTATTAATATAGGGGTATAAGTACAGCATCGGTTAAGTGGTCGGTGGAAACGTAGAATTGAGTCTTATTCCATTATAGGTTAAGGGCCAATTCGTTCATATTCATTGGGTTAAATCTGTAATAAGGTTTTTACAGGATATGGTTAAATTGTGTTAATCAACAAATATTGGCTGATTAGCGGTTTCAATAATTAACAAATCAAACCGTGGATTCATTGACTAAAATTGTGGTTAACAAGAACATTCGCGGATTTGAACAGTCACAACAATCATTTATTAAACATGATTAGCTGCAAACAAACTGACCCTAAGTGTTACAAAATCATTGCACTCTAGCCGAAAAATTCCGCACGGTTCGCTTTGGGTATATGTACATATAGGGTTATTTTTTGAATATCAAAAATAAATAGAACACACACAAATTCTGTCAGCGGTTTCCATTATTTTTTACGAAACTATACCAGTCCTTTTAGACCATTTGAAACGATTAAAGGAGAACAAGCACGGTGAACGAAACCATTCGAAGATCAGGTTTTGAGTTATTAAATCATGGAACCCTATTATTTGGACAAAAATGAAAAAAAAATTGGACACAGAGCTGCTTAAAATATCACCTAGACTACTACTTGCTGGCCTGCTTGCAGTAAACTCATATACTAGCCTCAGAAGCCTAGTCAGATTCACCCTATCAATACGCGAAGAATAACTCGTTTGTTACATAAATACACTATCGTGTAAATGAATAGGTTCACTTAGCTGGTTTAGAAACAAAAAAAAATATTTTTATTTAAGTAGGTATCAGGGTTGTATACATAGAACTAACTAAATAAGTATTTCAATAAGTTATTGTTTACCCATTATAATTTAAATTTGTAATTAAAAAAAAATTAATTACTCATTGGGTGTTGTTTGTAATTTGTTTTATTAAAGTGGGAACCGGGGCGTGAAGTTAATGGGGTATAAAGCAAAGCAACAGCTAAAAATAAAAGAGTTTCCCTGAAAATAATGAATAATTACGTGCAAAAGAAGAATATGTATTTGTCTCCTCCAAAGCTAAGGGGTAGTTTTTGAGTTGTGCATTGCACAAGCAGAGAGGTTCGTGACTTTTTTTTATTTTTATTTTCCAGTAAAAATTTACATTGCTGGTTATTTTTGTTGATAATATGGGAACAGTTGCTTTGAACTAACTTTAGCATAAAAAATCAGTAATTCAAATACCCATGGTGCTATTTTAACATACTGGAGTGTTTATATTATGTACATGAATGAAAACCCTCACTGCACTTCAGTTATACGGATGCCCTCCCGCGCCTCAGTTACACAGATGTTAAAAGACATTGGGGTCGACTGAGAGTTTCAAATTAAAAATAATATTAAAACTAAATAAAGGGATGGACCACATGGAGAGCGCACTCTTCTACCCCTATCTCTAATATAAGTTTTTGTTTGTTTTTTTTTTTCAAATCAAAATTTTTTTTTTTTTTTTGTTTGTTAGTTGGGTGCTGTATGGTGCTACGAATATTGTAAGGGTTCTATTCATATCACTTTTATTTGGTCAGTCAAAATTGGGTTTGAATTTAGAACAGATGATGGGTTAGTATACCTACTCCCATTCTTAGATTTGTTTTGGGAACTGTACCTATTCATATTCATATTGTACATATTTGAAACAATTCGTTCATTATATTTTAAGAACCAACAAAAATTAATATTTTACTTAATGGATTTCGAAGTTGAGTTGATGAGGAAAATTAGTTTCACTAATTACAGCTATTTCGATAGAGGTAGAAAATGTATATTTAATATTTTCTTAATAGGTAGGTATCAGAGAGGTACAAATTCAAAATAAAAATTTTGAAGTTCTATTTCAACTTCGTATACACTCTAGTATTCAAAAAATGAAGAAAAGTTGTTTTAGAGCCCACTGAGCAACTTTCGAGCAACTTTTTGGATAATGACTTTAGTGTTTTTTTTTTTCTTATTTTGTGTTGACTTTTCTCCATTTTTTTTTAATTCGTGTCTGATTGTCAATGTGAATGTGCTATGAATAAAATGTAAATGAGGATTTAGGATTTAATTTGATTTTGGCGATGTTGCTGTTGCTGTAAATACTTTGAGTTTTCTAGCTGGCCAATAAGAGGATAAGAAAATTCATAAATCTGAAAATGTATATGTAAGATAGAGTTGCCGACAGCAGAAGTTGCTCAGTGCCCGAGGGCAAGCAAACTTAAAGTTGCCGGCAACTTTGTTGTCTAGTGGGCGCTCTACCATATAACCTAATGTAATGTTGCCTAGTGGGCACCAGCCCTTAGAAGATTATAGCGTTTTCAAAGTAGGTAATATGACGAAAATGTCGATTTTTTTTATCATCTTCAAACTTTATCCCTGGTCAAAATAAAGGGTAGGGGGACCGGTGACAAAAGAATCATTTTTAACTTTTGGGGTTCCTGCTCTTGGGTTTGTTGGCATAACAGAAAACAAAAAATGTCAACTTATGGATGGGCTATATATCTAGGAACTGATGAAACAGTTTCTTTAAAATGAATAATTTTAATGGCTGTGATAGTTTTTCTTACATGTCCAGATCAAAAGTAACACGCTTTTGGGACAAAAGTAACAAAATCTTCATGAGCCAAACCAATTTTTCACCCCCACAACTTCTTCTACACTCTTCCAAGCATGAACAATCTTTTTTATCGTCATTTGAACAAGTGCCATCACTTGCTTGAGTAGAAGCTTGCTTTAAAATATTGAGATTTAAACCTTTATTTACTTTAAAAGCCGTCGCGTCAGCCGAACAAATTTCAAATGATGGACTTTTTTCTTATTTTTCAATGTAACATGCGCCCATCTCACGACCGATCGACAACAATATTGGCTAGGAAGGAGAAGAGTTAAGTTCTTTTCGAAACTGCATACAAGATAATGGCGAATGGATTCAGGCCGTGAATGGCCCAGTTACTTTCATGACGTGTTACTTTTGTCCCCGGTATCCCCTATTTTTTTTAAGAAATGCATAAATCATCAGACAATTGAGTTTATCAGACTTTTGTCGAAGTTTTTCCATTTTATTTGTCTTATTTTCTAGTTCTATTATAGCTTAACAAATAAGTTCTATTATTTAAATAAAATATCTATTCAGTTCTCTTATAAAGTGATTACATACTTACTTGTACAATATGGAAATGCATTATAAGGTTTATTATATAGAAATGCGATATTTCCATGAAACGAATATTTAACAACTTGACTATAGAATTCTTTGTAATTCAATCAATCTTTATTTCAAAGAAAAATTTTTTGGTTTTACTCATGTATGTAGGTATTTGTTGTGATTAATAAAAAGACTAAACTGTATTTTGTATCTTAAAGCTGCACATTCAGATAAGGGTTCGAAGTAAATTTTACTGTCACGTCGCGTCGTCGTCGACAATGCACTTGATTTAATTTATGTGTGAGTTTTTTAATTGTGGCATTAAAGTTTGAAGAAGTTATACTAACTAACTACAGATTACATGCGATGCGGCACTATGTCTCTCTTGTACGAAAAAGAGCACACATTCAACTTATACCACTAATTTATTACATTAGCCAAGAAACAAAGAGTCGTCGTCGGATATGAGGGCATACGACTATTCCACAAGTAGACTAGCTATGCAATTCTTTTCTAACGAGAATCGCCCACCATTAGAGACCGGATATTATGAAATAAACTGTCGAAAATGCATGGTTGCTGCGTTTACATGTGATCACTGAGATACATAAAAACTATTGACGCATGTGCTACACTCTGAGTCTTACACTTTTTATATGATTTGTGTCATTGTATTGTGATTATTATTATGACGGAATAAAACACTTTAATTTATTTTTACATAGTCCAATTTCTTTTCATTTTTATCGCGTACAGTAAACAAACAAAATATACGTACCGATTTTGATTCGGTCAAAAGCAAAATCAATGTAAGGTATCTAGTACATTATCTAAGAATCATACCGATGACATGATTTTGATAAAATGGTTCACTTATAAAAATTCAGACATAAGAAGATTATAAGATGAATGCGAGGGAGAAAATGGATATGATTTCACCTTCGCAATAATTGAATTTTGACAAGAGTCATGGGTCATCGTATAATAGTGATCATACTATCTATCAAAATATTGCCTCTTTTTAAGTAGGGAGACAGTTGAGTTAAGTTTTACTTTAGCACTGATTATCTTGTAAAGGGTAACTTATATCTAATAAATAGGAAAAACTTTTTTGTGAAGCCTTAGGTAAATTTTCTTTACAAATATGTCAAGAAATATCTTCCAAAACTAAACTAACTACTTAGGTGCCTATAACATTTCAATGTTTTACACACTTTTACCCTGTACAAAAATTGTAAATGTGGACACAGCATAAAATAAAGATGAGGGACCTCAAATTTTAAGAGCCTTTTCTAAGAAACCCAAATCAAACAACTTTTCATGGTTTCTAGGATAAAAAAAAAAACAAGTTCGTTTAATTTGACCCACCCTTATTCATAAATCTACTATACTACGAGCGGTAAAACCCCGAAAATAATAACTTTCTAATCTTTACTGATCATTAAATAAATGTGAAAATAGGTATAATATTTACCTCAGTTTGATAATAAATTTTTTTCTTTGTCTACTTCCAGGTAAGACGCAAAATAAACAATAATGTTACTATGAAAAGGGGTAGAACCAGAATTTCCGCTGGAAAATGAAGGTAACGGTAATGTTTGCATTGTTCGATTTGATTTTGTTCTTGAAGTGTGTACATATCACCTACATACAGTACAGGTAGATTTACTCGTGCTGTATAGATATCACAGGTAGATAAAGATTTTTATAGGAAAACAATTATTTGTCGAACACTTCAATAACGATTTTTGGAAATTGATTTTGCCTGAAAAAATATATTTTTTTATTTTAAAAATTGATAGCAATCCAATATATCACTCCACCCATATTTGCAGAGATAGAACTACATAATGTATCTTTAAGAAGAAATGTTACTAAAAATGTGAGGAATTTATGTGAGCTTCCGAAAAACTGGAAATATTGTTGTGAATATTAAAGTTTAGAAAAGTTAACACTACATTAAATGGACCTTACCCACTAAAACCGAAGAATATTATTTTAAATTTTCTTTAAAATCATAACCTTACAAGGACCTTAAAGCAGTTGCTAGTATTTTTTGTTCAGTATGGATCAAAACAAAAATTGACGGTTTTAATGAACTCTAACATTACGATGATGAAGAAGTTCAACAAAGTTGCAAACAAAGTTTTCAGACTGAATGCATCTGTATGCCACTCTTTAGGCAGACATAACGTTTTTGAGACACAAATGCAATTTTAAAAATAGTTTTTCAGGCTCATTTCTTTGTGAAAATAGATAGAGCGATGATAAAATTATATTTTTGAACAAAAATGTAATATTTGAATTGAATCCTTCTATGAGTCTAAGCTCCACTCACTGATTACAAATATGGTCACGACAGACGTCTAAGACGCTCAAAAACCACCGAAAATACGTTTTAGAATTTAAGGAAACAATTTGAAACTTATCTCAAACTAAATGGCTTGACTCGCTCTCACTCCCTGAATGGAAATATGTATACGACAGACGTTTAAGTAGCCTCAAAACCACCGACAGTCATCTCGAAAATACGTTTTAGGAATTTTAGGAAACCCCTTAAGAAACATTTCAAATGAAAGGTCTTCACTCTTAGTGTCCCCGAAACCCCGACAGTTGCGATTTTTTCTATAAAAATTCTTTGGAAAGTTTTTCAGTGCAGAGTTAAATCACTGTTAGCTTATCCTGAAAATAAATTAACCCTGAGAGAAGCAAAAAGTTATTCTTTAATTAATGCAAGTTTGTTCATATTAAAATGTACATCAGGAACACAGTTTTGACTAGCGAATAACTTTTTCACGAAGTGATTTGAAATTAGTTCTGATAACAACTATCATAGGTTCTAAAAACACCTTTCCAACAATATATGTTTTTTTCGTCCTTATTGGACTAGTAGACCGGTTTATGCAATTCTTTTTCGTATGGAAAAGTAATGGCCTTAAAGACACTGGTTAATCCTTTTAGACAAAATTTTGTCTGTTAACCAAGTCTGATACCATAAAAATATTTCGGGAAATAACGGACACCCTTGACATACATTTAAATGACTTTATGTGAAAAAGTTGAAATTCTCTTCCTTCAGGTATTTTTTTATTAGATTTATCATGCGATTTTAGCAAGTTTAGTCTCAAATATTTGCTAAAAGGATTATTATATTTTACTTTTAATTTTTGTTCTATCCGCATTGGGCAGCCAAGAACTAGACATTCTTCAAAGCTTCAAACCGACTAACACAAATGCTGTGCTACGTCTTCATTGTCGGAAAGAAACAGATAAGACCATTAAAAAAATATACAATTTGTGAAAATCAACTCAACCGTTAAGAAGACAAATGCCAGTATCAGGAAAAATTGCCAAGAAAATTACTTTTGTGCATATCTCAAAAACGCTTCTTTGGAAAAAAAACAGTTTAATTTTCATTTTTTCTTAGAACCCTACCACGTTCCAAAGTTTCGTAAATTAGTGTAGTTCAAATCTTCGATGTCTAAACAAAGAACAAGTTTGTGAAATGCAGTCGTGCATATTTTTTTAACAAAAACAGAAAAGATTTCGCGTCACATAGTAGAGCAACTCCATACATAATATAGTTACATGCAAACATTATGAGGCTAGGCGTAAAACAATCAATGACACGCGATTGTAAAATTTATTTTTACTTATCTCTAAAATGGCTAACTTTTTGAACCCAAAAGTGTTTTTTTCTTTGGTTTATCGCAATTTGTTTAAGTTTAATGACATTATAAAGCCAAAAGTGAAAAGTACTGTAACTAATTATAGAGCATGTTCTGATTAGCTATTCAACACTAAATATTGGCGTAGGGTCATAAGTCAACAAAAAATAATCTGTAGATTTAAAACCCATTCGCGGTTAAAAAGGCAATTTTGTTTTTGTTTTCTAGTGAACTTATGACTCTGCGAAACGAAACTGCCTTGAAATGATATTTGATACGAATTTTAATCGAGAAAGTTTGAAAAACTAAAATTAACCGATAAAAGCTGTTCAAATATTGAGTCATGGTTGAGCAATTCAAACACACGAACTTCAGACTATTAACTAAGGTACAACGATGCGATGGTTTAAGCATTATTGACTATACTAGTGTTTCCAAAAGTGGTGGGGTACGGGAATAGTTTTGTGAGGGTACGTGCTGTAGCATGCTTTGGCTCCTTTGCATTTTCAGCACTTCACAATCTCTCTGTAACGCCTCAAAAAGTTCATATTAATCGATCCATTAACACAGCGCCAGTATTTTGTTGATGGACATCAAAGGACTGAAGACATTTTTGAGTTTTGCATTATTACGGTTATTGATACTCGTTTAAGTGTTTAACTCTGAATTTAATGAGCTCAACGTATTCTACCGTTGCAGTTGCACATTCGAAGAACAGGAAATTGAATCTGGAAAGGAGTAGGAAAAACTACGGGTTCTCTCATCAGCTCAAGTAATTAGTTATGAAAATGAGAAATAGTGAAGGAGACAGCACTGAGTCTTGGTGCATACCAGCATTTATTTTGTATACTCCTGACTTGAGAATTTTTGAACTTATTTTTATTTTATTCAACTAAAAAACTTACCTAAAATGTTTGTTTCTGGCTTCTTCCGAAAACTGACATTGAGCATTTTCTATGATTTAAGATCATTGCCATTGCGTTCATTCTAGATTTACCAAAGTCAATTTTCTAACTACTTCAAATTGACTCCAAAATGATTTTAAACCGGAAAACTATATAAAAATCACTTCCTGTAACTTCACCGAAAATTTCCCGGTTATTGAAAAATCTTTAACTGATGGTGTTTCATCATCTTCCCAACTCAAATCGTAGTAGATCCACAATGAGGCCAAGCTTGTTTCATGTTATATTTAAATTTTTCTTACTTTAAAGGTTTCTGAGTTTACAAAAGTTACATATGTAGGTACATTGTTCCTCATTTTTTTTATTTTTATCGGATATTTTCAGTTTTTCTTCTTTTACTCTTTTCACTTTATTCTTGAAATGGCTTTTCAGGTCACCCTGCTGAGCTAACAGTTTTAAATTGGAAGTGTGAAATTTCCTTTATGCCATGCTTGATAACTCTCCATCCGACCATATTTGCTTTGAATCGCATACAAATTAAGCAACTTTTGGCCGAAGGTCAAAAATCTAATTAAAATTTTGTTTTAACTTATTTATTTAATTTTTGGTTTATATCCCCTTCTCCGTTTTTTGATCCATAATACTTGATAAATATTTTCCAGTTACAGCTCTCGGAAAATATGATCCTAAAAACATGCTATGAATCAGAATATGAACTAAAAAGCTTAGGTACTTTTACACAAAATAGACTGCACTACATAAGCCCAAAAAATGCGTAGATTAGCTTTTTGGCTTGCTATTCGCCTCCCAATTCCTGCCTGCTCACATTTTTACCATATACCAATTCACCTTTTTTCCTCAAAAACAAAATGATGAAGAACAGTGTAATAACATCGCAATAAATATTCATTAAGAAAATGTTGTATGGCGTATGAGTGTTTTTTTTTACATGAAAGTGAGAAACTAAAATTTTGTCTAGCAGATAGTAGGACATATTTTTTTTTAAGTTAGGTTCGCGATGTTCTAAAATTTAACATTTAAATTTACTTAAAAAGTCCAAAACATTGCAGAATAACTCGGTATCTATACTGGATCCAGGACATAAAAATAAGTGAAAACACTATTACTTTAGCTATGTATAAGCAGGGCTGGATTTTTCATAAGTCATTGAAGGAAAAATATTTTCTTAATATTTTTGTTACAAACACTTTTGAAAACGCTTTGTATTTGTAGTCAAATAAAATCATTGATCCATTTTTATAACTAGTAAAAATGTTAACAATTTTTCAATTTTTTTCAAAATAGATTTACCGATTTTGATCTTTTTTTTTCTTAACTTTTTAGAACACTCATGTCGTTAGCTGAAGATGGACCACTTTTTTTCTGATTTGATTAGTTTTTAAGTCCAATAATAATAAAAACTAGGCCACCATTTACTCTAAGGGCATAGGGCCCAAGAAAGTTAAATCCGGCCTTGTGCATAAGTAATAACTTTTTAACCTAAATTGAAACAAAAACTTTACAACATTTTCCAAAATCTCAACCCTGTAGTCTTGCATACCATCTCTATTGAAAAATCTTAAGCTTTATATCACAACAACTGGAAATCACATCCTTGAACGAAATTGCACGAACTTAAAGAAAAATGCAAACCGTTAACTTTGAACTCATTTTATCACAACACACGATCTATGGGAAATAAAAAAATCTTCAGCACATTGACCCCTGTATATTTAGGATCCATTACAGCAGGTTCTAACTTCTTGAACTCTTTGAAAAATCGAATAAATTTTGGGCAGGGTTTCTGCTGCAAATACTCCTTTATGCATCCTCAGTTAATCCGCCAAAATCAGTGAGCTAAAATTGCTGAACCACGGATTAATATTTTAGCACTTTTGTTCAACTGACCTAATAGACTTATTTATTTATTTCAACGTTATGATTGAATTATTAATGTGCAGAACACAATTTGATAACAAATACAAGCACTTGAACTTGATTTGTTTATTCTGTGTAAAATGGTGCACAATTAATTTGATATTGGATGGTACAATTGCAGGCACTTGAAACCTGAACTGTATGTGAAAAGTGGATCAAATTACTACTCAACGAATTGTTTTAAAATGATATTTATTTGTGGGCCAATGCCTCTTTTATACTTATTATTAATTGCATAAAATGCTTACAATGGATAAATAAAATAAATGCTTACAATGAATAAATATAATTAAATATGGGTCGATATGCAACGATCGAACGCCACCGCGTTCGTTCGTTGTATCCATTTCAGAATGTAATACAGTCAGCATTATTGTTGTTTATGTTGTTTAACATACTTCCCCGCGTTGAATGGCTCAATTCAACTGTATTCTCATATGACGTTGACATCGTACTGTATTCTTGGTTGTGGAACAGGTGTAGAATTAGTGGCTGACGTCAATCTCTTCCGGAGTTTGCAAATAATTACAATTGCAAAGCTCATTGAAAGAAGAAGAGCAAAATAACTGACAAAGTGGTGATGAATGCTATTGAAGAATACCTTGTCGTTCAGCTTAGGAAGACCTTGATGTTGTAGGGTAGAGAGTTGAGTCTGGAGATGGTTTAATGCTTCTAGATGACTGTTGTTGAATGTTGGAAGTGATTCCAGAGCTGCGTGCACATCTTTGGGTTTGGCAATTAAAGATATGTTCCCAAAGCTTATGTAGGATGATTGTAGAGTGCTGATCATCATCTGATTTCCTTCAATGGTAATGAGATTGTTTCTCAGTATACAATCATTTTCCATTGATAGAATGCCGGATCCAGTGAGTTCAATTTGTAAGGTTTTTGTTTTGCATACAGCAGTTAATTGAATATTATAAAGAGTTCCGAATACCCATTGATTTCTGCTATTCAGCTGGGTCCAAATTAAGTCATTACTTGGTTTAAGTATGCTACATGATGGTGCGGTATTGTTGTTGAAGAGATTAAATTCACAATTGTATGCTTGTGAACCAGCATGGTATTTTGCCTTTCTGTTGGCGCAAAAAAACTGCATGTCTTTTCCCTTGTAACAATCCTTAAGCTCGGATGCTGTCATTGCAAAGTATTGGTCTCTATGACGATTTATAGCCAAAATTTCCATTGCCGGACTGATGATGAGGAGCGTGTTATTAACGATTGACGGAAAGGGTGTGAGTTGAAATAGATTGAAAGATTCTTGTTCAACTAGTGGAATTTTAATGACAAATAACAGGTGATTTCCAGTAGCCTGACCCTTTGTTGTTGATATCTTATAGAAGTGGAGCAAGTCTTCTTGCTCGAATGGTAGTTTTTGGGATTGGGGTAAATTGTTTTGATGTTGATAATTTCCGCCCTCAATTGAGCTGGTGATAGCAGGAGGGGACTTATGGTTCCATAATGTACGTCCGTAAATGTGTTGCGAATAGCGTTCTCAATTTGCTGCAGGTTTGTAGCCATAAGCATTAATTGCATTGTTAAAGACGTAAAAATTTGAAAGATTCTCAACTGATCAGTTGTGTCTCCAATTCTCGCAATGATGTGTGTCACTTGATTTTGAAGCGTTATCATGCGTTTTTCTCCTTCGAGATAATCTTGTTTCATTATGTTGATGGTGGAGTCTATGATGGAAGTCTGATTTTTTAGCATTTTTAAAAGATGCGCTTCATTTGTGTTAACTTGATTGATGGTTTTTGAGAGTTCTTCAGCGTAGTCAGAATCAAGCAGTCCAAATAACGAATGTGCTAAATTGCCGACTATGTTGATTGCCGCGCGTGGAGTTCGATGTTTTGAGATGAGGTTGGTGTCTGCTTGTAGGGTACTCCTCATGTTTGTAAAATGTGTTACTAGTGCACTGCACGTTGTCCTTAACTGTAGTTGGTTGCATAAATGTTCAAGAGCAATTGTTCCATTGTTAAATGACTCTAATTCTGATCGAATGGGTGCTAGATCGTAGTAGACAATAATTTTCCATTCGTTGGCAACTAGATTTGTGGATCCAAGATTTTCGAAATATATTCCTGGATTATTGTCAAATCTTGATATGTTAATCGGCGATGCACAAACTACGGGTAGAAGAAACAATGACAGTATAACGGTGGTGATTAATGACACACATGACGTCCTTCTTCGTTTTGTAGGCGTTTCTGTCGTTTCATTCATTCGAGATTCGGATTGTGAAGTTGCTACCTGTGCCTCGTCAGTGTTATCCTTGTCATCAGTACTATCAATGTCTTCGAACAGTGGGGCTAAGCGATGAATTGGTCGTTTGAATATTCCAGATTTGGTTTTGACATTGACTACTCGAACAACATTGTCGTCGCCCTTGAAGATTTGGACAATTCTTCCCAGTGGCCATTGAAGCGTTGGCGTGTTGTCTTCTTTGATGATAACCATGTCGCCAACCTTGATGTTTTCCTTATGCTGATTCCATTTGTTTCTTTGTTGTAATTGATTTAAGTATTCACTTGACCATCGTTTCCAAAATTCATGTTTCAAGTAGCAGATTGAATTCCATCGATTTCTCAGATTTATTTTTTCTGGAGCGCTGTCGGGATCAACTTGAGCAATCAATGGTTCACCAATCAGGAAGTGTCCTGGTGTCAATGCAGCCAGATCGTTTGGATTCGATGAAAGTGGAGTGAGTGGTCTTGAATTTAGGATGGCTTCAACTTCGGTGATTACGGTCTCCAATTCTTCATGCGTGAGTGACGATATGGAGACTGTTTTGACTAACAGATGTTTGGCTGATTTGACTGCTGCCTCCCATAAACCGCCGAAATGTGGAGCTCTTGGAGGGATGAATTTAAATGTTATTCCCTTGTTGCTGCTAGCCTTGATTATGGCTTCCTTCGCTTCGGGGGTGTGCAGTACACTGTTGAGTTCATGAAGCTGATTCCTTGCTCCCACGAAGTTGGTGGCGTTGTCACAGTAAAGAGTTTGAATTCGTCCACGGCGGTTGATGAATCTTCTGAGTGCTCCAATGAATGCCTCCGTCGTTAAGTCAGTCACAATTTCTAAATGTACTGCCTTGGTGGTGAAGCAACAAAAAACTGCTAAGTAAACCTTGTGTGGCCTTTTTCCCCTGATTTTGTAGTGTACCCATAGGGGGCCACAAAAGTCTACTCCGGAGTTTAAGAAAGGTCTATTTGCTGTGACGCGATCTACTGGCAGATTACCCATTACTTGAGTCATCAACTGTGGTCGGGTTTTGGTGCATCTGATACATTTATGAACTGTGTGTCGAGCCATGATCTTACCCTTAATAGGCCAAAATTGCTGCCTCAGAATTGATAACAATGTTTGTGGTCCACAGTGGTTGTGTTCGTCATGTTTCATTTTGAATAGCAATTTTGTGATGGATTCGTTGTACGGCATCAATATGGGATGTTTGGCATTAAATGAGATTGATGCGGCCTCTAGTCTGCCTCCAACTCGTAGAATCCCCCTTTCGTCTAAAAATGGAGCCAGGGTAATCAATGCGCTGGATTTGCATACTCCTCTGTGACCTTTAAGATCTTGTATTTCATTTGTAAATTCAGAAGATTGTATTTGCTTTACGATGACCAAAAGTGATTCATTGAGTTCCTTAGGTGATAATGCTGTTTGTTCTGCTGGATTTATGTCCATTTTCCTGGCTCTATTGGTGAACCGGAGAACATAGCCCATTGTACGTTGCAGAAAATTGAAAGAATTTCGATGTTTTATCTGGTAAATTAGGTCAATTGTAGGGTTTTGTTGTAGTGCTACTGCCACTGTGTGTTTTCTTTTCCGTTCTAGATCGGAGGGTATTTCTAGCTCCTTTACGAACGGCTGGTGCCATGTTGATTCGTTTCCATGCAAGAAAAACGGCCCATAAAGCCACATGTTACATGACATAAAGCTTGCTGCAGATATTCCCCGAGATAGTAAGTCTGCTGGATTCTCTTTGGATGGGACATGACGCCACTGAGTTGCCAGGGAACATTCTTGAATTTTTGCAACTCGATTTGCCACGAATGTGTGAAATGATGACGATGTGGAATTGATCCATGATAGTACGATTCGTGAATCAGTCCAAAGATGTATTGGCGTGTCTCGCAGTCGTAAATCTTCTCTGACTCTGCTTGTTAGTTCGGCTCCTAAGACTGCAGCGCATAATTCAAGCCGAGGAAGGGTCTGTTGTTTTACCGGAGCAATTCTTGACTTCGCACAGAGTAGTCTGACGATGATTGTGCGATCTCTATAAGTTGAACGAAGATACACAGCTGCACCATATGCTTGTTCTGATGCGTCAACAAAGGTGTGCATTTGTACGGATGTTGGATTCTGTTGATTAAAGATGTGTCTGGGAACCTTTGCCTGATTGAGTGTTGACATGTTGTTCCTGAAGATTATCCATTCCTCCTTAAGATGTTGTGGTAGTTCGTCATCCCAAGACAGTTTTAGGTGCCAAAGCTGTTGCATGAAGATTTTGGCTTTAACTACTACTGGACCAAAGAGTCCTAGTGGATCAAAGATGCGTGCTATGTCTGAGCTGACTGATCGCTTAGTGATTGAGATAGTATCAGATATTTGTGCTCTTCCACATAATTGGTCTGATTTTGGTTGCCAGATTAGACCTAAAGTTTTGATTGTGCAATTGATTGAATCGCTGAAATCAAGGCTGACTTCTTGGTCCTCAGCTGGGATATCCTTTAATAATGATGGATGGTTTGCACACCATTTGCGGAGTTTGAGTCCAGCACCATTGAGTAATGAAGAAACCTGGTATTGTGCCTCTTTCGCATGAGCGATGCTGTCCGATCCACTAATGCAGTCGTCGACGTAGAAGTCATCTTGAAGTATTTGAGCCCCAATCGGTTGAGTTATTTTGTTTTGGGTTGCTAAGTATTGCAAGGATTTAGTTGCCAAGTAAGGTGCGGATGATGTTCCGTAAGTTACTGTTTTCAATCTATAGTACCTTATCTCTTCTGATGATCTCCGTCTCCACATGATGAGTTGATAGGGTTGATCTTCTTCATGTACCAGAATCTGCCTGTACATCTTCTCAACATCTGCTGTAAAAACGTACTTGTGCAGGCGAAAACGAAGTAGTATAGATAATAGTTCACTTTGAACTGTAGGCCCAGTGTGGAGGATGTCATTAAGCGATAGACCAGACGAAGTTTTTGCTGAGGCGTCGAAGACCACCCGTAGTTTTGTTGTACTGCTGTCAGGCTTCAATACGCAATGGTGAGGTATGAAGAAGTGGGGTCCTTGAATGCTGTCTTGTCTGATCTCTTCCATGTGGCCAAGAGATTCATATTC
The DNA here is from genome assembly GCA_963921185.1 of Dasysyrphus tricinctus. NCBI lineage: Eukaryota > Metazoa > Arthropoda > Insecta > Diptera > Syrphidae > Dasysyrphus > Dasysyrphus tricinctus. The sequence continues at coordinate 169,089,103 of OY992531.1, read as the reverse complement.
GTCCATAAATTTGACGTAATCTTCTCTTAGTTTAGGGTTTTTGTTTAGTCGTCTTTCTAGTGACATAAAACGATTAAACGCTGTTTGCATAGAGTCACCTAGTGCTACGCCATTTTCTCGAAATGGTAACCTAACGATGAAACGCCCAGATTCCGATCTAGACACATTTTGAATGAAGTGTGATTCACAGTATTTTTCTAATGATGTCATCTGTTTTGGTGTGTTTTCAAAGTCATCAAGCCTCCAAAACCGTTCAATAAGCTCGTTGGTTGAGTCTTCTTCGCAAAAGATGCCACAAGTAGCAGTGTTGTATGTCGTATCTTCAATTTTCCCGGTTACTACCCAACCAAATACTGTGTTTTGTAAAATTGGCATTTTGTCGCCGATTTGTATTTGTTCGGGGCGGATTAACTGATGATAAAATTCTGCTCCCAAAAGGACTTCAATCTTACTGGATCGGTGGAAGTTGGGATCTGCCAAGTTGATGTTTTCTGGTATAGACCAGGTAGAAGTATCTAGGTTTTGAGTGGGTTGAGGAGATACGATGTTCGGAAGTATGAAGGCTTCCAGTCTGCATGCGAAATTGCCCATTGTTGAGTGAAGTTGAATGTTTATTCGCTGTGTTGTGTTTCGTGTTCTTCTGCCGATGCCCTCAATGCATAGAGATGATGGTGTTGGTGATAAGGATAAGCGTTTAATAAGTCTCTCAGTTATAAGGTTTATTTGAGAACCGGAGTCTAAGATGGCTCTAACTTCACATGTTTGTCCATCATTTGCTGTGATTAGAACCCTTGCGGTGGCCAAAAGAACGTAACCTTGCTTGTTATTCAATTGTTGTATAGTGGCAACCGTGAGCGGTGATGAGCCTCCCACTTCTGATGACATCAATTTGGTAGGTGTAGCACCTGCTACGATGGTTGTAGATGGATTGGATTTCCTTTGATTTGGACTTGATGAACATGCCTTTTCTAAATGCAGTAAGGTATTGTGTTTACCTGAGCACTTAGTGCAGCATCGTGATGAGCATGATTTCGCATTATGATCAACCTTGAAACAATTTACACATAGATGTCGTCTTTGGGTCCACTTAAGCCTTTCAGCAGCTGACATTTTTAAGAACTTCTCACAATAGTAAATAGGGTGGCCTTTTATCCCACATACCTTGCAATTTTCCGTGTTGGACGTGGCTATTGTTGTCACCGCCTTGGCCTTTTCTTTTCCGCCAACAGCTTCTAAAGACTCAAATCGGTTTTTTAAAAATTTGAGAAATTCGTCCATCGTCTGAAGTTCTCGAGGGTTTTGAAGTGATTGTTCATATAATAGGTGGCTTTGTCGATCCAACTTCTTTATTAAGAGATGAGTGAGTAATGGGGCCCAAGATGCTGTCTCAATGCCAAGAGTTTTGAGTGCTGCAAGACATTCATGGATTGCGTCATGAAATTCTCTGATGGCCTTCATTTCTGGATTAATGTTCGGCAGACTGAGAATTCTCTGGATAAGTGCTGAGGTTTGCGCCCTTTTATTGCTGAAACGATCCTGGAGGATATTCCAAGCGATACTGTAGTTGTCTTCAGTCAGTTCAAGGTGGCGCATCAGTCTCTCTGCATCATCGGACACATTTGTCTTCAAATACCACATTTTTTGGACGGGTGGTAATGGTTGTTCATGTATCATCTTAGTGAAGATGTCTGAAAATGTTTGCCATTTTAAATAATCGCCGTCGAATTTGGGTATCGACATTTTAGGCAACTGAATTGCCGGGCGATCAGTTAGCTGTTTTGATGGCTCGCTTCTTTGAACGCTTGATGATGTTTTGCTCAAAGAAGCTTGATTTTTGAGAACTGATGTCTCTAATTCGGTGTACAACTCCATGTTGTAACCCTCAGATTCCGGATCATTGACAGCTTCCCAAATTGAGTGATGAATCTCCTCAACCTGGGTCCAAAGTCTGTTCATAGACTCCAGACATTGGATGGGTGCTTCTTCTTTTATTTTTCCGTTGATGAGTCGGGCTAGTGAATTCATAAGTGCCTTTTGTCTTCTCATCAGGGTATCAATGTTTGGGTTGTTATCTTGTTCTTTAAGAGCAAGATTTTTTGTTGATGTCAATGCATCATTAGGTTTAGATTGGTTATCTTCTGTACCCTTTGGCACGACATCAAGTTTGGTGTTGTTACTGGCCTCTATCTGCGCCAGTGAATCACTCAAGATTTGCTTATACTTTTCGTATAATGTCTTGATTTGGTCAAAATACTTAGAGGTAAAGTACTCGTGGTCTAACGATATGTCTGGTGTGTCGCGAATTCTGCCATCTGTAGCTTCGAATTCTTCCCATACGGTGTTTAGACGATTGAGTCTTGACGTGAAGTATTCTCTAGTTGTTTTGCGGGTGGAGGAATCTTTCGAGAAGTTGCGGATGATTGATTGTATCTCCTCTCCAGATATGCGTTGGCTCCTGGCTAAACTATCCATAGTAAATCTGATGTTCTTTGAATGTAGGGGTCACCAAAATGATTGAATTATTAATGTGCAGAACACAAGTTGATAACAAATACAAGCACTTGAACTTGATTTGTTTATTCTGTGTAAAATGGTGCACAATTAATTTGATATTGGATGGTACAATTGCAGGCACTTGAAACCTGAACTGTATGTGAAAAGTGGATCAAATTACTACTCAACGAATTGTTTTAAAATGATATTTATTTGTGGGCCAATGCCTCTTTTATACTTATTATTAATTGCATAAAATGCTTACAATGGATAAATAAAATAAATGCTTACAATGAATAAATATAATTAAATATGGGTCGATATGCAACGATCGAACGCCACCGCGTTCGTTCGTTGTATCCATTTCAGAATGTAATACAGTCAGCATTATTGTTGTTTATGTTGTTTAACACGTTACTTAATACGAGTTTATAATAGATATATTTATATTGTAAAAAATAGAACTTGGATTCAAAGAGAGTACTTTAAAGAACATCCGGTTAAAATCTCTATAGAGACTCTGTACAACACTATTTCGTATCGAATCATTTATTCAATCAAAGATGACCTCTTTTCGAAACTCCTTCTACTAAGTTATTGTATATAAGAAAACCAAATTTCAGTTTTAGACCAAATGTGGGTTACACCGATTCTAAAGTCGTTAAACACATACAAGCATTCCCAGACGAACTCCATCATCCATTTGAAATCAAAGAAAAAGATTTTCAGAATCTTAACAAAGAAACTTAGCAGGTTAAGAAAATAAATAAACCTTATAAAAAAAGATAAAAAAAAGGAGACAGACGAAAAGACCTTCGATTAGATCGGTCAATGCCACAAAATTACGAAGACGAGATCAATGATTTTAAACTCTTATATTTTTTTTTTTTTCGGAAGGTTTTATTCTTTTTTCGAATATATTTTTGTTGTATTTTTTTTTTTTTTTTTTTTTTTTTTTTGATACTGCTGTTTTACGGTCCTTCACTTAACGAGCTCCAAAGAATTGTTAATAAAGTTACCTACCTACCTACATAAAATTCTGCATTCGTCATTAAGGAAAAATGTTTTTTTCTTAAGTACAATAGTTCTGAAATCGTTTTCATTTATCGTTTTGTTTATAACTTTGTTGAAGAGAGATTTATTAAAGAATTTCATCGTAACTTTGTTGTATATTGTACTATAAGGTTATGCCCAGATGAAATCTTATCTTTACGTTAGCCTAAACAAAAAGGCCACTAAGGAACTACCACACCCTTTTCTCTTTCGTTGCGTGTAAACGAAAAAAGATAAACACAAAAATATAAACAGTCAGAAAATAAAATAACCATAAAAATACAACCAAGAAGGAAGATATAAATTAATTTATTTTCTACGACACGGGAGACAATGACCTCCACTTGAGAGTGGAATTCATAACTATGCTGATCAGAGTCGGAGAGAGGCACCATCAGCGCACCATGCGCGTTTAATGACACGTGAGGAGTCTGGCACAGAGTGTGGTGCTGGTGGTGAATCACTGTTGCTGCTTCCACTCTTGCTACCCATGATTGTCAATCGAAATTATTTTGATGGAGATAGGCAGATAACATACAATGAGTGCGAGTGCACAGGTTGTTTAAATGATTATGCAATGTAAGAACATAAAGGAAGCTACAACCGTGCAACAGTAACTAAAAAAAGAACTTTCTGACGTGTCTCGATTAATAAAAATACTTGTTTATTAAAAAGAACTCTTTTTGCTTCTTTCCCGTACAGCAAAAATTTGCATTTTTAAATCTAGCTTATCTTATAAGTACTAGTACATACATACGTAGATAGTAAAGTAGACACTGAGTACCAATATATGTAACATATTGTTACAGAGGTTATCTCCCATTGAAATCAAATACCTATTTACAAATGAATTTATTAAACAATATTGTAGTTATTGTATTTTAGAGCACGAATTCTTCCAAAAAAGCAGTCGCTTATTAGGCATTCTAAATACATAGAGCCATGGAAACACCGGTTGTTGTACAACAGGAAAACGAAAATACAAAACGATTTTATAGAATACCCAACACACTTTTCAAACCGCATTAATTGTGATGTATATTCGTCTTGCAGTGAGACCCAGTTTTATATCATCTCTTTCACATGGGAAAAATCCACACATTTTGTAACGTATGTAGTAGTTATGTATTCGAATTTTATCATTTTAGAGGATGTTGTAAGATTTTTGAAGTTTTAAGGAATAATGGACGAAATTTAATGTCTAGACAACCGTTGAGCATGTGGCAGCTTATAAATTTTTATATCTTTATTTCATATATCCAATTTAAATTTACTTAAATTTTCATTATATTTTCCCCAGTTCAAATCAATTTTACTTGTTTTTTTTTAATATTAAAAAATTCACTCTTCATAAATATTAACGTAGTAAACTGAATTGATAATTCACATTTTTTATGTCTAAGAATTAATTGATTTCTTCAGAACTTTTGAGTAGGCATATCTTTTCTCTGTTATCTTTTATTTTGAATTTATAAATAATTTGTTGTTTTGTATACACACGCTATCGAGTTAAATTTATATTTCCTTGAATGGATATTGGTTTCTTTCAAGACTGAAAGTCATGTACAAAGTCTCAAATCCACATTGGTGACCCTTACGTCAAATAAAAGCACACATATGTACCTACATACATATACATATGTACATATGTATGTACATAAAACTTCGAAGTTAAAAGCATCAAGATAACTTTAATTTTCATTGAGAGTTCTTGAACATTTTATTTCGAAAGTTTGAAAATGCCGAATGAAGATGATTCAGCAAGAAATGTGGAGAAGCAACATTTCTGGAGGATCAACCCAATTTATTTTGTATACAAATAGTCCAAGAGCCAGAAGCAAATTTAGTGGGTGAACGCATAACCAAAATATGTACATGCATTTTTATATCGAATAGAAATAGACTAAGAGCTGAGAGCAAATTTTATAGGTGAAGGTATAACCAAAACTCACGAACGCTTATGTTGAGGTTATAGGGTCTTGATTTCAAATCCAGTCGTCTGGCAGAATTCTTTTGTTGCCAGGGCTGGAGAAGAGGAGTTGAAAACGGTGATTTTACAGATTTTTGGGTAACCACTTTTATATAAGCTTAAAATATAAAGAACTACGCTTTGGTTATGAATTTTAGGGTCCCAGACGTTTTAAGTGTTGTCACACCCAGGCAGACGCCCACAAAAAGTGTAAAAAAAAACAATTTTTGTGGTCAGGGGTATAACCAAATAAATGACATGTCAAAAAACCATGAAAAATCTCATTATTAAGAAATATGCATGCCAGACGTTATAAGTGTCGCCACACCTAGCCAGACGTCCCAACAGCTCATAAAAGGACGAACATTTGTTTTTGATATCGTGGGTATTACCAAAAATTGGAAAAGTCAAAAAACCATGTACAATCTCCTCATCATAAAAATATACATACATGCCAGACGTTTTAAGTTTCGCCAAATTTATAAAAAAAAATGAGAAATGATTTTTTTTTATACTTTGTGAGCACTAAAGCGATTTTGACTACCCTTAAGATGTTAAGACATAGTGCGAGCGATCAGGAAAATAGGGAATGCTCGGTCATTTTTCCTTAGTTCACACATTTTAATTTTAATGATCCAATTAGACGAACTGAAGATATGCACTTTTGGAGTGAACCTTATCGGCCTTATTTTATACACTTTTTTTTTAATTTTAAACTTTTGTCAAATATCCAGATATGTCCCGATATGCTGCGCCTTAAATGGTTATATCTTGAGTATTATAAATCGGATTGTGTAAAAGAAAGTCACTGGACAGAGCATCATTTCCATTTTTTTTTTAAATAAACTGATGGGGTTGTACCCATGACACAACAAATGGAAAAACCGCTATTTTCAATATATCGTCCCCACTACGGGTGCCAAAAAAATCCTGCCAGACTTCTGTATTCGATATCAAGATGCATGCACCTACAAACCCTCATACTCATAGTTTGGTTATACGTTCACCCACAAAATGTGCTGTTGGCTCTTAGTCTAAAATGTAGAACAAGTGCAACATTGCTTAAATTAAAATAAACATCAAAAAATGTCATTATGTTGTTGCTTAGTTCACTTCCCTCTGCCGGAATCATACAAAGACTTAAGGAAAGTGATAATTGCTGAAGTTACTAATAAGCTCGTAGCAGGGGTGGACGCAGCAAAAAATTGATGGATTTTGAAGAAACTATTTCAAATAAAAATGCTTCAAAATGACGATAATATTTCTCTTTGTTTTTTAGCAAAACGTGTAGGAAGCAAATAATTTTCTTCGCATAAAATTTTCAAACGAATTTTGAAAAATAACAACTTAAACAGTTGAACGAAATAAGACCCACTGCACATATAGCATAACCGATAAATTATATAATTAATAATAAGGGTATTCATGCAACTTCATAAGTTTTCAAACTGTGTAAAATTATAAGTTTTCATAAAGTTTGAATGAACGACATTTTATTCATTTGGTTTAATGCTGTGTGATTAGGCGTGTTCAGGAAAATGAGATCTCAGAGGCCTCAGTGTTAAAAACTGAGCAAGCGAATCCAATATTTTCTTTCCTCAGTTATTTGACAACAAAATTTCTGAGGAATCCTGTTCACGAAACTGAGATGGCTGAGGGCTCTGAGATCTCATTTTCCTGAACACGCCTAATGAATCAGTTAAACGTCAAATATTAAACGTCAAAAATAGATTTGACAGATGAGATGTGTGACAGTTTAGACGAGTTCAGATATAAAAGTTATTTTTAAATGGGGAACCTCTTTTGAACCAACGTGAAATCGGAGTCTCGGAACGAAAAAAAAAAGAAAGGGCAGAACTATAAAAGTCGGAAGTGTCAAAAACAATCAGAAAGTAGCTTTCGAAACAGTCAAAAAGAGGAGTGAGCTATATCCCACTTAAGTAAAATGAAACCTATCTATTTTTTTCGTTCTTACTTCACCGAATGTCAATTTCACTTCCTTAGGGTGCACTTGGAATCGCTCTCTATTCCAAAAGCAAAAGTAATGAAACCTGACGAAAATTAACTACTTTTCATTCGTTTATGACATCTGTTTCTGACAGCTTGCAACTATTATAGATCTCCATATCTTATGTGAATCATTCGTTGACGCCGACGAATACAACAATAACAACGCGTTGTTGTCAATGAAAACAACACGTTGTTGATGTTGTTTCGTCGTCGTCAACGAATGATTAGAACTGAGTCTTTATAGTTCTACCAAAATAATTTACGAAAAGAAGCTTTCCTAATCGTCAACAAGTAAACGTCCTAATTTTCTTATCCTTGTTTAAACTACGTTTCACTTCACAACTTTTATAGCCAAATAATCGCGATGCGATTGTTATAAAACATGGTCAGAGTTTTTTTAGATCTCTGAGATATCGCAAATATAATATTTCGGAACACGCCTAGCTCTAAAAGTCACAATGACGTTTGGATAAGTGTACGGTGTACCCAAATAAATTTGATTAATTTTCAGCAGCAAAATCCTTGGATAAGATTAACTAAAATGTGTAAAGCATTTCCTATACAAAATTTGACTTCATAAACCAAATGATAAATTTAACCAAATCGTAAACTTATCTAGTATTTTACGAGGAGTGGCTACGAAATCCTGAATGCCAAAATACCGAAAAATCTAAAAATCCCGAATGCCAAAATCTCGAATGGAAAACATTCCGAATGGCTTCCGTTTGACTTCTCGAATATAATTAGCTGCAGTTTTAATGTCAAAAAAGTCATATGCTTTTTGCTTTTCAGATGACACATGTATGAGTTTCATGATTGCGTTCACACGATTTGGTATGATTTTTTTTTATAGGTCATACACGTCATAGGACTTATATTATCGTGTAAAATGGCCTTTAAGTTATAAGCACCATACTAACCTTATAGACCGAGAGCCCACAGCAGATTTTGGGTGTGATCGATAGCAAAAAAAGAAGTATAGGCGTCGAAAGCTCCATTAAAAGCTATTCAAAAATTCAAAGTCTTGCAGTCCACAAATGGGGCCTTTGCGAGAAACAGTGCATCGAAAAAAAAATATGAATGCAACTTCGAAGATAATCGTTTTAGCCGAAATTGGTTTTCACTCCTCCCTAGATAAGCTCCTCGGATGACATATCACGGAATCTGAGACCATTTGAGTGTATAGTTCGCTCTACCGGACCGTTTAAAAAATTCAAAATTCTAAGTGAAAAATGGTTTTTTTTAAACAGTCCGGCAGGGCGAATTAAACACTCAAATGATCTCAGATTCCGTGATATGGGGTCCGCGGAGCTTATCTAGGGAAGGGTGAAAACCAATTTCGGCTAACACGATTATCCTCGAAGTTGCATTTATATTTTTTTTTCGATGCACTATTTCTCGCAAAGGCCCCAGTTGTGGACTGCAAGACTTTGATTTTTTAATAGCTTTTAATGGAGCTTTCGACGCCTATACTTCTTTTTTTGCTATCGATCACACCCAAAATCTGCTGTGGGCTCTTAGTCTATTATCTATATCTAGCAATATTATAAAACTAGTTTCAATTTTATTGAAAACTTATTTTTATTTGTTTTTGAACGAAAATTTTCTCCTATCAAAAGTGATTTACATGAGTGTTTGTTTGTTGTTCCTATTAAATTAAAAGCGTGTGCTGGCAAAAAAACCCTTAATCAAATAGAAACTGAATTTCATTTGGTGTCCACCTACCCAGACAAATTTAAAGTACAAAAATCCATTTCCAATAACGAAAAACATGTAATTAAAAAATATTATCAAAAAGCAAAAAAAAACAAAAAAAGTTCAGACATCAGACAACCACAATGATAGCAGCAACCGACCGACTGACTACGCGACGCACGGTGCCAAAAAGACCTAAGCGCATATATCTTATAGAAGACGATACAATATTCGACGTCGCCATTGCCGTTGTGTCATTTTTTCTTGCACTCCATTGGTCTCCACGGGGGTTTCCATTCCTTTTTCCATCATTCTCCCCGAAGTCGATCTTCCTCTTTCTATTTTCATTTGAAGTAGATTTTTTTTACAACGGATGATGAGGATGGAGTTTATATTCCTTGCAACTCATCTCATACAAGCATGGTACCTACACTTTTTGTAATATAGATTTATTATTTTGTAGGTATATTTATTATTATTTAATAATAGATACAATAAAGGAGTTTCAACTTTCGGGGAAAAGTGAGCGCTTACTTTTATTTTATTTTGAGAACATAGGATTTTGTGTAAATAAGAACAAAAATAACAATAATAGTTGAATATGAAAAAAATTTGAAAAATTAGAATATTTAGATCAAATCCAACGGATTTAATAAGTTTTCAATTTCATCATACATATCTAAATGTTCTATGCACGTAGATACCTGCATAAATGTCTTCCCCATAATGTCCATGGGCTTTTATTTCTATTTGAAGGAATATAGTTATAGTAACAAGACACAAATGTGAAATTATGTCTGTTAAAACTAGTCTTTTTGTCCATTGACGCTGTGCACATATTGTACTGACTAAAATTATGAATGGACATCTTTTTATGGCGGCGGGAGTGGTGTGGTGTTGATCGATGGTGCGCTACGACGCCGGCCTTATTGCACCGCGGTGATGGTGCTATACCGGTTGCGGTGTGGTGGTGAATGCGGTGTGACGCATCCATCTTAGCACCACGTTCAACCACGCAATACGGTACTGCACCCCCTCCCCCGCCAGACCCATAGCCCAATAGGGGATAAAAGAAGCTTTGCCCCCCCCCCCACGTGTTTTAGCATCCCCTTTTTTAGCAATAATATTTGATCTTTTTTTTTTAATAAATTGTACTTTTTTTTAGTGCGTTGGATCTTAAAAGAACCATGTCAATATCAAAAAAAATCAAAACGCTTATGCTCGAATGCAAGAACCGATAAATTATTTAATCTTTCAGTCGCCATGCTAAAGTTTTGAGTCAATGCCCAAAATGATGATACGGATACTGCCGTTCTGGACAGGAAAGTTTTAATTGCTGCAAAAAGATTGTACACATTCAGCTCTGTCAGCATAACCGTCTTAATTTTGTATATATCAGTTTTTCTTTCAATTGTTTAATTTCTCATGTTTTGCACGAGTTTCTTCTATGTATGTACTTTTTTCAATTTTCAGCGACCCTCTGCCTCCCGCTGAAAAAAAACACCAAGTTCTACTACAATATTGGGAACTTAAAAGATTAATAGAAACTAGTACGATAATCTTGACCAAAATTTTCTAAGATTTTAATTAGAAATGCTGAAGGTTTGATTGTTCACTCAGGCGTATACGTACTTTTTTTTAGCTTATTGAATTGTGAACTTTTTATGTTATTATATAGTGAAAATTTAATATTCATAACACCTTGATGGTTATGCTTACATTTCTCTTATACATATGTATGTTTTTTGTTTCGAATAAAGCTTCCTTAAATGATCATTTCACCTAATCTGGAATCCAACTTTGCCACATGGATATGCGTGGCCCGATCGTGTATGTGCTGCTTAAAACCCAAATTGTGAGCTTTGTAAAGGAGGCTTGTTTAGGGGGATTGTTTTTGTAGCTTTGGTATATATATAACATATACCGCATATGTTGTATTATATTATATACGTGGGGCGCACAGTGGTTCAAATTGTATGGAGAGGCGGACCAAGGAACATTAATTTTTTTCTTAGTTGATTTTTGAATTTTACTTTAAAAAAGGTACTTGAATTGGCACATCCAAATTTTCTAACTGTCATAACTTTTTTTTTAATTTTATTTGCTTATAGCGAAAAAATAACAAAAAAGTCAAAAGAATCAAAAAACTAAAAATTATCGTTTTTGAAGTATTCTCATTTTTTGCTTTAAAGTCACATATATCATTTATCAACTTTGGACTCCAAAATTTTATATTTAGAAACTGCTTTCATTTAAAAAACTCCAGATCCTAATACTTCAACAAGTGATAGTTGCGAAGCATTTGGATCTGGATTTTTTTAGTCAAACTGCAATGCTAAAAATCAAAATAAGAAGAATAAAAACGTAAATATAGAAAATTAATTATTTTTGTTTTTGTCTTGAATATAAATTCAATTTTAAAGTTTTTGTTACATTTAGTCCATATGCGTTTCGCCCAGGCACAGGTCACAAAAACTTTAAAAATCAAAATATTTAACAGCCGAAAAAATTATTTTTGTCCGCGCCCCTAAGCCACAGTTCGTCCGACGCGGCGCTGCCCCTCGCTGAAAAAATAGCTAGTTCTACTACAATATTTGGAGCTTTAATGATTAAAAGAAACTAGTTAGACAATCTTCATCAAAATGTTTTAAGATTTTCATTATAAATTCTGAAAGTTTTGTTGTTCACTCAGGCGTATACGCACTTTTGTTTACCTTATTTAACTGTGAACTTTTTCTTTCACTATATAATGATGCGTCTACAATTATAAGAAAGGTATATAAAATAAAATGCATGACTGGGTCGCACGTACTTGCTCTTATGTTCAAGACACTGTGGGCTTAAGAAAATTGTATATAAAAACATGGAAATTATGAGAAAATAAAATGCACGACTGGATCGCACGTACTTGACTTAAGAACTTTACAAAATATTCAAGTAATTATAGAAAAAGTATAAAAAGCATTTAAATCGTTCTATTAATTGTATAAACAGTCTAATAAATACCTTAGAGCTCAAAAAAAAGTAAAAAATTAATTTTTTATATATAAAATTTTTGTAACAATTTTCAAAAAAAAAATTGGTATGCCAATTTTGAGTATATATTAATATACATTTAAAACTGAAAATTTAAATTAATTCATCAACCCATTTTTGAAATATTGAATTTTCAAAAAAAAATTTTGAATCTTTTTTTAAAAATCCAAAATTTATTTTTTTTTAAATTTTGGTATGCAGTATTATTTATATTCTAACAAAGCTTTTGTGAAAAAAATTTTATTGAGATCGAATGAGCGGTTAATGAGAAAACCAAAAATAAAAAAAACCGTTATATGGCAGGTACCGTTAATAAACGTTTTGGGTGATTTTTTTTCTTACTTAAAGGTACATCATATCTACAGTAATACACTGATTTTTTTTATCAAAATCGTTGGAGCCGTTTTTGAGATAAATAAGCTTTTCCTTAACGGTTGTATGGCAAGTACCGTTATTTTTTGAGCTAAAAAAAAATTTCAATTTCCCCTCTGGAGAGTTACAAAAAAACCTTAAGTTCAAAATTTGAAGAAAATCGCTTCATTGGTTTAGGCTGTAGGTTGAGGTACGGACAGACAGACAGAATTGTGCCACCCACTTTTTTCGTGTTCTCTATCATTGTAATGTCATGTTTGATTGTTATCTATCTCAAAATTTTTTTTTTGCACGAATCCAAAACTTGCCCTATAGTACCTATATCGCAAGTAAAAATATATAGAAGTATGAAATACGACATTTAAATTGGATGAAACAACTCTTTTCACAGTTTGATGTGGAAAAAAAGAATGCCAACTTAATTCTTGATTGAATATGATTGTATGGGAAAAAAAATTTAAAATCGTTGGAGCGGTTTTTAAAAAAATTAATTTTTTATATATAAAATTCTTAAAACATTTTTAAAAGAAATTTTTAATTTAATTTATAATTTTCGGTAGTAGATGGTTCCTAATTTTAGTATATGAAAAAAGTTTTATCAAAATCGTAGGAGTCGTTTTTAAGCAAAGAAGTATTTTCCCTTGCAGTTTTTTAACTTTTGTATGGAAGGTACCGTTATTTTTTCATAAATGTAAAATATTTTCTAAAAATATGTTAGAAGGTACTAAAAAACTCTTTAATATCGAGTTTCAAGAAAATCGATCATGTCGTTTTCTAAATATTTGATTTTCCAAAAAAAAATTTGAAACATTTTTTGAAATCCAAAAAATATTTTTTCAAAAATTTCGGTACACAAAACTATTTATATTTTTTGGAAGCTTTTGTGTAAAAAAAAATAATTGAAATCGGTCGTACCATTTTGAATAAAATCAAAAATTAAAAAAATGGTTCTTTGGGAGGTTCCATTAATAACCATTTTTGAAAAATGGTTTTCCATCCAAAGAAAGCCTTTACTAAAATAAATTTATTGAATTTTTTAAAAAAAAAGTTGTCGAGCAGTTTTTGAGAAACATACGATTATGTAAAATTGCTAAAAAAAAATTGTATGGCAGGTACCGTTATTTTTGATTCTAAAAAAAAATGAAAAAAACGTGTGGGCATAATCACCAAAAACCACTATGTACCAAGTTTGAAGAAAATTGATCGAACCGTTTAGGCTGTAGACGAACAGACAGACAGACAGATAGACAGAATTGTGCCACCCACTTTTTTGGTGTTCTCTATCATCGTAATATCATGTTTGATTGTTATCTCAAAATTTTTTTTTGCACGAATCCAAAACTTGCCTTATAGTACCTATCGCAAGTAAAAAGGTATATAAAGGAGGTTTGTTTAGAGGTAGGTAGGATTTGTATATTTACATGGGGCGTGGCCAATGCAGTCAGAACTGATTCCGCCTACTATACTTTTACATTTTTTTTTTTTAAAGGGGAATGATACTGTAACTTTAGCTGCCTTATGGTAAGTTATGTGTCCATTCAAATTTTTCACCAAAAATCGAAATCAATAATTGTCACCAACCTTCAAAATTTCAGGCTTTAAGATCAAACCCTAACATAAAAATCTCAATAATTCAGATAGCAGTAACCTGCCTCAAGGGCTACATGCACTTATGATTTTTATTCTGTGCCCATCTGTGGGACTATACCTATGCACCGCTGAGTTTTTTTATTCTAGTAAGAACGCTTAAAGAACGTTCAGCACTACTACCTCTCGCGTTAGGATTCAGAATGGTGCAAAATGCTTGCAAAACTGGCAAAAATTCCAGGCGTTATCGAGTCAACTATCATGAATAAGTTATTCTATTGAAATTTGTTTCGTCATCGATAGGTTCGTTGTATTCGTTATACCCAAAATGTCTCTTTAATATTGCGTTTTTCAGTTGGATGAAAACAATAACGAAATATCTCCTAAAAAAAAAACGTTAATTGCGAAACAACTGAAAATCGGATATCAAACTATTAAGATTTAAAAATACTGACTTCTGGCTTCCCCCTCCCAGCACCCTCTTATTACCTATGACAAAAATTTGTTCAACTTTGCAAAATAATTGGTATACACACTTTTCTTTCTGACCAATAGGTCAATAGGTATTCAAAATAAATCCATTTAAAAAATAGAATGGACAAAATGGGGGGAGCACTGAGAGTTTTTGTTCACTTTTTTGCACTAAAGCCTAGTTCACACGGCAATGCACTGCAAGTTTTTTTGCAGTATAAATCCGTGTGAATGAGCAGAGGCGTATACAATAAACAAATAAATTCTACATAGAACCTTTCGCACGACGATTGTGCGTTTCCCATTTGGATTTTGTCTGATGTTTGGAGTTATACTGCAAAAAACGTGTGGTACATTGCCGTGAACTAGGCCTAACTGTCACTATTTTATGGTTTTGAGTGATTTGAACTATGAGCTTATGAAGCTGCAGTATGTTAGTTAAGAAATAGTTTGGAAATTACATTGCTAAAAGCGTTCAGAATACCTCTAAAAAAAGACTTTTTTCTACTTATTAAAGATTTCCTCCTACCTACCTTTTTGGCGTTCCTTTAATGTGTTTAATTTGTCGATTTTCATTCCAGTCCACTAACGACACTCAAATATTGAACTTTTGAGTAAAATTTAAACTATTGCCTGTTGCTTTGCTTCTTTTTTTCTTGTAACAGTGGACTATAAAGCTAGAGTCCGATAAGTGTGATTATTTTTTTATCAACTGACCACAAAGAAAGTGACCTATTGGGTACAAGAAACATATCGTTTTGTAAAACTATGCAAATTTTATAATGTTAAAAACATTTTTTAATAAGGTTTATGTGTAGGTGTATCGTTTTCTTATCAAAAATGTAGAGATCATTTAACATTCTTTCTCTTGTCGTTTTGAGTTCATCAAACCTTATATTTATCTACCTCTCCAATTCAGTAAGAGTTTGAGTTTATTGCATTATGTGAGTCATTCAATTCGACTGAAAGATTGTTGCACAATCGACTGTTGTAAATTATGATTCGCCGCATCGGCCGGATGCGAATTCCTGAATATAATATATATGCACATTAATATATTTTATTTTTGTATACTTTTAAGTGGAAAAATAAATATATACATACATATGTATCTACCTGCTCATGCAGAATTCGCAGAAATGCAAACAAGCGGCACAATGAAGTGCCAAGAGCTGTTTTTCGTTGTGGCCTTCTTTAATGTTTGAGGTGCGGGAGTTAAGAGTGTATTCTTTTTTTTTTAATTTCGATGCTTAATTTTAACTAATGAATTGAAGTGGAATTATAAATCTTTTATCTGAAACCATTAAACTTTATATTATATCTATAGAAATGAATGACCCAACGTTTTAAAATATTTTACTCATTGTTCTTTCTTTTTTTTATTTGCAGGTAAAACAAATTGTCTAGTCTCAGAATGAATAATTCTTGTACAAAGCAGTAAGTCTACAAAACTAAGGAAAAAACGTATTTAGTTTCAATAGACCTTAGTTTACAGTTAAGGGATTTTATTAATGCTCTGTACCTATATTTGTTATTCTCTTGATTGTTCATTGTTAGTTTCAGCCGAGGTACTACAGCCTAGGCCCTCATAATAGAGCTAATAATATAAGTTCATAAGTTCAAGCTTATAAACTGCAAATTACAAGCAGTAATAGTTTCTGTTTCATAATGGGGACGACCTTATACCAGGCGCGGATACAGGGGGGGGGCAATGGGTGCAATTGCCCCCCCCTGGGCAAGAACGAACGAAGCATAAAATATGAATTTTATAAAATGTAACCAAAAAAAAGGTTATTTCGTTACACGTTTATAAATTTTTTTCTTGGCAGCGCAGTGTTGCAGCAATGAGTGGTTGTTCGTTGGCCGCTGGCTAATGAGGTTCAGTTAAGAAAAGTTCCGCTATGTACAAATAGCTTCAAATAGACTGAGTGGAAAGCTTATAACTTCGGTTTTAGATCTCGATATTCAAAGTTAAGGTCAGTCTTTAATTAAAAGATGAATGTCAGGCTACATTATCTACTGTATAACATTTGGTGAGAAAAGCAGATTGAATCCCAAATCGATTTCATTTTCACTTTTCAATATGCTTTGAATAAAAATTTCACAGTTTGAAAAATGTTGTTTTAAAAAGTTATTTCTTCACCTCCAAACCCTAATCTACAAATTTGTTAGTGGTTTTTTATACATACTTAAATGTAACGGGAGAGGCAACAGGGGCACTTATCTAAATTTTCAAACTTGAAGTTGATTTTAATTTTAAAAAAAATTTCATCTTAAAAATACGTCGAATTACGAGTAATAAGCTTCAAATGCTCGGATCTGCGATGCGTGCAGACGTGCTGCACATATGTTTCAGCCATAAGATACGTTTTTGATGTGAGGATTTTGTCGTTTTTATGGATGTGTTTTAGGAACTTCCGTATTCCATATTATAAAACTGGCAGAGAGTGCGAATCCAACGAAGAAGATTGGAGAGAAACCAGGAAACGACGACAGCAGTCACTGCCGAAGAGAAGTTGGATGGAACTTTTATGCCTAAGAAAAGGATAGTTGTTTTGGCTTGGATTGTCAAATGATTCACATTTTTCGCCGCGAATATTGCTTTTGTATGCTATTGCTATTGTATCGAACTGCATGAGTCTGGCAACTCTGTAGTCGATGTTTTGAGCTTATATGTATGAAACATTTATATCAAAACTTAACGAAGGCTAAGTATATTGTTAATAAAATGTATAACGAAAGTATAACAAATTCACAATCGAGAAGGTCGGACGGAAATATTTAATAAAGAGTGGTGTTTTCTTTGTATTTTCCACTATAGGTAATCTGTGTTATATTTTAATGTCGGAAAGTTTGGTTTTGTATCGATGGACGAAGGCATCTGAAGTCTGAACAAACGATACGGTTCATCTCGGTTTTGATCTATAATCATAGTTTAGCTAAAATACAAATATATTCAAATTAATGCAATGGTTTTGTTTGCGCAAAATCTTTTTAATCAACGTCTTTCAATTTCCTTGCAAACGCAATTGACGTTTATGAACACGTTCTCCGGTTTCTCAATATTTTTGCTGCCAACTCGATTTTTCTTCTGCAGAATTGCACCACACATGATGTTTTCGAACATATGACTTTAGCAAACTGCATTATCGAACACAATCCTCGCGCTCCAATGTTTTTTCGCTATGCTATCTACCTATCCCAAAAATTTTGAGATAACTTGAGTTGTTGTTGCGTCAGCTGTTATCAGCAGTTTTTTAACAAGGGATTACAACAACACAAAGCTATCCGGATAACTGAGAATAGCCAGCGGAACGTGCCCAATGCTTATACAGTAAAGCTTGAATTTACCTTTCCTAACACAAGACTTCGGAGTTTGCGTTTGAGAACATTCTGCAATTTTTGACGCTGATGACGTTCTCGAAAACGGCCTTTTACTAGCAAGGTTAGGTTAGGTTGCCAGCTAAAGAAGAGGCTTGAATTTTCACTCGAACTCGGACGTCATATGTCTGAATAGGAACATACCACTGTACCATTATGTTTTTCGAGCATAATTGTAGAGTTGTGTAGATCCAGAGGGAACTTAAAAACGCTGTACAGACACCATGCTATAGTTACAAACTGCAAAACTTCAATTCACAAAGTTCAAAGTACACGCTGTTGAGAACTACTTTGGCAGTTTATTGCTTTCTTCAAATTTCAAACTCATCAACTCACATTGCTCTGTGTGACCAGGCGTGTAGAGCGGTATGGTGCACTCAAATTTTCTATAGACCTCATCTAGATTTTGGAAACTCACGAAAATTGCCCCCCCCTGGACGAAATCCTGGATCCGCGCCTGCCTTATACTAATCCTATAAGTGGTTTTTTCGCTCTCCATTAAATTTATATTTGCCGTTTGAAATGTGGAATTTACATTTTGTTTATGATATTTTATTTATTTACCGTTTTAATGGCTACTTTAAATTTAATAGAGATTGGATGAATTCGAACTAAGTTTTGAATAATTCAAACAAGGAAATATCTCCTTCAGTATTCTCAAAGCTCGTTTGATTGTTTGTCTCGTGGCCTTCAGCCAAGCCTGGCGTATTAGGATAACATTTCTGGGTTTCCATTCTACAATGCAATGAGCTATTTCTAAATACTCGTCATATTCAAGCCTTAAGCCTCTTCCTTTTTTCGTTTAGGCGTGTTTTGAATATTTGCTTCCAAAAAATGTATGCGCCATTCAGTAAATAATTTAGAAATCTTAGGGCCAGTTTTAAATGTTCCGGTTAAAGTTTCGGATAGATATCCGACACATAACCCTATCCAGCAGAAAAAAGTTGCTATTATTTATCTTCTGTTTCATCGTCAAAGTCTCGGATAAACTAACCGGTTGATAAATTTACCAGACACTTACAGTTTGAGAACAATATTAAACATCAAAAACATACTGAAAATTAAATTTTTGTTGACAAAACTAAAAATATTTGTCGTTTTAATTTCAAATGTAAAAGATTTTTAACATTTAAAGTCAGAATGAACCGTGACGGGAAACTCAACAGTTGTCCACCAATCTTCCAAAAACAACGTCGGAATAAGGATTTTGACCAACAAACAAGTGTTAACGACGCCTATTGTAAAATAGAGAAGAGACCACACGAGGTTTGATTAAACAGCAAAATGATACCACTAGTAGAAGTACAGCAACCACTCGCGCCTCGCTGAATATAATTAAGGTGTTATGTATGTATGTACATTAGTAGGTGTAAAAAATAAAGATGTGTTTCAATAAAAATGTAATGTTCCTTAATCCTTACTGCTCATTCGTCCGTTTAATATTTTTTTATCTTCTGGATAAAGGCTATAACAGCCACTTGACCCGGCGGATAGACTATCCGAGACTTTATCTGTCGGATATCACTATCCAAGACATTTGAAACCAAAAGTTGAAGTTTATCTTGCGGATAAGTTCCGGATAGGCTATCCGAGACTTTAACCGGAACATTTGAAGCTGGTCCCTTGTTTTGTTTCTTTTTCGTTATATTTTTCAGGTTAAATTTTTTTAAATCATCTATTTCGATAGAAAATTCAATTTTCTACAAAATGTTTAATGAGTTGAATTGTCAAATTCGGCTTAATTTTAAACCATTCTCTTAGGAACGCAAGGGTGAATTTAGTAGCATTTTCGGCTTTACGCATGCATATGCTTCAAGCTAACATATTTAATAATAAAACCCTTGAAAGTTATTGAAGCATCCAGGTTAGAAACCAGATAACTTCACTTTTTGACGAAATATGTTTTTTGTTGCAGAGATAAAAATCAAGAAATCCCGCACTGTTTCGTGTACCAACTTTGGAACAGAACTATTTTGACTCTAAATTAGAAAAAGACAATTTTGTACTGGAGTTGTCTGGTTTTTGCAACGCATGCGAAGAACTTATAAAATGCAAACATTGTTAGAGGAACCGAATCTTGGGAGATTTGAGTTTCAAGCGGTGCTTCAGCTAACAAGATATTATATTAAATTGAAAAACAACAGTTAGTACCATGCTTTGCAGGTGTATGAAGAAGAAATAGAAGCTCCCATTTATTTAAACAAACAAATTTATTTATTTTTCAATGAAAATTTATTTTTTTAGTAAAAATGTTTTACTTATTGAATATATTTTTTTTTATTCTCTTTCGAAGAAAGATTTTCTGTGTGATTTTCTTCATAATAGTGGGGTTCATACCCTTGTATTAAGTAGGTATAATGAGGTGAAACAAACAAGTAGATTACGATTTATTGAAAAGAAAAAGAGGAATGGAATGATTTAAAGTATTTTTTTTTTTTTTAAATAGAAGAGTTATAATTTAAGATGCAATAACGAGTTTTTTGGAGACAGATTACCTACGTTTATATTGAACTTTTTGTTTAATATATAATATAATAATATTGTAATATTTTCTTATTTCTTAAATTAAATCTATATTCATTTATCCCTGAATTGAGGCTGTAGTACTTCGTGGCATAGTGCGTTGGACTGTCATGCCGAAGGTGTGGGCTCGATTCCCAGCCGTGCCACCTAAAAACAGAAATATTTTATCCGAGGTACTGCCTCTTGCGAGGAACTGCCAAACCCTCTAAGATATACTTGTATATATATAATACTACTTCTCATCTAGCCGTTCGGACTCGGCAAAAAACTCTAGGTCCCTACATTTCTGCCTATTCTTGTCATGAATAAGTGCTTCTCATCTAGCCGTTCGGACTCGGCAAAAAATCTAGGTCGCTACATTCCTGTCAACAACACGCACACAGGAATGGTTGAAAGTCACAAGGCCCTGGTTCTCCACGAGCTGTTGCGCCACCCAATTTATTTATTTATTAATTGAGGCTGAAACTGGTGATGAAATACTTAAGGGACTACGAGAAATAAACTGGGATAAACTCTATAAAAAGGTGCAACTTTTTTGTACGGCTACTCAACTTTGGAATGTATAATAATGTAGGTAGAAGGAGTGGAAAAGGAGTATTCCAAACATGCAATCGAATTTTATCCAATATCTCGTGACCCGTGCATCGTGCGACAAAAATAGTAATTTTTTTGAAAGCTAATACAAATTCAATTCTTATTTTTTTTTTCAAAAATATTGAATTAAAAATTTAATTAACTTAACTTTTCACGAATATATACATATGTATATGATTTAAATGAATATAAAAAAAAGTTTGGGGTATTAGCTATCAAAAAAAATCTACTATTTTTGTCGTACGATGCACGGATCACGAGATATTTGATAAAACGTGTTTTCCAAGATGATGGCTGACACTCGCGGTCCCTTGCCCCACCGACTTCAAATAATATTCAGGGGACATCCATGGACAAATTCCATCAAGAAAATTAGTTCAGTAATAATTTGCATTATGAACCCACTATTTTTTCTCTAGCTCTTAGAACTTAGACTATATCTTTTTTTCACAAAAAGCTTTTGCGTTTTTCAGTTTTGAAAGTACACTTAATTGATTTCCTGCTTTTGTTATTGAAATTAACACAATGCCAGTAAAACTATCTATACATACCTATATAATGAATACGAAAACGTTTTAGTCAGATTTATGCAGCGTTGGATAAAGACTGCATATAAACTTGTACAACACACAACTCTTTACCGTTCAACCGTTTAAAATAAAAATAAATAGGGTTAAAAATGTACATTATAAAGCTATAAATAAAAATAATTATAAATACCTTCACAACAAACCTCACAAAAAAAAACACACTAAAATTGATTTAATATTTTACCTTAATGCTTTATTAATTTGGTAGAATATTTCTAATTTGCATTGCCTTAAGCTTGTCTAGTGAAACCAGTTTGTCCTCCTCCACCATGGTATTTTTTTTTTTTAAGTTTCTATTCTTATCGTTACACTTGCTTAAGCCAAAACTGACCTCACTCAATACGTTACACATTTTTGTATTGAATTCGCTTTCTTTTTGAATTACGAATGATGATGATGACCATGAACTCACCACAGTCCGACTGAGAAACTGAGACTCGAGTAAAAGGCGAATGAATTAAGAAGTACAAATAACAACAATAACATATAATGAAGAAGACCAAAAAGAAAAAAAAAATCATAACAAAGCTCTTGCGAATAAACATACGAAATACATTGGAAAAAAAATCTTGTCCAGTCCAGCATAATAGCAGCGAAGTGAATGTACTCAGTAGGTACAGTGGAAACCATAATTAAAAGTACCTTTTTCAAATTAAATGTGTCGAGTCGTTCATTGTAATAGTGAACAATGGCGCAAAATTATAGTAAAATTAACTCAAAACTAAAACAATTTTAGTGTAACACCAGGTGCAAATGGCGTTTTTAAATTATACCCACTGAAAGGCTCTCCCCCAAAACCAATGCAAAATCATATACGACGGATACACAATGCTAAATAACACAACAAAAACTGTCGTTGGCGAATGTTTCCCGTGCGTCAATTTTAGACAGCCTTAATATTTGATCACTTGCATTTAAGTTAAAGTCGTTAAGGCCTGAATTCAATTTTTAAGTGTCACACTAGCTGGTGTGACATCTCTTACATTTTTTCTGGGGAATTGTCATTGGTTTAGGCGAGTTCAACTTTAATTTGTTAAAGGCTTTGTCAGAGCGCGATCCGGCATTTTTTTGTGAGAAATTAAAAACAAAATTTGATCACCACGACCTATTTTCCGCAGTGAAGTATTGATCGTATCGTAGAATCGCGTTCTGTTTGCCCAGGCTTTAAGAGAATGATCTTAACGTTAACCTTACTGGTCAGGAAAATAAGGGAACTGCATCAAAGTAAAACAAGTGTCACGCTAATGCCTTTAATATAAGTTGTCTTTAATTTTGCGCCAATGTTTTGATTTTCCTGAATGGTATTTTCCATTTTCCTTAACATAGAGTTGGCTATTACAACCGTTTAAGCGCTGACATAGCAAGTTACGTTGAGTTTTATTGGGCATCGAATTTCATTAAAAAAGTTTGTATTTTAAGGCTAGTTTTCAGTTCCCGTGCCCAAAAAAAATGTATGCAAATATTCTCGCATGTCAAAAACAAATGAGGTGTGATGCAAAATTAATTGTTTGCATGATTGGTTTACAGTTTCAACCATTACTGTCATGGAATGTCATGCAAAACAATGGACCGGCAGTTGTTTTGCATGCGAAAAAAGTGTGGCGAGTAAAATATTCTTTTTTTTTTTGATGGTCGGCTTACACTTCCAAAAAAATATACATATTCACGTCAAGGCATTATTTGCATGCAAATGGTTTTTGCTTCCAAAAATAATTATTTTCCATGTTTAGGCCTTTAGTTAGTTAGGCCAAGGCAAACGTTTTTCGCCTTTAATATTATTCAATTTAGTGCACAGTATAGGTAGTACCTCGTGGCATGATGGTTAGTGCGTTAGGACTGTCATGCCTATAAGGTGTGGGTTCGATCAAAAAACTGTAGGTCCCCTCCATTCCTGCCAACAACACGCACACAGGAATGGTTGAGAGTTGTTAGTCACTAGGCCCTGGTTCTCCACGAGCTGTTGCGCCACCCAATTTATTTATTTCTTATTTTATAGGTGGAAAATTGTTTTGAAAGTTTGGATTTTTTTTCGCATGGGAACTATAAACTATGCTTTACATGCTAATTATTTTTGAAGCGAAGAAACGTACATACAAAACACACCTATGATTTCATATTTTCAAGTCCAGTATATATGTAGATCTAAGAATAAGGTATCTTTACTTTTAATGTACACTGTAAGTAGATTTGTTCAAACAATACACAAATGGATTTACAAAAAAGTATATACATAGGTAAATAAAATATAGTTCTGATCTGAATGGATCCGCGAGAATATTGGGTCTGGCAGTGTACACAATCCGAGAGACGAAAGAGACGACAACGACGCGACGCAACGCAACGCAAGAAAAGTTCTTGCAGCTTTCACGTTTTGGGCTGGGCTGGGCTATTCAAAGTTCATTAAACCTGTTGTAGGGATGACACTATAATCGCACAGAAAACTGAAACACAAATTAGAATAAAGAAAATTAGTTAAAGAGAGAAACATTTTTGTTGTGAAGAGTTGAATATTTTTACTTTTATGTGGAGGTGGACGTGGAGGTAGGTATTAAGTATTTGTAGTTGGAATTCAAATAGACAATGTCAATAGAATAGGCATTCCCGTCATTGATGAAATTAAAAGTTTTGTGATTTACTTGATAAGAAAGCTGTTCTATCGATAATTAATCAATTAATGTCGTTGGCATAATATTGAAGATACAAACATACATAGGTACCTATAAATGTATAGGTACTCACACTGAATGGAATGATAACGTTGTGATGTTAGAGCCTACGCATATTTGTTTATAACATGAGAAAAAGGAAGTAAAAGAAGGTAGGTATCCACACCGAACAACGTTTGAATCATTTACTTTGTTGATTATTCAAAAATGGGTTGAACAGGCTTATAGGAAGCATGCGATGATTTGGAAATCTTGAGTTTTTTTAAACCTGTATTAGGCTGCGGGCTTAGATACCATCAAGTGTATTCTAGGTTGACTGGCTTTTAAATTATTATATGAACAACTTTGTGTCCGGTCTGGTAACTATCTGAGTCTATCCTTTATACCTACATAGATGCAGGGTGTTTGCGACTTGAACATTTTCTAAAAGGCAATCGTAAAGGACTGGTTGGCTATATTTTCACACAGTTAGACGAGAAGGGTTATTTTCTAAAACATACTTACATAAATTAAAAATATTATTGATACAGCTTTTTTTATAGCCAAAAACGTATTCTTTTAATTTGTTTTTAAATAAAGATATTTCAATGAATAGGTTTTGAGAAATTTTTTTCTTCAAACTTTTGCTTAGTAGGTAGGTTCCTAGTAGGGCTCTTGAATTTACTCGGGTAATACCCGGTATCACAATTACACGGGTACCCGGGTAGATAAATACGCGGGTACTATATACCCGAGTACCCAAGGGGGAAACGGCTCCAACTATTTTTGTTACAGTTTTACCTAACACTTTATTTTGATAATAATTAAAACGCGAAAGAACCGCTTTGAATTTATCTAATTAATTGCTAAGATGATATGGATCAAACTAATTATAAAGCTTATGGTAACAACTCATTCAAATGAGTCATATGAAACAATTTGGAATTGTTTTCCTGTGAACTTATCACACTGCGTCAACATTTATGTGTTGGATTTAGCTCAGTCAAATAAGGAACTTAAATCGCATTTTTCGATGGACACCAATTTTTTATACGACTCCTCAATAATAAATAAAATAAATTTGGTGGCACAACAGCTCGTAGAGAACCAGGGCCTAGTGACTTACAACTCTCAACCAAGTGCGTGTTGTTGGAAGGAACGGAGGGGAACTACAATTATCAGTTTCTCGCAAGAAGCAGTACCTCGGGAAAAACATTTCTGTTTTTAGGTGTCAGCTGCTGGAAATCGAACCTAGACCTTCGGTATGACAGTCCAACGCACTAACCATTATGCCACGAGGTACTACGCCTTCTCATTATAAAAACGAGTTTTCGGGGTAAGGGAAGAGCCGCCATCTTGAAAAAGAGATTGGTTTTGTTTTTAGGTTTAAGGTTGTTGCATCTTTAAGTTATAGTGAGTCAAAGTTCACGTATGAGTGATGTATAGGGGTGGAATGACGTTTCTTGTAATAACTTTGACGGATGTTATTGGTCACGTATTGTGTACTCAATCCAACGCTAAAGTTCACACTTTTTTCAGAATCGAAAAATAAGTTGAGTTACTTTCGAATTTGTTTCCAAATTGTAGTACGAAAAAACAGTAAATTAAAATACTTTCCACAAAAACAATCTGAATTTAACAAATATCAATGGTCTGTTGAGGTGCATCCGTGACACAGAACGTCATAGGTCAACCACGAAGGTCATGACATTGAGTTATCTATTTTCAATCTTCAATCTTCACTGTTTCAAGACCTTCGATCTATTTTCAATCTTCAATCTTCACTGTTTCAAGACCTTCGAGGGGGTTGGGTCAGGTATACTCGAATCACCCACCTATAAGCATAAGTATCTATAAGGCTTCCGGATTTTTGCAGCGTATTCCAGACGGAAGTACTTGCAATTTGTGAAGCCCCAAAACATCTCTCCTCACAAGAAGTAATAAACAAACAATTTGACATTTTTATATATAGCCAGACGGCAATTAAAGCCATTTCCCATTTGCATATGCCACTGGATCAAGAAAAAAGTAAAATTCACCCGAGTTTCCTTGAAGCTGCAGATGTCCGATGGTCAGCAATCGCCACTACTTGTAGGGTTTCAAGGAATCTATTGCCGAATATTTCAAGGAAAAAAACTGAATACTTACTCAAGAAAAGAAGGACCCAATTATCACTCCTAGTTGGAGTCCTAACGCGTCATAACTCAATGGGAACCCACATGAGCAAAATGGGCATTAGCTCATCGTACTTATGTAGAGGATGTCAGGATAAGGAGGTGGAAGAAGGATCATCTCACTTTCCTTGTGAATACCACAGCCTTGAGCCTAACCAAAATCAGAAAAGCAGCAATAGGAGAATACTTTTTCGATGAAATGGGTCCACTCTCCACTCTCTGGTTTGCCACTAACTGTTGCTCTAATTTCTCTTGCTGCTGAAAAGGAATTTGTTTTTGCTTTGCCGAACAAAAAGCCAATCTTCTCGTTTAGAAGTTGACCATTTTTTGGCTTGTGTAGCACATTTTCATAAGTTAAATTGTTCTTAAAATATTGAACAGCATCAAATACCATCGTTTAAGAGCATTTTTTATATTTCAAATATTTCGCTGTATGATTTTCCATCTGCATAACAATTGACAATGAGGTACAGAGCTTTAACATCCCAGGATTAATTTTTCTCAGTATACAAAACTTCTGAAAGATCCCATTTTCAATATTTTGAATGTGCAGACCTAAAACTCTAACCTACAACATTTTAAGTCGCTTGAATTTTGAAAAAAACATACTTTTGTGTGTATAAAAAATTTATGGGTTTAATGAAAAATAACGGAATTCTATGTCAATTTATTTTGTTCCATTGTTTATTTGGAACAACACTAATGGCCTTTTCGATTGGCAATCCGGAACACCGATTCCATACGTGTGAACGCTTCTCATTTCGATACTGAAATCAAATCCAGAATAATTTTCTCTTCTTTTCAGAACAAGACCTGTCATTCTGTCCCCAATCGAAAAGGCCATAAGTTAGGACAAACAAACATGGATAGGTTAACTGCAGAAACACACAAAATACGGAATGAAAAAAAGTGATTTGGAAATCGTTTCTAATTACGTGCACGCCACTGTACATGTAAAGGGTGTTTTTTTTTACGTGTGGTTTTCAAGAAGAAATAAAACGCATATATTTTAATGTTATGGCCGCCAGAATTTACCTTTATAATAAAGATAAGGGTTTGCCATTATGTTTTAAAAATGATTTCGCACAAGTGGCCACAGCGCGGCGGTTGGCTAGAATAAATTCCAGCCGAGAGGCCCAATTTTCGACCAATTTTCAACGCGATCTTCTTCAATACTCTGCTCCACAGCAGCAATAGCATCTTCGGTGTGCACTGTACGGCGGCGTCTCTGAGGATACGCATTATCCACTAGAGTAAACGTGGTGTGAAAACGATTCATAGTTGCTCGAATTACGGACTTTGCTGGGCGATTATGGACCGAATATTGGACGCAGCGTGCGATGCGCGTTCCGAACCATTATTTTGGTAATAAATTCGCACAATTTGCAAACGTTGTTCAGGAGTAAGTCTATTCATTATGAAATGGCAAACCAAACTGAGCATAAATCAAGTGACAGCTGTCAAAAAGACCAACTCCGAAAAAAGGATTGCCAGGTTGAATACCACCACGTCTAAAAAAAATACCCTTTACAATATTCTATAGGGTGGTTAAAACTAGATAAAACACAGTTTAGAAGGCCATCCTATTAATTATTCTAATGCCGTGATGGGTAGCATACCTACATAACCCGTCCAAAACTCACTTTTTTCCTCTTCTTGGATTGTTCTTAGTTCCTGTCACAAGTTTAAGAAAAAAAACAGGTTTCTTACGATTAAATTCTTCTATATTGTTCCTTGCATGGATTAATGCTTCATATATCTATTTGTGCTACAATTTCAATTTCTATGATATTTTAAGTGACACAATGAAGGTATTGTTCGAGGAAAATTCATACAAGGGCACTCTTTGAATCACTGTGGGAGGTGACGCCAAGATTATTCGAGGGGAGAAACTGCAAAGTGCTTGTAATGGGGACATTCAACAAAATAATTTCATGTATTTGGATTCTGTTTTTGTTTTATTAGCTAAATATAGTATACCTATACTCGTACATAGTTGAATCAATAATAGATATTGATGGTTTTTCTGCTTTGGGTGGCTTCAAAGCACCCATGTAAAGCAAAATAAAAAACAAATCGTTAGAATGATGTGTCTTTGCTCAAAAAACAAGTTTATTATGATCTGAAGACGAATTTATATCAAAACAAGTTCCTTGGTTGGTATTGATAGTTGATGTTTGTTTATAATTTAGTGTATGTAATTAGAATGAAATTAATTAAAAGTTTGAATGTCTATTTTATAGGTACCTATACCTACCTACCTATGCAATGTATGTAGGTAAGTGGGTTGCCAAATTAATAGGGACAGTCATAAATTTTAAGCAAACTTTAGTTTGCCAGTTTGAAATCAATGAAAATTATGTTTTTATATTGTTTATATTGATTAAATAGTTTTCATTCGTTATTTGAGAGTATTATTTTATAAAACTAAATTTAAAAACCGTAACAGTTTAAAAAAATCTTAGTAGGTAACTAATCTAGAACAAAAAAAAAAACAAGAATTCAGTGAAAACTTAATATTTTGTTACGTTTCCTTTTGCCACTGTAACAGTTTCTAACCGCCATGGCATGCTTTCAATGCACTTTTTAGCAGCTTCTGCTATTGCAGGACAGTGGTGCCTCCTTGGCAATTTCCCTTTTTGTTATTTCCCAAAGGTTTTCTATCGGGTTCATATCTGGGGAATTGCCAGGCCAGCTGTGTTTCTCCTATGAGTTGAGTTTTGAAGTTCTAGCTGACAAGAATAGCTTTGTGCGGCGGTGGCGGCGGCCACGCGAGAAATATCACCCTGAATGCATCGTCGAAAGAGTAAAACATCCTGTGAAGATTTTGGTGTGGTCAGTCATCAGTACAAGAGGTGTTGGACGCTTGCATATCGGTCCGGGTACAATAAGACAAGACCAATGTACAGAAGTTTTGAAAAATCGACTCATACCACAGCTTAAAGACTGGTCCCAGACAACGAATCAATACAATTAATACACGACTCTGCTCCATGCCATAAAACAAAGAGTGTAACAAAGTTTTTAAATAAATGAAAAATTCAAGTTTTACCGTGGCCATGCAATTCCCCAGATATGAACCCCATAGAAAACCTTTGGGAAATAAAAAAATGGGAAACTGCCAAGGAGGTCATAGCCAACAAAGTAAAACTTTTTGAAAGGCTCATAGAAGTTTTGCACCACTGTCCTGCAATAGCAGAAGCTGCTAAAAAGTGCATTGAGAGCATATTGAGGCAGTTAGAAGCTGTTATAATGGTAAAAGAAAGCATACCAAAATATTAAGTTTTCTCTGAATTCTTGTTTTTTTTTTCTAGACTAATTACTGAGATTTTTTTAAACTGTTACGTTTTTTTCATTAAGTTTTATAAAATACTACTCTCAAATAATGAATGAACACTAGAAAAAAAATAGAAACATAATTTTCATTGATCACAGGTAAACTAAATTTTGCTTAAAATTTATGACTGTCCATATTAATTTGGCAACCCACTGTATGTACATAGGTATATATAAATGCATTTCTACTCAAAATATGTTTCGCCCAGGTGTATGTAGGTAGGTAGGTAAGGTACCTATACGACAATGGGCTCATTTTTGAATTTTGTGTCTTTAACATGACTTTAGGTACCTATCTACCTATACCTGCATTCAAACGATTTTCAAGAAAATTTTCTTAGAAATCCTTGCATCTTTTCTTCTCCCACGCATCTTATGTCATCATAGTGTTTTCAGGTGCCTTAAATGCACCCACCCTTGTACAATCTAAGGATTAAAACTTTGTTCGTATACCTACCTACCTACATATGTAGGTATGTAGCAATTCTTCCTATTAATTTCTCAAGTATCCATAATATTATTCTTAAGAAAAACGGAGTTCCCATTATGATAAGATAGACATTAACAGATTTTAGATGCGGAAACAAGCATGTAAACAATTCCTAGTTCAGTTCACAACAACAAAAAATAAACAAATCTGTTTTCAATAAAAATTGTGTGTATATAACTTCCTATCCTCCCCATCCATGCAAGGACAATAAAAAAATTAAATGAATGTTTCTACCTACGTACCTACATACAAAAAACATAATTCCCTACAATAAGTGTAAGTGTACTCTAGCCTTTTGAGTCTACCTCCTGCCACCAGCTGTTTCTGTCATATCACACATACCTATAGCATGTTCATATGTTTAGGCTCACATGCATCCCTACACACACAAACAAAATTCAGGTTTTTCCGACAAACACACATTTGAATAAATGTATCTCAATGTTATTCGCCCGAAACATGACACAAATACAATTTTTTTTGTTCGTTGGCTTCATTGGGATTCGAATTACTTTTTCCTTATTATTATTTCAGGTTCTGCTGTCCAGTGGCTGATATCCTCTATCCTTGTTTGCTTGTGTTATTTTTGTTGTGTGTTGGAGTAAAGGTCCTTCTTTTAATTATAGGTAATTCACACCTATACTAATATAAGTATGGACTCCTCACACATAAACGCATCAATGATTGCATTAGTGTTCTTTAAAGCTAAAGCGAACATAACAGAACAGATGGGCCTAATCAGAAGGGCAAAGGGTGGTAGTTGAGGTCAAAGACACACTATCAAACATTGCCTTAGTGTATATTTGTGTGTTTCAAATGCCGTATATCGGTATATTTGGTGGCTTGGTTTTTGTTTGTGTTTTCGTTTTATTTTTGTGTTAGAAAACAGAAAAGTGGTGTTTTTCTTCTGTTCTGTGAGCGAGAGAAAAGGAGGAAAAGAAGTTAAGTAAAACCGAAACCGAACTGAACTGAACCCAACGAAGAGGAGAAGTTGCATGGATTCTTTCAGGCAAGGCAAGTGTACATCAGTCAGCCATTTTCCTTCGCTTCGCGTTGACTGCAGCGCATCTTCATCTTCCGTTATCGCGCGGAGCCATATTCGTTTAATGTTGCTTTAAATATTGACTGCTTACATATTGTGCTTGAAAATGATTATATATGTATAGTATAGTTTATAAATTTGATGTATCTTTTATCGAATATAAAGGATAACTACTCAGGAATTAAGTGACTGTGATTAGATATAAGAAAATAATATTTAAACATATTGAATGTGCGACTGCACATGTTTTGTATCTTCGATCGATGCTTACACACATACATAATACATAATATACATACCTACAGAGGTATATCTAGCTAAGAAATAAAGTTTGAAATTTTATCGAACTCGTGTTTTTCTTATGAAAAAAAGTACCTAGTTAGTTAAGAATGCATTTATTAACTTAACAAAGGTTAAACAAAAAAATAAAAGAATTGTGCGTCTCCTCTTTTCGGTTCAGCGGGCTCCCCATACGCCCATTGCCTATTATCATCAAAAAGTGGTCTTTTTTACTACATATCTAGGTACATTGTGTTGTGTGTCTTTCTCCTTTTTGGATATCTCACTTTTTGGATTAACAAATACAAATTATACACCTTTACCTACCTGGAAAAATTAGAAGATAATCATAACAAAATCTGCTAAAAGTGGAAACAAAATTCATTTAAGGAACGAGAGCAGACGATCTTGTGGATTATTATTATTCTCAGCTTCTAGGATTTGATTCTTGTATAATAAAAAAAAAAGGTAAGAATCAAACAAAAAAAATTAATTCTTTTATTCCCATAAGGGCAAGGTATTCACGAAGTATTCATACATTATTTTGGGTGGTAGAATTACTTTTTTGACACTCCCATCTAACTTTTTTGAGTTTTTATATTTTTTTTCTTGTGAACTAATTAAAATGGGTTTGTAAAAAGCTTTAATGCAAATTACTAAAGATAGATGAGCAGAAAAGAGACTGGCTGCACTGAAAGGGGGTGAATTGAATTGATTGAAAAATTTCTGGGGAAGGGGAGAAGCTATTATTATCATAGATAGGGTGGGTTTGGGATTACAAAAGTGTTTTTTTTTTCTTGTTTATTTTCATATAAGGGAAGCTTCCTATATACTTTTTGAGGCGAATTTAGAAAACAGACAAATATGTAATATATGTACATACATATACGTATGTATGTGTATACAACTGTAGTGTTCATGTATTCGTCCGTGTATAGGTATATAAAAAAAAGTCCTTTATCAGTATGTACATATTAAAAAATATTTAAGTTGCTGCAACTAGAGAATTTAAACAAATTCCAGGTCTATAATAAGTTTTAAATTTTGGAAAATGACATTAGGGTACCTACATTAGGTACCTAAATATTAATTTAACATGTAAGGCAATATTTTTTTAATTGTAGAAAAAAGTCTGAGCTCTGAGCATAAATTAAGTTCATCGCTCTTTTTTCTTGTTCTAAAATCTAAAAATACATACACTGTAGGTAGGTTACCTACTATGTATTTTGACAACAATAATACTAGTTTTTCATATTATTGAAACGAATTATGCTGCCTACAGTACCTATGTATATACCTATTTTGTTATTAAATGTAAAAAAATGTAGATAGGTACCTAACCTATAAACAAAACATTTTATGAAATTAAATTAATGAGTTTTGTCGCCCATCTATCTCAGTTAAGGATGTAGTGAAGTGTCAATTCCTTGTGCCTACAATACCTAGGTATGTATTATTTGAAGTGATGGGCATTTGATGGAGAGGAAGAGGCTGCGCGTTACGCTTCTTCAGGGGATTAGATAGATGTGAAAACTTGGCACTAGATTGCTACATCTACATTATATTCTCTTTAGGGTGTTTTTTTTGGAAATAGGTATTGCTGTTATCGTAGAATGTGTGTGTATCTGGTAAAGCAGACTTATATTCTAGGTTCATTAGTTCAGCTTTCAATAACATCATGGATTAGCTTCAGACGTTATAGAAACTTAGATGAACACCTTCTACCGATCACGTACGCCACTAAAATATAACAGCATTTTAAATTTAAAAACAAATACTCGCTCCCTTATACACGTGTTAGCTGGCACACGAATAGACAGACAACTTGTCCGTTTGATAACTTTTCGTATTAATAAAAATATGATAACTTTCCAGTATTAATCAATTCACCAAATTCATCAAATTGAGGTGATATTCTAATACATATGTCACATACATGCACTGATTTACAAACAGCAGTATTAACAAAAAACTGGTATCCGCTCCCTAACAAACGTGTTAACTGGCACCACGGATAGACAACTTGTCCGTTTGATAACTTTTCTTATTAATTAAGATATGATGTCTTTTCAGTATTTTTCACTTCACCAAATTCACCTCTTCATCAAATTAATATGATGATTTTCTAATACATGTGTCACATGCATGCACTGCCTTACGTAGTACAGGTAAAATAGTACGAAAAGTCTTTCGAATCAAAAGAAATTACATAGTACCATCATGAAACTTGGTGAAAACGTTTCATGTACTATGAGAATGAAAAACCAAAAGAGTCTATAAAAATATTTCACATGGAAGGGTGTTTTTTTTGAGGGGGAGAGGGGGGAAGTTGTGGTGTATCAAACAGAAAATTAACTTTGGTGCAACCAAAGTACTATACGAATGTATACTAGAAGCAGTAAACAGTGCTATCACACGTGTGCTTGTATGTTATTAAGAAGTTATCCGTTCATTATACGCGGAATCTGACAAGTTAAAGTTATCCGTACGTTATCACACTTCACAGACTAATAAGCATTTGTTAATAAGAATTACTAGTTAGCCGATGTATAAAAGCTAGCACGTTGTTATCCGCCGTTTATTAATATGGGGGAAAGTTTATGCTTGTCGTAGTAAACGTTATCTGTTCATTAAACGCGGAATTTCTCGAGTTAAAGTTATCCGTAACATTAACACACGTCACACACTATTACACATTTTTTGTTAATAAGAATAACAAGTTAACATTATGTATAAATGGGCACGTTCCGATGTTAATTCTCAGTTATCCGGATAGCTTTGTGTTGTTGTAATCCCATGTTACAAAACAGCTGATGACCGCTGACGCAACAACAATTCAAGTTTATCTCGAAATTTTTGGGATATCTAGATAACATAGCGAATAAACATCGGAACGCGAGGAATGCTAACACGTTGTTATCTTCGTTTATTAATATGGGGGTAAGTGTACTATATTTCCTAAGCCTATAATAATACCTTTCCCAAGCGCATCACCTTAGCTCAATCATGTAGATACGTTTTGACATCACATACATTTGTAAAAGATGAACTTAACATTTTATTTTCATTGAAGTTTAAAGCATAAATATGAATTTCATAAGTATGTAATTGAAGTTTTAGAATAGGCTTAAACATTAGTAAAGTAGGTATTATCGAATGCAAATTAAACTATTTCAGTCAGTCTTTCCCTCTCGACTAGTTTCAAATACTCCCAGTAGTCGAGCACTTTTAAAAAAAAGCTTATAAATTGTTATATAAAAACAGAACTATGCACGTGTTATTCCCTTCCTAGGGTAGGGTCGCCTAAATTTCGAACACTCCCAGTCAGTGGCGAGGCGTCCTATTGTTCAATTCGTTCATGCACGACTAGCTTTCAGATAAAATTATTATGATAAAAGTTTCATAAATTAACCTAACTACCCACAAAATTCTTTTGCTTTTCTACTAGTTTTCTTCGATTTCGCACTCAATCTCCAATTTTCCAACTCGTGCAACCCTTTTGTGCACGTAGTTAAAATAAACACAAAACAAAAAACCTGCTACTGCGACAGCAACATTCTTACTAATTTTTAACCTTCAACTCGTTCACATGAATTGTGAACGAAATGTAACCACTAAAAGCATACAAACAACAAAAAAAAAGTATATCAAAATACTACCGACCTATTCGTTCAAATCACTTGTGAACGAATTCAAGCAAGTCTAGTGAGATTTGTTCAAGTTTTTACACTCAAATTTTGTTTGCTTGGTGTTTGGTCGGGATGGTTTCTGATGGTGGTGGTTCTTGTGTTTTGTGTTTTATATAGGATGGATGCGCAAAGTATGAGTGGTTGTTGTATGATGCCTTTTGCTATTCGTGCAAGAAGAATATGAACGAAATGGGCATCTACAGATTTGTTCAAGGGATTGAGTTTTTTTATGTGAAACTTCTCTGGGTCTGGGTTCCTTAAGAAGAGTTAAATTTCAAATCAAAATTGAGTGCATGTAAAAATTAATGTAACGTGAAATCGAACATTATAATAGATAAATGGGTGGGTGGTAGAACAAAAGTAAAAATTGTATTTAGAGGCTCATTTATTATAATATTTATGAATACGATCCTGCAATAAAGGAGGGTTTTTTAGCTGATTTAGAATTTAAGAAAAAAAAGTGTCTAAAATCAGGAGTATTTTAGAAATTTGAATATGTAGGTAGGTATTAGGTTTTTGAAAAAAAAGAGATGGTTACATAAACAGAGAAAGTAGGTCTCTTATTAATTTTTTTAATGTCACCAACTATAGGCATTGTTTGAAGTAGAACAATTTCTTATGATTTTGTTTGTCAATGCTTTTAGGATGTTGAATCTATTCATTTATTTTTGTAGGGCATTTTTAAAATCATTTTTAACTACATTTTTGGTTTACTAAACCACTGTTTTTCTTTACATCGCATCTTAAATAATAAATGCAATTTTTTTCAGAAACTTATAAATTATCTATTTGAAAATCGTTTTCTCTAACTTA
The DNA here is from genome assembly GCA_963921185.1 of Dasysyrphus tricinctus. NCBI lineage: Eukaryota > Metazoa > Arthropoda > Insecta > Diptera > Syrphidae > Dasysyrphus > Dasysyrphus tricinctus. Next base: position 169,052,861 of record OY992531.1, on the reverse strand, counting down.
AAAGATTTAAAATCTACCTTTTCTAGGACAACTACTGAAACGAAAACTTTTGAGGAAAACAGTTAATATCACAAAAGTGTAGTGCAAATATTTTAAACAAATCGAGAAAATTTGAATAAAAAACTAGTAGGAACATAGATAATACCAAATGTATGTAAACTTAAATCATGAGCCTCTGATTGTAGGTCGCAGCTTGCTCTAAGCTCACTACAACTAAAAATCTTAAGTCTAAAAAAAAAATAACAAAATTAAAATAAATGAAGTGAACGACTATAGTTTTTATTCACGCGTCGCCACTGCTCCCAGTAGTCGAACACTTTTTGAAAATAAGCTTATAATCTGTGTTAAATCTTAAATTTTCAACTTCTATAAACGCAGAATAATTAATGTGTTATTCCTTTAAACCTTGAAATCCTATCAACTAGTCAAATTTCATCCTAAAGTTTAAAAAAAAGGACCCAAAAAAGAGGCTTTAGGAAATCCAGTAATTTCAAGTTTTTGTAATTAAAAAAACTGTTTGGAAGTGTTCTGGGAAACTGTGATGTTTGGTGTCAAAATTAAACTTAATGCCTGTTATAACGCGTTTTCTTGTTGGATAATAGTTATTTTATTATGTAACTTAAAGTTTTAGCTTAAAGCTTAATAATTTATTAATAAATTGACTGTTTGAACATAGGAAACCAAATTTGTTAGAGTTGCCTGTTCGAACACTAGTGTTCGAATATAGGCAACTCCGTCAAAATTGTTTTATTTCGTTCAGCAATAAATATTATAGAAAATTACATTTTCTTACGGTTTTACGTCAAGAAAACTGAGAGAAACGTTGGGTCCAGTATTCGAACACCTTTTTCTTCTTTTCTTCCAGTGTTCGATTTAAGGAAACTCATGTAATTCTCATGTAATTGCTAGCTTCCTTTGTTCGAACAGTTTTTGAATTGTATTCAAACTAAGAATCCGTTAAACTGTTTTTGTTTTATTTCGTTTTTAAAAGAATTGAATAAAAACACATTAACAAACGACAATTTGTTTAATAAAACTGAGAGAAAATTACTTCTATGATTTTTTTTTGGTTGAAACTATGTACAAAATTCGAAATTAGGAAAATTTCTGTTCGGGCTTAGGAAACTAGTGTTCGAAAACTGGGGAATTTGGCTTTTTTCAGCTTTTGATTTTTTATAAAAAAAGTTGTTAAAGTTACTAGAAAACCCTTAAAAGTTATAACAAATATTTGAGTTTAAGCTGATAAATAATTGTACATCAAATATTTACGTTGAATGGTTTCCTCAAGTCAACAATTACTTTCTTATGAACCACTAAGTGTTCGATTACTGTACCAACAAGTCCAATTTTAATGCTTAAGTTTTCAAAAAAGAAGTGTTGTCGGAAACTATGATTGTTTGTGTGAAGATTGACGATAAAATGTGTATACATTTTCACATTTTCTTGTTAGATAATAATAATTATAATAATATAATCTTAAATGTTTACCTTAAAATTTAATTAATAAATTAATTGTTCGAACATAGGAAACCAAATATTTTAGTTTAATATGTTTGATTGTTATCTCAAAATTTTTTTCACGAATCCAAAACTTGCACTATAGTAGGTACCTATATAGCAAGAAAAAATGGTTTAAATCAAGCAAGAGTTACGACCATATAATTCACTCTTTTAATCCAGATTAAAACATAAATCCGGATTTAAAGTAAATTGTATCCTAAAATTAATTCCAATTCAATATAATTCACTTGTTAAATCTGCACTCAAATTCAACTTTTTAAATCCATTCGACTTAATATTTGTATGTACCTAATCAATAATATTGGCATTGATTTAAATGTTTGCATTCAGCAAATCCGATTTTAATGGTTAGATTTAAAACTCAATTAAATTCAATTTAAATACTGAGGTGAACAATAAATAAACCTGTCAAAAAATTAGCAGTTTGTTAAGAACAGCCGTTTTCTTTTGCGGGTGGCAAAAACTCATGAATAATTGAAAACCTTAATTGAGAAGATACATTTCACATGGGAAAGCAGTTTTATGCGTTCCATTGAAAAATAATAGTAAAATACTCTACATCCAAAGGAAAACGGCTGTTGTGTTAAATGAGGCAGTTCTACCTTTTTTCTTAGTCAATCTTACCACCCTTTAACGTTTTTTGACTACCCACAGTTTTTGAGAAAATTAATTTGAAGAATCTTTGGCCAAAAGAACGCCACCGCCTCCAAAAATCGATTTTTCAAGTTTTTGAACATTATTATCTATTGACCACCCCTAGAATATTTTTTAATTTTTATTTCGATCTTTTTGTATTATTTCTTTTAATTTTGTTTTTGTATTTTTCTTCTCATTTTTTTTTTGTAATTTTCAAAGATAACTAATCAATTATGAAAAACTCTATTATCTAAAACGAACTCCCTTTAAAATTACACTTGCATAGTAGTGTGAAAAACTCAATTTATCTTATTTAATATTTTTTTTTGAAACAAGAAAAAAATTCGTTTTCATATAAGAATAATTAAAAAAAATTTAATTGAGTTTTTCACAATCCTTGTCGTCTTTCAAATTAAAAAATAAAAATAAAAAATAAAATCAAATTAAAGGAAATAAAAAAGAATCGAAATACAAAATTTCAAAATAAAAAAAACGTATATATATTGCTATAGGGGTGGTCAATTAATTTAATGTAAGGAAATTGAAAAATCGATTTTTGAGGGTGGCGTTCTCTTAGCCCACCATTTTTGAAATCAATTTCTCGAAAACTTTATATAAAAGTAGTCCTTGGGTTTGTGTTGTCCAGGTTTTCCTGTTTCAGTACCTATATTGAATAAAGTTTGTCGTTTAGCCACAGTATCGCATACAGGATTAACAACTCTGGTAAAATATCACGGAATCTTTAGTTCGCCCTGTCAAAACGTTTACAAAATTCACAGATCAAAGTGAAGAACGGTTTTTTTTAACACTCTGGCAGGGCGAACTATGCACTTAAATGATCTAGGATTTCGTAATATATGATCCAAGGAGCATTATATAGGGAGGGATGAAAACCAATTTCACCTAACACGATTACTCTCAAAGTTGCATTCATATTTTGTTTTCGATGCACTTTTAATCACTAAAGCCCCGGTTATCAATTTTAGTCTTTCATTCTCTAATTTAAGAAACAACTATCAAAAATATTTGTAACTCAATAAGAGCCCAGGAAAATTAGACTCAAAATGGCAAAACTTTGAAAAATTCCGACAAAGCTGAATTTTGGTGGAGAGCTTTGTTTGACGTCTTAAGCATTTCTTAAAAGCTCCGTAAATTCGGCCGGGGCTAAATTTTTGCAGGGGGGGGGGGGGGTAAAAGGGGGTGAAATTCAGTTTTTTCATAATTTCTCGAAAACTATCAGGTTTTTTGGAAAAAGGTGAAGGTACAAATTCTACCTAGCTTATATAATTCTACAAAAAAAAAAAATATACTTTTTTTTTCATTCAATCAATAGATTCAGAGAAAATCGTTCAAAAACTTCATGATGGAGCAAATTTTGTCAAAAAATTTATTAAAATTTCATTAAACGTTGGGCAAAATTTTTGTGGTGGCCGGGGTAAGCGGAAGGCCGCCATCTTAAAAACGAAAGTGGTTTGGTTTTTATTCAACAACTTCACAGAATTTTATTTTACAACAAAATCATTAGAGAATAACATTTAGTCAATCACATTATCTCAAAAATGAGCTGTCAACAAACTCTGTAGGTTAATTAACTTTGAAGTTATAACGTGTCAAAGTAACACTTATGATTTTCAACAGTAAAAAAGATAAATTACAGTTATTTGTAATTTCAAAAAATTAATGTATTTACATATATTGTTGCTCATAAAATTCTACACAGAAAAGATCAGAAAACTTTTTTTCGTAGGAGCAACAGATTTTGAGAAAAACGGGGCACTACTGCTACAAAAATTTGCCCCGGCCCAAATTAAGGGAACTTTTTAGGAAATGCTTAAAACGTCAAAATAAAGCACTCCACCAAAATTCAGCTTTGTCGAATTTTTTTCGAAGTGAAAGTCTATTTTTCCTAGGTTATAATAAGCTCTATTGCCAATTTCATGAGGACTTTTTTACGGAAGTTGAATGTTTCCCAGGAAAGCTTTCCATCATTATTCCACGAACAAGTCGTGTCATCATAAAATTATTACAAGCCACTACTTGTGAAGTACATTTAATCGCAATCTACCAAAAAAACAAAAAACGAGACCAAATTAGATTTCTACAATAAAACAAAAGACTTATAATAAAATCCTCCGGATAAACACACAGATAAACAACTTGTCCGTTTGATAACTTTTCTTATAAATAAAAATATGATGTCTTTCCAGTATTTATCACTTCACCATATTCACCACTTCATCGAATTGTTGTGATTTTCTCATACATGTGGTACACACATGCACTGATTTACGAAGTGTTTGGGTGCCGTAGTGAACGGTTCCATCACATGTGTGCGTGTATGTGCTAAGAAGTTATCCGTCCATTGAACGCGGAATTTGGCGAGTTAAATTTATCCGAACGTTAACACACGTCACAGACTACTACACATTTCTTAATAAGAATAACAAGTTAACGAATGTTTAAATACTAACACGTTGTAATCCGTCATTTATTAATGTGGGGATAATTAATTAGAACTACAAGCTAACATACATATATATTGTCGGTTCAAAGGTAAAACTTACTAATGCTACATTTCCACCTAACGCTAATATGAGATTTAATAAGATTTACCGCAAATCTCCTTTAAATCTTGAAGATTTACCATACAAATTTATTTCGTTAATCTTGTTAAATCTTCCTAGGACAAATACTTTTACAAATCAAACTAACCTTTTCCTGTATGTCGCTGAAGGATTCATTTATGGCTGAATTCAGTTCTTCACAGAGGAAACATTCTATCTCAATTCCTCTTTATGAGAAAAAATGAAACACCATTTTCATTTTAAAAGGAGCTGTCAAAGTAAATCTTTTTTAAATCTTTTTGTGCGGTGGAAACACCAAAAAGATTTATTAAATTTGAGCTGAGATAATCCTTTGGTGGAAACATAGCATAACTAACATATTACACTTTGGATGGAAATTTAGTTGAAACATACTTTTTAAAGCTGAAAAGTCACGTTCCGAAAATTTTTAAGTAAAGTTCCCGGGCATACCTTTCAATGTCCCTATAATAACCATGCATAATGAGACTTTTTGGATTAAAAAAATGCATTTCATTCTCATTTTCTTGAATATTTTTTTCTGCACTTAGTGAGTATAACCTTTGAACCGACAATATATTCTGTACATAAATGGTGGTACATAGTACCTGACTGCTCACTTAGAGGTGTGTGTTCGAGCCCCCTGTAGACAGCATTCTTTTCTAAGATAGGTAAGAAGGGGCGTGCACAGCACAGAGGCGTTGCGTATACGGGGCCTATTGGTCCATTGTGATCGCCTTACACAAAGAAAGCAGAGATGCTCGTAAAATAATGGTTCAGTCTGTGCTCTCTATGAATTTTCTCATGTTTGCCATTGAGATGTGAGCTAGATCGTCCAGTTCTCCAACAAACCTGTTTCCAAAGTAAGAGAGGCAATTTGGACAATCGCAGGGCAGGTGTTTAATGGTTTATATATCTTCCACGTCCTGACAGCTCCTACGGAAATTCGGTGGGAATACACCCAGCCTAGTGGCAAATGGCGCAATGACCCATTAGTACACCTATTAAGAATATAATATTCTTTTAACTCAGCGATAGGATATACTGAATTTTCTTTTCATTAATTCTAGGCCAAAAACTTCTAGAGATAACGCAGTCGTTCCTGGTCACCCAGGAGTTATTGATTTGCTTTTTCGTTATTAGGTCTCTTTCTAATTGGCTACTACTGTTTTTATTTGATACTGACCCTTACCTTTCCAGTTCATCTGCTAAATCATTCCCTTGTTCATTTCTATGTCCAGGAACCCAGCAGAGTTTGACTCGGTTGGTGTAACAAATATTATTATTATTTTTTTTTCCTTGTGTATCACTTCTGTCACTTTTTCCAATACACTACACTCATCTGGGAGTTTATATGATTCTCTAATATTTAACAGCTTCACAGAACACTCCAGCTCCTGTTCCTTCTTCCAATTTTGACCCATCGGTACAGAAGGGGATACTCTGTTCACTGATTAGAAAGTTGGGTTCATATCCATGCCTCTCGGGTATTAAAATAGGGAAGTATTTGTTAAAATATATTATTCTTTTCTATACTCCCCCAGCTTATAATTGTACTCCACTCATGGAATTAAAAAGGGATATTTAAAATCTTATTCCCAATAAATGTGTGAACAAAAATTTTTTCCTATCCTCCTATTCCCTCCTAAAAGTACCGTGTGCAGTTCAGGTTGCATTTTAAAACCCTCCTCCATATTAATAAATGACGGATAACAACGTGTTAGCATCTATACATTTGTTAGTTTGTAATTCTTATTAACAAAATGTGTAATAGTGTATGACATGCGTTATCGTACGGTTAAATTTATCTCAACACATACACGTACACATGTGATGGAACCGTTTACTACGCCAAAAATCAGTGCATCACACATGCACTGATTTAACACACATATTAGAAAATCACTGAAAATTGGCAGATCACTAGAGCTGGAAGTACTTTAAAAAAAATCGAAAATTTGGAATTTTCCCATGGTATAAAAATATAAGGTATGTTGTATATGAGATGAAGGGTCGCCATATTTTGTTTTGTGTGACGTCATAGCGAGTTTTCACCAACACATAGCCTTAAAAAAATAAACTTTTTACTGTTTTACTTGGAATTTAACAAAATATAATTTCAAAACACAAATAATCTATTGTTTTACTTTGAGTTTTAATAGCAAATAGCTTCAAAACATAACAATTTATTGTTTACTTTCTTTGCCATAATAGAACGATGAAAATTGGTAGAGCGGTAGGGTTTGACGTGCTCTTTGTTTCTTCTGCATACATTAAAAACTTGGCTCTTTTTTAACATTTATATTTTTGCTGTGATCTTTAGTTGTCGATGGCAACGCCGACGTTTACAATTATTTAAATCTTCTCATTCCTCGCGTTCCTATGTTTATTCGCTATGTTATCTAGTTATCCCAAAAATTTTGAGATAACTTGAGTTGTTGCATCAGCGGTCATCAGCTGTTTTTTTTACATGGGATTACAACAACACAAAGATATGCGGATAACTGAGAATTAAAATCGGAACGTGTCCATTTAGTCCTATATCGCGAAGGAGATTTCTCTGCACTTTTTACCTTTTTAAGAACTTTTCTTATATCGCTCGAAAGGAAGAATTTTTTATCTTACGAGAAGTATGTATGTAGATTAAAATATATCACAACAAAGACTTAAATGTTAAAAAGGAGGCAAGTTCTTATACATACATTATGTACAAGAGACCTGTGCGTAAAAAGTCAGCGATAAAAAAGTAATGAGATGAAGATCTAAAATATATGCCAAGTGAAGTTTCTGACTTTATTGGCACTGAAGTTAGAGAGTGTGTTGAATATTGCCTGATTTTGTTTCTATAAAAAGGCTTTCCATTTCTGTTGAAGATCGCAGTTCGTTCTTGACAAAAATAAGAATCATTGTTGAAAGCTTAAAGATTTAAGTTATGGTTATAAGGAGTTAATAATATTGTTGGTCAAGTCAGGGAAAATTTTGCTGCATTTTCGCACAGTAGTACTGCAACAGAAAAGAAAGTGTTTTTCAGTTCTGAATGAAATTAAAAACAATAAAAATAAAATGCACGACTGGGTCGCACGTACTTGCTCATATGTTCAAGACACTGCGGGTTTAAGAAAATTGTATGTAAAAACATGGAGAGAAAACGTAGAGAAGCATGAAATACAACATTTAAATTGGCTTTTGACAGTTTGAGGTGAAAAAAGTATGCCATCTTAATTGTTGATTAAATATGATTGTATGGGAAAAAAAATTTAAAATCGTTGGAGCGGTTTTTTTTTTAAATTAATTTTGTATATATAAAACTCTTAAAACATTTTTAGGAACAAGTTTTGGTATGCAAATCTAAAGTATATATTTATGTGCATAGACAAATTTGAAAAAAAAATTGTCAACCCGTTTTTAAGATATCGAATTTTCAAAAAAAAAAATTGAAACTTTTTTTAAAAATCCAAAAACTTTTTTTTTGAAAATTTTGATATGCAATACCTATTATTTAATCTTATCTGAAATTTGTATATAAAAAAATTCATCTAAATCCGTTTAGCCGATAACGAGAAAGTTCAAAATAAAAAAATACGTTCTTTGACAGGTACTACTAATAAAGGGTCCGCCAAATAACTTTTTTGAAAATGCTATAAAAAAAAACTACTGAATATTTCTCAAATTTCTTTTTTTATTTGAAAGTACAATCCTTCCGGTTAATAATGGAAAATAATTTCATTCAAAATGGCTGCTTCGCTAAGTGGGCCTGCGATCGACTTAGAGAAGATGCCGATTTTGCCAAAAAAAAATCATCTTTTCGGATGAAGCTCATTTTGATCTTGGCGGGTATGTAAACAAGCAAAAATTGTCGCATTTGGGGCACAGAAAACCCGCACGCCATTGAAAAGCCGATACACCCAAAACGAGTCACTGTTTGGTGCGGATTTTGGTCCAGAGGCATAATTGGGCCATTTTTCTTCGAGTGGCCGTTACAGTCAATGGCGATCGTTATCGGGCCATGTTGAAAGAATTTTTATTCACAAAAATTGAAGAGGAGGATATTGGCAACATTTGGTTTCAACAGGACGGCGCTACGTGCCACACAGCCGAAGCTACACTCCTGTAGTAGTAGCATTTTCAAAAAAAAGTTATTTGGTGGACCCTTTAGTTACTAAAGCTAAGAGCAGACGATTTGCAAAAGTCGCAAATATTTGCGATTATGACGTCATTTTTACGTCACAATTTGCGATCGTCTGAACACATCTTTGGGACAGCCTGCAAATGCTCGCAAACCATTTGCGGATGATTTGCGGGGCCCAAATCGCAAATACATTGCGACTTTTTCGCAAATCGTGTGAGCACTCACAAGAATCATTTGTGACAATTTGCGAGTACTTGCGACTGTCACAAGCATTTGCAAACACACGAAAATGGATACACTGCAAATGCGGGCATTTGTGATGAATTTTGTTATTGTACTTGAAGTAATTGGCCGTGGTTTTTAGTATGTAGGTACCTTCTTATTTTGATTATTTTTTTAACATACTAAATTTGTTTTTATTTTCCGATTTTTTATAGAAACTAGTTTTACTTGGTTTAAAAAAAAAATAATCTAACCTACAGCCCATAAAACAACGCCAAAATAAACATAATTTACATACCACACATGTATGTATGAATGTATGTATGTGCATACACATGTATTTAAAATACAATACTATTCGAACAAAAATCAACAAATAAACAAATTGTTAAAAGAGAAATGTCATGCTCGCAAATCTGCAAATGAGTAAAAATATGATTCCTAAAAATATTGGCGCAAATCGTGTGAACACCCCGCAAATATGCTGCAAAATTTTCGATCTTATTTGCGTGCATGTCATTTGCGAGCACCTTGATCGCAACTGCATTTGAGAACTTTGGGACAACAGTCGTAAATCGTCTGAACACTTGTATTTGCAGGCTTGCGAGCCTGTCAAACGTCAACCATTTGCGGTATGTTTGCGAGTTTTTTCGTGACGTCAGTGCTCGCAGAGATTTGCGACTATTGCAAATCGTCTGCTCGTAGCTTAAGTGCAAAATTTTATAATTTTTGGTAGTAGATCGCACTAATTTAAGTATATGAAAAAAGTTTAATCAAATCGAACTAGTCCTTTTTAAGCAAAAAAAATATTTTCCTTTGCGGTTTTTTAACTTTTGTATAGAAAGGTACCGTTATTTTTTCATAAATGTACATTTTTTTCTAAAAATATTTTAGAGAGTATTAAAGAACTCTTAAATATCGAGTCTCAAAAAAATCGGATGATGTCGTTTTCGAAATATTTGATTTTCCAAAAAAAAAAATTCTTAAAAATCAAAAAAAAAATTTTCTCAAAAATTTTGGTACACAAAACTATTTATTTTTTTTGGAAGCTTCTGTATAAAAAAAAATAATGAAATCGGTCGTACCGTTTTGAAGAAAATCGAAAACTTAAAAAAATGGTTCTTTGGGAGGTACGATTAATAACCATTTTTGAAAAATGGTTTTCCATCCAAAAGAAGCCCTTACTAAAATAAATTTACTGAATTTTTTTTAAGGAAAAGTTGTCGAGTCGTTTTTGAGAAAAATGCGATTATGTAAAATTGCTAAAAAAAAATGTATGGCAGGTACCGTTATTTTTAGTTCTAAAAAAAAATGAAAAAAACGTGTCGGCATAATCACCAAAAAACCACTATGTAGGTACCAAGTTTGAAGAAAATCGATCGAACCGTTTAGGCTGTTTAGGCTGTAGACGAACAGAATTGTGCCACCCACTTTTTTGGTGTTCTCTATCATCGTTATATCATGTTTGATATTATCTCAATTTTTTTTTGCACTAATCCAAAACTTGCCTTATAGTACCTATATCGCAAGTAAAAAGGGTATAGCTTGATGTCCATTAGTCAGTAAACGTTGAATTCTTCACCTGTATAGTAAATTTTACCTATGTATCCCCAAATGTGGTGCACATTTTCATAATCTATTCTTACGGTGCGTGTTGTTTGTTCATATATCTTTTGAGAATTGGAGGGCTCGTTTACTTTACGTAATAAATAAAGTTTTACCTGCTTCCTATGAAGTGCAGTCCTTACTGCATGAAAATGGGTCGCCGCACATAGGAGTATTTGTATGCAAAAACCGGACAAAATTATTTTTTGTCTTGATTGCAATATTTTCATCTTAAACCATGTAATAAATACCGTTTTTAATAAATTACCCTCTTTTAAAACAAAAAAAAAATTCAAGTTTTTTTTAAATTTATCAACTGGAAACAAGAAAAAATGCATACAATCGAATATACGATATAACCAAAAAAGATAAAAAGAATCAAAGTTGCAGCCAATATTTTTTTTTTTAATCAATACTGGGAGCTTTGCTAAACCATATTTTATACAAATAATTACCAAATAACTCCAAAAAATAAAAAAAAAATGAAATCCCAAGGAAAAGTAACAGCACAAATAGTCAGTTTGAATGGACATAAAAGTGGGGATACGATATGACAAAAAACAACTACATCCGCAAATATCCGCAGCCGGTTCTTTTTGAAAATGAAGCCTTGATGGTTTATTTTATCCACCCATATACAAATGAGAACCCAATTCACCTACATCTATAAAAAAAATTACTTCCCAATGAAAAAGAACCAACAAAATAGTGTTTTTATTTTTGCTTTTTTAGAACAAAAATTCGAAAAAAATATAAATATAAAATATTTGTCGTAAAAATGGCTCAATATAATAGTGAACATCTGTAATTGATTTTTATATACCAAAAATTTCATCAGACTACACAAAATTTTTAAGAAATTATTTAATAAAATGTTTCAAATTTTTTGAAGGTTGATTACAAAAAGAAGTGACAAATTCTTAATCGAAGACTTTGAACTAATATCATAGCCAAAATATGTTGAGCAATAAAAAATATTTTAGCATATTGTTCCATGGGATCTTAGCTATTGTCTGGAAAAAGTTCCCCTTTCAATTTTGACACTTGAAAAATCGACTTTTGGCCGAGTTTTGTAGGCAAATACTCCTATGTGCGCCGCTTCACGATGGAATATTAGCCCTGTTTTTTAGTGCATTTTTATCTTCGCTTGCAAAAATGTAGCATGTTAAATACAACAACAATACGGAGTTATACCAAATTGTTGTTGTATTTAACATGCTACTTTTTTCTAAGCGAAGATAAAAATGCACTAAAAAACTGGGCTATTATCAACCTGGAGTTCGAGAGTTATGTATATTTGGGTAAAAAAAAACCCGAATATTGTCATAGTTCTTTTCGGTGTTTCTGAAGCAAAATAATTTTGGAACCCAATGTTCTATAGTTAAATAGTTACGATTCGTAACAATATGACGTCATAACATCGTTCCTAAATGCATTTTGAAGTGTCTAATAGTTACGATTTGTAACTATTCGAAAGTGTTGATCTGTCAAAGTGCACAAGTGAACCGATTTGTTTACAAAACAAACCAAATTCTTGTTGGTTTTGATAAAGTTCAGTGAAAAAAACAAAATTGAAATAGCATTTGTGCCGATTGTAAGCGATAAAGGAGAATTTTTATTAGAAAATTATACGATTTTATGCTACAATAATGCAAATAAATTTTTTCATTCGTTCATTTGACACATCAACAAAATCTAACAACGAATCGTTCCTAAATGAAGTTGTAACAATCTTAACAAAGTCTAACAATAGGTCTGTTTCTTTACTTTTGGGATAAAGTTTGGGAAAAAGTTCGGGGAAAAAGTTTTGGGATTGAGCTTTCTGGTGTTGTTGTTGTAATGTTTAACCAGAAACAAAAAGTAAGGAAACGCATTTGGGATGTTCTGGTTTGTTGCGGTTTAAATTACCTATTTAACTTCATTGCTGGTTGGCTCGACCGCATACAAAATTTATACACTTTCAATTATTTTTTACATGCATTGATCATGTTGGGCTCTATTAAAAGAACAAAGAGAAACATTTTACTTTATATTTGCCTCTATTGTATCATTTTCATTTAATTTAATTAAATCAAACCATTTTATGTAAGCTTATTGAAAAATTAAATTTGAAATTTTTTGATCAGCTGATTTCTTATTTGACAAGCAAGAAAGTGCAGTAACTAAAATGTTCGGGTAGATTCTTGCTGGAGGGGAAATGGAAAAAAGTCAAAAGCTCTGGCATTTTCGTGCCAGAAAATAGTAAAGAAACACGTTTTGGGTAGATTTGGGATACTTTGGGATCCCGCGGGCGAGTAAAGAAACAGACCTAACACATCAACAACATTTTTTGACATGTCAACTATAGTTAACTATACTTAGAAAAAGAACACAACACAGATGATGAAATGCATGTATATGGGAAGTAAAACTGCATTTTGGCAGAAATCAGAATTTTGGTTAATTTATGCGACTGCACATTAGGTAGGTACCTAAATAGCAAAATTTCTGGACAGGTTTTAGCTCAGTGAAAACGAAACTTAGGTATACTAATTTTTTCGTAAGGAAGTATTTTCCAGACATAAGCTGTGTTATAATACTATCCACAAGATCTGATCTGGGTCAGATCATGATAAAAAAAAACGAACATGATCTTAGTGACATAATGTCCAGTTGTTGCAAAATGCACTAGAAGCAGTTTTTGCTAAATGGCAGTTAAAATGTATCATAGCCAGTTGCACGAAGCTCTTTTAAATTATTATAATTTACTTCTTTGGATTTTAAAAAGACATTATTTATCGGTTGCACCAACCACGTTTAATTCTTAGAGGCCAATAAACGAAGCAGTAAGTAAACTAAAGATTCATTTTCCTCGAGATAAATTTTAAATGTGAGTTTTTCACGTAAATAAATACAAATGAAGAACAAATCAAATAAGAAACTAGAAATTTGAAAACAGAAAGATAAAAATGAACAGGTAAACTGGATTTTTTTAATGGGTTTTATTTTTGGTAACAAAAATTGATTTTTTTTCCCCTTCAGATCTGTCAAATTACCGATTTTGGCAATAAAAGCCTTCCAATGGGCAAAAAAATCTATTTTTTTTTTTTGATCGTAAATCAATTTTGCAGATCTGGATTTTTCGGCAGATTTACCCCTCTTTTACTAACACCATTACACGCCAGAACAATTGAAAGCCATCGGTTTGATATGTCTTGACCGCTATAGCTTCACAACTACAAATAATACACCAATACAATGAAAAAGAAAAATCAATCTGAAATCGTATACCCTTCGCGACGAAAAAAATCAATTTTCAGATCAAAATCGGAATTTACCAAAAGAAAACCCCATAACAATTCGGAATTTATTGATTTAAAATAGCTTTTAATGGCCTTTAGTCCTACAAATTGGTGCTTCGTACGGCGATCTCACTTGGACTCATCAGTAATATAGTGAGGGATTTTGTCATACGCAATTTGTATTAAGTTCAGTTCAACTTACGTAAATTTTTTGAGAAAAAAACAGTTTGAACTGCATCCAAGTAGATAAGAATTCCTAATCTTCGGAATTTAAGCATTACTATTACTAGTTTATATACAGGTCCATGCGAAAAAAATCTCAACAAATTCAACCATAAGCCTAAAAATGGAAAATTAAATTTTTTGGATACAAAAACGTTTTTGCATGCAAAAATGATATTTTCCATTTTTAGGCCTATATTTTATTAATAAAGGGTAAATTAAAGATATAATCAGTGGCTTAGGCCCAGGCAAACATTTTCGCCTGGAATATTACACAATATAAATGAGGGATTTATTCCCCCATACTTAATTATATCCAATTTTTGGAAACTACATAACTGTACACAAAAAATATAGAACGTAGCTCATTTTATTCACTGTTCCAAACATTTGAACTTAACTTTGAAGTCAAGTGAAAGCTTGAGTAAATTACTAAAAGAATTTTATAATATTTATTTTGATACTAATTTTCGAATCTGTACTTACAGTTTAATAAATTATTTTCTTGTTTCTTTGTTTTATTGCAGTGGTGTTGCAACATCTCTCAGTTGTACGGATTCAAGTACTGCATCTAGTGATGTGTCTGACCCAGGATCACCATACAGTCCAGCCTCATTAGGCGATGAATTGGTTCAAAAGTCAATCATAATGCCACCTCAAACAATACTTGCAACAACAAACGGTAATGCTGGCAAATCACCAACAACATCAGCTGCAACACCAGTACAAAATGTTCTAAAAGGCAATAAACAACAACAGAAACAGTCACAAAACAAAAATCAACAACAACCGAAACTCACAAAATCACAACTATCATCACCATTACAAAAAGGAAACCAACACATCTGGCCATGGACCACACTGAATGGTGGTGTTGGCACAGGAACAAACATTACCAGTGAAATGGCAAGCAGTCCAAAAACTAATGTTATAACTTCGAACAACAATAAGAATAGCAATAAGCGGCATTCTCAAACATCATCCACACCAACAGACAGCGGTGCTAAGAAAACACGCACATTATATGGCAATTCAAAAGATAGCAGCAATGGTGCTGGCGGTGTTAATGTTAACTGTATTGCATTACAACCGCCACACACAGCATCGAATAACAAAAGACTGAAAGTTGCTGCTATGGAGGAATCACAAACTAAAATAACTGGCTATTTTAAATCACAAATGAAAGCACAAATGCACCAGAGCGGCCTTAAAAAAGACAACGCACTGTCACATATTTTGCCATCCTCATCCGCAATATCAACTCTATCACCTTCGGTCACTGTAACAGCCGTAGGATCATCATCATCGTCCAACAATACTGTGCCTGCAGTAAAAACCACAAGTTGCAGTCTAAACAAGTATTTTAGTCTCCTTAATTCACAAATGCGCGAGGAACAAGAGCGGACAATAACAAACGCCTCTTCGAAAATACAATCACTGCCACCGGCGTTAAAGAAAATCGAACGTAGTAAGCCTACAAAAATAGCACAAGTCGCACCAAATCTTCGCAAGACAACAGCGGCTCCGCCACTGTCACACTTTAATGAAAAATCTCCAAAGAAACACGTGGCTATAGCACCGCGGACAGCGGACACTAGACAAAGACACGAACTGTCTGTGCCTTCCCCTTTAAAGGCGCCCACAACTCCAACTCAGCAGCAGCAACCTGCTGTGCTCCTCACTGCCATACATATTCCGCAATCGAGTCAACCCCCGCAGTTGGTGCCCACTTCACCTCGGCAACAACAACTTACAGTTGGAAAAGTTCAGTCGAACAATACTTCTCCATCTTCAAAAATACCAACAGGCCCGTCACTATACCAGATACCCATGATTCCGAATCTAGTCCAATTTCCAAATCTTATTGCAGCCAATGTTAGTCAATTAACAGGTGCTCGTGGTAACCATCATCCCCATCCTGCCACTTCTGCCCAGTACTTTCTCAATGGAACCGTTTTTAAGCTGCAACAATATACACCTTCACCACCCCCAACAGGCACTTCTGCAAGTTTCAGCGCTGACAGTGGAAATCAATCCATAAATACAGCAACCATGACCAATTCTGCCACAGCCATGGAACTGCAGCAGCATGCATCAAACAACAAAAATACCTCTTCAATCACTGCCACCAGCTTGCAGGAAATGCTCTCTAACCAATTCCAGACGCAGCAACAACAATCGGTATCTGCACACAACCATCGCCTGCATCATTCCCAACCAGTATTTATGGCAACAACTACTGGCTTACTACTCAATGCCGCCTCACTACCAACAATGCTGGCTGGCACAGGTAAGCAGACTGTGGCCATTCAGCCACAACAAATACCCGCCCTTCAACCCATTCAAGGTGCTGTGATGCCTGGTTTGAGCTCGATTTTCAGTCCCCATCAAGAGCAACAAATGCAGCAATACAAATCAGAGCAGGCTCCATCACTTGATTCCCATATCCCACCACTGCAACAGCAGGCAAATATACCTCCTTTAGCAGTGTCATCAAGTGCGTTCAGCAAATTGGCAATAGTAAAGGCTAGCAATTCTTCTTTTACACCCTCGGTACATCAGGTGTCTGCAACGCAGCCACCACCGCTGGTGACAATATCATCGGGAAGTCCGATTGTCAGCGGTTGTGGCTCAAAGCCACATATTACAGCAAAGCCATACCAACTAAATGGTGAGCAACAGGAAAGCCTTTCAAAAGCCAAAAGGACTGTCTCAGATAACACAAATAAATTGTGGCTTGATTCTCCGCCACTTATTCTTGCAGCACCACCTTCTGCAATTCTACCTCCAAAATCACCTCCTGCTCTTATTTATCCCTCGCTGATAGCAAAGAAAGAAGAGCAAAATAAAAATGAAGATATTTTTGACATCCTGAAGAACTCGAAGAATGAGACAACATTAACTCCTCCCCATACCACACATCATCAATCAATTGAAGACAAAATCCAAGTGGAGCAAGAAGAAGAAGATATCCCCAATACAATATGTATGGAATCTTCTTCATTGCTCTCGGCAGAAAACACCTCAAATACCACAATCTCGGAAGAGAGCATCAAAGACTCACCACCATCTCCGCTAGAATATTCTGTCACTTCTTCGTCGTTGATCTCTGTCGAAAGTCCAAGGCTTGATATTGATCAAAAAACAGAGGAATCAGAGACGCCAGTGAACATAACCGAAACGTCTTCCTCTGATACTTCCTCTATTATAAGCAAGCTTTCCCCTACCGTTGATATTGCTTTAGCTGACAATGATTCTCTGCCAAAGTGTGCAATTAGTCCAATACTGTCTCAACCAAAGACAATCCGCTTCCCGGCCAAACATGAGTCTGGTCATCGTTTCGGTCCAAAGGGAATGCGTCGCCATGATGGCGTTTGTTATTGGGATAAGTGCAATAAGAAGCACGATAGTAATTCTAAGTTGTTAGATCACATGCAAACGCATCATGTGAACACGCAAACAGGGCCATTTGCCTGCTTGTGGTTGGGTTGCAAAGTCTATGGAAGGGAATCATGCTCAAGGCGATGGTTGGAGCGACATGTGCTCTCTCATGGAGGAACAAAGCCATTCAAATGCATAGTAGATGGCTGTGGACTACGGTTTGGATCACAGGTACAACTAAAATGCAAAATCATCATCATTACATATTGACTGAAACATATTTTTTTGTTCCTAATAGTTGGCGCTTCAGAAACATGTTAATGGACATTTCACTGCCACCGAAAGTAAAGACAGTACAAGTAAACGAACTTCAGATCCACCAGTGCCAAAGCTATTGAGAAAGAATGGAAAGAAGTTACGCTACCGAAGACAGCCATTTTCAGGTAAGAAAAAACCGAGCACATAGCTAAATCGGTAAACCGGACCAAATAGCCCTCGAATTTGAAAGTTCCAATTTATAAAAGCTTTATCCCCAACTGAATTTCGATCCAAGTTCTAACTTGCTTTTTAATCGACTTTATAGAACGTGCTCTTTTATCACAGTACATACATTATATTATGTACCATAATTATTATCATAAGCGTTTTAATTTTTGTCCAGTCTATATCAAAATCTGTAAAAATAGCGTATCCAGAGGTCCTTTAAAATGTTTGTCAAGTGTCGAAATTTGTTGTTTTGCTTACGTGTTATTTGAGGGTCTCGAATAGCCATTTTTAATTTCTGTTACTTTCAATTTTGACAACCCTTGCATTATTATATATTATCTTGACCCCAATCAAAAAGGCCATTCGGTGTGTGTACTGTGGTCTTCTTTACATTTTCTTAAAAGTTTTTGAATTTTCAAGTTAGAGGAGTAGGTTTTTCAAATAAATTTATGTAACAATTTTATTTGAATTTAATTCATTTGAACAGAAGCATATTGTTATATATCAATTTTGTCAATGGAAATCACGATAATTTTAAAGTCTTAACCTGAGTTAATGTAGATTGCAGAAACTATACTATAGTGTTGTTTTTCATTGTAATTTGAAAAATTTGATCTCAAAATCTAGAATTGCCCTTTTGAATGAGCTTATATCACGGATACCGTGAAGCAATAATCCTACCAGTCCCGCTCTATGGCATCGAGTTTTGGATCATAAGCAAATAGGGTGAGCTAACACAGGTCTTTAGTCTTGATAATCACAATTTAGATGGTTTTTTTGCGAGGAGTGCGATTGGAGGAAAAAAAACAATTGCGATCTGTAAGAGCTACACCTAGATGTATTTGAAGTTTAAAAAGCAAAAACAAACGCTTGGACTGGATGACTAGAAGAAGCTTGTTTGGGATAGCAGAAAGTAGAAAGCTCCTTTGTATTAGGCAGATACTCAGGAGACGGTAAATAAGAGAAGATGAAATTTGGAGAAAGAAATTTTAAATGCAATACAATTATGTTGGAAATAACAATATATGGCGGTTTTATATATGTGGTGTTTGGGAGAAACATGATAACTCCATTTTAAAATTTGCGTCTTTACGTCCAGCTTACATCGAGTTAGAGTCCAAACGGGTGAACCGATTTTCTTCAAATTTGAACATATATGATCATGACCACTGATGAATCGTGTTTCAAATTTGAAGAAAATCGGTTCATCCGTTTGGGCTCTAGCTCGATGTAAATTGGACGTAAAGACGCAAATTTTAAAATGGAGTTATCATGTTTCTACCAGACACCACAGATATATACCACTACGTTCGCATTTCTTTAGTTTTCTTCTCAAAATTTTAGTCTTAAGGCCAAAGAACGAAAACTGTCGATATTTATTTTGATCTTATACGATTTACCTTTAAATTTTTAATTTCTTATCCGAAAAGGGCTGAAATCTTTGCCTTTTTTCCATTTCTTGAAATCCCTTTATCATAAAAACCGATCGTTTTTGGAATAGTTATTTTGTTAAGGCATTGAATGACTGCAAATTGTATATCGTGACATTGATTCCGTTGTGCATGCAAGTAGAAAATAATCATAAACTTATTTCATTTAGATCAATTACAACAAACAATAGTAAGCTAAAACTAGAATTATCACAAACCGCCGTA
Organism: Dasysyrphus tricinctus; assembly: GCA_963921185.1. Classification (NCBI taxonomy): domain Eukaryota; kingdom Metazoa; phylum Arthropoda; class Insecta; order Diptera; family Syrphidae; genus Dasysyrphus; species Dasysyrphus tricinctus. The sequence goes on along the minus strand of OY992531.1, from coordinate 169,033,141 downwards.
CAAGCGGCATGTTACATTTCCCCAAAAAAATCCTAACGTCTAATTTTATATGTTTTCACAGCTCGTATGTTCGATTTCTTCGATGCCGGAATCATGGAAGGACTTCATCACCGCCTTCGCCAAATAAGTACACTTACAAATGGAAAGAACTGTATAACATTTCGAGGGGGAATTAAGATGCGTCGCAAAAACCCGAACGGAATTTGTGAATGTTTTGTTGAGTGGGCACCGCCTTATATGTAATAACAACTTAACACAAAATAAGACTCCTAAAATAATTTTTTTTTTAAATTTTCGTAGTATCTCAAATGAATGGCTTCCCGAAAGTAATATGCCTTACATTAAAACTCTTCCAATCAATCGAATGCAACCGAAAGAAAAAACAAACGTTGAATCATTATTACGATCTGCATATCGTCTCCCGCACTCACCAAATTTATTCCAAAGTTTTCACTCGTTAAGTCGACAAAACTCTCAGGATTCTACATCAACAAACATCTATAGTCAATCATCAACGTCAACTACTGAAGACACAGCAGATGATACGAGCCGTAGTAGTACCTTTGGTCCTTCTAGCTTATCTAGTATAAGTAATCTTCCTTTAAAATTTCCACAAATAGAACTGAGACAAAAGCAATCGCGTAAGCAACCAAAAACGATACAGCCATCGTGACCTTAAATCGTTAAATTTAATGCAACAACATGAAACAAAACAAACAACAAATTATATTGTACATAAATTAATAATAATCATAAAATAAGTAAAAAATTTTGCAATTAGTATTAGTATTTACTTTTCGTACTCAAAATTGTAAAAAAAATATACAATTATTGTCAAAATATGTGTGTACATACAATAAATAAAAATTTAAATACATATTGTGGTTACTAAAATGGGATCGCATAAAACATACATATATTTAAACGGTTTTTAAATTATCTGTTTGAATATAATAATATAAAAATGTTTTCTTATACAATTTTAATTGCAAACTACCTAATATCATTAATAAGCTAAAACTGGCTTATGTTATTTAGTTTAGCTTTTCTAGTTTAGTTAAACTAATGAAAAAACTGTGTAATACACAAAAATACAATACGTTAGTGGAATTTTTGTAATATAATTTATTTTTACAAAATTTGTTTAAGTCTAGGCGATTATTATTTCTCTTTAATTGTACATATAACATCCTTAAAACATAAGTTTATGTCTGTTCAACTAGATATGTGTGAAAACATTTTTTTTCTTATCATTATTATACTATACTTTTATCGTATAAAAAGAAACAACAATATGCATTTAGCCTAGTAGTTAAGCGTATGTTTTAAATACGAAATTATTTGAAATTTTAACAAACAAAATATTAAATTAATTAAACAAGTTAATTTGTAAAAGAAAAGTATAAGGAAATAAATATTAAGAACCCTACACTACCAACCCACTGCCAAAATCAACAACGCAATTATGCAAACTATAAAAAGAAAACGATTTTCTAAAATATCTGAATTTAATAAATACTGTGTATTATAATTATTCTTTGGTACTAAAAATCTAGTGCTTAGTTTTAAAAAAAGAAAGAGAATAAGGTCTGTTATCATTTTAAATTCAAGCAAGACTTTTTGAGGTTAGTTTTTCCACTTTAAATTACTGGATCTATTTATTTGTGCACGAAGGAAAGCACATTGACTCTTAATCTGGTGCAGGTTCTTAAGAAAACAGATTAACACCTCCAAAATATGAACCAAAAATTTGTTCTTCATATTTAAGAATACAACTTATATGGGTTCACGGTTATAAAACTACTAGAGAAGCCAATAATGCAGAACATTTCATTTTATTTAAAAATGTGAAATCATGGTGATGTTTAATTTTACAGAAATCCACTGAAATTAGTAAACGTTACAACGAAAAATCCAATTTTCATTTAATTAATTTTCGTAAACATTGGACAATATTTTTTTTAATTTTTGTACTTCCAATCAAATCTATTTATTCCATTCTTATATTCAATTAATTGGGCTTGTTTTTAATAAAAGTTTCTGAAGAACATCTTTTTGCTGCTGTTATTATGTCCAATAAAAATGTCCATTCATTCACTGATAATTAAAACTACAAACATACATAACATGAAACTCAGAAACAATTAATTAAAAATAAAACAAGCAAATAGTTTTGAAATGACAACGTTTTGTATCTAACAGTTTCTTGAAATTCAAGAAAAAATATGAAATTCTTTTTAATTTTAGAAACCATTGCCAATAACATAAACTTAAAAAATGTTCCGATAATAGTTAAATATTATGTATGTTCGTTCACTTGTAGTCAGACCTGTAAAATACTAAGTATTTCCGGGCTTCGGTCTTCTCAACTGCCAGTACATATATGCAACCAAACATGCATTCATCTTACCATATTTTATTATCCCTAAGAAGTTATCCCTAAGAATTAAACATTCAGAGTAATTATGAGTTATTGAGTTCAGCCAGGAAAGTATTTCACCCGGAAATTTAAAAGCTATTATGTGTTTCGCCCGAATTTCTATTTCCCTTAAATAAACAAAATAGATTTGCATGATGGGCAGCAGTGCCCCATGTTTTTCGTTCGTTCGCCACCAAATAAAATAAATTAAAATATTACGCCTTATTATGAGTTTCAAATGGAAAATATTTGTCCCGAAAAAATGTTTTCCCCCGGAATTTTCAATGCTATTATGGGTTTCGCCTGAACTTCTCTTGCACCAAGGTTTCTTTCTTGCGCCTTCAAAAAATGAGTGACAATTTAAGTTTTTTGTAAGGAAACATTTCGCCCTAAATGAGTACTCACATAAAACGGGAATTTTTGTTTTCGGATGAAACTCACAATACATACGTGAAAAGTGAAATGTCAATTTTCCGCTTGGAATGTTGATCACGTGAAACTCATAACAAGGTTAATTAGCTCTTAATTACGACAAATTTAACATTTTTCGAGTGAAACTCACAATAAGGGAAAAGTGAAATGTCAGTTTGTTGGGGCGAAACCCACAATAGAGCTGAATCAAACAAGTTGTTTTTGAGGCATAAGAAACTTTAAAAATAGAAACAAAAAAATAGTAAAAACAATGTAATCAATAAATTCTTTGTTTCGTTTATCGGTCGTTTTCAGTTTAATTTTTCAGAAGTTTTCCTTTTTTCATATACTTAAAGCAACAAAAGCTTTATTTAATATACTTTTTATATTGATTAAGACTATAAAAAGCAATTTCACTATAAACTACTTTGGGAGAATTTCCAAACGCATATCTTGCGTTAAATATTCTAAGGAAATAGTTCTCAAATAAGCAGTTTAGGATCAAAATGTGACATTTTGAGTTCTGGCATTTTTGTATATTTTTTTTATCGGCTCCAAAACCCTGGACCCTTATCGCGTAAAACCAAAGCCATCGCTAAAATAAATGATTGTCGTTTTGATCATTGCTCTCTCTATATTGACCTAAAATTATGATAGAAATAGCTATCGTCAAAACGACTTTTTCTTGCGATATTTTGGTTTTGGAACAAAAGGTAACAAATTCAAAGTTTGTTTTGTATAAGCTCTATCTAAAAACCTACTGAAAAACTAATACTACCACAAATACAGTCTGCTGAAATCTGGGCACATAAGGAAACCAACATTTAAAAAAACGGAAATGCATACCTTAATTTTGTTTTCCTCAGTTTCTGAAAAAGTGAAAGTCACGTTTTTTTCCTAAACTCCTCAAATACAAACAAAAATCCCTGCTAAGCAGACTGTCCCAAAAACTCTTCTTATTTTGCATTTGAGCAAATGTATTTTGTGCATTTGCGTATTTTGTGTTTGTATACATCTGCTTTGCATGTGTCTTGCATTTAGGAATTTGGCATTATAATTAACATAATGAATACGCTCATAGCAAGCAAATTCATTGCTCAATGGTTTTCCAGTGTTTAAATCGGTTGCTAAACGTTTCCACAGATACGAGTAACTTGCAGAAAAAATAATTGTGTGATTTTCAGTCTAAAGTCATTTGCAAAAGGAATTTATTAAGAAAATTTCATCCCAAATTTTCAAAATTTAACAGTTTGTGAGTTTCTGTGCAAATAATAAAGGATCAGATCTACAATTATTACAATTCAATTTTCTTCTAACGTAGAGCATAAGCTTTTTAAATATTGAACTGTTATATTCTTAATTAATAATTAACAATTGAACTGGGTATATTCGAATTTCAGGATGATGAGCTACACTATTTTAAAATGTCCTTTATTGGCATGCTGTTTTCTCAATAGTCCTGTCTTTAAATTGTTTCTCTCTCATCGCAACTCATTGGGGCATATTCATTATAGTTGTATAAGCTCTGGTTAGGCAAATTTGGAGCTTGCCACATTGAAACTCCATGGGGCACATTCATAGACGTTGTTTAAGCTGTTGCTAGACAAAACAGAAGTTTACCTGATGAAGTTTCAATATGACAAACACCAGATTTGCATAGCAAGAGCTTAAACAAAATCTATGAATATGCCCCCATCACGTTAACTCCAGTTTAGTCTACCAATGACTTATACTAAATCTATGAATATGCCCCATTGTTTGGCAGTAGGGGGGATCAAAATATTCGTTCATAATAATAGCCGTGTTTTGGTGAAAGTGTATAAGCACCTCAGCAAATTTTTACTGACAGTGACAAACAATAACGAATCATTTTAATTCACTTTTCGTTTTGTGTACAAACAAAAACAAAGTTTTTATAATCACTTGTGTTTGTTATTGTTTTGCCTATAATTTAGTTTACTGAGCTGCCTATACACTCTACTAAAACACTTTTAAATTTGTAAAGTATGTTTGTATGTATGTACGTTATGTACATTCATACAATCAGCCAGTTTATATTTCTGAGTTCTCAGACGACTCAAAGGGCTTAGGAATATAAACATGATTCCTCTCAAAAATTCCTCACTTTTCCTCTTAAAAACTGAGACTGAAATTTTTTTTGGATTCGCTTAATCAATTATTTTTTGCTGCAGTAAATTACATAAGAAGAAAAAAAAAAGAGAGTTGTTTTGACTTCTATTTGAGGAATTCTGTTTATATTTTATGCTCCTTCTCTGTCAAAGAACGGAGAAAAAAATTACTGAGCGCTCAAGAAATTTAAACTATGGCTAGATGAAAAATGTATGGGGTGGCCTATTCTGTCATTCCAATGTGCCCTTCAGTTTTGTTGTTGTTGCTGTTTATAACTTCGAGGTTCAAAAACAGTTAATATTTTGGTTTGCATATTCAATTTTGAAGCGACCTTGAATAATCGCTAATCCAAATAAATACATTCCAAAAGATTTAAGTTTTTTTGTTTTTTTTTTTTAACTGATAAGATTTCACTGTTAAAATTGGGTAAATTGGGTAGTTTTCGACAGAATAGATAGCTCACGAGAAAATAAAACAAGAAATTTCTTTGAGCAGAAATATTTTGATTTGTCTGAATAAAGATTATGATTCGAAGTTCAAAAACTAAATATTATAGGGTAAGTTTGCTAACGTGAAATTTCGGGAAAATTTTCACAACTTGCTGTCAGGAACCATAGGAGAAAAACTCAAGTTTTGGAAACTGGGTGAAAATTTCACGTTACCAAACAGGCATTATTACAACGTAAGTTTTCACTATTGCAGTAATTTACCTTGTCTTTCGCTCTAATATTAAATAGAATCGATGCACGTTGCGAATATTTGCAAGATGTTATGCTGTTATGAAAACTTCACTAGTAGAAAAAGCACCAATAGCTTGAAATTATTTCGAAGAGATTGCTTGAATTCAAAATATAAATTATAAATATCTCATAAAGAAAAGACCTTCTAATAAAAACCCCACCTTCGACAAAATTAAGAAAAAAATATTTGTTTCGACTTAAATCGAAAGACTAAAAAAACTAAATGTAGTATACAAACATAAAAAAAAATCCTAAATTAATTTAGACAATTACATTTGAAAAATGAAAAGTTTTCTGGTTCTATCATTTTATTTGTATTTTTATTTTCTGATGAAAGAAAATATTTAACCATTTCATTTTAGTACAAATATTTTTTGGACATTTCAGTTCCTCTTATATTAAAATTAAATAAAAGAAATCATTGAAATAAAATAATATAGTTTGAAACAAAAAATTAATATTTAAAATATTTGCTTAGCTTTGTAGAAAATTTTAATACTTTAAACAAAAAACACTTTGTATTTAGTTACTATACGATTTTGTATATAATTTTTTAATCGGATAAATATATTCAAAAAAAAAAAAAAAAAAAACACTTACACTTTTTCTTGAATGACCTTCACAAAACAAAACAACGCTTAAAATTGTAATACAATGAATGAATAATGTAACCAAAACATTGTTTCAGACTTTTACAATTGCTGCTAAGAAAGTCTAGGTTTTTCCATTTAATTCTAATACTTCCATATTTCGGGGGCTTGCAGGAACTTATGTACCTACAAATATTCGTACATATATGTTTATATACTATATGATATGATTCGACAAGTTGAATTTTATTTCATTTCGTTATATGTAAGGCGCAATTCTAGCTTCGCAGCCGATGATCATGAGTAGGTCGCAGGTACTTCCACTTGCAAGTGGGCTAGAATTTTTAATATTTAATATACCTAGTACGATTATTATGCATAGAGAAAAACGATGAAAACAAGAAATTCGTTCTTTAAACGGCTTAAACAAATCTAAAATAGTGTTCAGGTAGAAACAATCATGATTTTCATCTGGTATCTGGTTTTTTAATAGATACATATATTTAATTTTAACTATTGTTGGCCTTGTTCTGAAATTTCTATGAACATACCATAAACTTAGAGTAGTTTATTTTTAAATAAATAATATTCTAACAAATGTTCTATTTGCTCTTTCATCTGGTGCATAAAAAGTTCCAAAAAATAATTTACAAAAGAACTTTGACAGCAATTTATACTGCGCATAACAATTATTAAATAAAAATAAATAGAAATTTAAATGTGCTACCGCTTAGTTTATAAGTGATACATATTTTATGAGTGATACATATTTCACATCTGCTAAGCTAGTAAAACTATAGATCGATACAATATTAAACATTTTAATATTTATATGCCTAGCAAACATATTAACATCACCTACATATAAATCCAAATGGATTTAAGAACACTGCAATTGACGTTTAATTTTTCGGATATCGGCAAAACCACATTATGTAAGTTAAGGTAAGTTTTTAGTTAACAAAAATTAGATACATACATATCTGTGGTGTTTGGTAGAAACATGATAACTCCATTTTAAAATTTGCGTCTTTGCGTCCACTTTACATCGACCTACAACCTAAACGGGTGAACCGATTTTCTTCAAATTTGAAACATAATTTTTCAAAGGTTATGTTCATAAGTATTTCAAATTTGAAGAAAATCTGTGGCCTCGTTTACACTCTAGCTTGATTTAAAGTGGGCGTAAAGACGCTAATTTTAAAATGGAGTTATCAGGTTTCTACCAAACACCACAGATATATATTTACATTTATTTATAAAGTTTTTTTTTTTAATTTTTTTTTTTCTTACAAACATAATGAATATTAAAGGTATTCATGCAACAGTGTAAACTCGTCGTAATCATCGTAAAGTTGCAAACTTCGTAAATCTGTCAAATTTCCCATACAAATTGTGACAGAATTACGAAGTTTAAAAGTTTACAATGTTTACGACGACTTACCGCTGTTGAATGAATACCCTTATTATTTATTTCGAGCTAGGCTGCCTTGAAATAATTTGATGTATGTAGTACCAAATCAACTTCATCACTCCATGATAGATACATATTCGTTTTCATACTTTGAACACATATGTATGTACACTAGACAAAGAATCGTTTAAAAAATCAAAGAAATTGCTTTCGCTTTATCCTTATTTTCATCTCAAAGCCAATCAGAACGTATTCTTTTTGTACGGCCATATTATTCACTCCTTTACTCCAAATCAAAACTGAAACCCAGATTTAAGGCAACATTTTTCACTCTTAAATTGAGTTTAAGTGAATTTTAAAACCACCCATTAAGTCTGGAACTACTAAACCAAAAAAAATAAATCTACGTCCACATAATTTAACTCATTAAATCAAATTGATTTAAAATACTTAATCCAGGTATAAAACGCTTGAATTCATATGTTGTATGTACCTATCTACAAAACATCGTTTAATCCAAATGTTAGTTTTGTGAAATATCAAATCATTTGCGAGAGAAATGAAAAAAAGTAAAGTAAATTCTCTAGAATGAAAAATAAAACTCGGCATGGAAGGTTTAAGTTCGTGTTCTACATAAAAGAATTCAGAGGACGAAGACATCAACATTAGTTTGTTCTATTTTACGAATAAAATTATTTTTTTTATTTCTTCTTTCATAATTGAATTAATATTTTGTTTTTCTGCTTCATCTCCTTTCCTCTCTATCGTCTTATCTTTTCGCACCGCCTCTAGTTCCTTTAACCACTCTTCCCCCTTCCGCGTTTCGTCCTTTCCCCTATTGATCTTCCTTTCCTGCATCTTTCTAATACATGTTCCCACGTCTCTTGTTCACCCTCACATACTCTGCACATTATTTCCTCTTCCCTTTTCCAGTACCATCTTTCTCAATTCTCCTTGTTCTTTCTGTCTTCCATCCCTCGTATCCATTCACACTGTCTTCTCTTCCCTCTCTTCCCTTCATTTATTCTCTCTTTTGTTCCCATCGTGATGCTCTTCCCCGTCCATCTCTCTGTCCCTCTTTCATCTCCTCTAAACATTCCCTTGCTATTTCGCTTCCTTTTCCATCTTTTAATTCCTGTTTATAATTCCATGCTCTTTTCCCTGCTCTAATCATTATCTTATCTCTTTTTGTTTCCTCTCTTACCATGTAATTTTTTTTTGATGATTAACATCTAATTTATTTAATCAATTTGCTGATACGAAACTTTTTAATACTTAAGTGCAACACAAGAGCTTTATGTGACAGTTTTTCCAGTGGGAAAAGTAAAATTCTAAACTTTTAAGGAGAACATAAATATTTAAGTTTCATGTGAGCAAACAGGCTAATCTCATAACTGTATACAAACTTAAAAAAAAATAGTGATATGATACTGAGTTCTAATCTGGATTTAATAATTTAAACTTAAATTGACCTAGAGTGCAGTTTAGATCCAATAATTGAGACAGAATGTTTTGCTTGCAAAGTCACATCGCGGTAGGGTGGTTGCTCGTATGTATTGCTATTTAATTTAATTTTTACAGGTGAATATTTAGCGTTAGTTTGGGAGAACTATAATACTCGTTATTCTCCAGACTTGTGAGCACTTTTGTTTGAAGTTCCTTTGCAAAATGTATCAATGCAATACAAATGTAATTGCTAAGCTTTAAACAAGCAAATAAAACAATTACAGCTAGTCTTCTAAGCTTGCTGTAAACAATCATTAACTCTTATAAAAACATTAATGGTGAATGAAGTATTTTTTTGTGTTTTTTTGAACTAACACATTTCAAATCTAATTACATAAATTTAAACAACAATTAATGGCTCTTTAAATCTAAAAAAAAATCTTTAAAACTGAATTAAGCTCTTTAAATCTGTTTGCAAAAAGAAGATGGTAAAAGTCTTTGTTTACATTTCCTCCAAATATGATAAGACACGCTGCATTTTGTACAATCTTAACATCACTAAGGTAAAGTAAATAACAGAATGTTATTCCATGAGATGAAAAGTATGTTTGCTATGCTTTTTTTTTTAATTCCTTTGAAGGTCATTCAAGAAAGAGCTTTAAACATTCAGAAAGTTCAATGTACATTAGGTATAGCTGTGTTTACATAGAATAACTAGATCAGGATAGATCAGAACAGCACAAGTCTGGGAAGACTGTACAAGATAGAAGTGCAGCTTCATGGTTGACCGTTGCCTATCAGCTATGAAAATTCGAATTCAAAAAAGTTTAAGATATTATGTACCTAATGTAGTTTCTTTGCACTAATTTTAATTTTAATAATTTTAATTCACATTTTTTTTATATATTCAACCTATGAAATATTCGAAGATGATGGCGATTTCGAGATCACGAATGACGATGTATACATAACTATGTAAATATAGATTAAAGTCTAGATTTAACATTTATTTTTGATTTAAATGCTGAAATAGTTTTTATTTTTCTACAAATCCATGTAGACAGTGCCAAAAGTATTCGGCATGTCTAAAATGTCAAATACTCGACTTAAGTTGTCGATATAACATATCGCCCCCCCCGCATACTACTGAAAAATATGCCAAAATGTTTCATTCAATAAAGTGCATTTCTGATTATGATAAAGGTCAAAAAATGCCTTGACGTTTCTTACTCATTTCCACTACATCAAAAGTAAAAAAGATGTAATTAATATGAAGAATTTCCGATTAAAAATGAGGAAAAAACATAAAAGATTATGAAAAAAGTACTCAAATTGAAAATCAATGCAAAATTGTATCTTAAACATTTTTCAATTTGAAATTTTCAACGTTCAACCCTATGAAACACAAGTCTGCATTTATCTCATCTTTTTGTTCTGACAGTTTTCACATACTTGTATTTTATTAAACATACATAACTATTGTAGGTACCTGTTATTTATGATAACAATATTTTTTTTTACTTTCTATTGTTTTTAGTTAAGCATTCAACTATGTACCATTAAATATCAATCTAAAAACACAATCTTAACTAAAAGCAAGTTTAATAACAGGCCTTGAAATGTGTGGCTGTGAAAAAGTGCAATTTTCTTTACTAATAGACTATAATACCTAAATGATAAATATTATTATTTTTATATTATAACTATTAACAAATACTTACAAAAATCAAGAAAATAACATTTTTTTTACAATAGACCAAATGGATCATGGTGTGTATTTAAATATTGTATTCTAGATGTATCAAAGAATAAATTAAATTTAAAAATATGTATGTATGTATACAACATTATTGATAAATTTATACTTAAAAAAAAACTTGAACTTTAGAATGTTTTAAGTAGACAGAATTTGATATTTGAAGTTTAAACGTGTAATTTTGAAAGTGACATAAGTTACTTTTCATTTATTGGTAATATTAATTACGATCTGCAACTCATCATTTAAAAGAAAATGCAATAAATATAAACATGTCGATTTGAAGATCTACCACTCAATTTAAATTACTAATTTTATCATATAGGCGTGTTTTATTTGAAAATATTATATCTACATAGCACAGTAAAATTCCTCAGCAAACAACAACAAATCCTGGAAAGTGTCGATAAATAAGTCAGTAAAAATGTTTCTTTGTTGTTGTTTGTCAAGGGAAATTTATGCATTCCCAATAAAACACGACTATTAGGCGTGTTTTATTATCATCGGGATCTGGATCTGGATTAAGTTTTACACGTAATACAAAAACAAAATAATGGGAAATTTTCTAAAATTGTTTTTGTAACACGTGTTAAAAGAAGATCCAGATCCCGAAAATAAAAAAACACGCCTATTGTGGACATTCGTGAATAAAATTTCCCTGGATTTATTTGGCGGTATTTATATTGATAGATTTTTCTGATGGCGATCTGTTTGTTGTTGTTGTAATGCATTGCCTTGCACTCATTTTTAATCCCCTCCTATGTCCGCCGCTATCACAAAACAAAAATCACACTGAAAAATCGGGCAATATAAATTCCGATCATCCCCCCTCAAAATTATGAGTGTGAGTAATGCTCGAAAATTTCCCTCGAAATTTATTGGTACATATAACGGTATTTTCAGTAAAAAGATATGTTTTCGTTCTCATATATACCAAATCTCCTCTGTATCAAAAATTTATTATTAAGTTGCATTGCAAATGATTTTAATATGCATTTAAATATAATTTGGAAATGTTTTTACTCAAACAAAAAAAAATCCGACGTGGAATCGCAAATCCAAATAAATAGTCAACTGTTAAGCAAAGTCAGCTGATTTCCCATCGGAGTATCCCGAAATTTTTTTGGATAGCTTTAAATTTCTTTCTCACATCAGCTGCTTCACTCATCAGCAGTTTTTTCCTATGGGATTATAACACAAATAAATACGGATCGTTTAAGATACGCAGCCGAACGCGCCCACTGACTATCGGGAATAATATGGCCGTCTTCGAAAACGTCAAATCAAAGTCAATTTGATCGTCAATAATCGTCATTTTTTGACGCAGATTGCAATCGTCCTTCCTTGCACAAAATTGGTTTTATGAACGTTATTCAATTTACTCGCAAACGCATTTTATATTTACAAACACGCTCTCTGGTTTCTCAATTTTTGTATCAACCCAATTTTTTTACTGCGCAGCTAAATCGCCGATGCATTTTTGACGCAGATGACGTTTTTGAAAACGGCCATAGGCTACCATTTCATAGGACTTTTTGTTTGGGGAAATTTATTCCTGCGGAGATTCATGAGATAAGTTGATATTTACATTACCCGAAATCGGGTGAAATGCGTTTACATTAGATGTGTTTTTGTTTCAAGCCCAGGGGAATCGGACAAAAAAACGACATCGGGGCTTAGCAACTTATTTATTGTTGCATTTAACGTTTTCTTCAACCAAGCCCATTCGGACAAGGAAAAAAAACACTGATTTACGGCCTGATCAAACACAGCGCGGGTCGACGGGAGGGTCAATACTTAACTCGGTAAGAAAGAACGCGGCGGTCAAATTTTGTTTGTACTTTTCTACAAAGACCGCGCTCTGTTTGGCCAGGGCTTAAACAATCTTTCCAATGAGAATTTTGTCCCTGTCCTCTTATATTTTATTAGATACCCATGTACTGGCCTCTTAAGTGGGGATTTATATATCACGACTTTTTCACTACGATTTTTCCCGAAATCGGGTGAAATGTTTATATTTTTCCAATGAGAGTTTTGTGCCTGTTTCTGTTTGCTTCATATTTTATTACTGTCCACCTAGTTTTTCATTCAGATATACTTTCAACTTCAAACAAATGGATCTTAACACTGGTGAAAGAGAACGAAATAGAAAACATACTGGAAAAATTGTGAGTTTGCCAGGAACAAACGGTTTGGTCCTTCCCCCTCACTATTTTATTACTCCCTTCACATATGAACAAAAGATCATTACCGTTCAATGAAAATACCGGATAATTTTTCATGCAATTTTACTGACACCATGAAACAAATGGCACATTAGGTAAGTCGGCATTTACATTTCCCGATTTTTCCAGAGCGATTTTGTTTGTCAATGTATTACAACAACAATAACAACAACAAAAAGAGTCTGTTTAGATTGGGAAGATTGAGACTGGTCTAACGGCAGTTTGTGGACAAGAGAAGTGAGGGGTCAGAAATTAACCCAACATTTTTGAACCGTTTTTACAACTTTGGTTGAGTTACAAAAAAACGCTCATTCATGAAAATACAATTTGAATCCATCTATTCTGTCAAATAACACCCTCGGCTGTAGAAATACTGGGCACTGAGACTGAACCTATCTTCTTCCCTTATTTTAGCCATTTAGATTTCATAAGGGCAGAGTACTTATTCAAATGAACGAAACAATAAAGGCTACGATTTCCACATGAATTTGAAGATATGGTTATAAAAAGTGTAAAAGTGTATTCTCTCTTCAATTGGATGATTTCTCTAATGCCATTCACAAAAATTGATTTAGTCCGCTCAGTTCGGAGTTATAACGGTTAATCGCATTTGAAATTTTGTACCTATCCAGAGAAATGTCAAATCTTGCTAGAGTGTGTGAAATCGATGTGAAATCTAGCTGAAAATGCAAGATTTGTTTTGACAGAATAAAATCGATTTTGTTTAGAAAAAAATCGATTTTGTGTAGAAAAAAAATTGATTTTTTGGTTGTAAGGAATTTAACATTAGATAACCTATCCGAAAGCCGACGGAACGTCGCCAATCGCTTAACACTAAAAGATTACAAAAAACAGTCAAAGAGAACGTAAACATACTGGAAAAATCGATTTGGTCCTTCCCTCTCACTTTTCACCCCCTTCTTTCCGACAGAATTAATCCCGTGTTTGCAGGCCTACTTATTTTAACGTCTCCTTTTTTATTTCACTCCCATCTTTTGGTATGAAAGAGATGGCCAAGGGAAGCATTAAGCATACATTTCTAAATTTTCTTGAAAACATCTATCTCTTTCTTACCAAGAAATTGAAGTGAGATTAAAAAAAAGAGAGACAGCTCATCTGAACAACGTCCATGAACTAAAGGTCGCCATTGGAAAAACCGACTAAGCTGCCCATACACGACCGAGCCATCCGATCCATTTGGCTCGGTTGGATTTCAGATTGGCTGAAAATCCAAATGGATCGGCACAAGACCGATTTTGGATCGACGCGGGGCCATTTGGCTCGGTCGTATATGGCCAGCAGAGAATATCAAATTGATATTCTCTGATGGCCAGCCTAACAACAAAACCTCGGGTGAAATAAAATTACCATCGAGATTTTATATAGGGTCCGTTACTAGTTTTTTGAAATAATGGAAAAAAGTAATTTATGTCACTTGCAAAATGCACTGCTCATTTGTTTGTATTGTAAAGTGTATGACCAAAACAATCGATTTAGAGCCGATTTTTCAATATTCAGTTAAACCTGAGATAGAACTTACTCTTCAAATAGGTAAAGCAAAAATTTGTTGCTGTTGCCATAGTATTTATTCCTCTGATAGTTTAACTGATGATTGAAAAATCAGCTTTTAATGATCTAAAGCAATAATATAAAAAATAAGAATAATAACTCGAGAAAATTTAACATAACAAGATTATTGAATATTATGTACACAGTAAATTATCACTGCCAAACCAATTGACTGATTATTATTATTGTATTACAATAATTGATAAATTGAATTTTTCTAAAAAAATAATTGGTAGAAAATATTGATGAAAAATAAATGTATTTAATAACAAAAAAAATCTCGTAAAATCTCGACTTTTTTATACAAGCCCATCGATGATTGTGTCATATTTTTAAGAAAATATGTCCAATATTTGTATGCATATAATTTTGACTTGGTGTTTTTTTTTTAATAATAATTAAGAGTGTTCTGTTATACTGTCTCCACCAAACCAAAATCTAAAATTTCAGCTGAAAGTTTCAATCTGGCGCGGAGCAGGATTTCATTAAGATTTCGTTGAAATCTAGAGTTTTTGTTGAAATTTCCATGAAATCTTGTTCCATACATTTAAAATTTCAAAAGTTTTCAACCGAAATCTCGGATTTCGTTTTGGTAGGAACATAATATGTAAATGTATGTAGCATTAAGCACTAACGAAATACGTAGACAAAAGAAATTAAATGAAAAATTATTTTTTGTTAAAAATATCTGTTATCATATGTGCATATGTATATATGTATTCAATACATATATACCTATATTATGTAATAGCTATAAATAATTTTGAAAAATGTAATGAATTAAATCTGTATAACTAAAATACCTAGGTACTATACATGTGTATGTATTTCTAATGGGGTGATAATTGCGCAAAACTTATGAACTATAATTTTATCCTATAAGTTTCAATTTTCCACCAAAAAATCTAAATAAATGGTTGTTGTCATCCCCAAAAATTTCAGACGCACGCCTAAAAAAGATAAAAATCAACAATCTTAAAGAAATCAAATAACCGTTACTTGCCTTAACGGCAAAATGTACACATTTTGGTTTTTGCTTATCTGTGGGACAATACCTCTTCAACGGTATATAATTCATGTAGTACGGTTAAGTACTTAATGAGAAAAGCGTACCGATAGTTTTTCCCAAGCGTATTAATATACAGTACAGTAGCGTATGCAGGATTTTTTTGAAGTGGGGGCTCGATCTCAATTTTTGTATACAAAATATTTTAATAAAACTATTAGCACAAAATTTGAAAGCTTTTTTAATTTTTAACCAGAAAGAAAGAAGCAAAATTTTAATAAGATAACGACAATTGAAAAACAATAAAATGCACGACTGGATCACACCTACTTGCTCGTATGTTCAAGCTGTGTGGAACTTAAGAACATTAAAAAATATTCAAGTAAGTAGGTTATTATAGAAAAAGTATAAAAAGCATTTAAATCGTTCTTTTAGTTGTATTAACAGCCTGATAAATAACTTAAAGATGAAAAACAAGTATGCCATTTGATCACTTGAAAACATATGAATACATAAACGCAAACAAAAAATTTTAAATCGTTGGAGCCGTTTTCTTAAAAAATAATTTTGTATATATAAATTTTTTGTAATATTTTTCCATGTCAGTTTTGAGTATATATTAATATACTTTAAAAATTGAAATTTCAAAATAGTTCATCAACTCGTTTTTGAAATTATGAATTTTCAAAAAAAAAAAAAATACTTTTAAAATCCAAAATTTATTTTTTCCAAAATTTTGGTACGCAGTATTATTTATGTTCTAAGAAAGCTTATGTGCAAATTCTTTTTTAAATCGATTGAGCGGTTAATGAGAAACTCAAAAAAACCGTTATATGGCAGGTACCGTTAATAAATGATCCAAATACAAACAGACAGACAGAATTGTGCCCCCACTTTTTTCGTGTTCTCTATCATCGTTATGTTATGTTTGATTGTTATCTCAAATTTTTGTTTGCACGATTCCAAAAGTTGCCCTATAGTTACGGTGACCATATTTCTGGGAGCAAAACCCGGGACAAAAAGTGATTAATTTAAAAACGTGTACAAAATTACTGGACTTTTTAATAATTTGTATGTAAAGTCTAAAATAAAAATTAAAGACAAACATAGTAACAGAAAAACAAATGAAAAAGAAAGGAACCATAGCAAAAACTATAATGTCTTCACAACATAACTAAAAACTTAAAAAAAAAACTACATTTTTAATTTCATATAACGTTTAGCCCAATTCAGGCTTTCGCGGTTGTTGCTAGACATAATTTCATTATTAAAATAAGGGCCAGTACAGAGTTAACTCTGAGTTAAATCGGAGTTTGCTAGACCTGAAAATAAGTCAACCCTGAGTTATTTCAGAAGCAGATGGAAGGTTTGGTCTCTGAGCCAATTTATCAAACTATTCGAGTTAATTTGGAGTTATCTCCAAACCACGAAATGTTATTCATACAATTTAAGTAACGTTAATTAGTCATTTCAAGCTAAACGCGTTTAGATGTAGAATAGTGACTACATATACCTATATATTTTTGTTTGAAATCTGAACGTAATAGATTTATCTTTTTCGTACTCTTTTTGACACAAGAGCATTGTAACTAAAATGATTCGGAAAATATTTTATGAATAACGTAGTAATAGAGAGTGTGAAAATACGGGACAAATAATCGACAAATATATGAATACGGGACACTTTTACGTCCCGGGTTTCTTAAAAAATAAACCGGGACAGGCTATAGAAATAAGGGACAATCCCGGGAAACCCGGGACGGATGGTCACCGTACCTATAGTACCTATATATTCAAAGTAAAAAATAGACCCAAACTATGAAATTAATTGTATTCATTGATCTATCTTTTCGAAAATAAGCTGAATGAGATGTTTCTTAAGCATTTTATTATTTATTTCTATAGTTTGAAATAGCAAACTTTCAAATTGGGCAATAGAAATTGGTGAAAATTAAGTCCTTATCTTTTTTTACCTGCAAATTGATTTACCACATCTTCAGGGATTACATTGATTTCTTTGTGATTATTTAACAAAGCTAGTCCATTAAGGGCCCGTTTGTTCACAGCTAATCATCTTTAATCAATGATAACTGTGACTGGTAAGCCCGCGAATATGCTTGTTAACGACAATTTTAGTCAAGGAATCCATAGTTTGAATTAATTAACTATCGAAATAGCTAATCAGTCAATATTGATGATCATTTAACCAGAGTTTGTAAAAAACTTATAGCAGATTCAACCCATTGTGAACAAATTGGTCCTAAGGTTGCTGTTTTGATATTTGGTTGGATTGAATCCGTAAGTATGGGTTATGAAAACGGCCAACAAAAAGAGAAAGTACGGACGTGGATTCTAAGCCGTCGAAACCTAGTGATTCTTATCACCGTATTACGAGCTTCTGAAAAGTCTATTAATCGGACGCCGTTATCATTTATCTCTTGGTGAAATCTGTGCTTACTAATTAATCTGCCAAAGGCATCTTTCTTTCCAATTTGGACTTTGAGGTTCCTGCGCAAAATGTTTACATCGTAAACCGGGCAGGCTCTGTAAGTTCTGTCCGGTAGGTCATAAAATTCATCTTTTTAGCTATAATGTAAGGGGCGTTTGCACATATAAGGCTTATATTTTTACAAAGATGTGGATTACAGCCAGGCGTTTAATTCCAACTTTCATTTTACTATCAGGCACAAATTGATAGACGGTATCGGAGAGGTCAGCTAATGGAAATGGAGAAGAAACATATGTATGATTACGAAAAATTCAATTCATTTGTATTTTTAAATAATTTTCATCAATGATAGAAATGATCAAGGTATTAAAACAAAATGTCTGTTCGCGTACCTCCCAAAACTACGAATTTCTACTTATTTAGCCCGAAGTTGTGTCAAAGCTCATATGAAAAAAATAAAATTCGTAGAAATTCGTAGTTTTGGGAAGTACGCGAACCGACATAAAATATATGTACAATTTCATTGAAGTCTGTTTACATAAACACGTGTCGGCGAGCACTAACAATTTGCTATACAAAATTCATGATACAAAATTCATGGATTTTTCACAGTCTTTTACTCAAAATATCGGTAAAATTTTAATAGTTGATGGAAAATCTTTAAACTTGGTACCTACATAATTTATAAAAAATAAGTTCCAATTTGTTTGTAGAATATTAAAAAAATTGTGAGAACCGGGAAGTTTGCGCTTGTGTATTTGATATCTGGCCAAAATTTCATTCTTATTGTCAGATGATATTTGTTTACGAAATTAATTGAGTTTGCTACACGATCTATTCTTAAAAAATAAAATTTTACAATTTAATTAGGCTTGTTACACTAGATCGTGACTACCCCTATTTTTTTCTATCTGCACTGAAATGCGTTCTTTTTCTAACCAAAGTTTACTATACTGCCGTCATAAGGAAAAAGGGCGTTTTTCCATTTTAGTAGTTTTAAGATAAATGCATTTAAATGATTTAGCTTTTCTCTCATTCAAATTAAATAATTTTGAAAATTTTTAACAACGATTTCTTATTAAGAAAAATTATGTTATTTTACTATGCGAATAAGTTATAGTAATTTTGGTGATAACTTAGAAAAATGAACTTGCAACTTTTAAGCTTAGATAGGCACATAACCAACATGCTTGAAAACTGCAATGATTTTAGTGTTTGTGATTTTTAGCCTTTTGCTGAAAATGTTTTGTTGAAAATGTGAGTTTTAAACTTTAAACAAATATATCTAATAAACTATTTAACGCTTAAAATTATGGTACTATCTAAATTTTTGAATTTTTGGCGTTTACACCCTTTTTTCTTAGGACGGTAGTATAGTAAACTATAATAGTCAAGGGCCTTAATTAAAATAAATTTCACTTATGAATAACAAATCCTTAACTCTAAGAAACTATTCGAGAGGTGTCTTTTTTTCAATAAAATTGTTTTTTTTTTCCCCAAGAAAGCCTAGTTTACAGTTCCCGTGCGCTAAAAAAAATAAATGCAAATATTCTCGCATGTCAAAAATAATTGAGGTGAAATGCAAAATTAATTGTTTGCATGTTTGGTTTACAGTTTGATTAAAAAAAACATTGCTGGCATGGAATGTCATACAAAACAAACCTAAAGGCATTATTTGCATGCAAATTGTTTTTTGCATCCAAAAATAATTATTTTCCATTTTTAGGCCTATAGTTTATAAATTAAGGGTAGCTCAATGAGTGGCTCAGTCCAAGGCAAACGTATTTTTTTTATTTTTTTTCGCATGGAAACTGTAAAAGTAGAAAAAAACTTTTAATATGGCATCTTAAAACTAGATTTCTATACTAATACTGCCATGTTAAGAAGAAAAACGTATCTTCATTTTTGGCTGCTTTGACTCAGGTCAGTTTTGACAACTTATTTATTATTTTATTGATAAGAAAGAAAACCGCTAAAAATGCTTGAGGAAAATGCCGTTTGTACAAAGAACCTGTTTTTAAGAAAAATGCAAGTATCTGTTTTTTTTTTTAAGAAAGTTACCACCATACTAGCACTTGAAGATCTGGCAAATAACAGAAAGTAAATTATTTGCTAGTATGTGTATGTACATATGTCTCAAAATGCCAGAAATGTATGAAGATTAGGGTGATCGTTGAAAAAGGGTCATCTCGGATGGACCTAAATCGAAGAAAAAAATCCCTAATTTTTTTCAGATTTTTATTTTCATCCCCTAGTCGCTGTAGAAGTAAATTAAATGTCCCTTCGCGTAAAATCGTGGGAAGTAGACAAGAAAAAAATGCTACGGAAAGGGGTAATGGGGGCTATCGTGGATAAAATTTCCCACGGAATTTCTCCCATCTTCTGGGAAATTTTATTCATATCTCCCCCCGCCTGGACGGGAAGGCAACTAAATAAAACAATTGCATAAAATAGAAAAAAATTAATTAAAAAACAACGGCGACACTTACTGTTAAAACTGTTCATCAAATAAACCTAATTTGAAAACAAGCCGTAAGAATTGACTTCTTGCTTTCCAAAAAGTTTCAAAGCATTTCTGCAGGGGCCTGTAACACAAATCTACAAGCTAATATTCTCTTTTTCTTTCTTGTCTTTAGGACTCACTGCGGTACTGATGGAGTCTTAAATTGCATCGACTCTGATGATAGGCAGATGCAAATATACCTAATATTAAAAAAAGAACATATCGATACCTTCCCGTTAGAATGTATTAAGCGACATTTAAAAAATTTTAAAGGCATCAAAATAAAGTCTGGTCCAGTTATTTATTTATGTATTTAGACGATTACAAAGACTTGGAACGGAGTTTTTTCTGTTTATTACTACAAAATACCTAAATAAATAACTGAATAAAAGATTTTTTTTTTAATTTTAATTTTTTTTTTTAAATGTCGCTTAATACATTCTTACGGGAAGGTATCGATATCCTCTGTTGCGGGGCATAATAAGGATTTCCAGGGGCCTATAACACAAAGCTACAAGTACTTGTAATACAATTCAATCCTTACATGTGTAGTAAATTTCTGTAACACAAAACTACAAGTCGGCTGGCTGTTCTATAATTGTAATGAACATTTATTACAAGTGGGAAATTTTTGAATTTCCCTCTTTCTGTAACACAAAGCTACAAGTGTAAAGAAAAACCAAATCTTACTTGTAGAATAATCGATGAAATCTGACAGGTGATCCCAGACTTGTAGGGTGCAGAAGATATATTTAAATTAGGTGATAAGAACCAAAACTCGCCATATCCATTGTAACAAAACCGAGGTGTTATCGGCAGAATTCTCAAACTGGAACTATGGCATACGTCGTAAAAAGTGAGGAACAACCAAGCCCATAGTCCAATCTGAGAATCCTAACCTCTCCCTCCTTTACCACCGTTACAACCCCATGCTTACAGGAGCATGAGGCTGATCCGGGCAGCAGGAAGGAGAGGGTGTCCAGGCTACGGCAGCTTGGCATGCTTGCATAAAGCTCAACCTAGCTCGTCGGAGGGGGGGGGGTTCTTGCAACTGTAGCACTGTACCGTCGTTACGACTTCATGCCAGTTAAATATCGTAGAAAAGAAAATCGGTTTCAAAAAAAAAAACTCTGAAACCCGAAATCGTCCAAAAATGTGGAGTGTGATCCCTATAAGGGGGGAGGGTCGAAGATGTTAATGACCCTCCGGAGGATTTAGCCCACCCTTGTATCTCAGTGATACCACCATGGCCATGGCCAATGCCCTACCAACCCAAATTATCTTTTCTCAGTACCCAGATTTTTCGCCGCCCAAGGCAAAAATAATATTTGCCGCCCTTTGTAATGACACCTTATAAACCATATGTCACTGCAGAGATAGAGCGATTTTTAACAAAATTTTAAAAAAAGAGGTTATAATTTTGATCGATATGAATGCGATATGCGATGTGGTTGGAATTGTGTGATAGTCACATCAAAATGTTAGTAAACTAGGGCTTCTAAACAGGTTTATCAAATTGTATGAGTGTATTGTGTGTACAATGTACTGTACATACATAAAGAATTTTAATAATTTTTTTTCCTGACCATAAAAATCTATAAACATCGGTTCAGTAGTTTAGAAGATAAAGATTAAAATGCTTAAGATCGGTTTGTATCTTTTCTGTCATCGACTTACTAGAAATAATTGTTGTCTTCTGTTTAAATGGAAATAATTTTGTTGTTTTTTATTGCAAAAAATACGCAGTAATTATGTAAACCACAAAAAGAATAATCCCTAGAAATATTTAAAAAATTAGTCAAACTATTTTTGGGAATATTCAAGAATCAAACTGAAAAACGTAATTCCTCCCCATTTTTAAATTCCAAAATCCATCCTCTAATATCTTTCTTAAATAAAGTTGTTTATTTATGCGTTTTTTGAAAAAAAAAATAATTAACAAAAACTTTTGGCTTGTGGATTTATTACAAACAAAAAATTTTGAGCTAAACATTTTTTTTCTTCTAAAAAACTTTGTTCAATATTTTGTTTAATATTTGTTTTAGGTATTCAATGATCTGATAAGTCAGTTCTTACGCTATTACTTATAGCTGTATACAAACATGCTTAAATTTATTAAATTTCGGAATCCAGAAACAACTTCGCAAATGTTTTTCTTATAATACTATTTTGCAAAAATAATATTCTGCATGTAGTTTGGTCGGATTGATTGAAATTTAAAAAATATGTGTATTATACAAGCTTTTCCATTCGGTATTTTTTGAGAATTAAGGTCGCAACCGGGGAAAAAATCTGTCCCGACAGTTGATTTTATGCCTGAAATCCGGAACATCTCGGGTAAATCGGAACGTCTGACAACGCTAATAACTATTATGCTTCACACCAAATTATAACAAATTATACAAACCATTTAAGCTTATGACAATTGGAGTAGGAAATGACACATTGTTAAAAATCCAAACAGAGTTGATATTGAAATTTTATCACATTCGTTCAGAGTAAGTTTTTAAATGTTTGTTGGCCTTTTATTTTTCAGCTTCATGAGCAATATGAACAGTTTGTCAATGAATAGTTTACTGAAAGGCCTATTCTTTATTAAAATATTATTTATGCCTTGGTCAGTTACAAAATTCATAAAATAATTTGTTAGTAGCTACCAACCAGCCTTAATTTTCAATTTTGCCGCCCTCAACTTTTGCCGCCCGGGGCAAAATGTCCGGCTCGCCCCCCCATAGATCGGGCCCTGAGGCTAGTCGGCAGGTGAATTAAAAAAATTTTGTATAATGCAAAAACATATGTACTTAATAGGAAAATTCTGCAAAGTTTTATGATTGGAAATGGAGCATCTAGAATTAGTGATCTTCAGCTGCTATTTTAAAAAGACGCTTTAACAAGTTTCTCCACAAAGACACATCGTATAAGAAAGTTGTTAGGATATGTTTGTAGAAATTTTAAATAAGTAGGTACCTTTCTTTAATTTGAATATTTTTTGTAGGATTTATAAATACTCATCCTACAGTACTTTGTCTAACTTAAGACAGCCGTATACGTCCGAAAAGTTATTGATAAACTTTGTAGGTTACTGTTGTCCTTAAATTTTTTAACTTGATCAACGGAATTAGTTGTCCAAGATTTGATTAACTAGACTAGACTGTCTGTTTTTGACACTAACGTAAGATCCATGCGAAAAATATATGGACAAAATTGAAACAAAAGGGCGCACAGTGGTTCCCAAGTGGAAAAAAACCCTATTTTGAAAGAAATTTACATGGAAAATTCAATCTGGTTTTTCGATTCTAGATATACAAAAATAAAGAAAACCGTTAATTTTATATTTTTATATGCCTCAGGACCGCAGTACAGTTAACACAAAGTAGCTACTTTCTATATTTCTGAAATTTCAAGTTTTTTTTCAGTAGTTTTGATATGTATATTTTTTGAAAGAAGGAGCACTTTAGGTTGAAATAAAAAATATTATTTTATTAATTGTATATTTTTCTTTAATATTACATTTACGGTTTATCAATTTTGGCTTTCTATGTAAAATATATGAGTTTCAGCTGGAACACCTCCTGCAACTTGTTATTTCTGCTTTTTTTGGTCTATAAAAGAAGAGCTAAGCGTTTCTAACTCTAGAGTGTAGAGTCTAAGATTTTTTTCTAGCTTGTGCTATATACTATTTGTCATATAAAACAAAAGGTCACTTTTAGTCACTTTGCCGTCAAGAAGGTTTTTAGTGTAAAAACTCGTACTGTCTGAACAGTGCTTCAAATCGAGTTTTGGTTTTACCGTTACACAGCTATTTCGGTTGAAAAAGTTTTTACATAATAGAAGATCAATAACACCATCGTAACAATTGCGTTTGAGCTTTGGTTAGGTAAAAATCAATTAGGAAAGTGCCAGAATGGCTTTTTTTGTCATTGAAAACGACATAAGTTTTTTCACACAGTAATTTAAAATGAGTTCCCTTGCTAACTAGCTAACTATTGTTATTGTAGTCACGAAAATACTTTACTAACTATTATAGTAAATGAAAAAAGCTTTCCAACGACATAATGCCTTGGCGTTAATGGTTAAACTAATGTAGCTTTCACACATTGCCCATACGCCATACCTCTAGTTCTATAAAACATTTTTTGTACATTAAAATGCAACAAAATATTACTAGGGTGCGAATAATTTTGTTCAAACTGTTATATGAGCTGACCTGTTATAACAGCTATTGCAGGATGTAAAAAAAACCTTTTCAACGACATATATCTTCTTTATAGTTTTCATAGTTTTGCGCACACTGTATACATTTGCTTCATACTCAAATGCACCCAACAACACATTCTTGTTCAGCGATAAACTTTTTCACACAGTGATTTGAAATAAGCTTCGATAGTTAACTTATTATTAGGTGTGTTTTATTGGAAAAGCTACCCGCAGCACAGTGAAATTTTATATGAATTACAAAAACAGCATTGCCAGCAAAATCGCTGCCGATAAAAGTTAAAGTAGAATCTCGCTGCCGATAAATTTTTGACGTTTGTTCGAGTATCGAACTCAATTGAATAGCATTTTTGTGTGTCGTCATTGGTACGACTGGTACTTTTATGTGTCTCGAATTCTCGATGGCTATGTTCGTAGAGTAGAATTATGTTGAATGAATGGCCCTATTTAGACTGTAACTTTTCACTTCGTCAAGACCATGTTTTTGTAGAAGAAATCGGTGAAGAGAAAATTTCACCCATAAATTTACGTCATGGTGGCATAGTGAGCAATTACAGTCTAAACAGGGTCGTTTGTAAGTGCATGGTTGTTTTGTTTTACCTTTTCGACAAAATGAAAAAATGATCCTATCCTATGCTATGCTAAAAAAAAAAACGCTGCCTTAAATTAGTTTAAGCCTAGTTTATAGTTCCCGTGCGCGAAAAAAAAATCATTGCAAATCAATCAAATCGCATGTCAAAAATAATTGAGGTGAAATGTAAAATTAATTGTTTGCATGATTGGTTTACAGTTGCATGCAAAAAAAAAACTATGCTTTCATGGAATGTCATGCAAAACTATGGACCGGCAATTCATTTGCATGCGAAAAAAAGTGTGGTGAATTAAATATTTTTTTTTTGATGGTCGGTTTATACTTCCGGAAAAAAAAATATTCACCTAAAGGCATTTTTTGCATGCAAATGGTTTTCGCATCCAAAAATTATTATTTTCCATTTTTAGGCCTATAATTTGTCAATTAAGGGTAAATTAATGACTCAATGGGTGGTTTAGGCCAAAGCAAACGTTTTTCGCCTTGAATATGGGCAATTCCATGGTAACTCACGTTACATTTGGGAGAGTTTCACGTTCTCTTTCATTAAAATTTCCATACTTATATAAATATAAATAAAACAAAATATAAACTCTATACATGGTAATGATTTCGACTTCTAGGAAAAAATAAAATCTTTGGGAAAAATAAACTCTTTCTTAGTAAAAAATACTAAAAATACATGTTGGTAATACTAAAAATACATGTTGGTAACTCACGTTACCATATTTGGACACGGGTTTTTTAGCAGTACTATGCATATTTTCTAAAAATTAAACAAACCGATAAAGGTTAACAGGTTTGTTGCATTAGATATAAGAATTTATCAGCCTATTTTTATCTGTACACAAATTTTAAATTATTGAAAATATTTTATACAAATTTAATAAAATACGTGGTAACTCACGTTACAAAAAGTCGGTAACTCACGTTATTTCACGCTTTTAATTTAAAAATTTAGGGCTAAGCCTTTTATAATTTTATTTTATTTTTAGCCGTATGCTTATTACTTGTAGGATATTTTGTAATTCTAATTTTAAAACTAGCAAACAATAGAAGGGGGCGAGACAAATTTTCCATTTTTCTATCTTCATGTCCACTTTTTCATGGAATTACCCATATTATTCAACTTGGTGCGCAGAATAGGTGGAAAATCGTTTTGAAAATTTTGATTTTTTTTTTCGCATCGGAACTGTAAACTATGCTTTAAAGTGCAAAATTTAGCATTTTTATTTATAAGTGACAAACAAGATATATTCTGCTGACTGTCAAACGATAATTCGCAAACCACAACATCAAGACGCATTTCACAAAGCATTTTTCTTCACATTTTCTTCTATAGGCAACCAAACAAATTACTCAAGGGAATGGAAGGTCAAAATTCACGATCATTCCCATTTCAAAATTCACTATTCGCAGCTCATATGAAAAGCTCTTCTTGTAAACCTTTGGTCTATAGGGACCAGTTTGTATAGACATGGTTCAAATTTTGATCCGATGCTCAGCAATTTTAAGTCACTGCTTTTGGTGGAAAGGCTACTTGTACAAATGTGGTTCAAGCTTTGATGCGTGGTTCAACTATTAGCTCACTGATTTCGGCAGTTTAACAGAGGTTCAATAATGGTCAAGCTTGAAATTGTTATTACAACATACTTGAACCTTGGAGTCATCGTTGCACTTCAGTAGATCCGATAAAATCGATGAGTCACAAATGCTGAACCATGGATCAAATTTTGAACCAGTTAGTACAGCTGAAACTAACTGAAGTTCAAGGAAGGTTCAGACTTATTTGGCTACTAATGTACTCAGTTAATCCGGTAAAATTGGTGAGTTAATAAATTTCCAGTGGAAAACTAGGTAAATGCATTAAAACGACGACTTTTGAGTCATGACTTTTTTCAAAATTAAATGAGTGCAATTGAGAAAACAAAATTTCATTTCACTTTCACAATATTAAATTTCGAAAAATTTCAACTAAAAAGTCTTCGTGTAATAGCAGACTAAATCTTGACTTTTTTACTTTGACCATAGTCTACCAACACACCCCTACCCCTTTTCTTTTCTTTTATAGCTGCAAAATCAATTTTCGTATCTGAAAATGGCAAATAAAGAAAAAAGGGACACAAACATTTGATTGAAAACATTAATTATATAAATATATAGTTATATTTCCCATTTAACTTGCAAATATGTTAGTTTATGTTAATAATTTTGGTTTATTTCTACTTTTAACTTTCACAAAATTCACTTTTGTGTCGTGACAGCTGTTCAGGCGTACCATATTGCAAATACAAAAATATAGGCCGCTGCGGATGCGTTTTTATTGAAATTTCTCACTGTACTATATATAAAATCCCAAAAAAACACGCCTATTGTTGCACATAAGAAAACCTTTCCATCGACATTATTTAATATGTCTCGTCGTTATTGGTCTTGTATACCGTTTTTTGAATCTGAATACTACATGTCAAATATCAACAAGATCGGTTTATCCGTTTGGTTTTTATAGAATTATTTCCACTTGGTCCATAAAGAAACCATTGTGGGGCGTAACGCCAAGGAGGGCAGCTAGATGCGCTTCTGTATCTATTCCATCTAAATGACTTTAGTCCATGTGGATTGGTATTCCAACATTCCGATCATTAACTATTTTAAGTGAATTCCATTCATACTTTTTGGCAATTGAAATCTTACAGTTTGACGAAGATTTGAAAAAAATGTGAGTTAAAATTTTAAAAATTTTGTTTGCCCTTCAATTTCAATTTATTTAGAGTTATACGAGTATATAGTTCATATTAAAACAAAAATGTATATTACACTTTTCAAAGAAAACAAACATTAAACGTTACCGCTGATTTTTACATTTCAAAAACGAGTTCGAAGCGAATTGAAATTCTTTTTCATTTCATTTAATGAATATTGCTCGCGGGAAGAGTTCCCTAATCTTTCGTTAGAGCACAAAGGAAATCACAACAGAAACTAAGATCAAAAACCACTTCGTCTTAAAGCAGTCTTTGAAATCGTCAAAATATCTTTCGGCACACGAAAACAATCTGATATCAAAACATAAGTTTCAATTTCAAAAACAATATTTTGATATTATCATGCAAACTATCCATATCAAAAGTATTCAGCCCGATTTCCTATAGCATCCGTCGAGCTGTGAGCGAAACAGACTGAATTTTGACATTTTTACTATGAGCTAAATGTCAAAAATGAGCCTGACTCATTCGTCGGATTGTGTTATCAGGGTGATTTTTTACACCGGAAGCTGAGTTTTTAAACCAAAGCCCCAAAAGCTATACGGGCTCGGCTACGTCCGAAAAATATCAAAAGGAGTTGAGGAAAAAGGTAACATTGATTTATTATGTCAAACTTAATTTGATCTTTAAGAAATATCGATACCCAAGGAAATTTAGGTAAAAATAATAGCATGAAAGTCAACCTCACTAGTTTCAATATAAGGACTTGGAAAAAAACACAGCATTTATAGGTATGCATACATACTAGCCCCAAACTAGTTATTTCTTAAGTCCGATTCCTTAACGGCTTGGAAAAAACAAAGCTTACATACAAATTGTTTAGCCCCACGCTCCATTTTTCCCTGGACTTCGGAAAACAATAGCTTTCATGCTAATTTTTAGCTCTTGCTTCTTATTTTCGTCGGATTTCTTTAATGCCTGGAAAAAACACAGCTATTATGCAAATTTGTTAGCCCTATCCAGTGTTATAGCTTTCATCAGATTCCCTTGCAGGCTTAGGAAAACGTTTCGTAAAGGTTTAGCCCCAAGTCTCAATTTTTCGTCTAATACATTTAGGGCTTGAAATAAATAGAGCCATTTGATTTTTTATATAATCGCCTTTTTTCATTCAAATCGTTTGGGGCCCCAAAAAAAAAACACAGTTGCATATAATATGTTCAGCCCAACAATTCTTTCAATTTTCCTAGGGCTTGGAAAAATACAGCTCACATGCTAATTTTGTAGCCACAATCTTAGTTTTGTTTGTTTTACTCTCTTCTGAATCAGCCGTGGGGGGGGCTTCAGCCCCTATAGCCCCCCCTCTGGATCCGCCACTTACCATGGCTACTGCGTCCTCCAGGTTTGCGCAGTAGCCCCTAGCCTTGCCTTATGATTAATTCCAGCTTACCCAGTCCTCTTTCTATCTCGTCTTCCCTCCCTCTGTGGGCCACCACCACCTCTTACCGTTCGTTTAATCTTCCATGATTACTATATGACTAAAAATGCTAGAAACAACTTCCGAACTAATTAAAACCAACAACAAGGCACGAATCTTTCCTCGGAATGATAGCTCCTCAATTCCAAAATCAAAAAAAGTGGTTAATCATTATATAAATTACAATAGCTCTTTTATTGTTGGCCAGAATATTATTTATAAATTTAGAATCTAGACTTTTAATAATTTAAATGAATCCAATAAACCAATAATGTGTACTTATTTTACTAAGGGTGGCAATCATGGAATAAAGTTTACAGTGAATTTTGATACAAATTTAATAATTAAATTGTACATACAAAAAATAGGTAGGTTTTAAATTGTATATACAAAAATATAGGTAGGTTTTAAATTGTATTTACATATATAGGTATTATATATGTATGTATGTAGTTAGTGAATTGTGCTTTTGTTTAATCAATCTTATTTAATTGTTCTTATAGCTAGATATATTTGTAATGGTAGATTCAGGTTTGTTTCCTGTTTTTTTGCATAGATGTGATATTGATACTTTAATTTTATTATATAGTAAGATAGCATATGTCAAGGTAGGTAAAATATAAGTAGGTTCTTCAATTTTCAATCACCCAAACCAAAACAACAACAAAAAATCATATAAATAAGTTCAATATAAAAACAAGCAAAAAAAACTTACTCTGATATCCGCCAAGGTAGTGCACCACATTGGAGATGATGATATTTATTGTTTTGGCTACTTTCTAGCCGTCGCGTCGACGCACTGGTGAAAAAAAAAAGAATTAGAATTTTGTTTTGGTTTTTGGTTAAGGGTTAGTTGGAATAACTTAGCACAATATTCTCTTTCGATTTAATTTGTAATTATTTTTCTTTTCTCTCTTTTTTTTTGTTAAATACTCGTAATATAAATTAGCAAATTTAATTTCCTGTTGTTTAATTTGATCAAATTAACCTAATATTTACTGGCCACACTGTATTAAATTTAATTTCCAATTTTCTTTTATACTCTCACTTACATTAAACACCAAACGGAACACCTGACACAATAGGAGCGAGGGGGTGGGAAAACACGAATAGGGCAGTCGGAATATGGTAGGTACACTGAGAATAAATTTACTTAACACAGGTAAATCCGCTGGTCAATTGATGGTCACAGGTGAGTATTCACTTTACAGACTGCTACCCAGAGATGAGAAATTGGAAGATATTAAGTTTAGTCACAGTACATATATATTAAAGGTAATATCTTCCGCGTTTTCATTTTCGTTCAAGTTCGCGCATGTGTCAAAATCTCAGAGACCCCTGTCAGTTCATTGTGTGTGTACTGTGACATTTTCAACACTTTCCAAATTTAACATTTAGATTTTCAGTTTTCTCAATTTTCCAAGCCTCTGATTGGCCAGAATTCAGAAATCTGAAGATTCAGTACTGAAATTGAGGCATTGTCAATTTGACAAGGTCTCTGAGAATTGATTTGTTTTTTATGTTCAGTATCTGACAACCGATTTTTGAAAACATGCGCAATATATTACCTTTAATATGTGTACTGTGAAGTTTAGTTACTTCAGGGGAGTCTATCTCTATTGTCTTTAATTTTCCAGGTGAATATATAGGCACAGGTAGGTTTTATTATTTTTTTTTTCAGATTTTAACTTTTATTTCAGGTTTAATATAAGTTCGTATCAGTAAAGCTAAATGATAACGTTTCCCTTTATTTGTTTTTTTGTTTTCTTTTTTTTTCAGGTTCAGGATCGTTGGTTTTATATATGTATATGTGATCGTTATGGCAGATGCATGGGTTTTTTTTTTGTAACAATAAGTTTTTATTGCTTTTTTTTTTGTTTTCTATTAAGGTTTTAGTTTTAACTAATTCTTGCACACAATTGATTGTTTTTTTTTTTTTTTTTAAGTTTTAGATTTTAACAAAGGGGTAGCCCGTAGACAGGAGGTGCGCGGCTCCTTGTTTTTTTTTTTAATAGACTGTCGTTATTGATTTCTGGTTTTATTTAATATAACTAGTATTTTTTTTCTGTTTTATTAGTTTTCAGCAATTCACATTAGGGAATAGAGCAAACTTTCTTTTTAATTATCTTTTGCGTGATTGAAACGCGACGAAGGTACATAGGTGTTAACAATCCGCATTTAATATGTACTTTTTTGTTTTTTCACGACTAATTCTTTTGGATGATTGCCGACCCGCACTGCTTGAAATAGTAAAACGAGCTTTCACAGCAACAAGTCCCTCTTCCTTTTTATTATTATCATTTGTACTACTGATTATTATTAAGAATGATATTATAATTCTACTTATGATTATTATTCTAATTACTATTATCTTTTATTATTGTTATTTATTATTATTATCATTTATTATTAATTATTTTACTACACTCCTATTCCTATATATATTATTTTAGTTTTATGGAGGGACGTTTCCAACACCATTTCAGAAAAACTCTCGAGAACCAAATTTAATTGTTTAATCTTTAATAACTTAAATGAGAGTAGTTAGAAAATAATTTTTTACATCCAATCACAGATTTTGAAATCTTTTTGTTGTGGTTTAAGGAAATTTATATTGAAAGTTTTGTGACCCTTATTCAACGAAATATAAGTTGCTTGAACATTTGTCATTAATAATGTAATAATGTTTAATGTAGAAATCTACATACATATATATTTTATATAATGTGATATATATATTTTATATAAATCTAATAGTATTATTACTTGAGGAAAAAGATACGATTGAAGCAAGAAGTAAATTATTCCCTCATCATTGCTTCACTATTCACTCTCAACTCACAGCAGATAGTAGGGGAGCCCACTAAGGGATTTCGGGATTTACTCGAGCGCGTCAGATTAGTATAAGTGGGGGTACCTTGCACCCTGCTGAGTATCTCCACCATATATCAGTCCTCTATGTAGGGCCGGGCGCCTAAGGCAGGTTGTCAGATTAGTAAAAAAAAAATCGATAGCTCGAAATACTCGAGCGCGTCAGATTAAGATAGGGTAGGTTAATTACATGCTGAAAAGTGTGTATTTCAATAATCTGACAATTTGAGTGTGACCTAAGGTAGTGGGAGGGTTACAATCTTGCAAAAAAAAATTGTCACCTGGACATTCTCGAGCGCGGTTGAATTTTTTTTATTGTGAAGCAACTAATTCTAAAATAACGGGAAAAGTATAATCTGCCATTTTTCTCGTCCCGGTTTGGAGGTAGAGGTGATTTTCGAAAAAAACGACTTAAGATTTTATAAAAAAACCCAAAAAAAATGTTTGGATAAATTTTTCTCAATATTTTGTGGAATAAAAAACTAAATTTTTTTTTTGTGGTCAATGCTTGTATTAATTTTGAATCGAACACAAAAAACCGGAAGCTTTTATGTCTTCTAGTTTTTAAGAAAATTGTAAATTATTGATACTACTTTTTTATGAGATTATTATATTATATCATTTTGAAGCTGTTCCCATTAGTAGCTATTGACATTGGAAACAGAGAATACATTCAAAGTTATAAAATGCAAACAAAATTTGGCAAACACCGAACCTCGCACATACCCCAAATCCTATAGTGCGCCCAAGCAGGGCGGTTGCATACATAATCTTACTTCTAAAACGCAGCCGTAATGCTGGCAGTGCAAGCAAATTACAAATATCTCAAAAAAGTAGTATCAGTAACTTGCAATTTTTTCAAAAACTAGAAGACACAAAACCTTCCGGTTTTTGTATTCGATTTTAAATTAATATGAGCATTGACCACAAAAAGAAAATTAAGTTTTGACTTCACAATTTTTAAAAAAATTGATCTCAACATTTTGTTTGCGTTTTTTATCAAAATTTAGAGTTTGTATGCGAATATTTTGAAAACTATTGACATAAATAATTTAATTTAAATGTAAGATAAAAGAACAGATTTTTGGCTTTTAAAACTGTTATTGTTTTGAATTTTAAGTATTGTCGCCGATTTTTAATATTTTTTTTTTCATTTAGGTCGTTTTTCTCGAAATTGTCTCTACCTCCTAAACGGGGCGACATAGATCCCCCCTCCCATAGTAAGAAATGCTTGTATGTACATATTTGACCCTTCTAAAAAAAAACCGTTTTCAATTTCTGGCGCCCAAGTTATTACACTCTCCCCAGTGATTGAAAAAATCATCACATTAAGAAAACCCCTCCAGATAATCGTCAGATTAAGGTTCAGCACATGTAGGACATCAAGTTGAACCACATATATCAAAATCTGACGCGCTCGAGTATTTCAAAATGGCGATTTTTTTTTGCATTTTCAAGAAGCTGCCGCAAGCTTGCGTCACTTCCGAATCGTCAGTCTTTTGAATGTGAGCATCCTTGGGAGTCACTTAACATCCCCTATTAAAATCTGACGCGCTCGAGTAAATCCATTTGTTTTCCAATTTCTACACTCCCATACAGCCACCCCCACCACGCAATCCGGCAGATTAACAAACCATAGTACTATCATGAAGAATTTTTTTTAGGAGAACATACTGCCAGTGGGGGCGCCACATTCAACCAAAAATTGTGTGGTTTGGATATGTGGAGACAAAAAAACACAAGCAGTAAGAGCAAGAGGATTGTATTATTTCCATTCCGGTAAGAAATAAAGGGAGTAAGTGAGACAAGCAAATCAGCTGCTTATGAAATGCAATGTCATTGTCAAGCAATAGAAAATGTAAAAATGTTTCCCGTATTCCTTTGAATTCAACAAGATTTGTTGTTTTATTCAGGAAATATACTTTGTATGAAAAGATAAATAGAACAAGGGGGTGAAAGAGATACCTGTGTGAGCTGCTTGCGTCGACGTCGGTGTATGTCGCAGCAACGACGAGAAAAACTTTTTTTGACAGATTTTGTTGTAGACGATGTGAAAAGAGAAACATAGGTATAACTATAGGTATATTTTCTCATATAGTTGAGGGTAGGTTTTGTTTTTGTGTTTGATTTAAAATTTTCAGAGGATAGGCATATTATCTTTTGGTAGGTACATAATAGAATTTTCCTTGCATGACGGTAGGCATAGCTTTTGGTGGGTATTTGAATTTTGAATTGTAGTATGTATTTTGGACAAGGAATACACTCTTGCTGCCTTCCTAGATATTGAAGGAGCATTCAATAATGTGGAAAATGATGCAGTTAAGAGAGCCCTTGTAGAGCTGAATATAGAAAAGTCAATTATAAATTGGACTATGTGCATGTTAAAAAACAGGCATATTAATACAGAACTTGGAGAATCACGTTTAATAGTATCCACATCCAGAGGAACACCCCAGGGAGGGGTGCTTTCTCCGCTTCTTTGGATACTAGTCATGAACGAAATTCTTGTAAAATTAAAATATAGTGGAGTCAAAGTAGTAGCTTATGCAGATGACCTAGTACTACTTGCGACAGGTAAATTCCCATCCACTATTAGTGAACAAATAGAATATGCCCTGTTGTTGATGTTGATTGAAAACACAAAATTCGAACAATATTCAAAATAATATTGAAACTGTCACTATTTTTCGAGTCAATTTTTTAGAAAATTATCCCTCCTGTCTAAAAACGGAGGGAAATTAACGCCACTTCCAATACAATTTTTCCCCAGCCTTTGTCGCATCTTTTGCAAATCAACCTACATAATACATTATACATATGTATATATTGTAATAACTTTCCATATTTGAACTATAACGACTCCGAAATGCAAACAAACGGACACAGTAAAGCTTACGGTCGCAGTGCAAACATACCCTTATTAGCTATAATTATAGCAACTCTCAAACGAAGGAAGCGCCATCTGCCGGATTATAGCAGATTTACCAGCTGTCAAATAAAAGCTTTAGGAAGGGAATCGAGAGCTTGGAAAACAAGTATAAAAGGCACATGTTTGAACGCCAGCGACAGTTTGTTTTTAATCGTGAATGAATAAAGTTGGTTGTAATAAAAGTGAAAAGTAAAGTTTGTGAACTAATTCAGTGGTGAATAATAAATCGTTTTGTTTGTAGTAAGAAAAGTAAAGTGTTTTATTTTGTGAAATAAATAAGTGGACGTTTTGAATAAAGTAAATAAGTTTTATTAACGAACCTGGGAAAATATTACATTGGTGTCAGAAGTGGGATAAAACTTATTTTATCTGTGCACTCAGTAAATTTATTGTGTGAATAGTGAAAAAAAAAGACAATGGGTAAATCTTTGAATGATTTAAATTTAGTGGAACTTAAGGCAGAACTGAATAAGCGAGATCTTCCTACTGCTGGAACAAAGAATGATCTTATAATTCGTCTGCAAGAAGATTTGAGAAGATGTGGAAAAAACCCGGACACGTTTATATTCGACATTGAAATGGAAGAACAGCAAGAACAAGTAAGTACATCGGGCATGACCAATATGCTGTCTCAGCTGCTCGCGAAATTTGAAGAACAAAAGAATCTTCTAGAACATCAAAGCCAAGAACAAAAGAATCTTCTAGAACATCAAAGCCAAGAACAAAAGAACCTTCTGGAACGTTTCGAACAGCAAAGCCTAGAGCAAAAGAATCTCCTAGAAAAACAAGAAAAGAATCTTCTTCAACAGTTCCAAGAACAGACAAATCTGCTGGAAGGTAAGTTAGATGCCTTTGACAACAGAATTATTGCCCTTGACGAGCGTGTCGATAAACAATTTTCGAATGTCGATAAACAATTTTCGACTGTCGTCAAACAATTTTCGACTGTTGAAGCAAAGTTCGAATGTGTGGAAGATAAAATCGAATCCATTACAAAAGAATTAGATAAAGTTAAGAAAATGAAGGTTCGAGAAAGTTCTGGCGACTGTCCAAAGAAAAAGGAGATGCATCAGCCAACCTTCGATGGGCAAACTTCTTGGTCAATCTACAAGAAGCAGTTTGAGGCAGCCGCAGCAACAAATGGCTGGGATGAGGAAGACAAATGCATAGCTCTAACTCTTGCCCTCAGAGGACCGGCGGCTGAGCTGTTACAAAGCATACCAGCAGATAAAAATGGCAACTTCAGTGCTCTTGTTCAGGCCATTGACAAACGTTTTGGAGATGGCCATATGCAAGAAGTCTTCCGCATTCAACTCAATTCCAGAGTCCAGAAAAGAGGAGAAACTCTGCAACAACTCCAAGCAGATATCGAACGGTTGGCGCACCTGGCATATCCGGCTACAGGGGACGAAATCATCAACCAATTCGCAACAGAAGCCTTTGTCCGTGCTGTATCTGATATCAACCTTCAGCGAGCAATTCGAACTGCTGGCAAACGCACGCTTCCTGAAGCACTAGCATTCGCCCTCACTATGGAAGCAGCAGAACAGGCTTCTCAAGGAGTCCATCGGGTAAGAGAAATTGAAATTGAGGAGTGCTCTTGCCAGAGAACAGCATTCCAAAGGAACCAGCGCGATGGACCTGCTCGATGCTGGAATTGCAACAAAACCGGGCATCTCCAACGCCAGTGCAGATTGCCACCTAGAAGATCTGCATGTCAAAATTGTGGAAGCAGAAATTTTAACAACAACAATGTCAAAACTCCTACTCGGCCCGTTTCTCAACCGGGAAACGAGTAAGAACCAAATTCGAGGGGCAGAAGCTGGTTTCTGGTATCGATGGCCCCAGAACCACCATCCAGGTCTCACACACGAAACGAAACAACAAAAGTCTGACTGTGGAGGCAACACTAAACGGCAAGAAGCAAGTGGCTACGATCGACACCGGTGCCACTGCCTCCATTGTTCGAAAGGGCTTGGTGAAGATGACATGGCTGCATAACACCAACACTTACCGTCTGAAAACAGCAACAGGAGAGGCAGCCAGAGTGTATGGGGAGGTTCGTCTTACAATCCGTTTGGCAGAACTGGAGTTTTCACATCTATTTCTGGTAGCAGATATATGTGACGAGTGCATCGTTGGAATCGACTTTATGAAAGAGCATGGAGTAATTCTCGATATCGGAAAGCAAGTTCTCAAATACCGAAATGTGGAAATTCCTATGATTTATGGCAATGAAAATTCATCAACTCTGAGAACTGTCATAAAGGAAGATATTTGCCTGCCACCTTCTTCAGAAGTGTTCGTTTGGACAAAAATAAAGGGAGATTTGGGTAGCCATCGATACCTAATGGTGGAGCCAGACTCTGAACAGTTTTCTCAAAACATCATCCTAGGGAAGACCCTTGTGGCGCCAAAGAACAACATGGTGCCCGTACGGATACTCAACATCAAACCGTACGAGGTCAAGCTTAGAAAAGGAGAAGTTGTTGGAAAATGTGAATCCGTATCCGCAATAACTAAAATCACAGAAGTTGATACACAAGAATATGTGGACCCCAAGAAAGTGAACACTATGAAGTCAAACATTCTCAAGTCTTCAAAATTAAGTGAATATCAGCTTAGTGTTGCTGGAAGCCTCCTTCACGAGTACGCTGATCTACTCTCTTCACCCGATGGGCAGTTTGGTCGAACACAACTGGTGCAGCATCGAATCGACACAGGAGACGCAAGACCTATTCGACAACCAGCAAGACGTCTCCCATTAGCCAAACAAGCCAAAGTTGAAGAGATGATATCGACCATGAAGAAAGATGGGCTAATCGAAAACTCTAAAAGTCCTTGGGCATCCCCAGTTGTTCTTGTCAAAAAGAAAGACGGAAGTACTCGATTTTGTGTGGACTATCGGAGGCTGAACGATGTGACAAAGAAAGACAGCTACCCTCTGCCAAGAATCAGTGATACTCTGGATGCGATGGAAGGAGCTGAATGGTTTTCAACATTGGACTTGAAGAGTGGCTACTGGCAGGTAGAAATCCATCCAGAAGATCGAGAAAAGACGGCTTTCTTCACAGGAAATGGTCTGTGGCAATTTAAAGTGATGCCTTTCGGACTATGCAACGCTCCGGCAACATTTGAGCGTTTGATGGAATGCGTTTTACAAGGACTTACTTGGAAATCTTGCCTAGTATATTTGGACGATGTCATTGTTTATGGTAAGACATTTGATGAGCATTGTGGAAACCTTAAGGCCGTCTTCCAGAGGCTTCGAGAAGCAAACTTGAAATTGAATCCAGACAAGTGCGAATTTTTTAGGTCTGAGGTAAAATATTTGGGACATATCATCTCTTCCCAAGGAGTGAAGACTGATCCTGAAAAAGTTGACACCGTAAAGAATTGGCCAACACCACAGGATAAACATCAACTGCGGAGCTTTCTTGGTCTAGCCACGTACTATCGACGATTTGTGAAGGATTTTGCTGGGATCGCGAAAAGTTTGCATCAGCTAACAGAGAAAGGTAAACCGTTCAAATGGTCAAGCGGGTGCGAGAAAAGCTTCCAGGAACTTAAGCAGCGCCTATGCAATACACCAGTTTTGGCCTATCCGACACCAGGGAAACCTTTCATCATCGACCCTGACGCAAGTAACGTGGGAATTGGTGCCGTACTATCACAAGTCCACGAAGGAGAAGAGAAGGTCGTTGCCTATTACAGCAAGGTGCTCTCAAAGCCAGAAAGAAATTACTGTGTGACCAGAAGAGAACTTCTAGCTCTAGTATCAGCAACAAAACACTTCCATAAGTACATCTATGGACAGAAGTTCCTTCTTCGAACAGATCATGGTGCACTTAATTGGCTGTTGAACTTCAAAAATCCAGAAGGTCAAGTGGCAAGATGGATAGAGAGATTGCAAACATACGACTACCAGATCCAACATCGAAGAGGAAGGTTGCACTCAAACGCAGATGCTTTATCTCGGAGACCATGCAAACCGGACTGCAAGCACTGCACACGTCAAGAAGAGAAGGAGGTTGCTTCCATCCAGCGATTAAGAGCCGATCCCATTTACGGTTGGAGTAATGATGAAATAAGAGCTGCCCAACAAGAAGACTCGGATATTGAACCCATTCTTGCATGGAAAGAACACCAAGAGAAACCAGAATGGGGTGACATCTCCGATAGAAGTCCAACTCTTAAAGCGTATTGGGCACAATGGGACGCACTTCATGTACAAGAAGGAGTACTAAGACGAAAGTGGGAATCCGCAGACGGCAAATCTTATGTGATGCAGCTAATAGTGCCTCGATCAAAAGTTAATGACGTTCTTCAAGAGATGCATGATGGAGCTTCCGGAGGACATCTGGGTGTCAATAAGACACTGGAAAAGGTAAGGCAGCGATTCTACTGGCTACACGCAAGAGAAGACGTTGAAAAATGGTGCCGACAATGTGATACTTGTGCTGCAAGCAAGGGACCAGGCAGAAAAGTCCAGAGTAAGATGCAGCAGTATAATGTGGGCACGC
The DNA here is from genome assembly GCA_963921185.1 of Dasysyrphus tricinctus. NCBI lineage: Eukaryota > Metazoa > Arthropoda > Insecta > Diptera > Syrphidae > Dasysyrphus > Dasysyrphus tricinctus. Next base: position 168,993,180 of record OY992531.1, on the reverse strand, counting down.
CTTTTGAAAGAATTGCAATAGACGTTGCGGGCCCTTTTCCAGAAACCAGAAGCGGAAACCGATACATCCTGGTAGTAATGGACTACTTCAGCAAGTGGCCTGAGGCATTTGCCATCCCAAATCAGGAAACCAAAACAGTCGCGGACCAGATTGTTTTCAACTGGGTAAGCAGGTTTGGTGTACCTATGGAACTCCATTCAGATCAAGGGAGGAACTTCGAGTCCAAAATCTTTCAGGAAGTTTGTACACTCCTTGGCACTAAAAAGACGAGGACAACACCGCTTCACCCACAATCTGATGGGATGGTTGAACGATTCAACCGGACCCTTAAAGAACACCTTTCCAAAGCTGTAAGCGACAACCAACGAGACTGGGATCGGCATATTCCGTTATTCTTGATGGCCTATCGAAGTGCGGTACATAGATCAACAGGACATACACCATCAGAAATCCTGCTCGGGAGCACAATACGACTACCAAGCGAAATCAAATTTGGATGTTATACAAGCGAGCCACAAGGAATAGACGACTACGTGGACAACCTCAAAGAAAAGCTAGTTGATATTCACGAAAGGACGAGGGCAAATATAAAGCTGTCGAGTGATCGGATGAAAACAAGATACGACGCAAAAGCCACAACGACAGGATTCCAAGTGGGAGACCTTGTGTGGTTTTATAATCCCCACCGTCGGAAGGGACTCTCACCGAAGCTTCAACAAAATTGGGAAGGCCCTTATACTGTTGTAACACGAATAAACGATGTCGTCTACCGCATTCAGAGAGGATTAAGAGGCAAACTAAAAGTAGTTCACAGCGACCGTTTACATCATTATAATGGTGATGGAAGTGATGGATTTGCTCGGGACGATCAATCCTAAGAGGGGGGCAGTGTAATAACTTTCCATATTTGAACTATAACGACTCCGAAATGCAAACAAACGGACACAGTAAAGCTTACGGTCGCAGTGCAAACATACCCTTATTAGCTATAATTATAGCAACTCTCAAACGAAGGAAGCGCCATCTGCCGGATTATAGCAGATTTACCAGCTGTCAAATAAAAGCTTTTGGAAGGGAAATTATTGGGAAATTTCCCCTACGGAAAGCTCTGGAAGCAGAGACCAGAACGTTCTCCTTATTTCGAGAGCTTGGAAAACAAGTATAAAAGGCACATGTTTGAACGCCAGCGACAGTTTGTTTTTAATCGTGAATCGTTGGTTGTAATAAAAGTGAAAAGTAAAGTTTGTGAACTAATTCAGTGGTGAATAATAAATCGTTTTGTTTGTAGTAAGAAAAGTAAAGTGTTTTATTTTGTGAAATAAATAAGTGGACGTTTTGAATAAAGTAAATAAGTTTTATTAACGAACCTGGGAAAATATTACAATATGTACTACATACATATTATGTACACGCACAATTATTGACAGGAATTTCTAGCAGAACTTAAGTAAGATGCTTCAGCACTCTCTTGCATTTAACCTACCTACCTAGGAGGTTGAAATTTTTTGCTGAAAACACAATTAGGTATATGGTAAAAAAACGTTATTTAAGACCACTTGTCTTTCGCGATACTTTACGCAATTATTCCCGAAAAGGTACCTACCTGCTCACCTACATACCTATTTTGCATTTGTGCTATATTTATAATAGGTACATTTTGTAATACATTTTTATTGAATGAACAAACAAACTAAGCCTAGTACGCTGCTGATGCGAAACGAAAAATCCCATACAAAAATGACCAAACGAAATCATAAACGAAAAATTTAGTTTCACTTTTCGTTCTGCAGTACGCTGTTCGATGAACGAAATTAAAAATTGTTGCATATTTTTTGGAGAAGTCTACACTCTTTTTTCGCACACAATTAATTACCCAGGCCATTTATTGTGTGCGGAAAAATGACATTTGTGTTTTTTCGTGTATTTTTGTTGTTTCTTTGCTTCCAGCGTGGCTGTGTGTGTTCTTCTTTTTCAGTTGGATTTGTTTTGATTTTTTTAATTGGTGTAACTGTCAATGAATATTTTTTCGCTGCGTTTTCGTAAGCATTTCGTTGTCTTGTTGGAGACCAACTAAAAATTTCGTTTCGCAGGCTTAAGCCTAGTACGCTGCTGATGTGAAACGAAAAATCCCATACAAAAATGACACAACGAAATTATAAACGAAAAATTTAGTTTCACTTTTCGTTCTGCATTATGCTGTTCGATGAACGAAATTGAAAATCGTTGCATATTTTTAGGAGAAGTCTACACTCTTTTTTCGCACACAATTAATTACCCAGGCCATTTATTGTGTGCGGAAAAATAACATTTGTGTTTTTTCGTGTGTATTTTTATTGTTTTTTTCATTACAGCGTGGCTCTCTGTGCTCCTTTTTTCAGTTGCATTTGTTTTGAATTTTTGAATTGGTGTAACTGTCAATGAATACTTTTTCGCTGCGTTTTCGTAAGCATTTCGTTGTCTTGTTGGAGACCAACTAAATATTTCGTTTCGCATCAGCCGCGTACTAGGCTTTACTGAAGATTTGAAGTTAAAATACGTATTAAACTACACAATAATACTATACATATCTTCTTACCTTATTTATAATGTGCCTTGCCTACATCCTACATACATACCTTACCTACGTACTATACTCGTAGATACCTATACCTACATATCTGGCTTACATCCAAACAGCCATAAGAAACAAAAAAATGGGATTCCTACCAAATGGAAACTAACCATCCTCTTTGTACTTTGAGCCGCAGGCACCACGCGCATCGCTCCACCGGCCGGGCCGTTCAACAGCATTGTCTTTATAGCTGTGTGCATGAAAACATAAGAAACGAAAAAAAAAACTTTTTCCAAATGCTTTGCAAAACTGCAGATATAAACCCCTTCCTCTTTATTCACACAAATCCATCACACAAAAAGAATACCCAAAATTGTTTTTTTCTGACACACATTTGAATTCCTTTCATATTATTTGCATTAAAAACTAACCTACCTATACCATCAGGAATAAAAAAAAATGTAAACAAAACTAAACCAAAGCAAAATAATTGACTATTTTCTTCATTATATGTATATGTATATGTAGGTATGTATGTATATTCTTTTCAATAAATATCTTCTACCTGACTCAGCCCCACTCTTATTAATTCTGAATACGTCTCTCCCGTTCTAATATTAAGTTGACGTCTCATATTCTCAAGCATTTCCGAGTCTCAAACCCAGGGTTCTGCGCGGTGTATCCAGATGTCGCCCTCTTCGTGTGTGTCCATGGTAGTACTATAGTTTAAATATACAAAGCTTGTATGTAGGTGGAAACAAGTTTTTTTTATTTTTTATCGCTTTCTATGTGGTTTTTTGATGTGGAGCGTCGAGTTTCTCAGATTTTATTCAAAGCAATATGAGGCCGTGAGTGCAAAAGTGGTGTAACCCATTTTTTGGCATTTTTGATGTTTTTACATTTATGCATCAAAAGTCATCAAAGCTAAAATTTTAATTTCTAAAATATATAAGCTTTCCAAAAATGTGACGTATACTCCTTGAATCTCAGTTAAAATAGTATTAAAAATCGATTTAAAACGAAAAATATGATTAAAAACAGTGTGTTAAACCACTTTTGCACTCACAACCTCTATGATTGTATGAAAAAAAACTTAAAATCGTTGGAGGGGTTTTTAAAAAAATTAATTTTTAAATATCAAATTCTTACAACATTTTAAGGGAAAATTGTTTGATATGCTAATCCTAAGTATTTATTTATGTGCATATAAAAATGAAATTTCAAACAAAAAATTTGAATTCGTTTTTAAGATATCAAATTTAAAAAAAAAAATAATTTGAAACTTTTTTTTAAAAGTCCAAAATAGTTTTTTGAAAATTTTGATGTGCAATATTATTTTAACTTATTTGAAATAAGTTTATACAAAAATTTTTCTAAATCCGTTGTGCTGATAATGAGAAAATTCAAAATATAAAAAACCATTGTATGAGAGGTACCACTAAGTGTTGCTAAGATTAAAATTTTATAATTTTTGATAGTTTTAGCATACGGAAAAACTTTAATTAAAATCGTAATTTTTGAGAAAAAAAAAATATTTTCTTTAACCGTTTTTTAACTTTTGTATGTAAGGTACCGTTGTTTTTTCTTAAAAGTAAAATGTTTTCTTAAAATATTTTAGAAAGTATTAAAAAACTCTTGAGTATCAAGTTTCAAAAATATCGATCATGTCGTTTTCGAAATATTTGATTTAAAAAAAAAAAAAATGAAAACATTTTGTTTGTTTTGAAAATTTTGGTATACAATACTGTTTTATTTTTTGGAATCTTCTGTATAAAAAAAATGATTGAAATCATAGTCATACAGTTTTGACAAAAATGTTCAGTTAAAATGAAGTTTAACTTTGGATGTTCTGCCAGTCAATTTTACTCGTGTTGATTAGGGTGGGCGGAAAAACAAATATTTTCGATTTTTAAATCACAATAGCGCGGAAAAGTTGCGGGTGGGGCAGACTTAGAAGGGGTACAGAAACAAAATTAAATTGGTTTATATCTTCCGATCGCGCATGAGCCCTTGTAACGTAAATGAACTTATGTCTTATATATATATATATGTGTAGAAAGGAACAACACAACGTGGCTTATAAGAAATCGCATACTGTCCTCTTGCTACAAATCGTGCTCCCCTTTGGGTGCCATCTGTAACGTACAAAAAAACTTTTTCTTATATGTATAGCCTAGTACGCAGCTGATGCGAAACGAAATATTTAGTTGGTCTCCAACAAGACAACGAAATGCTTACGAAAACGCAGCGAAAAAATATTAATTTTTTTTTTTTTTTTTTTTTACACTTCAGATTCTTAGTTGTAGTGAGCTTAGAGCAAGCTGCAACCTACAATCAGAGGCTCATCATAAGTGCATGTGTTAGTGACCACCACGCCGTCAGCGGGCCAACTTTCGATTTTTGCAAAATAAAAAATGCCATTCGATCTGTTTCTAATTGCACATTTCAAATATGTAAACAAATTAATTTGCACACCCCCCCATTTTTTTAAAAAAATATAAACAAATTTCACTTTGTATGCAACTTTCAATTGGTCATATCTCGGTAACCAAGACGAATTTCTAAATGCACAGGGGCTTAAAAAATTGAACATTTTGAAATTCAATTTGCACACCAAAAATTTAAATTTGCACACCCTCCATTAATTAATAATAAATTAATTAAAATTTCGGTAGATGAGAGAGTTATATAATTAAAGTAAATGTTATTACAATTCAACCCAAGAAAATTATATCAATCGGTAGCCTAATAGAAGAGTTGCCGACCGTGGACCGCAGTGTCACGGGGTCAAATCCTACGAGGGACAGGTAAGTATTTTTTTTTTCTTGCTTTAGCCTATTTTTTTTTTTTTAAATAGAAAGCGAGTGTATGTGCATTTAAATGAATATTTACAGCACTCTCAATACTAAACATTAAAAATTAAAAAAAAAAATACAGATAAAGGAATATACAATATTGCCATTTTAGTGCCTGACTGATAATGCAATATCTCGGTGACCATAAATTATATTGAATTGTTCATAATTTAAAAAAAATATATATTTCAAATTCGAATTTGCACGCTTAAAATTTAATCCGCAAACCTTTAGTAAATTAATAAACAAAAATAAGTCTAGTCCTAGCCTTTGTTTAAGACAGTAATAGCTTTTTATACAGTCTAGTTGTTTTTTGCCTTGATAAAATGGATAATATTTCTAAAATAAATTCGATTAGCTGCGGGATTTGTCAAAATACATTCAATCTTGAATTAAGTGAAGCGAGTATGTGCGCATTAAATTCAAATGAAAATTTGTTTTGGAAGTGTGATACATGCAAGCAATTGTCAATCTCGTCATGCATACCCAAAATTAAAGATCTCTTCTCTTTCTTCTTACAAAATAAAAGTGAATTTGAGAAGCTTAATACCCCTCTTAACCCTATCGCATCAAATTTACCCCGCGTTACAACCCGCTCTAAAGCTAAGCCAAACGTCAACGATCAAACAACAAAAAAAAACAAGCTTGCGCTTCTTAAAGAAAAAAGTGTTTCCCCTTCCCCAGCCATAAACCGATACTCTCTGTCGCCCCTGCCACCTAAAAACAATAAACTCTCCTCAAAAGCAACTCTTGCTCTTAAGTGTAGTGGTAAGAACAAAAACACTGCAACTATTCCTAAACAAGCGGCTTCCACGTCGAAATCATATGCTAAAGCTGTTATCAATTCTGACTCTGGTAATCAGAGTGGTGCTTTTGATAAAGCTGCGGATAAGACCGTTGCAGTTGACGATTCTTTGACTACTAATTGCTCGCACTCTCTGTCTGATTACACAGATAAATCCGATGTGCGTGCTCTTCATGTCTCAAATCCGAACACTGACTTACAATTACAATCAACTGCTATTGCTAATATTGTTGCTACCTGTGCTGAAGAGAATTCTGCGGCGGAATACTCACAAATTGTTGATGTTGTTGTTGCTGAAGATGGTGAAACTAATTCTACCGAAGTTGCTGGTGTTGCTGTCGTTGGTGATGTTGCTGGTTTTGCTGATGTTGCTGATGTTGCTGTTGTTGCTGATGTTGCTGGTGTTGCTGATGTTGCTGATATCGCTGATGTTGCTAATATTGCTGATGTTGTTGATGTTGCTGTTGTTTCTGGTACTGCTGGTGTTGCAGGTGCTGCTGATAATGATGACATGGCTAATGTTGATGATGTTGCTGTTGTTTCTGGTACTGCTGATGTTGCAGGTTCGGCTGATAATGATGATATGGCTAATTTTGATGATGTTGCTGTTGTTTCTGGTACTGCTAGTGCTGCTGATGTTGATGATATGGCTAATGTTGCTATTGTTACCGACGCATATGGAGATGTGAATTCACAACATGTTTCCGCTGCCATTTCAAATGCGTCCTGTGATTATATTTCTGGCAAAACAATTAACCCCAGTGAACTGCCGACTGATGTCTATAACGATATTGCTGGAACATCCTCCAACACTGATTCTGATGGACGATTCACAAATTTACCACGTAAGGGTGTCGTTGGTAATAGAATGCAATTTGGAAATATCAAAGTTATGCGCAAAATTAAATGGTTTCATATTTCAAATTTCCATCCAAAAACCACTGGAGATGACATAATAACTTATATTTTATCAAATATAAATGCTAATGCATCCGACTTTTCCTGCTTTTTACTCACCAAACCCAAGGAAAGTGAACGTAGTGCTAGATTTGCAAACTTCAAATTAAGTGTACCTATCGATTTCGTTAATGAAGTATACAGTGCAGACTTCTGGCCAGCTGGAATTATTATACGCCCATTTATTTTCATTCCAAAAAACGTATAACCACTTGTTCTCAGATTAATGAGAACAACGTTAATTGTATAGTTGAAGATTTAAACAATAAGTTAAAAATTTATTATCATAATACCAGTGGTTTAAGATCTAAAGTGAATAAGATGTATAATACTTCGAGTCATACTGAATATGATGTCATAATTATAACAGAAACCTGGTTGTATGATGGAATCTTGTCAACTGAGATATTTGATAGTAAACTCTATAATGTTTTTCGCTTTGATCGTTGTAAGACAGCTGCTGATCGTGGAGGTGGAGTCTTAATAGCAACTCGCTTATCTCTAGCGGGTAGTAAAATTGATTTGCCTATTCCTGATGTCGAACAATTATGTGTATCAATAAATCTTTCCTCTCATATTTTATACTTTATAGTTAGTTATATTCCACCAAATAGTGGTTTGGATATTTACTTAAATCATACTATGAATATAGACTTTATTTTTAATAAGTGTAATACATCTAGTAATGTTTGTGTTATTGGAGATTTTAACCTCAGTGATATTGTTTGGACTTGGTCTGATAATGAAAAAATGTTGATTCCTTGTAACATGAAAAAAAATTTTGAATTTGATTTCGTTGATTATTTATATTCTTTAAACTTTGTACAAAAAAATTCAATCCTTAACTCCTTACATAAAATTCTTGATCTAATTTTTGTCTGTAATGATGATTTTAAAACCGATGTTTTTGAGGCTCCATATCAATTATTAGGTAATTCTATTCACCACAATCAAATTTTAATAGAAATGAGGGGTTATACATTCTTGGAACCCATTTTAAACTCTGAGAAAGTTTTTAATTTCGCGAGATCAAATTTTTCGGGACTTAATAATTTCATAAACATTTTTGATTGGGAAAATGAATTCAAATTTCTGGATACCCAAGAAATGTTTTCTCGTTTTACAAATATTTTAATAAATTCTTTTCCTAGGTTTGTTCCATGTTTTTCTAAAAGAAAATTGTCAAAGCCCCCTTGGTACAATAATCAGCTAGTTCACTTAAAAAACCTTAAAAATAAAGCTCATACCAAGTACAAAAAAACCCTTAACCAAACCGACTACAATCTCTTCAGTGTTTATAGGAAAGAGTTTGAGGTTTTAAGCAAATTTCTATATAATAATTACATTTTAGATATCGAAAGCAAGCTCAGACTTGATTCGAAAACATTCTGGTGTTATATAAGCGATAGAAAGAAATCAGTAGGAATACCTAAAACTATGTTTTATAAGGATATTGAATCTAATGACGTTGACCAAACCCTGAATTTATTTGCTTCATTTTTTGAATCTGTATACTCAAATTCAACAACGAATTCAAATGTTAATGTTGATATAGCTTCAAGAATTGATATCGGATCAATGCAGCTTGATATCCTTGATGTTGAAAATGCGCTTTTTAAACTGAAGCCAATTTCTAAACCTGGGGTAGATGGAATACCTGCCATTATTCTAAAAGAGTGTTTTCAGACAATCTCCAAGCCATTATCCTTGATTTTCAATAAATCACTTAGCTCAGGAATTTTTCTTGAAGAATGGAAATCTTCCTTTTTAATTCCTATTTTCAAGTCAGGATCCAAAAATAATATTGAAAATTATAGAGGTATCTGTAAACTGTCACCAATACCAAAGGTATTCGAGTCAATTGTTAAATCTAAATTACAATTTCATATCAAGGAACATTTATCCGAAAATCAGCACGGCTTCATCGCTGGCCGATCAACAGTCTCCAATCTCACGCTCTTCACTTCTTATGTTGCTAATGCCGTTGAAAATGGATCACAAGTAGATTCAATATATACTGATTTCAGCAAGGCGTTTGATTCAGTTAGCCACTGTATTCTTATTAAGAAACTTGAACATTTTGGGCTTCACTCAGCAATGCTCAATTGGATTGCTTCGTTCTTAATTGGTAGAACTCAGCGAGTAACTATTGATAATAGATTGTCAAGATCCATAATCTGTACATCTGGTGTGCCCCAGGGCAGTCATTTGGGACCCTTGTTGTTCATAATTTTTATTGATGACATAGTGTCAAAAATTAAATTTTGTCAATGTTTAATATATGCTGATGATCTAAAACTTTTTCTCAAAATTAATCACCCTAGTGATTGCTTAAATGTTCAGCATGATTTGCTTAGTCTTTCGAAGTGGTGTGATGATAACTGCCTCAAACTTAATTTAAAAAAATGCAATGTCTTAACCATTTCTAAAAGTTCTTCTATTTATATCTATGATTATAATCTCAATCAATGTGAGCTAAAAAGAGTAGATCAAATTAAAGATCTTGGTGTTATAGTTGACACGAAATTAACATTTAACTCACATATCGATTATATGATAGCAAAAGCTAATTCTGTTGTGGGCTTTATTAAAAGAAACAGTAAGGAATTTACTGATCCGCACACTCTCATTTCTCTTTTTGTAGCATTAGTTAGATCTATTCTTGAATATGCAGATATTATATGGAACCCTATCTACAAAGTACATTCAGATCGCATCGAAAATGTACAAAGACGTTTTACTAAATATATATTTAGAAAAATGGGCTGGGATTTTTCCCCCTCTTATGCAGCTAGATGCCAGTTACTGGGTATACTGCCTCTTATTAAAAGAAGGAACGCCCATGAAGTAATGCTTATAAGAGATGTATTATGTAACCATATTAATTGCCCCTCACTTTTAAGTCTTATTCCCATTTATGCTCCTGCTAGACCACTGAGGGAACGAAATTTTCTTTTTCAGCAACAGCATCGAACAAACTATGGGATGAATGAACCTATCTGCAGAGCTATTCGATCTTTTAATAAATTTTGTGTTGTCTTAGAATTGCACTATTCAAGGGACCGCTTCAAAAACATTGTATTTAATTTATATTCATTCGATTGAAGCAATTTTTTGATTATATTTTGTATAGTAAAATTAAACTTATTCTTACTTATGTTTTTACTGTATATATGTACATACCTATATAATATATTTAGTTTACTTCCCTTTATAAACTATTATAATTAGTCTGTTAAGCTTTGCTTGTAGATGAATAAATAAATAAAAAAAAAAAAAAAAAAAAAAAAAAAATGATTAAGAAATTGCTAAAAACATGCTAAAATGCACTTTTCATGACTTACAGAAATGGCTATATCTCAATAACCATAAACTATTTTGAACTGTTCATAATTTCAAAAAATTATTCATTTCAAAGTCGAATTTGCACACCAAAAATTTTTATTTGCACACCTTTGGTAAAATAATAAATCAATGATTAAATAATTGCTAAAAACATGTTAAAATGCACTTTTCATGACTTACTAAAATGGCTATATCTCAATAACCATAAACTATTTTGAACTGTTCATAATTTCAAAAAATTATTCATTTCAAAGTTAAATTTGCACACCAAACATTTTTATTTGCACACCTTTGGTAAAATAATAAATCAATGATTAAGAAATTGCTAAAAACATGTTAAAATGCAATTTTCATGACTTACTAAAATGGCTATATCTCAATAACCATAAACTATTTTGAACTGGTCATAATTTCAAAAAATTATTAATTTCAAATTCGAATTTGCCCACCAAAAATTTTTATTTGCACACCTTTGGTAAAATAATAAATCAATGATTAAGAAATTGCTAAAAACATGTTAAAATGCAATTTTCATGACTTACTAAAATGGCTATATCTCAATAACCATAAACTATTTTGAACTGGTCATAATTTCAAAAAATTATTAATTTCAAATTCGAATTTGCCCACCAAAAATTTTTATTTGCACACCTTTGGTAAAATAATAAATCAATGATTAAATAATTGCTAAAAACATGTTAAAATGCACTTTTCATGACTTACTAAAATGGCTATATCTCAATAACCATAAAAAATTTTGAACTGTTCATAATTTCAAAAAATTATTCATTTCAATGTCGAATTTGCACACCAAACATTTTTATTTGCACACCTTTGGTAAAATAATAAATCAATGACTAAGAAATTGCTAAAAACATGTTAAAATGCACTTTTCATGACTTACTAAAATGGCTATATCTCAATAACCATAAACTATTTTGAACTGGTCATAATTTCAAAAAATTATTCATTTCAAAGTTAAATTTGCACACCAAAAATTTTTATTTGCACACCTTTGGTAAAATAATAAATCAATGATTAAGAAATTGCTAAAAACATGTTAAAATGCAATTTTCATGACTTACTAAAATGGCTATATCTCAATAACCATAAACTATTTTGAACTGGTCATAATTTCAAAAAATTATTAATTTCAAAGTCGAATTTGCACACCAAACATTTTTATTTGCACACCTTTGGTAAAATAATAAATCAATGATTAAGGAATTGCTAAAAACATGTTAAAATGCACTTTTCATGACTTACAGAAATGGCTATATCTCAATAACCATAAAATATTTTGAACTGTTCATAATTTCAAAAAATTATTCATTTCAAGGTCAAATTTGCACACCAAAAATTTTTATTTGCACACCTTTGGTAAAATAATAAATCAATGATTAAGAAATTGCTAAAAACATTTTAAAATGCACTTTTCATGACTTACAGAAATGGCTATATCTCAATAACCATAAACTATTTTGAACTGTTCATAATTTCAAAAAATTATTCATTTCAAAGTCGAATTTGCACACCAAAAATTTTTATTTGCACACCTTTGGTAAAATAATAAATCAATGATTAAGAAATTGCTAAAAACATGTTAAAATGCACTTTTCATGACTTACAGAAATGGCTATATCTCAATAACCATAAAATATTTTGAAATGTTCATAATTTCAAAAAATTATTCACTTCAAGGTCGAATTTGCACACCAAACATTTTTATTTGCACACCTTTGGTAAAATAATAAATCAATGATTAAGAAATTGCTAAAAACATGTTAAAATGCACTTTTCATGACTTACTAAAATGGCTATATCTCAATAACCATAAACTATTTTGAACTGTTCATAATTTCAAAAAATTATTAATTTCAAGGTCGAGTTTGCACACCAAAAATTTTTATTTGCACACCTTTGGTAAAATAATAAATCAATGATTAAATAATTGCTAAAAACATTTTAAAATGCACTTTTCATGACTTACTAAAATGGCTATATCTCAATAACCATAAAATATTTTGAAATGTTCATAATTTCAAAAAATTATTCATTTCAAGGTCAAATTTGCACACCAAACATTTTTATTTGCACACCTTTGGTAAAATAATAAATCAATGATTAAGAAATTGCTAAAAACATGTTAAAATGCACTTTTCATGACTTACTAAAATGGCTATATCTCAATAACCATAAACTATTTTGAACTGGTCATAATTTCAAAAAATTATTCATTTCAAAGTTAAATTTGCACACCAAAAATTTTTATTTGCACACCTTTGGTAAAATAATAAATTAATGATTAAGAAATTGCTAAAAACATGTTAAAATGCAATTTTCATGACTTACTAAAATGGCTATATCTCAATAACCATAAACTATTTTGAACTGGTCATAATTTCAAAAAATTATTAATTTCAAAGTCGAATTTGCACACCAAACATTTTTATTTGCACACCTTTGGTAAAATAATAAATCAATGATTAAGGAATTGCTAAAAACATGTTAAAATGCACTTTTCATGACTTACAGAAATGGCTATATCTCAATAACCATAAAATATTTTGAACTGTTCATAATTTCAAAAAATTATTCATTTCAAGGTCAAATTTGCACACCAAAAATTTTTATTTGCACACCTTTGGTAAAATAATAAATCAATGATTAAGAAATTGCTAAAAACATTTTAAAATGCACTTTTCATGACTTACAGAAATGGCTATATCTCAATAACCATAAACTATTTTGAACTGTTCATAATTTCAAAAAATTATTCATTTCAAAGTTAAATTTGCACACCAAACATTTTTATTTGCACACCTTTGGTAAAATAATAAATCAATGGTTAAGAAATTGCTGAAAACACAACTCCAACAACAACAGGGATCAGGGATATCGTGAGTAATGAAGTGATCATAAACAGTGAACTCATGACTCCAATTTGTTGTTACTTTAAAGTGTAAGAACTTGAAGTTGTTGTTCTCTCAATGTGTTGTGAGGCGCCTCAAAGTTTCTAATGTAGATACGATGACACTTATGATTCCGGACTCAATCTTCCCAATCTAAGCAGGGTATATGGCTAAATGTGGAACACATCTTATAGCCCTTCCACACTATCCCACTGAGTGTTAATAAAATCGTGTGAAGCAAATCGTGTACACTATCCCACAAAGTATTAACACACGTCAGAATAAAGTGGAAAAGAATTTCATACGACTGCCAAATTTGTGTGATGAAAATGATTTTCATATTTTGCTTCCACACTTGCATCAATGCAAATCAGTTTCACCATAACCTCAAACGCCCAAGTGGGATAGAATGTGTGATGGTTTTAGAACCGATCCTAAATATTTTCAAGTATAAACACATCAAATCATGTCGGATGCGCTGTCAATTTGTGTGTGATGAAATTTCATATTTTGTTGCCACATTATTATACATGATTTCTTCCCACTTTTTTGACATGTGTTAATACTCAGTGGGATAGTGTGGAATGGCTATTACGCACAAGTGCAAATATCAAAAAAATTTTGTTGTAAATTTTCGACAAAGGGAATACACCATCCTTTATCTACAATTTCACAAGAAAAAACACACAATTAGTTTAAGTTGTAAAATTTTGCATTTTAAATTTTCTACGTGATCAACAAGATATTTTCTGCGAACTGTCAAACACTTATTCGCAATGCACAAACATCAAGATGAATTCCACATAGCTGCGAATGAAAAATTCGAGCGAAGTTAACCTCAAATTTTTTTAGCAACCATGTTACTGGTTTATTTTTTATGACCATTCGCGTCTGTCGGCAACAACTCATATGAAAAAATGTCAAAATTCGTGAATTTTGACATTTCATACACATGAGTCATTTGTTTGGTCGCCAAAAATTGCGAATTAACATAAAATAATAAACCAGTAAAATGGCTGTTAAAATATGTGAGGTCAAATTCAGGCGAGTTCTTCATTCATAGCTATGTGGATTGCGAAATATCGTTTGACAGTTCGCAGAAAACGTGAAAAATCCTAAATTTCATGACTTAAGTCTGTCCCAAACGTTCCTGTTTTGCTGTCTGTCAAATACTAAGAAAATAGATTTTGGTTTCCGCTGAATCGAGACTCGTCTTTGGTTTATCTCGTTTAATGATTTGAATAGTTTTATTTATATTTCTGCTCTTACACACCTTTTTAAAGTTGTTTTTATTTATTGCAAAACTATAACTAGAACAAATATTATTCCTTATAGAGTAAGATCCCAGGACCGCCAGACATACGTCATTTTATCATAGCTGAATTTTTTTCTGTGAATGCACACTATGGTAGGTATGAACGAATGGATAGTACGAACCTTGAACCCGGGTGCGTTTCGGAGGTATTTAGTGCTAAAAGTGCATAAAATTGATGCAAAATTACGTTATTTTATCAAAGCTGGTTTTTTGATATGTTTTAAAGAAAGTTATGATTAACTTATTTTGAAACTTACCAGACACCTACAAGGGTGCACAATGTCAGCCAGACACCATTAAAGGTGCCAAAAAAAATCGTGAAATTTCATTATAATATCAAAGCTGAATTTAATATATGTTCTTCGGGAAACTGTATATGTGTATTTCCCAAGCTGCCCACGGAACATATTATGCAATATAAAACTTAACTTTGATATTATAACGTAAAATATACGATTATTTTGACAACTTTGGGGTTTCCAGTGAATCCAAAGCCCCATTGTAGGTGCCTGGTCGCTTGAGTAATATTGTGAAATAGTTTTCCGAAGTACATGAAACGTTTGCTTTGACACTAAAACGTAAACTTAAATATTTTTTTGAAAACGTCAAAGGTGTCTGGCTGAAATTTGGTCCCTCTGTAGGTGTCTTGCAGCTTAGGAAATGTATCGTTACAGTTTCCCGAAGAATATATATAAAATTCGGCTTTGATATTATAATGAAATTTCACAATTTTTTTTGGCACCTTTAATGGTGTCTGGCTGACATTGTGCACCCATGTAGGTGTCTGGTAAGTTTCAAAATAAGTTAATCATAACTTTCTTTAAAACATATCAAAAAACCAGCTTTGATAAAATAACGTAATTTTGCATCAATTTTATGCACTTTTAGCACTAAATACCTCCGAAACGCACCCGGGTTCAAGGTTCGTATTATCCATTCGTTCATACCTACCCTAGTGTGCATTCACAGAAAAAAATTCAGCTATGATAAAATGACGTATGTCTGGCGGCCCTGGGATCTTGGTCTATTATTATTTAATATAAGATACAATAAGTATACATAGTTTTCCTCGATTTTTGTTTTCCATAAATATTTATTATTATATTTTGGCCGTGTTTGACGTTTTAACTTCAAGTATTTGACATGTTTTTTATTTTGGTTTTTTCTCAAGGTGTGTTCGATTTGGTTTATTTCCAAATTAATTGTGCGCTTACACTAGGCGTGTTTTTAGGGATTCTATAGTACAGTGAGAAACTCAAAAAAAAAAAACGAATTAGTAGCTGTCTATATTTTTATTTGGAATATGCCAATATGGTACTCCTGAACAGCTGTCACAACACAAAATTGAACTTTATGAAAATTAAAAGTAGAAATAAACCAAAACTATTAACAAAAACTTACTTAAGTTCAAGTAAAATGCGAAATATAATTATTTATTTATATAATTTATGATTTTAATTAAATGTTTGTGTCCCTTTTTTCCATGTTTGCTATTTTAAGATACGAACATTGATTTTGCAGCTATAAAAGAAAAAAGGGCGTAGGAGTATGTTGGTAGACTATTGTAATATTTTCTCATGTTCGTTAATAAAACTTATTTACTTTATTCAAAACTTCCACTTATTTATTTTACAAAATAAAAACACTTTACTTTTCTTACTACAAATCGATTTATTATTCACCACTGAAATTAATTCACCAACTTTACTTTTCACTTTTATTACAACCAACTTTATTCATTCACGATTAAAAACAAACTGTGTCGCTGCCGTTCAAACATGTGCCTTTTATACTTGTCTTCCAAACTCTCGAAATAAGGAGAACGTTCTGGTCTCTGCTTCCAGAGCTTTCCGTAGGGGAAATTTCCCAATAATTTCCCTTCCAAAAGCTTTTATTTGACAGCTGGTAAATCTGCTATAATCCGGCAGATGGCGCTTCCTTCGTTTGAGAGTTGCTATAATTATAGCTAATAAGGGTCTGTTTGCACTGCGACCGTAAGCTTTATTGTGTCCGTTTGTTTGCTTTTCAGAGTCGTTATAGTTCAAATTTGGAAAGTCATTACACTGCCCCCCTCTTAGAATTGATCGTCCCGAGCAAATCCATCACTTCCTTCACCATTACAACGATGTAAACGGTCGATGTGAACTACTTTTATTTTGCCTCTTAATCCTCTCCGAATGCGGTAGACGCCATCGTTTACTCGTGTTACAACAGTATAAGGGCCTTCCCAATTTTGTTGAAGTTTCAGTGACATTCCCTTTCGACGCTGGGAATTATAAAACCAAACAAGGTCTCCCGCTTGGAATCCTGTCTTTGTTGCTTTTGTGTCGTATCGCTTTTTCATCCAACCACTCGATGGCTTCATATTTGCCCTTGTTCTTTCATGAACGTCACTTAGCCTTTCTTCTTTATTTCCCTTATCACTCCGATTCATGGGGCTAGTCTGTTGAATTTGCACTATCCTTTCGTTGTTCTTCAATGCCTTCTGCTGAGTTTTGATTGTCAGGATACCGTCCATTGAAACCGTTGAGATGACATCTTTGGCATCGTACCCCTTTGGTAGCTGGTACTTCCGTACAAACTGACGACTTATGTAGCCATGTTCATCTTCACGTTCATGATTACCTTCCACTACCACGCTGTTGCCAACAGTTTTGACCATTAACTCATTTGGCTTGGAATGGCTGACATCCATGCACACTTGAAATCCGTCCGTTCCAACTTTGTAGTTTTCTTTGGCATCACGCTTGTCACCCTTTCGCCGGATAGGAGTTAACTGCAGCGGAGTCACTTTTGGGCGATATATATCGCTTCCCGAGTCATCTTTTTGCGCAGTCCTCATTTTCCTTTTACTCCAATCGTAAATGGGATCCGCTCTCAGTCGCTGGATGGAAACAACTTCCTTTTCTTTTTCATGCGTGCAATTATTGTAGTCTGGTTTCCATGGTCTTCTAGGTGGCAATCTGCATTGGCGTTGGAGATGTCCAGTCCTGTTGCAATTCCAACATGGAGGTTTTCTAGGTGGCAGTCTGCACTGGCGTTGAAGATGTCCAGTCTTGTTACAGTTCCAGCATCGAGCAGGTCCATCTCGCTGGTTTCTTCTTTGGAACGCAGTTCTCTGGCAACAACACTCCTCAACTCCTAGTTCTCTCAAGCGATGAACTCTTTGTGAAGCCTGTTCCGCTGCTTCCATAGTGAGTGCGAATGCTAGTGCTTCAGGAAGCGTGCGTTTGCCAGCAGTTCGAATTGCTCGCTGAAGGTTGATGTCAGATACAGCACGAACAAAGGCTTCTGTTGCGAATTGGTTGATGATTTCATCTCCTGCAGCTGGATATGCCAGGTGCGCCAACCGTTCGATGTCTGCTTGGAGTTGTTGCAGAGTTTCTCCCCTTTTCTGGACTCTGGAATTGAGCTGGACGCGGAAGACTTCTTGCATATGGCCATCTCCAAAACGTTTGTCAATGGCCTGAACGAGAGCACTGAAGTTGCCATTTTTATCTGCTGGTATGGTTTGCAGCAGTTCAGCAGCAGGTCCTCTGAGGGCAAGCGTTAGAGCTATGCATTTGTCTTCCTCATCCCAGCCATTTGTTGCTGCGGCTGCCTCAAACTGCTTCTTGTAGATTGACCAAGAAGTTTGCCCATCGAAAGTTGGTGGATGCATCTCTTTTTTCTTTGGACAGTCGCCAGAACTTTCTCGAACCTTCATTTTCTTTACTTTATCTAATTCCTTTGTAATGGATTCGATTTTATCTTCGAACTTTGCTTCTACTGTCGACAATTGCTTATCGACATTAGACAATTGTTGTTCGAGAGTTAACAATTGTTTATCGATAGAAGAAAATTGCTTATCGACACGCTCGTCAAGGGCAACAATTCTACTGTCAAAGGCATCTAACTTACATTCGAGCATGTTTGTCTGTTTTTCCAGCAGACACTTTTGTTCTTGGCTTTGTTGCTCTAGAAGATTCTTCTGCTCTTGACTTTGTTGTTCGAAACGTTCGAGAAGATTCTTTTGTTCAATCCGTTGTTCTTGGCTTTGTTGTTCGAAACGTTCGAGAAGATTCTTTTCCTGACTATCAAATTTTGCAAGCAGCTGAGACAGCATATTGGTCATGCCCGATGTACTTACTTGCTCTTGCTGTTCTTCCATTTCAATGTCGAATATAAACGTGTCCGGGTTTGTTCCACATCTTCTTAAATCTTCTTGCAGACGAATTATAAGATCATTCTTTGTTCCAGCAGTAGGAAGATCTCGTTTATTCAGTTCTGCCTTTAGTTCCACTAAATTTAAATCAATCAAAGATTTACCCATTGTCTTTCTTTTTTTTTTTCACTTTCCACACAATAAATTTACTGAGTGCACAAATAAAATAAGTTTTATCCCACTTCTGACACCAATGTAATATTTTCTCATGTTCGTTAATAAAACTTATTTACTTTATTCAAAACTTCCACTTATTTATTTTACAAAATAAAAACACTTTACTTTTCTTACTACAAATCGATTTATTATTCACCACTGAAATTAATTCACCAACTTTACTTTTCACTTTTATTACAACCAACTTTATTCATTCACGATTAAAAACAAACTGTGTCGCTGCCGTTCAAACATGTGCCTTTTATACTTGTCTTCCAAACTCTCGAAATAAGGAGAACGTTATGGTCTCTGCTTCCAGAGCTTTCCGTAGGGGAAATTTCCCAATAATTTCACTTCCAAAAGCTTTTATTTGACAGCTGGTAAATCTGCTATAATCCGGCAGATGGCGCTTCCTTCGTTTGAGAGTTGCTATAATTATAGCTAATAAGGGTCTGTTTGCACTGCGACCGTAAGCTTTATTGTGTCCGTTTGTTTGCTTTTCAGAGTCGTTATAGTTCAAATTTGGAAAGTCATTACACTATTGTCAATAGGTGTGTTTTTTTTGCAAGCCCGGGGGAATCGGATGAAAAAAACGACATCGGGGCTAAGCGACGCCATTACAGAAAAAAATGGAGTTTCCATACAAACTATCGATAACACGTATGAAATTCGTGCCGGTAACACAGTTTTTGTGTGGGCTTAAGTTAAGCCCCGATAATTCTCTGGGCTTAACTAAGCCCGAAGGGGCTAAGTTGTTGTTACTTTAAGCATGTAAATTGCTTAGCCCCGAGGTCGTTTTTTTCGTCGAAACCCATTCGAGCAAGGAAAAAAACACACCTAATGTCATTTAGTCTAATTCACACGAGGACTTTTTAGTCGACTTAAACCCAAGTAACCTGCTCATCAACTGGCATGAAATTTTCGAAGCCAGTAGTGAAGCAAGTTGGGAGACAAGCAAGTGGAATGCAAGTGGAAAGCAAGTGGAAGGCAAGTGGAATGCAAATTGCGAATTTGACAAGCAGTGTATGCAGCCAACTTACCTCCGGGTTAGTGCTAGTAGTACAAATGTGGCTCGAAATTTGATGCATGATTAAGCATATTTAACTCATCGAAATCTGTGAACTAAAATTGCTGAACCACGGATCGAAATTTGAGCCACGATTGTACAACTAGACCATAGTTTCTTGGCCTCGCCTACCAAGCATTTTTTGTTGTCTATTTGACGATTCGCAAAGCTATTTTTCATTTGGTTTTGACACAAAGCTTTCGCGATAGTTTTCGAATAGTATAGTTCTAGCTGAATTGTGGTTTTAACTTTTCGACAAAATAAATAATCGATTATATCTACAAATTTAAAAAGAAAACACAGCTTAAAACTAGTTTAAATGCTCTCCAAAACCAACGCGAAAGATTCGCCAACGACGCAAAATCATTCATAATAACACAAAATATAAAAGATACACAATGCTACACATCAACAAAAAATCGTCTTTGCAAATGATTCGCTACGAATTCGCGTTGGTTTGGGACAGACTTAAGTCATGAAATTTAGGATTTTTCACGTTTTCTGCGAACTGTCAAACGATATTTCGCAATCCACATAGCTATGAATGAAGAACTCGCCTGAATTTGACCTCACATATTTTAACAGCCATTTTACTGGTTTATTATTTTATGTTAATTCGCAATTTTTGGCGACCAAACAAATGACTCATGTGTATGAAATGTCAAAATTCACGAATTTTGACATTTTTTCATATGAGTTGTTGCCGACAGACGCGAATGGTCATAAAAAATAAACCAGTAACATGGTTGCTAAAAAAATTTGAGGTTAACTTCGCTCGAATTTTTCATTCGCAGCTATGTGGAATTCATCTTGATGTTTGTGCATTGCGAATAAGTGTTTGACAGTTCGCAGAAAATATCTTGTTGATCACGTAGAAAATTTAAAATGCAAAATTTTACAACTTAAACTAATTGTGTGTTTTTTCTTGTGAAATTGTAGATAAAGGATGGTGTATTCCCTTTGTCGAAAATTTACAACAAAATTTTTTTGATATTTGCACTTGTGCGTAATAGCCATTCCACACTATCCCACTGAGTATTAACACATGTCAAAAAAGTGGGAAGAAATCATGTATAATAATGTGGCAACAAAATATGAAATTTCATCACACACAAATTGACAGCGCATCCGACACGATTTGATGTGTTTATACTTGAAAATATTTAGGATCGGTTCTAAAACCATCACACATTCTATCCCACTTGGGCGTTTGAGGTTATGGTGAAACTGATTTGCATTGATGCAAGTGTGGAAGCAAAATATGAAAATCATTTTCATCACACAAATTTGGCAGTCGTATGAAATTCTTTTCCACTTTATTCTGACGTGTGTTAATACTTTGTGGGATAGTGTACACGATTTGCTTCACACGATTTTATTAACACTCAGTGGGATAGTGTGGAAGGGCTATAAGATGTGTTCCACATTTAGCCATATACCCTGCTTAGATTGGGAAGATTGAGTCCGGAATCATAAGTGTCATCGTATCTACATTAGAAACTTCGAGGCGCCTCACAACACATTGAGAGAACAACAACTTCAAGTTCTTACACTTTAAAGTAACAACAAATGGGAGTCATGAGTTCACTGTTTATGATCACTTCATTACTCACGATATCCCTGATCCCTGTTGTTGTTGGAGTTGTGTTTTCAGCAATTTCTTAATCATTGATTTATTATTTTACCAAAGGTGTGCAAATAAAAATTTTTGGTGTGCAAACTCGACTTTGAAATGAATAATTTTTTGAAATTATGAACAGTTCAAAATAGTTTATGGTTATTGAGATATAGCCATTTCTGTAAGTCATGAAAAGTGCATTTTAACATGTTTTTAGCAATTTCTTAATCATTGATTTATTATTTTACCAAAGGTGTGCAAATAAAAAATTTTGGTGTGCAAACTCGACTTTGAAATGAATAATTTTTTGAAATTATGAACAGTTCAAAATAGTTTATGGTTATTGAGATATAGCCATTTCTGTAAGTCATGAAAAGTGCATTTTAACATGTTTTTAGCAATTTCTTAATCATTGATTTATTATTTTACCAAAGGTGTGCAAATAAAAATGTTTGGTGTGCAAATTCGACCTTGAAATGAATAATTTTTTGAAATTATGAACATTTCAAAATAGTTTATGGTTATTGAGATATAACCATTTTAGTAAGTCATGAAAAGTGCATTTTAACATGTTTTTAGCAATTTCTTAATCATTGATTTATTATTTTACCAAAGGTGTGCAAATAAAAATGTTTGGTGTGCAAATTCGACCTTGAAATGAATAATTTTTTGAAATTATGAACAGTTCAAAATTTTTTATGGTTATTGAGATATAGCCATTTTAGTAAGTCATGAAAAGTGCATTTTAACATGTTTTTAGCAATTATTTAATCATTGATTTATTATTTTACCAAAGGTGTGCAAATAAAAATTTTTGGTGTGCAAATTCGACTTTGAAATGAATAATTTTTTGAAATTATGAACAGTTCAAAATATTTTATGGTTATTGAGATATAGCCATTTTAGTAAGTCATGAAAAGTGCATTTTAACATGTTTTTAGCAATTTCTTAATCATTGATTTATTATTTTACCAAAGGTGTGCAAATAAAAATTTTTGGTGTGCAAATTCGACTTTGAAATGAATAATTTTTTGAAATTATGAACAGTGCAAAATAGTTTATGGTTATTGAGATATAGCCATTTCTGTAAGTCATGAAAAGTGCATTTTAGCATGTTTTTAGCAATTTCTTAATAATTTGTTTATTAATTTACTAAAGGTTTGCGAATTAAATTTTAAGCGTGCAAATTCGAATTTGAGATATATATTTTTTTTAAATTATGAACAGTTCAATATAATTTATGGTCACCGAGATATTGCATTATCAGTCAGGCACTAAAATGGCAATATTGTATATTCCTTTATCTGTATTTTTTTTTTAATTTTTAATGTTTAGTATTGAGAGTGCTGTAAATATTCATTTAAATGCACATACACTCGCTTTCTATTTAAAAAAAAAAAATAGGCTAAAGCAAGAAAAAAAAAATACTTACCTGTCCCTCGTAGGATTTGACCCCGTGACACTGCGGTCCACGGTCGGCAACTCTTCTATTAGGCTACCGATTGATATAATTTTCTTGGGTTGAATTGTAATAACATTTACTTTAATTATATAACTCTCTCATCTACCGAAATTTTAATTAATTTATTATTAATTAATGGAGGGTGTGCAAATTTAAATTTTTGGTGTGCAAATTGAATTTCAAAATGTTCAATTTTTTAAGCCCCTGTGCATTTAGAAATTCGTCTTGGTTACCGAGATATGACCAATTGAAAGTTGCATACAAAGTGAAATTTGTTTATATTTTTTAAAAAAATGGGGGGGTGTGCAAATTAATTTGTTTACATATTTGAAATGTGCAATTAGAAACAAATCGAGTGGCATTTTTTGTTTTGCAAAAATCGAAAGTCGGGCCGCTGACGGTGTGGTGGTAACAGAGGAGCCGTTTAAATTAAAAATCATGCACATACGGTAAAGAGGCTCATGTATACCGTAGTTAGTTCTATGGAAATTAACGTGTAAAAGTTCAAATCTTCGCAGGTGGTGAGATCCTCCTCGGTAATTTATGCCAATACAGGCTAACAATTCAGGAGCATCAATTTGGCCATTTATAAGTTGGTGAAGAAATAGTAAATCATTATTAACACGCCTTTGATATAAGGTTTGAACCTGCAGTAGCTGGATCCGATGTTCATATGGTGGAAGGTTGTACGGATCATCCCAAGGAAGACCCTTTAGAGCAAAGCGAATGAATTTATGCTGTATTGATTCAATACGATTTTTATGAATTTCATAAAAGGGAGACCATATTTGCGAGGCATACTCTAGATGAGGTCGTACATAACAATTGTATAAAGAAAGGGTAACATAAGGATCACTAAATTCCTTAGCCCAACGTTTTATAAATCCAAGCATAGAGCTTGCTTTATTAACAATGTAATTAATGTGTTCAGTGAATTCTAAATTTGAGCTAAAGTTAACACCCAAGTCCTTGAAACTAAAGACTCGACAGAGTTTTTGCTGCGAAATGGAATAATCAAAAGCACTTGCAAGTCGCTTCCTGGAAAAAGTAATTGTTTTGCATTTAACAGGGTTAAGAGAAAGACCATTCTTACCACACCAAATATTGAAACTGTCAATATCGGCTTGCAGGAGAACGTGGTCAGTGTCAGCTTTTATTGACTTAAATATCTTCATATCATCGGCAAATATAAGAATGTCACTAGAGCGTATACATGAAACAACATCATTTATAGCCAGGATAAATAGAAATGGACCAAGATGACTTCCCTGGGGCACACCGGAGTGAGCAATGAATGAATTTGAAAGGCAGTTTCTAAATTTTACTAGATACGATCTATTTTCAAGATATGATTTTATCCATGTGATAAAAAAAGTTGGAAAACCAAAAGCTTTTAGTTTGAAGATAATAATGTTGTGGCTTAGTTGGTCGAACGCTTTAGAGAAATCAGTGTATACGCAATCCACTTCACTGCCATATTCCAACGCATTAGATCATTTATGCAAGAATGTAAGTAGGTTTGTTACTGTTTCTTCATTGACAGTTACACCAATTCAAAAATACAAAACAAATGCAACTGAAAAAAAAGAGCACCGAGAGCCACGCTGTAATGAAAGAAACAACAAAAATACACGAAAAAACACAAATGTCATTTTTCCGCACACAATAAATGGCCTGGGTAATTAATTGTGTGCGAAAAAAGAGTGTAGACTTCTCCAAAAAGTATGCAACAATTTTCAATTTCGTTCATCGAACAGCGTACAGCAGAACGAAAAGTAGAACTAAATTTTTAGTTTATGATTTCGTTGTGTCATTTTTGTATGGGATTTTTCGTTTCGCATCAGCAGCGTACTAGGCTTATATATAAAACTTGAATGATTGAGTACCTATGTCTCAGGTGGAAACACCTCACCGCTATCCCCATCTGAAACGTTGGTGAACCAGGAGAAGTTTCGAGGGACAATGAATGTCTCGAACGATTTCTTAACCAAAGGCACAATGTGAGAGCACAAAAATTTATTCGTCCACTCCTAATCCACCTAGATACATTCCTTCCACTAACACGACTACAGAAACGTGAACTAGAAACAGGCGCTGCCTGGCTCAAACCTCTATAGAATAAACCCGAGAAATAGCCAGCGCTCTATCCTCTTCTGGTCCACGTCTATCCTTTGGATATGAACTGGTGTTCAACATATCCTTATATCTCCAAACACTGACAAAACCTTACCCTCTTACAACTTTATAATTCCCTAAATAAATCTCGACCCGAAAACACTCGTTCCATACTCGAGATGTCAAAAGCATCGTTCATAGACATAGGTCTGGCAAGCTGGAAGTCCCAATATCAATAACGAGGAAGGTAACTACCACCCCAATGTCCCGGGAATGGACTTCGGTCCAGCTCTGCCACTCCTTAGGTCACAAACTCTAGAAACGGAAGGAATCATCCACTCTCTGATTCGTATCAACCCCACCCAAGATAATAAACACTATTCTCCTATGGCGGTGCTGGTGCGAAACGAAAGAGATAGTTGCCTACGATCGACCATCGCTTTAATGATCTGCAGCCACCCTGCCCAATTGTACCTCAGCCAAAGGGGGCGGGTTCTTGCTCTGGGATCATAGACTTGTGTTACATTTTTATCCTGCAGATCTGGGTCCGGGTGTTCTGAACCCTAATCGATTTTAATTCGCTGGGGCCCGTTCAACAATGACCGACGACCGAATACCCAAAATAACAATAGATAAACCGACGACTCGCTGAGTTAAATTGATCTAACGCACCTCCAAAAGAACTTGAAACGCTTTCCAATATGGGAAGACAAACGGAAAAGTAAAGTGGTGTCTCTCCCACAGCAGACTCCACACGAAAGTATGAATATAGTATATATAGCTGATAGTATATACTCTGAACAGTATTAACTCCGCATCCATCTAATGTTCAACTACCTTTGCACGATGGGGGAGGAAGGTGTCTAACATAAAAGGGGGGGGGGGATCAAAGATGTTGTAAAGAAACCCCTATTGGCCTCTCAACCCACCCGAGATTGAAACAAGAATCATCTCTCTCATTTCAAACCGTTGTTCTTTATATGGACCATGACTAATTCTCAAAAGAACCCCAAAAGTTGAGAGAAAAAAAAATAAACTACTATTCGCTCATCTATTTATCTCACTCATTTATCTTACCCTTAACCTCCTCGTTACATGATCACTCCACCTTGTCCGCTTGGGAGGTTGCATCCTCTCCCTGTAGAACTGTCGCCTTATCTATCCATAGTCGCTATCAGTGTTGCCATAATCTCACATTTCATAATGCTAGATTTCAAATTTTATAATGCTAAAAGGTATGGAAGCCCAAAAAACAGAATGCTAGACTTCAAAATCCATTTAATAATACATAATGCACAAAATATCAATGTTTATTTTTTCAGAAACACTCTTAACATAGCAAATAAAATGCACGACTGGGTCGCACGTACTTGCTCTTATGTTCAAGACACTGTGGGCTTAAGAAAATTGTATATAAAAACATGGAAATTATGAGAGAAAAATGAAGAGAAGCATGAAATACGACTTTTAAATTGGATAAAACAACTCTTTTGACAGTTTGAGGTGAAAAAAAAGTATGCCATCTTAATTCATGATGGAATATGATTGTATGGGAAAAAAAAATTAAAAATCGTTGGAGCGGTTTTTGAAAAAATAATTTTTTATATATAAAATTCTTAAAACATTTTTAAGAACAAATTTTGGTATGCAGAGTTAAACTATATATTTATGTGTATATAAAAACAAAATTTGAAAAAAATTGTCAACCCGTTTTTGAGATATCGAATTTTCAAAAAAAAAATTTGAAACTTTTTTTAAAAATCCAAAAACTTTTTTTTTGAAAATTTTGATATGCAATATTATTTAATCTTATCTGAAATTTGTATACAAAAAAATTCATTTAAATCCGTTAAGCTGATAACGAGAAAACTCAAAATAAAAAAATACGTTCTATGACAGGTACTACTAATAGTTGCTATGTGTAAAATTTTATAATTTTTGATGGTAGATCGTACTAATTTTAGTATATGATAAAAGTTTAATCAAAATCGTAGGAGTTGTTTTCAAGCAAAAAAATATTTTACTTTGCGGTTTTTTCACTTTTGTATGGAAGGTACCGTTATTTTTTCATAAATGTAAAATTTTTTCTAAAAATATTTTAGAGAGTACTAAAAAAGTCTTAAATATCGAGTTTCAAAAAAAACTATGGTGCCGTTTTCGAAATATTTGATTTTCAAAAAAAAATTTTGAAATGTTTTTTAAAAATCCAAAAAATATTTTTTCAAAAATGTTGGTACACAAAACTATTAACATTTCTTGGAAACCTTTGTATAAAAAAAATAATTGAAATCGCTCATACCATTTTGAAGAAAATCAAAAATTAAAAAAATGGTTCCTTGGGAGGTACCATTAATAACCATTTTTGAAAAATGGTTTTCCACCCAAAGAAAGCCTTTACTAAAATAAATGTATTGAATTTTTTTTAAGAAAAGTTGTCGAGCCGTTTTTGAGAAAAATACAATTATGTAAATTTGCCAAAAAAAATGTATGACAGGTACCGTTATTTTTGGTTCTAAAAAAAAATGAAAAAAATATGTCGGCAGAATCACCAAAAACCACTAAGTACTAAGTTTGAAGAAAATCGATCGAGCCGCTTAGGCTGTAGACGAACAGACAGACAGACAGACAGACAGACAGACAGAATTTTGCCACCCACTTTTTTGGTGTTCTCTATCATCGTAATATCATGTTTGATTGTTATCTCAAAATTTTTTTTTGCACGAATCCAAAACTTGCCTTATAGTACCTATAATCGCAAGTAAAAATATAATTGATTCGAACATTACTAGCTTTGGCTTGGTATTTTTCTGCTTGATATTTGAAACATCTTTGTTTACACTGAACGGAATCCCTGCATATATTTGAATTCAGACAATGATGGACTTCGTCGCGCCAGTGAATAGTCATTCATACGTAAATGAACTGTTTGTTAAACAACCAATTTTCCATTGAGCCCCTGAATTTATTTCATAAATCAACTAATATTACATTAATTTATAAAACAAATTTACTGACCCAACGAAAAATTTGGTGGTGCAATGAACTGCTTAACCAACGACTATTCATTGGCCCAAGGAAGTCCATCATCCGCTGAAATGTAGTTCAGTCAGCCGTCATACGATCACATTTGAAATTCATAAGATCAAAATTTTAAAAGGTTAACAATTTGGCGCTAGATTATACATAATTGAATAATTTTTTAAAATC
This sequence comes from Dasysyrphus tricinctus, assembly GCA_963921185.1. Classification (NCBI taxonomy): domain Eukaryota; kingdom Metazoa; phylum Arthropoda; class Insecta; order Diptera; family Syrphidae; genus Dasysyrphus; species Dasysyrphus tricinctus. The sequence goes on along the minus strand of OY992531.1, from coordinate 168,964,612 downwards.
AAATCTAGCATTCTAGAATGCCAAACAAAGACAGATAATGCCAAAAAAGCATTTGGCATAATTTTAAAATTTCAAAATGCTTTTCACTCCTGTATTATGCTAGATTTAGCATTTATAATGCCATTATGGCAACGCTGGTCGCTATCCAAAAACAACTCTCAAGCAATATTCATTTGGAAACAAACGGCCCTTTTATTCATCATAACTTAATGCTAACAGCGTATGTCTTATAATCTATCTAAAAATTTGTATGTCTCACAACTTTATTCCTAATCTAAATCTCAAAATATTACTTAGTATCATTATCCGAGTGTATCTAAGAAAGTTTTCTTATCATATTTTCTCTTAATAACTAATATAATTACTTCTGTGTCCTATTATAATTTATGCTTCCGCTAGCACTTTTAAATTCTCATAAGCTCTATAATTTTTCCGAATTTGTTTTTTTTTTGTAAAAAAAATCTTTATTCCCGTGTCAATTATTTCTTTCAGTGTATTAATTTTGTTTTCTTTTCGCTCAATTTCAATACTTTACCCATATACTTATTACGACGTACTGAAGGATTTCACCTTTCAATATCGTCTCGCAAATGTGGTTAGTTGTAATAAAATATACCGAATATTCACTCATATAAAAATCTAGACCCTTATTCAAGATTGTTCTCAAAAATCGCTCGCGTTAATATTGTTAAAAATCAAATATAGTTTCAATATAGTAAATAAGATACTGTGATTCAATAAAAAAAACAATGTAATATAAGACATCAAATAAAAAATCACTCACCCCAATCTTTTTCTTGTAGAAGTGCACTTGTACGCGGATGATTGATGCTCAGCTTTGCTATATAGTTTAATTGAGGTTAGTTGTTATGTGCTTTTGCTATATGTATCCGTTCTTGAAATTTGATTGTTGTTACTCACGATGGTTGTTATATTACTTTTATGGCTGAAAACTTTATTGACTCTGAATTGCCAGAGGAGCGGAAGAATTTACACTTTCACATAAATAAATTCCCTACTCAACATAAATAAACCCTATCGCTTTCATAATATCGGATCTCTACTGTATTCTCAATTATCTGTATTCAAGTATCTGTATCTCTTTTGACCTCAGATACTTTCTTAGGATATGATTCAAAACTGTATCGCGACTTTACATTTACTTTCTTTATATCCTTATATTTTCGTTATATTTGCTCTTATGATTTTACTTTGCTCTTTATTTCAGATTTTACTTTATCGTTTGTTTTTCTTTTCTTGCTATTTTCTTATTTTCTTTATTTCAGATCAAAAATCTTTCTCTTTTCCCGTACCGAATATCAAAATCTCAGGACTTCACTTTAAATTCGATCAAAATCGATGTTATATCAACGATTCAAGAATTACGTAATCAAAATTAATAAACTTGTTAATCTGACGATCGAGTCAACTATCTTCTGATAGTCGATTCTCGCTATGATTTTTTTTTCAAATAATTGAACCTGTGGGTCTTTTTCCTTTTCACAAATAAGAACTTTCTAAGCTAAGTGTAAAGCTAGAACTATAATGCTCGGAGGGGCACTTAAGTGGTCGGAAGAAAACAAGCGAATACACGGAAAGCATACGACGATGACTATAATTGCGGAGTGGAGCGTTTCGTCAAGTTTCGTTCAACTTTGGTTACGGAAGTGAGGTGCGCTCCGGAGCGCACCTCACTTAAGTAAAACTGACATTTGGTGAAATAGGAGTGCCAAAAAGAGATAGATGATAGTTACATTATGGGTGTGTTCCCCTTTTTTCGGTACGGATAGCTACTTTTCGTTGGTTTTTGACATAAGCTTCAGTGCCCTTCCGACTATTATAGTTCTACATTAACTCAACCAATACCAAAGAGATAAAATAAATAAACTACAATTCTACTAAAATAAATACCAATCCTTTTTTTTTGCTTGTTATAGTTAAGTACTTATCCTCTGAATTTTTTTATTGGGGGGGTTTGGCGAAGTTTTACACATTACAGTGCGTCCTTAGAACTATGACAGGAGTTGCAGGTTAACGAACACTTATCTGGGACTATGATTCTGGATCTGCTTGTAGATTCTTGACGACTATAGATGGCTTGAAGGTAAAATTTGACTTGACTGATTCTTGACTGCATGAAAATTAATTAGACTTGACTGATTCTTGACTGTTTTGACGAGATGACTTGACGTGTACGAAAATTAGGCTTGACTGACTGTACTCTTATGCGAAAATGCCGCGGTTGGCTGCACGGTGGGTATTCTCTTGGAGTACCTTTCGCACTCGTGGACAAAACGTGAGTAAGAATATGAGAAATAAAATGCTGCTGGAGCTGCGTAACGATTATTGTATGTTTGTTCGCAAGACAAAACATGTTGAAATACATAGGTAAGTATGTGTTATGGTTTTACTACACTGAATGAGTATTACGGATTTCGCTCAGTATATTAGATTTTGCTCATAGAATTTTTATTAGGTATTTGCTCGCATAGCTTTACGAATTTTAATTAGGTTTTTGCTTGCATAGTTTCACGAAATTCTATTGGGTTATTGCTTTTTTGCTTAGCTGGTCTGGCCACGGCGTGGTTTCTCGTACAGTCTCGTCTTACTTTGAATTTTCGTACCTGTAAGATTAAAACGAAAACATTAGCCAAACCCAAAAAAAAACTTGACTAGGTGCTCTACTACTTGTACTCCTTTTTTTTCTTTATGTTTCTTTCTATTATTTAGCACTTTATATTTCACAATGAACATTACCTTCTCTTGTGGAATTTATCCGCACGATTTGATGACGAAATTTTACTTCTGGGCATCCCCAAGAAACCAGAAAAATTCAAGGCGCACAATTTCTCCCTAGATTAGCACAATATCCTGATAGAAATATATATCATGGTATAACGTAGGTTTCAACGCACTTTTCTGAAGATAAAACTTACCGACAACAATGGATTACTTCTGATTGGGATTACACAACTCATTTATTCGGCGGCCAGACTAAAAAGAATTATGCCGGCCGGTTTTATTTGTAATGAAACCTTGCCGAATTGGACTGCGGCATTTCGGAACTGTTGGAAATGAATTCAACTGAACCAGTGTGAGAAATGGGATCGTACTCGAACGCACTTTTGTCTTTGAACGAGTTCTGTTCAGTGTCACAGTTTAAGGTTCTCTACCCACTAGGTTCGTGAATTCGATAACAAATTGTGTTGAGATTTTCATTTGCTTGAAATTGCTAATGAAGTAAATAGCATACGCGTAAAGAATGTTCAGAAGTATTATATTATACATGATCAGACTATTCAAATAATATTATGCCCTGTTGGTTTGGCGTAATATTCTTATATTGGAGAATCGATATTGACTCTTTTCTATCGTGACCTGCGTTGGATGAGTTCAAAGTAGGTTTACACATATAGTGTAAAACTGGAATCTGTTGAACTGAAACTCGCTACTGACTTAAAAAGGGGAATTATTATCTCGGTTGAGGATTGTTGACACTAGGTTTTGGCAACTGTCGAGGTATATGACTGGTGTATTTAACTAATTCTTTTTTTATTGAATTATCTGTATCAGCTGGTTTCCTACACAGCTTGTTCTTTCGACTGGTTTCTAACTCGTCTAAAGGACAAGAAAAGAAACTGCCTTTGGTTCGTAAGCAAGGTATGAGAGAGTCTCATGCACAGCTGAGCTAGTCGGGCGTATACAAAAAACGTTCAAATTATTAAGATCACTCTTCCTCCTATCTCTTCAAATCTTTGGTGTGCGACACCGACTTGTGACCTTTTGGATCCTCCACTTCGTTCAAATTATTGCCAATGATTCTACAGACTCTTACTTTGACGAATTTGGGACATAGTTTAGCACTTATGTGCTTGGATGCGTCACTCAATATTTGATTTCTTTTGAAAATTTCTTCACCTATCTTGAATTCAATCTTCCTACTACGAAGGTTATAAGTCTTCTCGTAAGTTTCATGCGTTTTCTGCAGAGCGGTTTTTAAGTATGAGTGGAGAATATTCATTTTTGCGACCTTTGGTAGCCAATCTATCTCCGAATAGTTCAGTCCATTCAGCTCTCTCAATAAGCGATAATCTGCCCCATGCTCTATCATTCGCTGACCGAATAAGGCCTCATAAGGTGACATTGTGAGAGTTGAATGCACTGTAGTGCGCAGGGCACTACTGATCGAAGACAGATGGGCATCCCAATTAGTCTGACGAGGATCCACGTAGGACCGAATTGCTGCTAGTATTGAGCGGTTAACACGCTCACTCGCGTTTGGCTGAGGAGCATACACTGCCGTCCGGTAGTGTTTGATCCCGAAAACATCAACCAATTTTTGAACTTCTTTACCAATGAACTGAGTGCCATTGTCGGACAAAATACTCTCGGGCACTCCGTAGATTAAGAAAACATCATCTCGAAGAAATTTGACCAAATTCTCCGCCGTCGCATTATGTAGTGGCTTGATGAACACGAACTTCGTGAGCTGGTCCACCACGATCACAATGTAAGCATTTCCACTTCTTGACCTTGGGTAGGGCCCCAGAAAATCAACGTATAAATGTTGAAACGGCCTTTCCACTTGGAAACTACTTCCCATTTCTGCTCGTAGCGTCACTGGTCTTGCATGCTTCACAGCGATCAACGTAAATCTTGACCTGTGTGAACATGTTCGGCCAATAGAACCTATCACGTAACCTATAAAGCGTTTTGGCTACACCACCGTGTGAAGCACGTGGAGGGTTGTGAGCCAGTGAGATCAATGAATCAGTCATCTCTGACGGGACCCACAATTTCCAACTTAAGTCGTCGGCCAAGGGATTGCCTACTGCATGTCTAGTGCGTTTATAAATGAACCCTTCCGACACTTTGAGATCTGGGAGTCGTTCTTGTTCCAGTCTGATATGATTGATGAGCTCAAGGTAACCTTCCGACTTGAATGATGGATCGTCTAAGTCAATGTGGAGCACCTCCGAGGATTCGACTCGTGACAAACATGAAAGATACGCGCCAACTGTCAACTCGTCCTCCTCATACACTCTTGACAGTGCATCAGGTACAACGTTTAGCTTTCCCTTCCGGTGTTCAACTACGAAATCGAAACCCTGGAGACGCATACTCCACCTGGCCAATCTTCCGGTCGGATCCTTGAGACTCATCAGCCATTTCAGGCTAGAATGGTCCGTGATTACTCGAAAACGGTATCCCTCAACGTAAGACCTGAATTTTTGGATTCCCGAAAAAGCAGCGAGACATTCGCGCTCGGTAACCGAGTAATTCCTGTGTGCAGCGTTCAGTTTCTGGGAGAAGTAGTAGATAGGCTGCTCCGCCCCTTCTTCATTCCGCTGGCAGAGAACACACCCGATACCGGACGCGGATGCATCGCACAAAATAACAAATTCCTTTGAAAAGTCAGGGTTGACTAAAACAGGCGCTGAAGTTAAAGCTTGTTTGATTCTTTGAAAGGCTTCAATAGCTTCTTTACTGAGCTTGAATGCTTTCCCTTTTTTTAGTGTGTCGGTCAAGGGTGCGGCAAGTGTGGCGAAATCTTTCACAAACCTCCGGTACCAACCTGCCATACCTAGGAAACGTCGGACTTGACGAGTCGTCGTCGGCACCGGAAAATTCGCGACTGCTGCAATTTTGTCATGGTCAGCTTTCAAGCATCCTTGACCTACTTTATACCCGAGATAATGGAGTTCGTCGAAACAAAACTTGGACTTCTCGACATTTATTGTCAGACCAGCCTCCGTCAATCTCTCACTAACCAATTTCAGAACCCGGATGTGTTCGTCGAAATCCTTTGACACAACCAAGAGATCGTCGAGATAAACAAACACTCGGTCTCTCAGCTCTGTCGGAACTACTCGACTCATCAGGTAGCTCAGACTTTGCGCAGCATTACATAGACCGAATGGCATAACTTTAAAATGATATAACGGTCGCCCTGGTACTGTAAAGGCGGTCTTTTCCTTCGATGATTCCTCCAGCGGTATCTGCCAGAATGCGTCTTTCAAATCCACGCTTGAAATGAAGCGTGTATCCGAAAGACGTGCTAGCAGTCCCTCTATATGCGAAATTGGTCTCGCATCTTTCTTGGTCACCGCGTTCACCTTCCGAAAGTCCAGGCACAATCGGTTCTTACCAGGTTTGCGCACTAGCACAACTGGGGAACTCCATGCGCTGGAACTTTCCTCGATGACACCCAACGAAAGCATCCGATCCAACTCCGCGTACATAAGGGCTTGTATCGCTGGAGACACCGGGTAGTACCTCTGCTTAGTAGGCGTAGCGTCACCCGTATCTATATAATGCTGTACCAAGTTTGTTTTCCCAAGTCCCTTGACTGCGAAAGAAGGAAAACTGCGGACAACATCGTGGAGTCTGCTACGGTCTTCATTGCTTAATTTTACTTGATTAGTGGACTTGTCATCCGATCCACTGGTCACAACTCCCGAAAGTTCTGAAATTAAATGAGGCGCAATCTGGAATTCTTGCCAAAAATCCACGCCCAAATTTAGACGCTGAGCAAGTGATGGAACGATCTATAAATTCATACGCTTCTTCATGTCTTTGTATTGGATCACGGTCGTGATCACTCCCACGACTGATTGCTTGTGCCCATCCGCAGTGGACAAAGTAGACCCTACTTTCCGTATCGCAATACCTTTATCTTTCAGATAATCGAGCATATCTGTTCCCAGACAGCTTACGCTGGCCCCTGAATCTAAGAGACCAAGAAATCTGTCGCCAAATATCTCAACAGTCACATATGGACGCGGATCGTTGGATTCTTTGCCCACGGTGGCTGCAGCTATATCTCGGTAGGTGGTACGCTTCTGATGGAAACGTTCTCTCGTTCTTCTTACTCTTTTGGACAACTCTGGAAAAGTGACTACTCTTTTGCGAACTTCATAATAATTTCGTAATCTTTCGTGAAAAGGTTTCTTATATAATAATTCTGGTTTTGGCTTTTCAATATTCAATGTAGGCTTGGTTTGTACTTCAGTAAAAATTTGTTTTGGCTTTAAAATTATTTTAGGAGTTTCAAGGGGTGATTTAAGATCAGGTTTTGGAACTCCGGGTTTATCTAATCGGAACGAGCCCCCCCGGATGGTGGGTTGTTCCTCATCGAGTTTCCCGCACACCTTGGACATGAAGGACTAAATGCGTCCGGTAATCCGCAACGGTAGCAGAAAATATTGCGTGTTGAGCTTGTGCATTCGCGGAAGTCGTAACCCACGCCCTGACAATTCCAGCACTTCTTGTGACTAATATCTTTGTGGAGAGCATCCACGTTTTCAGGCAACGCTACAGCTAAATCACTGCACGGTTCCTCGTCGACTTCACTGACGAAACGCCTTACTGGAGGATGGTGCGTGTTCGGCACTAGATTGGATCGCGTGCTCTCCTGTCGGTCGAGAAACTTTTCGATTGTGCGACACACATACACTAGATGTCTTAAACTGTGCGTGCTAAAAGTGATGAGGAGTTCTCCCATCCGCCTTTTTACATTCGTTTTTATGATTTCGATTAGTTCCTTCTCCGACTTTGGAACACGAATCCTCGAATTAATTTGCAGCACGGCGTCGTGAAAGTCGTTGAATGATTCGCCGTGTTGCTGCTTCCTATCAGATAATTTTCGAGCCAGTTCGGTGACTGTCTCCAGACTACGAAACTGTTCGATTAAAGCTGTCTAGAGCGAAAGCCATGATGTGTGTCTGTTACTCTTCAAGTACATCCAGTACCATGACTCTGCTGGACCCGAAACGAAATGGTGAAAACTCACGGTGATCTCCTCCCACGAGACATTGTAGCTATATCTAACCCGTTCTAGTCGGAACAAAAAATCGTCTACCGACATGTTCTTCCCATCAAATTTAATTCCCCACTTGTGGTACTGTGGATATCTACTAGTTAAGTTCGAGTTAGAAGGCGCTTGTGTCCGCGGAGATGAAGCCACAGGTGAGTCACCTAAATTGAGTGCATTCATTCTCGTTAAAAAGTCGTCGATATTCGACACCAGAGGCATATCTATTGGATGCTACTCTGTAGCATTTGGTACGGTTGCTGGTTCTGCTCGGGGTGTTAGGCGTGTTGCCACGTCTTGAGCGACAGACATTTGTTCCGCACCTACATTCCCAGCTGCCGTTCCGGACGGAACGTTCACAGTTCTCCCACGTGTAGTGCTTTGACTGGAGGTTGGTTGGGGTGCTGGAGCTCTTGACGAAGTAGGGTGTTGAGGGGCAGAAATATTCGAGGGCGCAGGCTGATTAGGATTCGTTGTTCTGCCTTGGATTAACAATGCTACTTGTTCTAATAGAAGGGCTTGGCTACGAGCCAATTCCTCTTTCATAAACCGCCTATCATCTAACCTGTGCAGCTCAACAGTAGCTGAAACTACCTCCTGAATATACGCTGACCGATCAGCCGCTTCTTGAAGAAGCCTTCGTTCCTCAGAAGTCTGTTCCTCGTAACTCTCTTCGTTTACAACTCCGGTATTGTTCTCAGAATGTTCATAACCCGCTTCCGATTGATCACTCACCTGACCTCTCTGGCCTTGACTACCACCAGCAGGAGACATTACGATAACGTCTTGGAATTGAGGGTTATAAGAACTTTTGGTAACTACTTTACGTCCTTCCTCACTCATTAACTGTGCTTGAAACCAAAAAAGTGACTTATAAAATACTACCTACAAGTAAAGCTTAAAAACTCGACTTGCTAATTCGTTTCTTAACCTACTTAAAAAAAACTTAAGAGAAAAAGGAAAAGTGTATATAAGAAAAAAAAACTTTTACTCCTACTTGACGATATTCCCTTCTAATTAGAGAATTTCTAAAAAAAAATAAAAAAAAGGTATTAAAATAAAAAAACTAAACTAGCCTAGGATCTCTTATATTCTAGAAACTTTTATCAAAAGTAAGGTACTTAATTCTATCGCTCTAGTAAACACCTTACTATCAAATATAATTCAAAACAAATATCTCGATTCCTTAGATACTAATTCTATACTAATGGCTTGAAAATCTAAAAAAAAAAACAAAACTCTTAACCTTGAGAATGTGAAACTCACAACTTCCTATTCTCAATGAATTAAACCTCAAAACGGACTTATCAATGGGCAGAGAAACTCGCAACTTAACCGCCTCACTGAACTAACAAAAAAAACTCGTCTTTATACTCAAACGAATTATCATCTTAGCTCCTCAATCCTCTAAAGTCTCAATCAACTAATACTCAAAAAAATGTCTATATAGGTTTCTATAATTCATAAAAAGGTTCGGGAGTGGGCAACTCCCAACGGAACAAGGTGCGTAACGAAATCAGTTTGAAATTAACTGATCTCATAACTTCAAAAAAAAAATTAAAATTCTTAGTGTGTGTGGTCTGTAAACTATTCGTATGTAAAAAAATTCTTCCAAGCGAAAGGGATCTTCCTCAGAAGAGGTGCAGAATCATTATGCTACTGCAGACGTGCGTCAGGAACTAGATCACTAACCACCGGTTAGCACTTCATGAAACCTCACAACTTCTTCAAAAATAAACCCCTTCAACCGTCTAAATTTTACGTCTGTGTGTTGTGGACTGTTATATATCCAAAAAAGATCGAAAGACACTTTGTGATAAGCTGACACGCGAGGAAAACTTCAGGTGAGCGACCAGCTTCTGCAGCTGACGTGCATCAGGACTTTATCACCAACCACCGGTCAGAAGATCTGTTCACTCTACCTTAGAAATCCTATTCTTGTTATCGTTCTGGAACTTCGCTAACTTCGCAACTGACAACTAGGCAGGCCTTGCCCCGTCCAGACAAAAATCAGAGAAATTCCTATACAACGAGAGGGTGAGGGGTCTGAGAGTGGACCTAATGCAACAGACAAGACTCGGGATCCTGATCACCAAATCTCCGGACAAAATAGCATCCATCCCCAGTCCTCGATAACATTCCTCTAACAAGAACAATCATCATCTATACAATCGTTTTTCCACTAAAATTCATGCAAAAAAAAAACTTCTGCTCTACCACTGAAATTCACTTAACTTTCCTTACAACTCAAGGATCAACCTAACTCTGCGTAAATCTTCCTCTTCGGTCGTTCAGTTATTTCGGGCATCTTTCTCTTCGGTCGTTCAGTTATTTCGGGCCCCACGTTGGGCGCCATCTGTAACGTAAATGAACTTATGTCTTATATATATATATATGTGTAGAAAGGAACAACACAACGTGGTTTATAAGAAATCGCATACTGTCCTCTTGCTACAAATCGTGCTCCCCTTTGGGTGCCATCTGTAACGTACAAAAAAACTATTTCTTATATATATATATAAAACTTGAATGATTGAGTACCTATGTCTCAGGTGGAAACACCTCACCGCTATCCCCATCTGAAACGTTGGTGAACCAGGAGAAGTTTCGAGGGACAATGAATGTCTCGAACGATTTCTTAACCAAAGGCACAATGTGAGAGCACAAAAATTTATTCGTCCACTCCTAATCCACCTAGATACATTCCTTCCACTAGCACGACTACAGAAACGTGAACTAGAAACAGGCGCTGCCTGGTTCAAACCTCTATAGAATAAACCCGAGAAACAGCCAGCGCTCTATCCTCTTCTAGTCCACGTCTATCCTTTGGATATGAACTGGTGTTCAACATATCCTTATATCTCCAAACACTGACAAAACCTTACCCTCTTACAACTTTATAATTCCCTAAATAAATCTCGACCCGAAAACACTCGTTCCATACTCGAGATGTCAAAAGCATCGTTCATAGACATAGATCTGGCAAGCTGGAAGTCCCAATATCAATAACGAGGAAGGTAACTACCACCCCAATGTCCCGGGAATGGACTTCGGTCCAGCTCTGCCACTCCTTAGGTCACAAACTCTAGAAACGGAAGGAATCATCCACTCTCTGATTCGTATCAACCCCATCCAAGATAATAACCACTATTCTCCTATGGCGGTGCTGGTGCGAAACGAAAGAGATAGTTGCCTACGATCGACCATCGCTTTAATGATCTGCAGCCACCCTGCCCAATTGTAGCTCAGCCAAAGGGGGCGGGTTCTTGCTCTGGGATCATAGACTTGTGTTACATTTTTATCCTGCAGATCTGGGTCCGGGTGTTCTGAACCCTAATTGATTTGAATTCGCTGGGGCCCGTTCAACAATGACCGACGACCGAATAACCAAAATAACAATAGATAAGCCGACGACTCGCTGAGTTAAATTGATCTAACGCACCTCCAAAAGAACTTGAAACGCTTTCCAATATGGGAAGACAAACGGAAAAGTAAAGTGGTGTCTCTCCCACAGCAGACTCCACACGAAAGTATGAATATAGTATATATAGCTGATAGTATAAACTCTGAACAGTATTAACTCCGCATCCATCTAATGTTCAACTACCTTTGCACGATGGGGGAGGAAGGTGTCTAACATAAAAGGGGGGGGGGATCAAAGATGTTGTAAAGAAACCCCTATTGGCCTCTCAACCCACCCGAGATTGAAACAAGAATCATCTCTCTCATTTCAAACCGTTGTTCTTTATATGGACCATGACTAATTCTCAAAAGAACCCCAAAAGTTGAGAGAAAAAAAAATAAACTACTATTCGCTCATCTATTTATCTCACTCATTTATCTTACCCTTAACCTCCTCGTTACATGATCACTCCACCTTGTCCGCTTGGGAGGTTGCATCCTCTCCCTGTAGAACTGTCGCCTTATCTATCCATAGTCGCTATCCAAAAACAACTCTCAAGCAATATTCATTTGGAAACAAACGGCCCTTTTATTCATCATAACTTAATGCTAACAGCGTATGTCTTATGATCTATCTAAAAATTTGTATGTCTCACAACTTTATTCCTAATCTAAATCTCAAAATATTACTTAGTATCATAATCCGAGTGTATCTAAGAAAGTTTTCTTATCATATTTTCTCTTAATAACTAATATAATTACTTCTGTGTCGTATTATAATTTATGCTTCCGCTCGCACTTTTAAATTCTCATAAGCTCTTTAATTTTTCCGAATTTGTTTTTTTTTTTTGTAAAAAAAATCTTTATTCCCGTGTCAATTATTTCTTTCAGTGTATTAATTTTGTTTTCTTTTCGCTCAATTTCAATACTTTACCCATATACTTATTACGACGTACTGAAGGATTTCACCTTTCAATATCGTCTCGCAAATGTGGTTAGTTGTAATAAAATATACCGAATATTCACTCATATAAAAATCTAGACCCTTATTCAAGATTGTTCTCAAAAATCGCTCGCGTTAATATTGTTAAAAATCAAATATAGTTTCAATATAGTAAATAAGATACTGTGATTCAATAAAAAAACAATGTAATATAAGACATCAAATAAAAAATCACTCATCCCAATCTTTTCCTTGTAGAAGTGCACTTGTACGCGGATGATTGATGCTCAGCTTTGCTATATAGTTTAATTGAGGTTAGTTGTTATGTGCTTTTGCTATATGTATCCGTTCTTGAAATTTGATTGTTGTTACTCACGATGGTTGTTATATTACTTTTATGGCTGAAAACTTTATTGACTCTGAATTGCCAGAGGAGCGGAAGAATTTACACTTTCACATAAATAAATTCCCTACTCAACATAAATAAACCCTATCGCTTTCATAATATCGGATCTCTACTGTATTCTCAATTATCTGTATTCAAGTATCTGTATCTCTTTTGACCTCAGATACTTTCTTAGGATATGATTCAAAACTGTATCGCGACTTTACATTTACTTTCTTTATATCCTTATATTTTCGTTATATTTGCTCTTATGATTTTACTTTGCTCTTTATTTCAGATTTTACTTTATCGTTTGTTTTTCTTTTCTTGCTATTTTCTTATTTTCTTTCTTTATTTCAGATCAAAAATCTTTCTCTTTTCCCGTACCGAATATCAAAATCTCAGAACTTCACTTTAAATTCGATCAAAATCGATGTTATATCAACGATTCAAGAATTACGTAATCAAAATTAATAAACTTGTTAATCTGACGATCGAGTCAACTATCTTCTGATAGTCGATTCTCGTTATGTTTTTTTTCAAATAATGGAACCTGTGGGTCTTTTTCCTTTTCACAAATAAGAACTTTCTAAGCTAAGTGTAACTCAACCAATACCAAAGAGATAAAATAAATAAACTACAATTCTACTAAAATAAATACCAATCCTTTTTTTTGCTTGTTATAGTTTAGTACTTATCCTCTGAATTTTTTTATTGGGGGGGTTTGGCGAAGTTTTACACATTACAGTGCGTCCTTAGAACTATGACAGGAGTTGCAGGTTAACGAACACTTATCTGGAACTATGATTCTGGATCTGCTTGTAGATTCTTGACGACTATAGATGGCTTGAAGGTAAAATTTGACTTGACTGATTCTTGACTGCATGAAAATTAATTAGACTTGACTGATTCTTGACTGTTTTGACGAGATGACTTGACGTGTACGAAAATTAGGCTTGACTGACTGTACTCTTATGCGAAAATGCCGCGGTTGGCTGCACGGTGGGTATTCTCTTGGAGTACCTTTCGCACTCGTGGACAAAACGTGAGTAAGAATATGAGAAATAAAATGCTGCTGGAGCTGCGTAACGATTATTGTATGTTTGTTCGCAAGACAAAACATGTTGAAATACATAGGTAAGTATGTGTTATGGTTTTACTACACTGAATGAGTATTACGGATTTCGCTCAGTATATTAGATTTTGCTCATAGAATTTTTATTAGGTATTTGCTCGCATAGCTTTACGAATTTTAATTAGGTTTTTGCTTGCATAGTTTCACGAAATTCTATTGGGTTATTGCTTTTTTGCTTAGCTGGTCCGGCCGCCGCGTGGTTTCTCGTACAGTCTCGTCTTACTTTGAATTTTCGTACCTGTAAGATTAAAACGAAAAACATTAGCCAAACCCAAAAAAAAAACTTGACTAGGTGCTCTACTACTTGTACTCCTTTTTTTTTCTTTATGTTTCTTTCTATTATTTAGCACTTTATATTTCACAATGAACATTACCTTCTCTTGTGGAATTTATCCGCACGATTTGATGACGACATTTTACTTCTGGGCATCCCCAAGAAACCAGAAAAATTCATGCGACAAATGTCTGCCACAAAAAGGCGCACAATTTCTCCCTAGATTAGCACAATATCCTGATAGAAATATATATCATGGTATAACGTAGGTTTCAACGCACTTTTCTGAAGATAAAACTTACCGACAACAATGGATTACTTCTGATTGGGATTACACAACTCATTTATTCGGCGGCCAGACTAAAAAGAATTATGCCGGCCGGTTTTATTTGTAACGAAACCTTGCCGAATTGGACTGCGGCATTTCGGAACTGTTGGAAATGAATTCAACTGAACCAGTGTGAGAAATGGGATCGTACTCGAACGCACTTTTGTCTTTGAACGAGTTCTGTTCAGTGGTACAGTTTAAGGTTCTCTACCCACTAGGTTCGTGAATTCGATAACAAATTATGTTGAGATTTTCATTTGCTTGAAATTGCTAATGAAGTAAATAGCATACGCGTGAAGAATGTTCAGAAGTATTATATTATACATGATCAGACTATTCAAATAATATTATGCCCTGTTGGTGTGGCGTAATATTCTTATATTGGAGAATCGATATTGACTCTTTTCTATCGTGACCTGCGTTGGATGAGTTCAAAGTAGGTTTACACATATAGTGTAGAACTGGAATCTGTTGAACTGAAACTCGCTATTGACTTAAAAAGGGGAATTATTATCTCGGTTGAGGATTGTTGACACTAGGTTTTGGCAACTGTCGAGGTATATGACTGGTGTATTTAACTAACTCTTTTTTTATTGAATTATCTGTATCAGCTGGTTTCCTACACCCTTTACTTTGGCGAAATGAGCAAAAATCACATTTTTTTGATAATTATTTTTCTAGCTTACATTACTAATTATGGAATTCAAAAGTTTAAGTTAGCTTATTTGAACCGATTTATAATTAAAAAAGAATGGTTCAAATCGATTGAAGTCTTCTGGTAACGCATGTGCCCCAAACTCTGTCAAAATATTGAAAAAAATCACATTTTTACGATGATTTTTAATCTTCTTTAACACAGGTTTACAAATATCGGTTAACTTTGTCGACACGTGAAAGTAAGAATCGTTCTAAGGGTAATTTTTCACGCTTTACTTATCCGTTTTTCGCTATCAGCTCTGGTTTTCGAGATATTACCGTCAGAAAGTGCCGAAAACCCCCTCTTTCGCCATTTTTGGGGTTATGTAACTAATGCGAATTGATTTTTATTTTTTTAATGGTACAGATTTCTAAAAGTACTAATCTTAATCTTCAAAATTCAGCTTTAATCGTTCCAATATCTCTTTTACTTTTTGAGAGATATTAAATTAGTTATTATTCCTCATCTGACTACATATAATTTAAAAAATGCTTTCTCTTTGCCTTAAGTTGTTTTCGACAGGAGCAGGTAAACTATGTTCCAAAAAGAGCTTTTAGTGTAGATTTCAAATCTGAAATCCATTTTTTGCTATCGGCTTAACTTTTGGAAATAGATTAAAAAATCACCCTTTTTGACCATAGTTTTTTTTTTAAAATTTGACATAAATCTTACAAATTTAAACAAAGTGTAACGGAACTGCACGGTTTATATAAATTTTGGTCCGTTTCACGTACAAGAGACCAAAAATAGTCACTTAACGTACCATCATCCCTAAAACCTTTGTAACTTTTTTCTATTCTTTCTAAATCTTGGTGAAGTCGCTCTCCGTGCTCTTCACAATATATTGAGAAATGCAACTGAAGGTTTCTCAAAAAGTAAAAGACATATTGGGACGATTAAAGCTGAAACTTGAAGATTAAAACTAGTACTTTCAGAAATCTGTACAATTAAAAAAAATAAAAATCAGTTTGCACAGTTACATAACCCCAAAAATGGCGAAAAACGGATAACGGATTTGAGTTCAGCGTGAAAAATTACCCTTAGAACGATTCTTACTTTCACGTGTCGAAAAAGTTAACCGATATTTGTAAACCTGTGTTATAGAAGATTAAAAATCATCGTAAAAATGCGATTTTTTCCATATTTTGACAGAGTTTGGGGCACATGCGTTACCAGAAGACTTCAATCGATTTGAACCATTCTTTTTTTAATTAATTATCGGTTCAAATTGAAGCTAACTTAAGATTTTGAATTCAATAATTAGTAAGGTAAGCTAGAAAAATAATTATCGAAAAAATGTGATTTTTTGCTCATTTCGCCAAAGTAAAGGGCTCATGCGCGATCGGAAGATATAAACCAATTTAATTTTTTTTGTGTACCCCTTATAAGTCTGCCCCACCCGCAACTTTTCCGCGCTATTGTGATTTAAAAATCGAAAATATTGGTTTTTCGGCCCACCCTAGTGTTGATAGAAGCTTAAGAGACTAGAAATTGTATAACTCTCGACCGTTACTTCAGTATTTTGAATAAAATAAAAATATGTAAAGGGAATAATTATTATTTGTTACAGTTATACAAACTTTTTGTATTTTTTCTCGGACGAAGTTTCGTGTAGAGGCTAGTAATAAATAAGAATTGTGAAAAATGTATAAAATAAGATATTTATTTTCTTGATTCCATATTCGTTTCTTATAATCGCTCTATGCCATGAATATCGTTTCTTTGGGTTTCGTACTTTCTGCCGTTCGTTTCGTAATTCATAACAGGGCCCCTGCTGAAAGTTTTTTCTTTACTATGACAAAATGCTTAGAATTTTAAGATGATAGGTACTTCTATTTTGTTTATATAATTTTTGTTCATTCAAAAATCTTGTGATCTTGTGATCAATATGATCGCTTTACGAAGCCTATAAAACTATATAAATAAAATAAAATTAAATACACTAGTCAGCGAAATTAAAGGAACAATTTTTTTAAGAGCTGTATCTTTGTGACGAGTGATCGTATTGAGTTGAAACAAAAAGCATTCTACAGCGTTATGTTTTTTGTATCGAAATTTGTTTCCAAACAATTTATTTGAAGTTCCGTCATTGCTTTATTGCAAGTAAAGACACGAGACAAAGAAATTATTTTTTTTTAATTTTTTGAAGGTCCTCGTTTCTATGGATACATTTTTTTGAGTCAATCAAATGTAATGATCAGATACCTTGTTTATTCGACTTCAATTAATTTTTGCTGTCGTACAATTTTCGCTTGCATGGTTTATCTGACTTTGAATGAAAAAAGATACTTTTAGCTTTGATAACCAATATTTCAGCAAATAATGACGTTATAAAAATTTAAATGCAGTTTTGGAAATTTGAGAAAGCATTTTACAAGATATTTTTAAGGTTTTGTAGAAAGTTTTTTTATCGTTCGCCGTTAGTTAAACAAAAGTACTAAAAACCGACTTTTTGTGGTCTTTTCGTAAATCTTTTTTTTACTTGCAAATATTGATTGCATGGCTTGCGTTGGTATGCAAATTTGTAGACTCTTAAAGCACCAATATTCCTGAAAATTTTCAAATTGTTTTGTTGTTTGTGTTCCTTTAATTTCATTAGTTTTTTGTCTTAGATTTGTGTCTACAAAAATAGATATACATAGGCTAAGGCGGCCAACCGTCCCCCATTGAGGGGGACAGTCCCCCAATGGCAGTTGTAATCCCCCATTGCAAAAATTAATAATAAAGTCCCGCAAAACCACTTGAGCGTCCCCCATGTCCCCCATGTCCAATGTACTACATTATTTTTCAATCAGGAATTAGGAAATCATAGAAGACGGCATTTTTGGGACACCATAATGTGAAAATACTGAATCAAACTTTTTTTTCTCGAAATGCATGGTTCACAAATTTTTCTGTATTATTAAAATATAATTCTTCCTTATCTGCAATAATATTTTCTTTTTCACCACCCTAATTGAAAATATTTTGTTTTCCAATAATTTGCTTCGATCATTAACCACATCGAATGCAAGGAATGCAAATGAATGCAAAGAATTCAAATGAATGCAAAGAATTCAAATGAATGCAAATAAATTCAAAGAATTGAAAGATTGTAAAATGAATGCAAATAATGAAAATGAATGCAAAAGAATGCAAATGAATGCAAGGAATGCAAATGAATGCAAAGAATGCAAATGAATGCAAAGAATGCAAATGAATGCAAGATTGTAAAATGAATGCAAGGAATGCAAATGACTGCAATGAATGCATGCATTCCCACATGATTGCAATCAATTGATTGGTGAAAAATGATGATTGGGGGGAAAAATGATTGCAATCATTTTAAAGCAAATGAATATGGTGATTGTAGAATTTGAGGTCGCAGTCTCAAAGTGAAGCCAATGATTGCAATCTTTGAATGGAAGTCAGTAAATAATTGTATATGATTGCATTCACAAAATATTGCATTTTTTTACAACCCTGTTTGTATCATATATACAAAAAACTGCAGCAGACAACTTAAGCTAAAGAAATTATGTTATGGGTCATATATTCGTAACTTTTACAACAATTGCATTCAGTATCTGCAAAAGTATATTAATCAATACAAAGAATTCGACACATATACTTGGATTCTATTAAAACAAGGTCTAAAATGGGCTGATGTACAGCTGACATATCAACATTTATTGTTGCAGATGCCAACAGCGAGTATGGCTTTAAACGAAGAAAGCCTGTTTGACGAAATAAATTACATGTCAAATTTCGTTAGCCAAGATGTCCTAAATAAATGGGAACTAGAGCTCTTGAAACCCGGGTACCCGAAGACCCGCCCGAATACCCGGATATTATCCGAGTAGTACCCGAAATACCCGAGTACCCGGGTACCCGAGACCTACAGTAAAATTTATACATTTTAAATGCAGAAAATCAGCTTTTATAGTCCAGTGCTGCCGGTCCTCGGGTACCCAAGATACATGGGTACCCGGGTTCTCGGGTACCCGAGACACACGGGTACCCGGGTACCCAAGATACATGGGTACCCGGGTTCTCGGGTACCCGAGACACACGGGTACCCGGGTACTCGGGTACCCGAGACATCACATGAGTACTCGGGTACCCGGGTACCCGAATACTTGCCACTCGGGTACTCGGGTACCCGGGTAATACCCAGGTATTTTTCTACCCGAGTACCCGGCTAGTTGAGAAACCGGGTACTACCCGGGTACAATCAAGGGCCCTTATGGAAACAAATGAAGGAATAAACTTAAAGTTGATACGCTACGTGCAATCCTTTTTCTAAAATTTAATATTGGCAATTGTGCAAATTTCTAAGATATTCTTAATCAAAATCCAGATTTAGTTAAAAAATATCACTCATGTATAAAATATGTTTTTAAAAATAAATATAGACAGAAAGTTACGTTTCTTTGTTTTATTATTTAAGTGAATTTCTTGACACTCACAATCTCAAACCACATCCCCACCTCTATACACAAGAATGTCCCCCATTGGGTTTTTAAAAAGTTGGCCGCCTTAACATAGGCATTCGTAATTCTTTTTTTTAACTCTCATAATGCAACGTTTGTATAAATATTTTGGATTTCCCTCTCATTTTAACTTGATCGTTTAAGACGAGAAAGGTACCTACCTAACTACCTACAAAAAAACTATAAGAACCTTAAAATATACTTTTAAATTTAACACTTAAAAGACTGAACCAAATTTGTGGTCTAGAGTTAATATTGTTTTTTAAAAAACCAGGTTCCTTTTTTGACCACAAACTTTATAAATTTATTAAAAAAAAAAAAAAAAGACCAAAAATAACTTTTAAACAAAATTTAATTTTTATTCGTCAAAAATTTTAATAAAATACCGAATGCATTTCGGGCAGACAAGCTGCTCATCATCAGCGATTAACACGATACTAACAAAATAGATAAAGGAAGAAGAAAGTAAACAAAGAAAGTGAAACAATAAATCAGATGAGACAAAATAGAGGAGACACAATATTGCCGCTGTCGGTGTTCATGACGTTTGGTGTTTTATATATGTATAATGATTCGTAGGCATCTAATTTCCTTTCATTATGTACGTGCTTTAAAAGGCGGACACTTTCATTAAAGCTCCCGATGTTGTGCGGTGGGTTGTTGTTGTTGCATTCTGCATATACGTGTGCTGCTACTGCTGAACGATTAAGCTGTTTATGCTTTACACAGCTGATATGTTCCTTGAAACGAGTTTCAATCCCACGCCGCGTCTGACCTACATACTTAGCTGTGCAATCTAAGCAGCTGACTTCATATATTCCACTCTTCAAAGCTTTTTCAGTCTCATCTTTGGTAGAACCAAGCATGTTTTTTAATTTTCCTCTGTTGTCGTAGACTATATGTATGTTCTCCTTTTCCAGTGCTTTTCGCAGATGGTTGGTGATAGCTGGAATGTAAGAGAAGGAAACCCGATACGCATTGTTTGTTTTGTCCATTTCATTTTGCCTAAATAATGAAGTAATCTCATCTCTTTTTATTTTGCATGATTGCTTTTTGACAATATTCTCCACCAATGATTTTTCAAATCCATTTACGTCAGCAAGGTGAACAATATGGTCAAATTCTTTTTTGAAATTTGCAAGGGATAAAGGGAGCTTGCATAAACGATAAGCCATCGAATGAAAAGCTGCTATTTTGTGTTGGTGTGAACAAAAAGAGTCATTTGTGATGTAACGATCGGTGGAAGTGTTTTTTCTGTATACATCAAATTCAATTTTGTTGTTGATCTTTTTGCAGAGTACATCAAGAAAAGGAATGCAATTGTTTTTGTCTTCCTCTTCACAAGTGAACTTTATGCTTTCGTATTGACTGTTTATTATATTGATGACGTTCTGTGCTGTGTTTTTCTTTATTACACTAAAGACGTCGTCTACATATCGGAGCCATATACGTGGCAAAAGTTCTTTGGCTTTTAAATCTTTCTCAAACTTCGCCATGAAAGCTTCTGCCATCAAAGGTGATAATGGATTTCCCATTGCACAACCAAATTTATTTACGTAGAATTTATTACGAAAAACAAAACAGTTGTGTGACATGCAAATTTTGGCGGCTTTAAGATATATCTTCATTTTTTTATTCTCTACTTCGTGTGATTCAAGATGTGATTTTAATGATTCAATTGCTATGTTGATAGGTATACTAGGGAAAAGAGCTTGGACGTCAAAAGATACGATTGTTTCATCATCCTGTATCAAGACATCTTTAGTTTTTTCCACAAACTCGTATGTGTTTAACACACTATAACTATCAAAGCGTCCAAATTGTTTGAGTTCATCAACCAGCCATTTAGAAACCTTTACTAAAGGGGACTTAACGTTTGAGACAATTTTTCGCATTTTATCTCCCGTTTTATGCACTTTAGGTAAACCGTACATTTTGGGTACCTCCGGATTGGACACTAATAACTTAAATTTGTTGACGTCGAAAGTTGAGCAAATGTCTTTGATTATTAGTTTTGCATCGCTTATCATTTTATTCAAGGGTGATTTGTTTAGAATGTTGTAACCGTCTTCCGCTATAGATTTTTGCATTCTTTCTTCGTAATCAGTTTTATTCATTACTACAATTTGGTTACCTTTGTCCGCTTTTATGTAAAAGACATCCTTCTCTTTCATTTGTTTAATTATTTCAGTGAAGTTCTGTGTTTGTTGTTTTGAGTTGTGTATGGATTTTACTTTTTTGATTACTTTTTTAGCTTTGTTTCGAATTTGGGTTTTTGTTTCTATAGATTTATATTGAATAGCACTTTCGATGTCGACAATTGCTTGTTCAACGTTTATGTGGTTTTAATTGACATCACATTTCGGCAAAGAAATCGCTTCCAATTAGGCAGGCAGATACCTAACTCCTTTTAGAGTTCATGAAAAATAGCTAGAAATATTGAAAACAAATTAATTGAAAAACTTCTGGTACAAGAAAACCAAACTGAAACTACCTACGAATGAGTTTCTATATCTCTATTTTAGTCTTTTTCTTATGCATTTATACTTTTTCTTACTTAAAAACAAACAACCAGAGTTCAGACAAGAGAGACCGAAACAATCAAACCCGATACCACAAACTAGTTTTTTTTCTCTGTCATTTTTTGTGTGCTCTGCTCATACTTTCAGTTTTTTTTACATTGACTTATAAAAAAAACTTATCGTTGCCGAAAGTAGACAACCTACATGCTACATGCTACCATGTTGCTATCCTATTCCTCTTCCTTATTCCTAAACACAAGAAAATCGAAAAAGGAACCAACCATTTTTTCTTGTTTTTGTCTGTCGTTTGTTGTTGTTTGGAACCAGTTTTTCTTGTTTTTATCTGCCATTTGTTATGGGCTCTTTTTCTGTTTGCTCAGTTGATTTTTTCTCTGAGTAAGGGAATTTTTAATTTCCGTTTCTCTGAGAAGCGATCATACGCCATCTAGTTTGTGAAGGAGTAGAGAAAAAATTTCGTCTGATGATAATACTAATAGATTTATATACAATGATAATAGTAGTGTAGCCCACTAAGGGATTCTGGGATTTACTCGAGCGCGTCAGATTAGTATAAAGGGGGGTACCTTGAACCCTGCTGAGTACCTCCACCATATATCAGTCTTCTATGTAGGGCCGGGCACCTAGGGCAGGTTGTCAGGTTAGTAAAAAAAAAGCGATAGCTCGAAATACTCGAGCGCGTCAGATTAAGATAGGGTAGGTTAATTACATGCTGAAAAGTGTGTATTTCAATAATCTGACGATTTGAATGTGACCTAAGATATGATAGTGGGAGGGTTACAAACTTGCAAAAAAAAAAAATCGTCACCTGGACATTCTCGAGCGCGGTTGAATTTTTTTTTATTGTGAAGCAAATAATTCTAGGATAACGGAAAAAGTATAATCTGCCGTCGTTTTTCTCGTCCCGTTTAGGAGGTAGAGTTGATTTTCGAAAAAAACGACTTATAGGGAAAAATAAATATTAAAAATCAACGACAATACTTAAAATGCAAAACGGTTTTAAAAGACAGAAATCTGTTCTTTAATCCTACATTTAAATTGAATTATTTGTGTTAATAGTTTTCCAAATATTTGCATTTAAACTCAAAATGTTTATAAGAAAACGCAAAAAAAAAAATGTTTGGATCAATTTGTCCCAAAATTGTGGAATAAAAACAAAATTTTCTTGTGTGGTCAATGCTCATATTAATTTTGAATCGAATACAAAAAACAAGAAGCTTTTATGTCTTCCAGTTTTAAGAAAATTGTAAATTACTGATTCTACTTTTTTATGATTATTAGATTATTAGATTATATCATTATGTAGCTGTTCCCATTACTAGCTATTGACATTGGAGTCCGAGAATACATTCAAAGTTATTAAATGCAAACGAAATTTGGCAAACACCGAACCTCGCACTCCAAATACTATAGTGAGCCCCTATAGATTCCCCTCCCATAGTAAGAAATTCTTGTACATATTTGACCCTTCTAAAAAAAAACCGTTTTCAATTTTTGGCGCCCAAGTTATTATACTAATCCTGAATAAAAATGTTTCTTCTTTTCAAATCGTCAGATTAAGAAAACCCCTCCAGATAATCGTCAGATTAAGGTTCAGCACATGTAGGGCATCGAGTTGAACCATATATATCAAAATCTGGCGCGCTCGAGTATTTCAAAATGGCGATTTTTTTTGCATTTTCAAGAATCTGCCGCAAGCTTGCGTCACATCCGAATCGTCAGTCTTTTGAATGTGAGCATCCTTAGGGGCCACTTAACATCCCCTATTAAAATCTGACGCGCTCGAGTAAATCCATTTGTTTTCCAATTTCTACACTCCCATACAGCCACCCCCACCACGCAAACCGGCAGATTAACATACCACCGTTATCAGAAAGACCCAGGCCATATACACTATCAATATTTGACGCACTCGAATATGTCCACGTGACTGTTTTTTTTAACATTTTTGAACACCTGTAGTTGCTCCCCCCACCGATAAAACGGTATACTTTACTAACATTTTTTTTGTCTCTATCATCAAATCTTCAAAATTCATTAGGTCCCAACGAAGCTCGAGTAAATCCACATTTAGCATCATGGGCTCCCCTGCTATAATGTATGTACATATGTATGTACATATAATTAAGGAGCTTAGGAACAAAAGATGAAATTTTCACTTTTGGTATTTTTGTTTTATTCGGGTTCAGAACCTGAATTCTATCGACTGCTTAGATGGTTTTTAACTTGAAAAAACGATTTCGGGACAAAAGGTGACATTTCTAATTCAATTACATATATAAATTATTTTCATGATGTTGGATCAAAAAGTGACATTGTTTGCAAGTAATTATTGAACCGATTTTCTTGATGCAAGTAAGTGGGACGGAGCGGCGGTGGGGGGGCCGCGAGCGTCAGCCACTATCTTGTTAAACGCGTTTTACCAAACTCTTAAACCGTTCATCGTACGACAAAAATAGTAAATTTTTTTGAAAGCTAATATTACATTCTTTTATTTTCTTTTTTAAATCAAATTGTTTCAGTAAAAAGTTCAGGTATTTGCCCACATTCTCAAAAATTCTTATACTATATGGAGCACTTCCGATTGTTGTAAAACGATGCAAATTGGTAGATCTTATTGGTAGATCGGTAAGGCTTAAAGTACTAAGAAAAAAATCTAAAGTTTGGAATTTTCTGTTCAGGGGGCTGGACATCCACCAACTTTTTAGAAAACTCTTATAAACTATATGGAGCACTTCCGATTGTTGATGAATATTACTGATTAAAATTTGGTGGATTTACTTGGCAAGCTTTCTCCTAATTACTTACTTTATCACAAATTTAAAATGTATGAAAACTTAACCAGTGAACCCACCAAATTTTGATCAGTAATGATTAAATATCAAATTTCTGTCATAGTTTGCAGTTGTTTCGATATTACTCTACTTATAGTAGGGGAGCCCACGATGCTTAATGTGGATTTACTCGAGCGTCGTGCAGACCTATTGGATTTTGAAGATTTGATGATAGAGAGAAAAAAATGCTAGTAAAGTATACCGTTTCATCGATGGGGGGAGCGTCTACAGGTGATCAAAAATAATTGAATATGAAGAAAATTTGAAAAAAAAAAATTTTTTTTTTTTTTGTTTAAGTGGAGTGACCGAATATATAATTCAAAGTTAAAAGTTCAAGCGAAACGCAATCATGGAGTTGAGCTCACTTGAACTTTTAACTTTGGTGATCAAAAATGTTAAAAAAAAAGTCACATGGACAAAGGTATTCGAGCGCGTCAGATATTGATAGTGTGTATGGCCTGCGTCTTTCTAATAATGGAGGTATGTTAATCTGCCGGTTTGCGTGGTGGGGGTGGCTGTATGGGAGGGTAGAAATTGGAAAACAAATGGATTTACTCGAGCGCGTCAGATATTAAAAGGGGATGTTAAGTGATCCCCAAGGATGCTCACATTCAAAAGACTGACGATTCGGATGTGACGCAAGCTTGCGGCAGCTTCTTGAAAATGCAAAAAAAATCGCCATTTTGAAATACTCGAGCGCGTCAGATTTTGATATATGTGGTTCAACTTGATGTCCTACTTGTGCTAAACCTTAATCTGACGATTATCTGGAGGGGTTTTCTTAGTCTGACGATTTGAAAAGAAGAAACATTTTTATTCAGGATTTTTTCAATCACTGGGGAGAGTATAATAACTTGGGCACCAAAAATTGTAAACGGTGTTTTTAGAAGGGTCAAATATGTACATACAAGCATTTTTTACTATGGGAGGGGGGATCTACGTCGCCCGTTTAGGAGGTAGAGGAAATTTTCGAGAAAAACGACTTAAATGGAAAAATATATATTAAAAATCAGCGACAGTTTTTAAAATTCAAATTTGCAAGTTTGTAACCCTGCCACTATCTTAGGTCACACTCAAATCGTTAGATTATTGAAATACACACTTTTCAGCATGTAATTAACCTACCCTATCTTAATCTGACGCGCTCGAGTATTTCGAGCTATCGATTTTTTTTTACTAATCTGACAACCTGCCCTAGGTGCCCGGCCCTACATAGAGGACTGGTATACTTACTTACTTACTTAAGGTGGCGCTACAGTCCTAGACTAGGGCCTCAACCAACAAGCTTCTTCCAGCCGGCTCGGTTTCTAGCTAGCTGTCTTCAGTTTCGCACGCCAAGTTGGTTGAGGTCCTCTTCCACTTGCGTGCGCCATCTTTTACGCTGTCTACCTCTACTGCGTTGTCCCACGGGGTTGGATTCAAAGACTTTCCGGCCCATACAGTTCGTGGTTGTATCTTCTTCTCCATTCCCCATCTATGCAGACGGGACCAAAAATCACCCGGAGAATTTTCCTCTCAAAACAGCCTAATGGCTTAAACACACGTGCAGCCTTTTTCATGCAGCGAAATAAAATAACACAGGTTCTTATGGGAGCAGAAAAACTCAAGAACTGCATGCAGCTCAGAGCTGCACGATGTCTCTATTTCTAAATTTGCTGCGCAGCTCCGCAGCAATAAGTGGTTGTTCGTCGACCGCTGACCAGGTTCAGTGGAGAAAAGTTCCGTTGTGCACAAATAGTTTTCAAGTTGATCGATTGAAAAGCGTATAACTTCGGTTTTCATTGTCCGATCTTCAAAGTTAAGGCTTTTATGGAAAGGATAAATGTCAGGCTACATTTTTGTATTATTTTTTTTTAGAATGTTTAATTTATTTCATACTAGAAAGTAGATTGAGTCCTACATTGGTTTGATTTTCACTTTTCAAAATGCAAATGTGAATGAAAAATTACATAATTTTGAAAAATTATTTTTAGAAAGTTATTGCCTCAATCCTCCTCTACAAATATGTAAATAGTTGTTTATAGCTAAATGCAACGTGAGAGGCGGCAGAGCCACTTATCTAAATTTTCCACCTTAAAATTGATTTTAATCCAAAAAAATAACAAAATCTTTAAAAAACTTCGATTTCCGTAGCTTAAAAAAATTATAACTTTGCTTCTAATGCTCGGATCAACAAGATTAAGATATTAAAATAAAGTTAAAATACAAAACTACATTTGTGCATAAAAATTATTTTGAAATGCCGAAAAATTTGATACTAAAAGGGTGATGGAATCCTTTGTATGATAAATATTTTAGTGTATGCACATGCGTCTTGAGGGCAGCTCTACTCGCAGCGATGCGTGCAGACTAGCTGCACATCTGTTTAAGGCATAACGCGTTCTCATCCACCGTTTGCAGTGTCCATGCCTCTGTATCATACATCAGTACTGGGATGATAAGCGTCTTATACAGGGACAGTTTAGTTGCTCGAGAGAGGGCTTTCCTTCTCAAGTGCATTCTTAGCGCGAAGAAACAGCGATTGGCAAAAGTAATTCTTCGTTTGATCTCAGCACTGGTATCGGTCGCTGAGTTCATAGCGGATCCTAGGTAGACAAAGTTTCTGACTACCTCAAAATTATAGCTGTCTATAGTGACGTTCTGTCCTAGACGTCGGTGTTGGGTGTCCTTTCTTGTTGACAGCATATATTTCGTTTTGCTTTCATTCACCGTTAAACCCATCTTCTTGGCTTCCTTCTCAATACTCACAAAAGCACCACTGACGTCACGCTTTGTTCGTCCGATTATGTCAATGTCGTCACCGTAAGCGAGTAATTGGACGGACTTTTGAAAGATATTGCCTCTAGTGTTGACGTGAGAGTTTTGCACTATTCAAGAACGATGTTGAAGAAATCGCATGACAGCGCGTCGCCTTACCTAAAACCGTTTTTGCCGACCTTGATGGAACAGCGTACATTTTGGCAGGGATGCCAAAACTAAACATTGCTCTATATAGCTCGTCTCTATAAATGCTATCATACGCGGCATTGAAATCGATGAAAAGGTGGTGGGTATCGATTTAAAACTCCTGGGTTTTCTCCAAGATCTGCCGTAGTGCGAATATTAGGTCGATGGTGGATTTTCCTGGCCTAAAGCCACACTGATATGGACCTATCAAGTTGTTGATGAATGGCTTCAGGCGTTCACAAAGTACGGCAGAGAAGATCTTGTAGGCAATATTAGGAAGACTGATGCATCTGTAGTTGGTGCAGTCCAGAGAATCTTGAGAATCGGGCAAACAATGCTGAGGTTCCATTCATCGGGCATGCTTTCCTCCGACCATATTTTACAGATGAGCTGGTGCATACTCCTAACCAATTCATCGCCAGCCGCTTTGAATAGCTCAGCCGCAAGGCCATCAGCTCCAGCAGCTTTATTTGACTTAAGTTTAGATATAGCTATCTTTACTTCGTCGAGATCGGGTGGACGGAATTGTTGGCCTACGTCGTCCAGGTTGAATGGTGCAATCTGCATGGTATCGGAATTCGGTTCGTCATCGCAGTTATACAATTTGCAGACATGATTTTTCCATATCCTCAGCACCGACTGCGATTCTACTACGATGTTCCCTTGATCGTCCTTGCAGGCTTCGGTCCGGGCCTTGTTACCCTGGGAGGTTCTCTTTACCTTTTGGTAAAACTTCCGAACTTCATTCCTGCAATGGCATCCCTCTATTTCCTCGATCGCACGCTTCTCATGCTCTTTCTTTATCGTTCTTAGAAGCTTATGTTCCTCTCTCCTCTTCTGCTCGTAGAGCTCGCGAGCAGCTGTGGTTCTTCTATGCAGCGCCGCTTTGTATGCCTGTTGTTTGGCTGCATGTACCTGTCGGCATTCTTCGTCGAACCAGGGGTTTCGCTGTGGTGGTCGAGCAAAGCACAGCACGTCAGAGGCGGCATCTCTGATGACTTCCTGGCAATTCTTTCACTGGTTCTCGATGCTTGCAGTTGGTGGCATAGGACTACTTAAGAGGGTATGAGAGACTCGATCGAAATAGGACCTGGCGATTTCTTGCGACTGTAGCCGTCCGACGTTAAACTTCCTTACAGTATTTCCCTGCTTTGGCTTTGGTCTGGATATCCGTAGCATTACTTTGGCTACAACGAGGTAGTGGTCCGAGTCAACGTTGGCTCCTCGGAACGTTCAGACATCCTTGATACTGGAGGAGTGCCTTGCGTAGATCCCAATGTGGTCAATCTAGTTAGCGGTTGATTGACCAGGAATTCGCCATGTCTCCTTGTGTATATCGAGATGCGGGAACTGCGTACTAGCTACCACAACATTTCGCCCCGTAGCAAAGTCGATTAGCCTGAGTCCGTTACCGGAGGTGGTGTCGTGCAGGCTATATCTTCCGATTGTGCCACCAACTTGGCATTAAAATCACCCAAGACAATTTTAATGTCATAGCTAGGGCATTGCTCATATGTCTTGTCCAGGAGCTCGTAGAACTCATCCTTGGTGTCGTCATCTTTCTCCTCTGTGAGGGCATGCGCGCATATGAGGCAAATGTTTTCGAATTAAGCCTTGATGCGAATTGTCGTGAGGCGCTCGTTCACATAATTGAAACTCAAGACTTCTTGCCTAAGTCTGCCTTTAACGACGAATCCACATCCAAAGAGACGCTGCCCTTGTGGTCGGTAACAGTCACCGTAGTAGATATCGCAGTCTTTCAGTTTTCTCTTGCACAGCCCATCCCATCGCACTTCTTTGATGGCGGTGATATCTGCTTTGTAGCAGTCTAGGGCCTACGCTAAATGTTCGGCTGCACGTGGTCTATAGAGAGACAGAACATTCCACGTGCAGATCCGAAGTTCGTTGTCCTTATTTCGTTTGCTAGGTTCGTCAACACTAAATCCGTCCGTATCCGAGACTTGTTGTTGCTTCGCAACTAAAAAAGCTTTACGTGGCCGGGAAGTCACCCCGACGGCACGACCCCCAACCTGGAGGACCAGACCCTTACAATATAACTCTAAGGGTGGGGAGCCGGATTAACCGCTCCTTATAGGCCTGAGCTCCGAATATGTCGTAGAAGCCCGTATAAGGTGTTCACTAAGTAGTTCAACCTAACTGTAACTCTAGATGCCACCGTTGAATCTAGCTGGAGAATTCTTCCGCTGCCGCCTGGATGAAGGAGAAGTGCTTTAGTGGGAACACTCCTCCCCTCCTCTCCCGTTTGCTGCCCCCTTAAACCGTCCACAGGGATTGGAACACCATCTTCAGTAAAAGGTACTAGGTACCCGATGTTCACCGCGAGGAGGTGAGAGTAGGAGTTGATAGACAGAGGTTCGCTTTGAAAAAAAAGCTTGTGGACGCTTGTGTCCTCTTGAATGCACATGTCTACCCTTTGAACATCAGAGGACTGATAAATGTATGGTGGAGGTACTCAGCAGGGTGCAAGTTACCCCCTTTATACTAATCTGACGCGCTCGAGTAAATGCCTTAGGGGGTCCCCT
The DNA here is from genome assembly GCA_963921185.1 of Dasysyrphus tricinctus. NCBI lineage: Eukaryota > Metazoa > Arthropoda > Insecta > Diptera > Syrphidae > Dasysyrphus > Dasysyrphus tricinctus. The sequence goes on along the minus strand of OY992531.1, from coordinate 168,934,300 downwards.
ACTATTAAGATATTTGATATTAAACTTCATTAACTTAAAACTTGGCATATATTTTAGATCTCATTAGGCGTGTTCAGGAAAATGATATCTCCGACGGCTCAGTGTCAAAAACTGAGCAAGCGAATCCAATAATTTCTTTCCTCAGTTATTTGACAGAAAAATTTCTGAGGAATCCTGTTCAAGAGACTGAGGTTGCTGGGGGCTCTGAGATCTAATCCTGAACTCACCTATTACTTTTCTTGTTTGACTTTTTACGCACAGGTTTTTTTGTACATATAATAACTTGACTCTTTTTTACATTTATGTTTTGTTGTGATACCTTAACACCATAATTTATAAAGTTTTTCAACTAAGATGAGCCTGTCAATTGTTTCGAATGCTCTTTTAAATATTTTCACTTTAAATACTTTTAACATTTTGAGTAAAAGACTGTGGAAACCCCATGTATTTTGTGTGGGAAATTTCAAGTGCTTACAAGCACGTGTTAACGAGGGTGAGGATCCAAGAAATTTAAACCTTTAAAAAGACGACTATGAGTAGTTGACATTTTTTCATCTCCGTTACCCTGTTTTATTATTATTATTATTATTATTATTTATTACCAAGCAATTTAAATTACATGATAACATTTTGTTTAACGAGCCTAGCTGCCGAGAGCGAGACTATTAGCTCTATAATCATAAGGTTAGATAATAATGTTTGCTTTTGTAATAAAGTTTGATATTTTTCGATATTTTTAGTGTTAGGGTTTTTTAGAATTTCATAAATTGAATCGTTTTGAAATACGTTTTGAATAAGGGGTGTTAGTCGTGGACAGTTCCCCAAAAAGTGGCTTAGAGTTAAAGTTGTATTGCAAGAAGAACAAACTGGTGGGTTGCTTTTTGTGAGGAGGTGTTGGTGGGTGGTAGAGGTGTGACCAAGTCGTAGTTGGACAAAATTGCAAATTTTTTGTTTGGAGATGTCTGTAGGATATACCGGTTGGAGTTTTTCGGGATTTAATGTCTTGTAGTGGTGGTGATATTGTATCCAGTCGTTTTTGGTGTTGGTAACTATGGAATTTTGTGTAACTCTGATCAGATCTAGTTTGGAGAAGACGTTGAACATGTAAACTGGGGAGTTTTTTGCTGAGTTAGCTGCAATGTCTGCGTATTCGTTTCCTTGGATGCCTACATGTCCTGGAGTCCACATCAATTTGATATTTTTGGGGGATTTGATGAGTTGGTATCTTATTTCGGTTATAAGATCAGTGTTGTTGTTCGGGTTTTTGATAGCTTCAAGGACAGATATACTATCAGAGCAAATTACATATTTTTCTCGGAGCTTCAAGGCTGTTTTGGTGGCCTGTAATACAGCAAAAGCTTCTGCTGTAAAGATTGAGGAGAATTGGGGCAAGTTACCTATGCTGATGATCGTTCCATTTTCAAATAATACAGCAAATGATGTGTTCTCTGTTGCTTTAGATCCGTCAGTGAATATGAAATTCCAACCTTCTGATTTTAAATCTGACGATATACTTGAGAAAAGTTGACGGTAGGTTATATTGCTGGTATTTGTTTTCTTGTATTTCGCTAGTGTCATTATCAAGGATGAAGGGTTAATGAACCATGGAGGATAGCGTGGGACATTGAAACTCGTATGTTTAGATGGGAGTCCAATATGCGATGCTTTATCGATGATAGTAGCGATTGCTGATGGTATCTTTTTTGTTATTTTATGATTTGTTGCATTTTTCACATCGTTGTCGATTACTGAATTGGCGGAGAATATGAGTTTTGCACATAGTTTCAAAGAGATTGCGTCTCTACGTTCCTCTATACTCGGTAGTCCTGTTTCTGCTAAAATATTTTTGATGGGAGTAGTTCGGAAAGCGTTGGTACTGCTTCTGGCTGCTTGGTGGTACATCGGTTTTATAATTTTTAAAGTTGATTTCGGACAATAGCCATATATGTATAACCCATAGTCAATTTTGCTTAACACTAACATTTTAGTAATATGTGACAAAGTATTTATATGAGTTTGACTTTTCTTACTGGCTAAATATCTTACAATATTTGTTCTGGCAGCTAGGGATTTCTTTAATTCTAAACAGTGTTGATTCCAAGAATATTTATTATTAAATACTAATCCTAAAATTCTTAAGCTACTAACATTTTCTATTTGTATATTATTAACATTTATAACAAGTTCTGGACAGTTTTTTTACGACAAATATGTAATAGTTTACATTTTTGAAATGATAATATGGCTCCAGACATTTTGGACCACTCTAGAATGTCATCTAGGGCGAGTTTAAATAAAGTTTTACTTTTATCAATGTCATTAACTTTACATAAAATGAAAATATCATCTGCATAAATGCAGTGATCAAGTAGTTTGTGATTTAGCAAGATGGTATTAATATTGTCAAATGCTATTATAAATAATACTACCGATAAAGGTGATCCCTGGGGGATTCCGTTATCTAATGGGTAGTTGGAAGAGTATGTGTTATTAGCTTTTATACAAAATTTTCTATTGGTTAAGAATGACTTTACGTAACTATATATTTTGCTTCCAACTCCCCATTTCAGGAGATTTTTCAAAACAATATGCAGCCCTATTCTGTCGAAAGCTTTTTCAAAGTCAAGGGACAGAATGGAAACATGATTTTTTACTGAAAGTGCTCTTGATGTAAAGTAATCAATATGGAGCAGAGCATCGGTGCAACCTCTATTGGCTTTAAAAGCTACTTGATTAGGGCTAATAAGTTTGTTAGTTTCTGCAAACCACAGAAGGCGCTTCGCGATTATTTTTTCCATTATTTTAGATAAGCACGGTATAAGAGAGATTGGACGGTATCCTTCTATTGAATTCTTGTCTTTTTTTGGTTTTGGAATTGGAATTATTGTGGCAGTTTTCCAAGTCTGAGGTATAACCGAGTTATTAAGTATGTTGTTGTACAGACAGATAATTCTGTGTTTGGTTTCAATTGGGAGATTTTTTAGCATGGGGTAAGAAATTCTATCTCTACTTGGAGTCTTACCCATAACTTTATTGAGTGAAGTCTCAAACTCGATTAGCGTTATCGGTTCTTCAATTCGTCGTGCTGTCGGATTGGTGGCATATTGTGGGGGGGTATTCATTATATTTACTTTTTCTTCAATAAATACAGTGGAAAAATTTATATTTTCAGAGGATTGAGACCAGGTTTGAGCAATGTAGTTAGATATTTTTGTTGGTTCTATGATTACACCATTACTGGTGTTAATGCTGTTAATGGCAAGTGATGTAGAATCACCAGTCAAACGGCGGATGTTTTGCCATATTTTTGAAGGAGAGGAGTTTGGATTTATGTTTGAGGTAACCTCAGAGAAACTTTTAGCTTTGCATTCCTTAAACATTCGTCTGAATTTTGCGTTTGATTTCTTGTAGATAATTAGGTTAGTAGTGGTAGGGCTTTTCTGGAAGTTTTTTAGTGCAGTCATTTTCTCTTTTCGTAAAGATGATAATTCAGGGTTCCACCAGGGAACCACGATTTTACGTTTTACAGGGGAAGTCTGAGGAATTGAAAAGTTTGCGGCAGTTCTGATTGCTTTTTGTAACAGAGCAGCTTCCTTGTTATTGTTTGAGGATGGAGTTTTATTAGCAATGTAATCGGTGGTTGTTTTTTTGAATAATGCCCAATTGGATAAATCTGTTTTAAATTTCGGGTCGAAGGTTTTAACGTTTGTAATACGGCCAATATTTAATGTCGTGAGTATCGGAAAATGGTCACTGTTATGCAGGTCATTCAAAGTCTTCCAAGTTATTTTTGTTAGCAACTCAGGTGAGCAGCAAGTAACATCAACATGTGTAAGAGTATTGTGAGTTGAAAGATGAGTGGGGACCCATCATTCAGAATAATCAGGTTGTTGTCTGTGAAGAAATTTTCTAATAAGTCGCCCTTTCTGTTGGTAGTTGGGGATCCCCAAAGTGTATTCCAGGCGTTAACATCACCTCCGAATATGATTGGAAGATTAACTTGGTTAATTATACTATCTAGATCGTTTTTACTGATTGTTTCCTTTGGGGGTAAGTATATGTTGATATAAGTAAATTTTATTTTATGGTGTATTTCGACAGCAAGATATTTGAGTTCAACGATATGATTTTATAAGGGGTATTTTTTTTTAATTAAAAGGGCTATACCTTGCTTACCAGTATCATTGCTAGGTGAGTTGTACAGATAACCGTCAAAGGCTTTTGGGAAGTTAAGCGCCTTATCAAAGGGGCAGTGAGATTCTTGGATAGATACTATTGTAGGGTTATGATGTTTAATCATAATGTTAGCTCATCAAGATTGTTTATAAATCCATTCATATTCCATTGAAGAATATTGAGAGTATAATTATGTTGTTCTGGGCTTTGACTCTGCAATTCGGGTGTCGAGTCATTCAGGCTCTTATCAGAGTCTGACTGACTCGACACTCGAACCGCAGAGTCAGTTATTTGGATAAATGTTTCATTATTGCATATCGACATCATGGTTTTCTTCATTGTTGTTTTCTATGTAATATTCATTGTTGCCCAAAAGGTTTTGGGTGACTGCTGATATAGGAGATTGTGAGAGTGGATAAAGGGGCTTAGAGTGATTGAAGGTAGAAGAAGAAGCTTGAGTATTTGTGTTGGTGATTGTATTAAAAGAAGTTTGAGAGGCGTTTGAGGTTGAGTGAGATGATTGAGATGTAGAAGTATTTGATTTAGATGGTGTAGTGGTAGTATTTAAGTTTTCTTTTGGTAGTGTGTTACTATGATTTTCTACCGTAGTAATTTTTAGAGCAGTGCCTACGTTCTGTAACTCTCGCATCGAGAAATTTCTCGCATGAACACGTGAATCAAAACAAATATGACGTGAATTGGCATTAAAATAGTTTTCTCACATTCGCCTGGTTCTATAACTAGATTTTCTCGACTTGGAACTTTTCGGAATAAAATTTCTCTGAGAGCCTGGAAAAATATGAGTAAAACTGTGAGAGCCTGGAAAAATGTGAGTTACACTGTCTCTGTAAGAAAAAAGTCGAGATAATTTCTCGATTTAACTGCTAAAATTACTCGACAAGCAAAACGCATGTGAGAAGTAAATTAAAGTGATAAAAAGTATAGAAATGGTTGCTGTTTTGTATTTGTAATTTGTATTATTTCAAAACAAAAACAAGAGAACACTCTAAATCTTTTTGGATTTTGCAAGAGGGTAGTTTGGAAATATAAATGTAAGTGTTAAAAGCAAATATAGATCTACTTATCTATCATTTTCTTCTTTAGTTCCACTTAAAAGAGGTGCGCTTGAGAGCTCTCCTCACTTCAGAAGGAAAATGAATGAAAGTAGATACGTAACAGACCCTAAATAAGGGCAAACATTCCTATAGTTCACTTAAGTGAAATCCGTAATTTTGTCCATTTTGTGCTTAGCCTAGTACGCAGATCGGGAAAAATTTTGTCTCCCATACAATTTTTTTCCCCGGACAAATTTTGTCTTCGATTTTTTTCCAAGCAGTACGCTGTTCACGCGCAAAATTGTGACGTTTGACTTAAAGGTGTGTTTGGCAAAGTCAAATTTTCACAATTTGCTGTCAAAACCCATACGAAAAAAACCCAAGTTTAACGAAACTTGGTGAAGATTTCAAGTTACCAAACAGGCATAAAAAAGTCTCCACTTCATTTTTTTAATTTTATGATGCCGCTGTCAAAATTTGTCCGGAAAAATAATGATTTAAACATTAGGCGCGTCTCACCAAATAAAATCTCTGAGCGCTCAGAGATTTTTTAAGTGGAACAAAAAATCTCACCTGAGCACTGAGATTTTTTCCGGAGATTACTGAGACGAAAATTTTTTGGATTCATTTCTCAATGTTCTATCTCAGCTAAAACAGCTGTTCATTTGACAGCCAAATTGAAATTTCTCGGTGATATGCAAATAGTAAATCGGTAAAAAAATAAAAAATATAGGTGAAATGTTAACAAAAATGAAAATATATTGAACTTACAATTATTTTTCATTCATTTTATAAAATTTTGTGCCTAAGCATTTAAATATTTTAAGCAATGTTGAAATTTTGTTTCCACAAATTCAGTTCGAAAATTATAACACATGTTTTTTTATACAATTCAACGGAGAATCTTGTCCCACCAAAGCATTCCGCCTCCGTTTACTTGACATTGAGGGCTCAGTGAGATTTCAGTTGGTGAGACGCGCCTATTATTTTACCGGACAAATTTTGACAGCAGCATTAAAAAATTAAAAAAATTTCTAATATGTATTTACAAAACACTGCATTACATGTTTTAGATACAAAAAACAGTAAAGGCTCTCCAGAACCAACGCGAAATCCAAGCGCATCATTCGCAAAGTTTTGTTTAGCATTGTTTACCTTTCGTTTTTTTTTATTATTGTGAATGATTTCCCGTCGTGCATCGTCCTGGATAATTCCTGGAGGAAAAGGAAAGAAATTCATGAAATGGGTAAGTTGTTTTAATTCATCAAACGACGATTCCCATTGAAATATTGCCAATGCCTCTCTCGCTATAGAATACAATGTAATGCAACCGTCTCCATTGAACGAAGAGGTTCTGCGGGATAAACGGAAAAACTTCAAGAAACCTTTGAACGTGTTATGCGTCTCTATGTAAAAACAGTTATTATTCCCGGAGAGAATTTTTAATTATCTTCCACTGCAGCATACCGATGATCCTGAACACTAGGCAGAGCTGAAACGAAAGGAAGTCCACTACGAAAATACAAGCCACCGCCAAAGACAGTGCATCGATCCAATCAATTAAATGAGGGCGATCAAAAACAACCAAAACAAAATACTGCGCAAGTTAAAAGAAGGCGCCACGCACCGTCACAAACAAAAGGGCTGTCCTTAGTGATTCCGAGAGCAGTGACGATGATTATCTCGTCAATCCCGATCTGATTCTGAAGAAAACGAAGATGACGATGATGAAACTGAGTCCAGCAAAGACATAACCATCACAAACTCACTTAAATCCACAACAACTGCAAAGCCAGTTGATCTGGGTTATTTGCAGGACTTTGCCAAGAACATGGAAAAAGCAAGGTCCAATACAAAAAGCACAAAGAACGCAGCTTCTTGCAAGAACAATATGCCAAAGTGGATGATGTCTCCTCATTGCTAGCCATGGGCGAAGGCACTTCCACCACATCTACAAAGAAAACAAAGAATCCCAAGAGGCAACCCAAGAAAACACAGCCAAGCCAGCAAATGGCAGATACTGATTCTGATTTGGAAGAAGTTGAAGGTAAATGCAAATATAGACTTATTTCGATTAAACACACAAAAATAACAAAATTAAATAAACATACGCTGAACGCCGTAGTCGACTGACAAGACGTAGAGGTTAAGTTAAAATCGTTGTAGAGCTGTAGTAATTCTAAGATTAACAATATAAATTAATTAAATTAAAATATTAGGTGTTCTCTTTAATTTTAAAATAATAATAAAGCAATCTCTGTGCCAGTTTGAGTATTATGAAAACGTAACTTGTTTTTGCTAGAATCTTGAATCTGCTTTTGTGGGTGAGTTTTTTGGTTTGATTAATCAAATGGAGCTTTTTATTTTTTTTTTTGTTTTTTTTTTTAACTTTTCTAACAGCTTCAAGTCTTGAATCTCTCTTAACAATCAATCTAAAAAACTGAAACATTGAAATGTTTTTATCTCGTGGATTGGTACTTGAAAAGCATTTCGAATACCTACAAAGTGTCGTGGAACCAAGGATAATTATCTGCATTTGTTTGAAACAGGTGGTCTTGCTTCTTTTTTTATGTAATACAGCATGGTCTTAGCCTCCGAAAAAATTTCTTATTGGTTTTAGACTTTTCTTTAATGCATGCCATTCGCATTGTTTCAAATATTTTTTTTAATACGTAAATTATTATTTCATATCATTCGCAGAACTTTCTATTTATTTACTCATATTTTTGGTTTGTATTGAAAAATATAAATTTATAAGACAATAATAGAAGAAATTTCGGTTCAACAAACAGTGGTAATACGTCTGCTGTGGGCGCTGCTCATTTCCTTTGCTTTAGATGTGCCATGTCCCATGCTGCCGAGCTTCTATTTTTCGAAACCTGACAATATTTTACAGGTAAGTTAGTATAATGATCCATACTAAATAAAGATCAATAAATTCCCAGCATACAGCCAGAAAACTTACAAAACAACCCACGAAAGCTTCAACAACTCGAAGCACTCGGAGCAAAAAGAACCCTGAAGCCAAGCTTATTGAAAAACCTGTTCCCATTCCAGATATAGTCATTGTTGCGGACAAAAAGCAAAACTTGGAAAACGTCACAAATAAGCGAAATACCATGACAAGAGGTGCGTCAATTCGCAATAAGAGCCCAAAAACATTTATACCAACGGAGTTCTTGCAAACAAATGCTAGTAAAGCTCTGCATGCTAATGCCGGTCAAACCGATGATTTCAAGCGCAGTCGTAGTAGGAGTCATAGTCCGTCAAGTTCTTCAGCTAAGAGCTACATCTCAACCGAGTTTCTAAAGACTAAGTCGTGTACAAAACCTCAAGCTGCAGAGGGAAAACCTTCACCGAGAAAAACACGCGCTAAAACAAAATTAGCTATCCCCCAATTAGATGGTGCTGATGACTGATGGAAGACTTTTCGTCGGCAAGTCGAAAACTACACTTGGAGGAGCTGGGCTATATCAAGGGTGAGGCTGAGATTTCTTTAAGTTATTGTGAGCTTTTTTCCTTGACCGATTCTTGAATTCCTTAGAGAGTGGAAAAAAGGTTTACATAGTCTTTTACAATCTTTGCCAATTCGTTGGCTTTACGTATGTGCTGTTGGTGATGTCGGTGTTGTATTATCGGGATGGACCGGATTCAATGTCGAAGATTTATGAGTCCATTGGCAATCCATTGAAATTCTGCCAGCTACTGCAACACCTCGAAGTTCTACATCCAATATTTGGCTATACGAAGGGAGGACCATTGATTCTGTTCTGTCAGGTAACTGGGAGGAATTTTGTTCTATTCCTGATGTTAACTCTGGAGCCACGGATGCAAACAAAACTAGTTGTGTTCTGTGTTTTGTATTTGGTCACTGGTTGAAGTTATCAGGTAAACTGTCTCAAAGATCTAACACTTACATCCCATACACATTATCATATCGCTTTTCTCTACTCTACCTCCCAGATATCCTTATTACATCACTCAAATGTTTGAGTCTGCCATTGGTTTGTTGACTTGGTTGCACTACACAATCTGGATTCGTCTTTACCCCATGGGAATTCTATGTGAGGGAATTATTATCTTGCGAAACATTCCTTATTTCGAAGAGACCAAGAGGTTGTCGGTGGAATGATATAAAACATTTCAAACATTCAATGATGAAATGTGTATATTTACCCGGAGGCCACACGAGCGAGTACTCGCTAGCGAGTTGGGTACATACATTAACTGTCAAATCACTCGCCGCTCTACTCGCTTCCCAACTGGCTTCAAAAAAGGCAAGCCAGTTGGCTAGCGAGTAGGAAAAGTTTCGATGTATTAGTAACTCGCTAGCGATTACTCGCTCGTGTGGCCTCAGGGTTAGAAGCAGAGCGATATGCACACAAACATAAAGCTAGAACTATAATGCTCGGAGGGGCACTTAAGTGGTCGGAAGAAAACAAGCGAATACACGGAAAGCATGTGACGCGACAATAATTGCGGAGTGGAGCGTTTCATCAAGTTTCGTTCAACTTTGGTTACGGAAGTGAGGTGCGCTCCCGAGCGCACCTCACTTAAGTAAAACTGACATTTGGTGAAATAGGAATGCCAAAAAGAGAAAGATGGTAAATACATTATGGGTGTGTTCCCCTTTTTCGGTACGGAAAGCAACTTTTCGTTGGTTTTTGACATTAGCTTCAGTGCCCTTCCGACTATTATAGTTCTACCTTAAGCCAACAAAATTTAACGATACTAAGGCACCTATTATGACTTGCGATTCGCCGAGTCCAACGCTCGAATGTGACTATGTTACACTACCGTTTGCGACTCGCCTGAATTAAGTTCGCCTTAAATGGCTAAAATTTGGAAATTTTGAATGTCACTCAATGCCTTTAGCAAACGTTCGTCGATGTCGAGCTGTAATTCTTGGTGACTTTGAACAAAATCGCAGTTTTTATTTTCATCAAGGCTCTTGTCATCCGCTCTATGATGGTTTTTTTGTTTGTGAAGAATTTGCTGAAACTGTTGTAGATGCTTGGAACAAAGACCAAGAAGAAGCTGATAATAAGGAACAGGAAAAATATGAAAGTCGTGTTTATGGCAATTGGAAGAAACTTATCAAAGGGCTCTTAATTCGTGAGCGTCTTAAGCTCAAGTATAATTTTTACAGAAAACAAAAAATGTAGAGTATTCGTAGCTATAAATATTTTGTTATCTTTGTACATCGTATTATTAATCGATTTATTTTGCAATGTTTTGTATTTTCTAAGAAAATTACATTTTATGTAAAATTAAATTCATGTTCAATCCATTAAATGTTTCTTTAATAAACTAAAAAAAAAGAAAAGAAGCGCCTTAATAAGTAACAATACCACGAGAGTGTGAAGCATGCTAAAAGCGTTCAAATCGATGAAAGTCCTCTTCCAGCACAGGTTAGTACATCAAATGTATTAAGTTAAGAGATTATAAGGCCATTTGACCAGCTGAAAAGAATTACTGATAGAATTATGAAAATTTTTGCAAAAATACCTACCTACACCTTACCACTACTGGCAATCAACAGGCGTGTTCAGGAAAATGAGATCTCAGATGGCTCAGTGCCAGAAAATGAGCAAGCGAGTCCAATATTTTCTTTCCTCAACAATTTGACAGCAAAATTTCTGAGGAATCCTGTTCACAAGACTGAGATGGCTGAGGGCTCTCAAATCTCATTTTCCTAACACGCCTAACAACACAAGGAATCAACGTCTAATCGATGAACAGAAATTGTGAGTATGTACTCAAATGGACATTCACACCAAAATTCAATCAAAATCAGCCCCATTTTGAATTAAGGGTGAGACAGCTGGTAGATTTCCTCGTTTGGCAGCAATGTGCAGTGCTGTTTTTTGCTATATCACGATCGTTGATCCTGGCACCAGCCAATATCAAATTTCTGATATAGTCACTTCATTTGTGGACGCTAGATGAAGTGGAGGTGTTTGATTCAATCAACCTGACTGATTGCAGAAACAGAACACTCCAGATCATCCTTGATGATTGCCGTGTGAAGGAAGTACTATCCTTGTTGGTCCATTTGTTCGGCGGCATTTGGAAGACGCTTAAGAATACTCTGTGGTCAGTTCCGATTTATTCATACGCATAGTAAGAGCCACTGGTGTATTACTAGATGTGTCGCTAATTTTAGGAGCGATTACCGGATGACAAAAGGATTATAATCAATGTCTGCTGCAGTTTCATTAGGTTGAGAGATGCATCATCAGCATCGGTGTTCTAGTCTGCAGGGTGTGTGGCACGACATTGCAGGGGACGATGCACTATCAGAGTAAGTGCAGGAGCGAGACCAGTTAAGACGGGCTGTGGTCCACGATCACGTGTGTTACTATACTATGCACATAATGTTTTCATCTTAATTCTTAAATTAATAATAGAGAAAGTTGAATTCCACGCACAACTTTACACTTGAAAATTTTATAGGAGTTTGGAAAAGTCGATAAAAGTAAATAAATGGGGAATTCCAAACAAATTTTATATTTGTACACAAATACATTTAGACAGATATCTTTTTATCTCTCCAACTTCAAACTTTTGCGTGGCAGTTATAAAAGTTTTTGTAGAGATTAGAATAGTAGAGATAAATTTTGTCTTTTCCCGATCTGCGTACTAGGCTTCTCAGTATCGTCAGTTTCACATAATTGAGGTTTGCCTAAGATTTTTCATTTTCACTTAAGTTCACTTAAGTGAGGTGCACTCGAGAGCCCTCATCACTTCTGAAGCAATAGTAAATTCAACTAGGGTAAAAGTAACAAACCGTAATTATGGGCGAGCAAATTCACTTAAGTGAAATTAATAACCTTCCTTTTTTTGTGCTCAGTGCCCTTGGTTTCTATTAAGTGTGGTATACTTCAGAATCTTCAGTTTCACTTGAGTGAGGAATGCTTCTGAAAGCTTAAAAAATTGAAACTAGACCAAAAGTTATGGGAACGTCATTATATATGTAGATAATATTTGCATAATTGTATGGTTATATATACACAGATATATGCATATCGCTATATTATCCATGTGTATAGATTGATATCTTTTCAATAAATGCATTAATTACCCTCAACAAAAAAAAATAAAATAATTTATATTAATACGTAAACACTTTTCTATATATTTCCCTTTTAAATTGATTTAATGGCAATTTTATTTTCATATTTTTTTTTATTTGAATGGTAATATCCAATCGCTCGGGCAGAACCTAATTTTTATATTCGAATTTCGACTATTTGGCGATAATAGCTTTTATAAATACGTATTTACTTATTGTATTACGGCGGTTATTGTCCTTTGTCCTCTGTATTAAACATATACATGTGCACCTACATAAGAGATTTGATAAAAACTCAAATATTTTTAAATATTTGAATTTTAACTGCCAATATTATAGTATCCGGTAGATATTCCAATGGAAAGACAAATCAAAAGAGTTGTTTCTCACTTTGAGATACAGACACAGTTTATTTTTCCAGTTCGAGAAACGTTGGGATTTTGTGTTCCACCTTTTCTCGTTGCGAGAAGTTCTCGACTAAGTTACAGAACGTAGGCACAGATGGTGTGTTTTTTATGTTTATTACATTAGGTAATGGGTCAGTATTTATTTTAGCTGTATTGGAACTTGTATTACTGTTGAAGAGCTTGAAAGGGGAATGGATGGGGATGGGTTTGGAGGGGTGACTTGAAGATTATTCGTTTTACTGTTTAGGTTTGTTGTTTTTTTAATTGTTTCAGCGAACGTTGCAATTTGAGGTGGAACTTGAGCTGAATTTTGTTGATTGTATATTCGCTTGGCTTCTGCCATAGTGCATTTTTTAATAGTTTTTATTGTTAATATTTCTTTAGCTTGTTTATATGTTGGGCAGATTTTTGATGATGAAGAGTGAGCGAGGGAGCAATTTGCGCACATTGTGCGAGTGCAGGGGTCTGAATTATGAGGGGGAAGGTTGCAAATTTCGCATATTTTGCTACCATTGCAACGTTTTGTCGTGTGTCCCAGTAGCTGACAGTTGCGACATCGCATATGGTTGGGAATATATTCAGTTATTTTGGCTGTTTAAAACCCGATATCCACTGATTTGGGAATTTGATAGAGATCAAATGTAAAGAGCACTAAACCTGTGGGTTTTTCCTTACCATCTTCGCCTTTCTTAAGGAATTTTATATATGTCCACGACCCCTTGAGGTTTCATTTCACTTATAATTTCTGTTTCGGAAACGTTAATGAGACATGGGGCGTAACAGATTCCTTTAGTTTGATTAAGTTTATCGTGTAACTTAACAGTTACTGGACAAACACCAGCAAGATCTTTGACACGAAGGAAGATATCTGCGGTTTTTTGTGACTTGACAAATATCAATAAGCTTCCGTCACGAAGTTGATTTATATTTTCATAATCTTTGCTGATAGCGTCAATCGATTTTTTAAGCAGAAAGGGGCTCATGGAAGTAATGGGATTTTCACTTGATTTTGGGGAGATAACAATGAAGCGGGGGTTTCTTACATTGGATAGCGAAGGAAGATCAGGGAATGTGCTTAGCGGTAGAGAGTTGTGTTTTGGTTTCTTTTTTTTGGGTTGAAGGTCCGGGTCAGGAGGGTTAGGAGGGTCAGGAGGGTCAGGATCAAGAATCCCGAATCGACCACCAATATTATTTGGCCGACTGGCCATTATAATTTATTGTTTTTTTAATTCAATGGATACACACACGTGCGATACCGAGAAAGAGAAAAGAAAAATAAGAGGATGGTTTGAAGGGAGAAACCGGTTTACGCGCTTGGCGGCAAAAACTAATCACACAATAACTTGGGGAACGATGTTATCGGTTCGAGAGTTAGTCGGTGACTGACCCTGTTTTAGTCAGTCAGACGTGATATTAAAATCTATAAAAATTCACGATAATTCTTTTTGTATGCGGATAAATGTATAGCAACTTTTTTCATTTTTCGGTAACGAAGAAGACATGAAATGGTCATTATATTATATCAAGAAAAAAGTCCTAAAATAAACTATTGTATTAAATATTCCTGTACATGGCGATGTGCATCACAATTTATAGAGAACTGATACCAGCAAGAATACCGAAAAATACGCAGGTAAGGAAGATAACGTATATACAAGTTTTTGTTGATCCCAAGCTTGGATTTATAAAACGTTGGGCTAAGGAATTTAATGATTTTGCAAGATTTTTAATTTAAACAGCTCCTCTGTTGATTTTCAAATTAGTAAGATGGGATTCAAGAAAATATTTCGAACCAGTGCCCCACGGACGTGATTGTTTTTACTTCTTGAAACTATGACTTAAATATTTTTTATATTATTTAATTATATATGTATATTGATTTTTTGTTTAATTTTGTTAATGTATTAGTATATTACTATGCATGTGTTAGAATGCCTTATTTAGTATATTATTATGCATGTGTTAGATTGCTTTATTTTACTAACCACTAACACATGCACTTATGATGAGCATCTGATTGTAGGTTGCAGCTTGCTCTAAGCTCACTACAACAAAGAATCTGAAGTGTAAAAAAAATCCTCAGCAAAATAACAACAACAAGGAGTATTTCGTATCTACATTTTGTTCGTTATATTCTAAGAGCCAAAGACATACAAAATCAAGTCATTTGCGTTACATTGTAAGTCATATTAGGCGTTTTCCTTTGGAAGTGGCGAAGTACTTGCAAGTACTTTGCCAGCTTTTTTCAATGGAACACATCAAACTGCTTTCCCATGTAAAATGTATCTACTCGCGCATGAGAGCATGTGCAGTTGGTAGTACTAGATTAGGGTTTTCATCTACTCGTAAGTACTTCGCCATCTCCAAAGGAAAACGGCTATTATGGATAGCCTTTGAGGTGATAAGCCAAGAACTAGGAAGAACAAACTACAGAGAGTTTGACCTATTTGAAATTGAATTTAAAAACTAAAATCATTGTTTTTTGCTTCAAATCTCAATCATTTTCTAGCTAGAGCTAAGTATAAAAAGTTTTGTTTTTAAGTGAGTGTTTGTTCGCGAGTATATTTAAATACATACATATCTTAACAATATTAATAATTTTTGACCTTTTTAAATGTCGGATTTACACTATTGGAAAACTGGTAGTATAATGGCAAAGACAACAACAAAATAATGGACAAATTCATTCTTTTTGTCACTATACTGGCAGCTTTCCTGTCGTGTAAATCTAGCATTAAGCTCAAAACATCTATTAAACCAGCAAATCAAAAAGTTTTGCAGTATGGACACAATTGAGTTCTGCAAGCACTTTTACATTAAGGGACAGCACTGTAGAACGGCAGAGCCCCAAAACTCGGAAGGCCAGGTCCTTTCTTTACCATTATCTAGAGAATTCTTTGGCTACCTTCTTTTCAAGAGCACCTTAATGTGAACACTTTTGCCAACTATGGATGGCCCTTCTGCTCTTCATTAATCTGATTTTTGAGTTCAGCAGTCTGAAATCTATTTATATGAGAAAAATAGCGGCACTTAACTAATAAAGTATGAACTAATTGCTTGAAAATTTAGTTTAGTTTAGTTTTATTTAAATAAAAATTACATAACGTTTACTACGTAAAAGTATAGTCCTTTTTTTGCTGTGTGGTATATGTAAATTATTCTATAACGGAAACTAAGTAATTAATAAAATAAAAATAACATTAATGCTTTTCCAAAGCTTTGCTTAAAAGTTCATTCATGTTATTTAATAAAGTTCGTGGATCTTCAGCGAGGCCAGCCGCAACCATTGCATTTACAAACAACTGTTTTGTTAATAGTTCGCCTAGTTCAGGGTCACTGGTCTTTAGTTGGTGCAATTTTTTAATAATAGAATGTCTAATAAAAAGTTAAGAAAATCTTTATATGTAATTAAGGTGAAAGTTATTGAAACTTACTTTGGATTAATTTCGAATTGAGGTTGTAATAACGCATACCGATTTGCTTCGGGCATTTGATGACTTTGCGTTCTTATGAAATGTCTAGCTGCACCCATTTCTTCAACAGTTATGACACAGGGATGTGAAACTAAACGATTTGTAATCTTCACATCTGAGACTTTACCCGATAATTTTTCTTTAATCCATGGTAATATTTCATCAATTTCAGATTTCCGTAGACTTCCTTCCTCCAAGTCAGTTATATCTACTTTATCCTGGCGCATTTCCTTTTCTGCTGAAATAACATTTTTTCCACCAAACATACCAAGCTGCATCAGGACAATTTCATCATGTGGCTCATAACAGAACAAAACTTCAACATCCTTTTTTTTTAGTGCTTCGTAGTAAGGTGATGACTCAGCAAGCACGCGGCTTGGAGCACAAAGGTAATAAATAACCTTCTGATCCAAACCAACACGACTGCAATATTCACCTAGTGAGATTTTAGTTTCAGGAGACTTAGAAGATTCATAACGCAGAAGTTTGGCTATTTCCTCTCTTTCGTTTTGGTCGTGCGTGGTGACAATGCCTTCTTTTAGGAATAGGCCATATTCTTTGTAGAACGCTTCATAGTCGGCAGGTTGTTTAACGGCACGGTCTTGTAAATAGCGTAATACTCGACTCGTGAGGACTGTGCTGAGTTTTCTGTTTTAAAATTTGATGCATAGTAAAAAAATTGAAATGAAGTAAAAATAATACGACCCACTTTATTAGCGCATTGTTTTGGAGTAACTCTCGACTAAGGTTCAAAGGAATATCTTCAGAGTCAACGACGCCCTTGACAAATCTCAGCCACTTAGGGAGTAGATTTTCAGTTTTTGATTGGATTAAAATTTTTCTTGTGTAAAGAGCAACACCAATATCAGCATCGCGGGACAGTTCAAACAATCCTGGTTTTCCTTCAGGGAAGTATAGAAGGGCTCGTATGCTTAGAGGTACGTCCGTCTGAAAATATAATAAAAACATTTCAACGATTAAATAAAATAGTTCCTAATTTGAATGCAGATATTTGACTCTATTTTTTCAAAAAAAAAAAAACTTTTTATAAGCTTTGATGTTCACCTTTTCTTATTTAAAAAGGCTCAGACACAACGTGAGTTTTATTCAGCATATACAATAAACTTAATGGTTGGCGTGATAGTGAGTACTTTGGCCGGTCTGGTGATTATTTATTTATTTCTTATGTTTTCAATGAAAAAAGGTTTGAATTATAGTTCAGTGATTTGCCACTTTATTGAAAACTAAAAAATCATAATAAAGTTAATTTTTTCATTCATTAATTTAAACAACCTTAAAATAAGGGTTTCCTTATAGACTAAGAGTTGGCAGCAAATTTCGTGGGTGAACACATAACTAAAAGTATGAGGATTTGCAGGTGCATGCATCTTATTATAGAATACAAAGTCTGGCAGGATGTTTTTGGCGCCCGTTGTGGGAGATTGAAAATAGTCTATTTTTCATTTGTTGTGTCATTGGTACAACCACTTCAATTCATTTTTTTTAAATGGTAAATGATGCTCTGACTTTATTTTTAACGATCGACTGATAATACTCAAGATATAACCATTTTAGGCGTACCATATCGAGAGATATTTCGAGATTTGGAAAAAATTTAAAATCAAGACAAAAAAGTCTCCAAATTAAAGCCGATTACATAGGTTCGCTTCAAAACGCCAGATCTTAAGTTATGTATGTATATTGATCAGATCGTGAAAATTAAATTTTGTGGAATAAGACAAAATGACCGAGCATCACTTCTCATTTATAATAAATGAATTTAATTGGTTATACCCATCACACAACAAATAGAAAAACCGCTATTTTCAGTCCCTCATCACCACTACGGGCGTCAAAAAAATCCTGCCAAATATTTGTATTCGCTATCAAGATGCATGCACCTACAAACTCTCATAATCATATTTTGGCTTTGCGTTCACCCACAAAATTTTCTACTGGCTCTTAGACTATTAGAAGAAAGCTGTTTTTTTCTTTATTTTCTTACAAACTGCAATATTTGAGCAACATGAGGTCGATTCTTCAAATCTCAATTTTTAGCACTTGCTAAACTGACATTTATCTCAACGCATAAGTGTGTATTTGTCATTTCCTAGTGCCGTTTACTTTCGACTAGAAGGCGATGTTTATTGGATAAATTCATAAATAGAAAAATAACCACAAACACAATTACAAAAACAAATCAAATCTCATTTTCTATTCTATTTACCACTATAGATTTACTGTCTAAGAGCCGACAGCGAATTTTGGGAGTGAATGTGTAACAAAAATTGCAGGTTTTGTTTTCAGCCTTTGGAAGGGTGGGGGTAAAAAAGTGCTTTTTATTTTCAGGGTTATAACCTCTTTAACTCATTTTTAAAAAATTGGATATGATGCTCTGTCATTTTTTCTAAGCATAAACACCACAATTTTGACGGTCCTTCTAATAGAACTCAAGATACATATAACCATTTTATCTTACCATCCCTTTTTTGGAGATTTTCAGCAACACAAAAAATCAACAAATAAAGTCTCCACAAAAGCGCCGATAAGGTTCGCTTAAAAGCTTAAATCATGAATCCTATCTATCGAATCACCAAGATAAAAGTCTTGAGACTTAGGAAAAATGACAGAGCATCATTTCCTATTTTTTAAAAGTGAATTGAAGTGTTAATGACCCTCACATATAAATAGGAAACCAGGCTGGTTTTACCCCCCCACCCCCACCAAAGGCTGAAAAAAAACCTGCCAGACTTTTGTAGTCGATATCACGATACATGTACCTATAATTCCGCATACTCCGATTTTGGTTATACATCCAATCCCAAAATCTGCTGTCGGCTCTTGGTCTATTATGATCTAACCACCAAATCTGAAATGGTTGAATGGAAAACCACATGAATCTGGCAATCTGAAACTGTTTGAAAGCCGGTGTGGAACAGAATTTAGTCACGAGAAATTTTTCGGACAAAATCTGGCGAGGGGAAATATTTTATTCTCTCTTAAGCGCTCTCTTTGGTCCGAAACAGTACAATTTTTGACTTGTGACTGGTGAAGCAGGTTCGGAGAAAAAGATTAATTTAAGCAGTCTGGGGCCCAACTATGTTATTCGATTCTATAATAAAAATGTTCGAATTCGCAAAATCGGAACTATGTAATTCTTTAAAAACATTTTAATAAACGATAATCGAATAGCTCTAGTAGTGCCAACTAAACTTTCGCATAATCAGGAAACTACCTATCTCGAAAGTTAATGTCAAAACAACTCGAACTTGTAAATTATCATTCGACATCAAATGTGTTTGCGAATAGATTCCGTTGAGAAGTTTTTTTTTTCAGAATGTAAGTAAATAGAGGTTAAAAATTAATATTTTTCTGAATATTTCTTGAGGGTTTGCTTCACAATGTTTGAATAAAGTTCTGATTAGATATCCGACACATAAATATTAGCACAGGGTAATAAGTCCACAGAAGAAAAATTCTCAATTATTGTCTTATGACCCACCTGATTAAGTTATGAATTCATACGCAATTTTTTATTTGTGAACATATGACCCTGCCTCAGAATTTACGTGTCGAATAACTAATCAGGGGGCCAACTATGTAATTCGATTCTACTTTCAATTCTAATCGAAACCTATTTCCGATTCTACTTTCATTTGGTACTATACGTATTAAATTAGAATCGAATGTAAGTTATGCCAACTTTTTTGCTTAAAATGTTCGACTTTCGAACGAGTATCGATTTTAAGTTGTCAGATAAATTGAAAAAAGAAAAAAAAAAAAATTCCGAGCGATTTGAAGAAAGTTTTTAAATACCAAATAAAAAAAAGTAAACAAAATTGACTCAGTGGCAATTTGGCTTTGGTTCAACGAAAATGAAGAAAGAGAAGAGCAAATTGAACGCAGGAAAATTCGTGATTTTCTGGAATAATTCGTGATTGGTCCAACATATTGGAGCTAAGTAAAGGATTTGCAAAGATTCCAATTTCAGCTTTGTAAAAAGCTACAGGGTCTCAAAAGAAGCCTTTATCTATTTTAAATGTAAGTGTAAATTCATAAACTTCAAATGTTTCCACATCACTGCTTTTTTGCGATGCTGATGCGCAACGCAGCTGATGCTGATACAAATGTATCAGCAACAACGCATCAAGAATTTTCTTGATTCTAATTTGTTTGAAGTTTGCGCATCACTTGATGCAAGTTTGCAATAATGAACATGTTACGCAAAAAGTGGTGCGAGTTTGATGCATTTATGAATGTTTGGCGGAAATGATTGTGCATCATTGCTGCAACGATGCGTTTGTAAATTTACACTAACATTTCAAGCGAGCTGAGCATTCGACGATTGCGAACTTCTGTGCCGAATATCATTGCGTTGCGGTGGACCTTCAGCATTCAAAGCCTTTGACTTATTAGTCCATAAATGCTTAGATTTTTGTCTCACTTCGGTAGTTTTTAGATATCCCTTGGACAAATGCTTGGATGCTTGCTCATATATTGCACGAGTAGTATCTCGAACTGGGATGCTTTCGTATTTGCAATTTTCGATGATTCTGCACAGAAAACATTTACATATGTAATTATACAGGGTGTCCCGTAATGAGTGGATAATACTGCAACTGGTGATAGCAGGCCTTATGACTGCTCAGAAAAAAATTATAAAAAAAAATATTTTTCTTGTGGTGTCCATGGTATAATTTATTTTCGAAAAATGTTGAAAAATTCAGGGTCTCCTAAAATACCTGATTACAACGGCCACCCA
This sequence comes from Dasysyrphus tricinctus, assembly GCA_963921185.1. Lineage (NCBI taxonomy): Eukaryota > Metazoa > Arthropoda > Insecta > Diptera > Syrphidae > Dasysyrphus > Dasysyrphus tricinctus. Next base: position 168,913,352 of record OY992531.1, on the reverse strand, counting down.
TAAAGGATTCTTATTATTTTTGTATTTTTATAATATTCTTGAATAACCGCTCTAAATGATGGGTAGTAAATTTTAACACCAGCTAATGCATTTTTTGTGTTATAATTTTTTAAAATTATTTTTTTATTCAAAAATAATTCAATATTTTTTTTCACCAAAGTTTGAAAAATAATAAAAGGAAAAAAATGTATGAGAACATAAATGGCAAATTTGATAAAAATTGGCCTGTTTAATGTACTTTCCAAAATGGTATAACACATGTTTGTGTCTACAACCATAACCAATAAAATTGGCATTTAATCTACTAAAGTAGTTTTTTAACATTTTATCAGATGAAATTAAGTAACAAAGTTAAGTAAACACTAAGATGACGAATGAATAACTCATATTGTTTTTTTTTAATTTTTATTGCATTTAAAAATAACCGTTCTTAAATAAAGGCAGTAACATTTAACACTAGTGGATTTTTTTTAAATAATTTTTTTAATTAATTTTTCAATAAAAAAATGATTAAATATTTATTTTCATCAAAGTTTGTAAGTTAATAAAAAAGACAAAAAACTAAAAACTTTCATGGCAAATAATGTTAAAAAAAATCTGCTTTTAATGTACTTTCCCAAATGGTAAATCACAAGCTTCTATCTACAGCAATAACACATTAAATTGGCTTTTAATCTACTAGAGAAGATTTTTAACACTTTCTCAAATCAAAATTGACTTGTAATAAAATAGGCATTAAAATGCATAAAAAAGTATTATTTGCAAATATTGTCAATTGTCTGTTATTACATAACGTATAACGTTGTCAATTAAACGAATTTTTTAATTTGATTAAATTAATACTGATTAAGAATGTCACAGTATACGCCGCTGGAGTATGCAAATATGCATTTAATATACGGGGAATGCAGAGGAAGCGCTAACGCAGCTGCAGCACTCTATAGAGAGCGATATCCAAATGCCGGACATCCGAACTATCGAGTGTTCATCAGAGTCCACCAATGTTTTTCAGAAGGACGAATGCCTGGTAATGGACTTTGCAGCACTACTGGAGGACGTTTACCGCGAGAAGAAATTGATGGTATTGTGCTGAATGAAATTGAGAGGTCCTTCATTAGAAGGTGCAGAGCCTGTATCACAGTGAATGGGGGACAGTTTGAACACTTGTTTAAAAATACAAATAAATCATAATTTTTAATACTGTTTTTATTTATCGCATTTCCCATACCTAATTCAAAACCTTTTTGAAAGTGCATACTATTATTTTAGTTAGTGAATTTAGCAGACATAATAATGACACTGGTATATCTATTGACTTTTCCTTACAACTCAATTTTTGTTGTCATCAAACTTTGATGAAAATAAATATTTAATCATTTTGTTTATTAAAAAATTAATTAAAAAAATTATTTAAAAAAAAAATCCAGCAACTAGTTTTAAATGTTATCGCCTTAATTTAAGAACGGTTATTTTTAAATGCAATAAAAATTAAAAAAAACAATATGAGTCATTCATTCGTCGTCGTAGTGTTTACTTAATTAAGTAACTTAATTTCATCTGATAAAATATTAAAAACTACTTTAGTAGATTAAATGCCAATTTTATTGGTTATGGTTGTAGACAAAAACATGTGTTATACCATTTTTTAAAGTACATTAAACAGGCCAATTTTTATCAAATTTGCCACTTATGTTCTCATAAATTTTTTTCACTTTATTATTTTTCAAACTTTGGTGAAAAAAAATATTGAATTATTTTTGAATAAAAAAATAATTTTAAAAAGTTATAACACAAAAAATGCATCAGTTAAAATTTACTACCCATCATTTAGAACGGTTATTCAAGAATATTATAAAAATACAAAAATAATAAGAATCCTTTATGGGTGGCCGTTGTAATTAGGTATTTTAGGAGACCCTGAATTTTTTAACATTTTTCGAAAATAAATTGTACCATGGAGACCACAAGAAAAAAAATTTGTTTATATTTTTTTCTGAGCAGTCATAAGGCCTGCTATCACCAGTTGCAGTATTATCCACTCATTACGGGACACCCTGTATGTATATTTCGAATTTAATAATAATTTAATATATGTATGCAGTATATGATATAATAATTTAATATATATATTACTATATTTAAGAAATTTTCAGAAAATTTCGACGGAATCTATTCGCAAACACATTTGATGTCGAATGATAATTTGCGATTTCGAGTTGTTTTGACATTTACTTTCGAGATAGGTAGTTCCCTGATTATGCGAAAGCTTAGTTGGCACTACTAGAGCTGTTCGACTATCGTATATTAAAACGTTCTTAAAGAATAACATAGTTCCGATTGTGCGAATTCGAGCATTTTTATTATAGAATCTAATTACATAGTTGGGCCCCAGAACTTTACTCAGAGAATTTGAAACAGGCCCTTAATATAGTAATATACACTGAGTTACAAAAAAAGTGGTGCAGTCATAATTTTTGATAAGTTCTGCAGAGCTTTATTTTTTCAGTTTTTTTTTTTAAATGAAGGACTTGTTTTAATTTTTTTTTAAATGAAGTACTTATTTTAATGTTAATAAACAAAACTGTATTAAAAAAAAAAACGATTTTTTAAATCACCTAAAAATATTGCAAAGTTTCATGGTGTGCCACTTTTTTTGTAACTCAGTGTATATATTAAATTATTATATATCATACATATTAAATTATTATTAAATTCGAAATATATAATTATGTAAATAATTGAATATGAAGAAAATTTGAAAAGAAATTCTTCTGTTTAAGTGGAGTGACCGAATATATAATTCAAAGTTAAAAGTTCAAGTGAGCTCAACTCCATGATTGCGTTTCGCCCAGGTACGATAGTTGGGCTCATCAGTTAGATGACTATCGTACCCTTCTAAGACGCAATTTTGTATCGATGTTTACCGACTAATATAAAAATCACAGCATTAAGATACTATGAATTTTATTATTCTAAGGGAATTTGGTTAAATTCAGACACTTAGAATTTCAAATGCCCGCGCTCAGGCTTTTTATAATAATTGAATATGAAGAAAATTTGAAAAGAAATTCTTCTGTTTAAGTGGAGTGACCGAATATATAATTCAAAGTTAAAAGTTCAAGTGAGCTCAACTCCATGATTGCGTTTCGCTTGCTTGACAAGCCCGTTTGATGGAGCGTTCACATTCTCAAATTCGAGTCAATCAAACCACGCTTGTCAAGCATGCTTGAGAATGTGAACCCCCCTATAGACTAATAAGTCAAAGGACTTGAATGCTGAACGTCCACCGCAACGCGATTATATTAGGGGGGTTCACATGGACCAACATTGCTTGACAACATGGCTTGATTTGATCATTTGAACGCAAGAAGCAACCGCTTGACAGCCAACGTTGTATGGTTTTTAAATTCGGCACATAAGTTCGCAATCGTCGAATGCTCAGCTTGCTTGAAATGTTATCAAATAGATAAATGCTTCATTTGAGAGCCTGTAGCATTTTACAAAGCTGAAACTGGAATACTTATCTTTACAAATCCTTTAATATTTATTTTCACAAACCTTCTATCACTTAGCTCCAATATGTTGGACGAATCACGAATTCTCCTGCGTTCAATTTGCTCTTCTCTTTCTTCAAATCCCTAGGATTTTTTTTTTCTTTTTTCAATTTCTCTGACAACTTAAATTCGATACTCGCTCGAAAGTCGAAAATTTAAAGTAAATAAAATGCACGACTGGGTCGCACGTACTTGCTCTTATGTTCAAGACACTGCGAGTTTAAGAAAATTGTATATACAAACATGGAAATTATGAAAGAAAAATGTAGAGAAGCATGAAATACGACACTTAAATTAGCTAAAACAACTCTTTTGACAGTTTTAGGTGAAAAAAAAGTATGCCATCTTAATTCATGATGGAATATGATTGTATAGGAAAAAAAATTTTAAAATCGTTGGAGCGGTTTTTTTTTAAATTAATTTTTTATATATAAAATTCTTAAAACATTTTTAAGAACAAATTTTGGTATGCAGATTTAAACTATATATTTATGTGTATATAAAAACAAAATTTGAAAAAAAATTGTCAACCCGTTTTTGAGATATCGAATTTTCAAAAAAAAAAAATTGAAACTTTTTTTAAAAATCCAAAAACTTTTTTTGAAAATTTTGATATGCATATTATTTAATCTTATCTAAAATTTGAATATGAAAAAAATCATTTAAATCCGTTAAGCTGATAACGAGAAAACTCAAAATAAAAAAATACGTTCTATGACAGGTACTACTAATAGTTGCTATGTGTAAAATTTTATAATTTTTGATGGCAGGGCCCTGTTTCATAATAAAGTACAAACAAATACTATTAGTCTGTGGTTATATTGCGTTTTATTATCAAGCAGCAGAAAAGGACTTTGGTACTTTTCAGTTGGTTAATATCACTAATAGTATTGGGAAGATTACCCTCAATATAAAAAAGAAACTATTGATGGTTTTATCTTGTAGTTTTTCGAACTTGTACTTTCAACTAATAGTATTAGCTCTATTATGAAATAGGGCCCAGACCGTACTAATTTTAGTATATGAAAAAAGTTTAATCAAAATCGTAGGAGTCGTTTTCAAGCAAAAAAATATTTTCCTTTGCGGTTTTTTCACTTTTGTATGGAAGGTACCGTTATTTTTTCATAAATGTAAAATTTTTTCTAAAAATATTTTAGAGAGTGCTAAAAAAGTCTTAAATATTGAGTTTCAAAAAAATCTATAAAGCCGTTTTAGAAATATTTGATTTTCCAAAAAAAAATTTGAAATATTTTTTAAAAATCCAAAAAATATTTTTTCAAAAATGTTGGTACACAAAACTATTAACATTTTTTGTAAGCTTCTGTATAAAAAAAATAATTGAAATCGGTCATACCATTTTGAAGAAAATCAAAAATTAAAAAAATGGTTCCTTGGGAGGTACCATTAATAACCATTTTTGAAAAATGGTTTTCCACCCAAAGAAAGCCTTTACCAAAATAAATTTATTGAATTTTTTTTAAGAAAAGTTGTCGAGCCGTTTTTGAGAAAAATACGATTATGTAAATTTGCAAAAAAAAAAATGTATGACAGGTACCGTTATTTTTGGTTCTAAAAAAAAATGAAAAAAACGTGTCGGCAGAATCACCAAAAACCATTAAGTACCAAGTTTGAAGAAAATCGATCGAGCCGTTTAGGCTGTAGACGAACAGACAGACAGACAGAATTTTGCCACCCACTTTTTTGGTGTTCTCTATCATCGTAATATCATGTTTGATTGTTATCTCAAAAAATTTTTTTTGCACTAATCCAAAACTTGCCTTATAGTACCTATAATCGCAAGTAAAAAGTTGGCATAACTTACATTCGATTCTAATTAAATACGTAGTACCAACTGAAAGCAGAACCGGAAATAGGTTTCGAGTAGAATTGAAAGTAGAATCGAATTACATAGTTGGCCCCCTGATACTGTTTGAAAGTCGCTGGAAATAGACCTACAGCAAGATTTTTGGTATGAGGAGCAGGATATGACTTAACTACAAACATTTTTCAGTTTCAGACTTGGTACGGAACACAGCTTTTTTATTTATATACATACATACATAAATATGAAAATAATAGGTGTGTTCAGGAAACTGAGATCTCAGACGGCTCAGTGTCAAAAACTGAGCAAGCGAATCCAATATATTCTTTCCTCAGTTATTTGACAGAGAAATTTCTGAGGAATCCTGTTCACGAGACTGAGATGGCTGTGGGCTCTGGGATCTCATTTTTCTGAACACGCCTAATAAATAGTTCTAAACAACAGAAAATCATATGAAATTTTCTTCTTTTAAGCTAAAATAAAGTTTTAGTTGTTTTTGACAACAGTTTGAATGTGTTTGTAGTTATGGTTTCAATTCTGAAATTAAATTCAGAGTCGTTTTCTCTTCTTTTCAGCAGAAGAACAATAATTCTGAATGTCAATAGAACACTTTCAAAGGGTTTACACGTATTCCGGACGCTTCTGAATTGCCAATCGAAAAGGCCATTCAATTATTGACAAACAATGCAGAGAAAACTACAGATTTTTGTTTTTTTCTTCCGATGTACAGGGTGTCCGGTAATTCGTCAATAATATTTTCAGACATGATTCTTGGGTATATTCTGAGGAAAAATGTATGGGGGAAAACTCTATCTCCCAACCATGAGGCACGAGGAGCGATTTCTAAAAAATTGTCTTTAAATGCAAACAAAAATATTAAAAATCAACGAAACCACATTCAATAATGTGCTATAGCTTTGAAAGCTAATACTCTATTCTTGTATTTGTTTTTAAATCAAATTGTTTAAGTAAATAGTAAATTGAAAATTTAAAAAAATTGTGATTTTTTTTTTCAAATTGATATTTCAAATCAAAACATTTTTATAATTGAAAAACTTTTCGGACCTACCACGTATTACGTACAATGTATAACAACCGCGAAAAAAGTTTAAAATTCAATTTTTTTTATTTTGAAAGGACCATGGGCATTTTGGTCCTACTTTAACATTGCTCAACAGTAATGAAACTTATGTCATTTGAAAGGTCATGAGGAGTACTTTATTTCATTATATGCAGCTAAGTCAAAATCGAGCGCAAAAGTGGTGTTTTGATCTATTTTATGAAAAAAGTACTTTAAGAAATGAAAAAAGGCAACACTCACAAAAATGATTTTTACCTTTTTTGAAAGTCAGGAGTCTGTTCTATTATCAAGTTTTTAAATCAAGTATTTTGTACCAAAAGTTTTCGAAAAAAATAAAAAAAAGTTAACAAAATATATTAAGTCTACTAATTGTTTCACTATTGTGATATAAGGTTCTAAGTTGGCTTGTCAATACACTGCCCCTATTAATTATGTATCAAACACTGAAGACCAAACAATTTACGTTTAATTTTCTTGAGGTGAAACACGGCCTAATGCTAATAAGTACATCAGTAATAAAACCTGTGAACGTTCTCCTTTTTTCATTCTATGGCAGGTTAGTTCAAACTAAACTTTGATGTTGTTTTTGTTGCTGTTATTGGTTCGATGTTTATTATAAAGTTACTTTTCATCGGCTTAGAGTTAAAAGCACCTAACTCCTATTTTGCATTTTTTACAAAAAATTATTTAAAAAAAGCGTTCGCATTATTTGAATAAAACAAAAATTACATTAAGTATTTTTCCACGCTCGTTTTTGCCAAATTCAGTGAAATTGAAAAGATTTTATAGACTTTTATATTTTTTAGCAATTTTTGAAGTGGTCTATAATGGTCAAAAAAAATGTGGAGCTAGCCGCTTTTCACTCAAAGCCGACGTTATGTAATTACAAATAAAAAACAAATTGTTATATTTTTTTTTTTTAAGTGAACATAATAGATTTTTATTTATAAAATGTAATGAAAAAATAAAATAAATATAAAAATGAAATGTAAACAAAATTCATTTTCTTTATTCAAATATTTAATTGTGTTTAGACCATAAAGCGAATGCACAAAGCCCATTCAATTAAGTATAGTTTAACTTTAATTATTTCCTTTAAAACTATGTATTGTGCTATTTTAAAATTTTTAACCTACATAGTTGAAAAAACTAGTCTATCTATTACAGTAATTGAATGGGGTTTGTGCATTTGCTTTATGATCTAAACACAATTAAATATTTGAATAGTGAAAATGAATTTTGTTTACATTTAATATTTATATTTATTTTATGTTTTAATTTTTCATTACATTTTATAAATCAAAATCTTTTATGTCCACTTTCTAAAAACAAAAATATAATAATTTGTTTTTTATTTGTAAGTAACTTTATAATAAACATCAAACCAATAACAGCAACAAAAACAACATCAAAGTTTTGTTTGAACTAACCTGCTATAGAATGAAAAAAGGAGAACGTTCACAGGTTTTATTACTGATGTATTTATTCGCATAAGGCCGTGTTTCACCTCAAGAAAATTAAACGTTAATATTCAAACATTAAAATTCTTATATAGTTATTTTCAATTTTCTCCGAAACTAGAAAAGATAGATGTTTAGTTTTCAGTGTTTGATACACAATTAATAGAGGCAGTGTATTGACAGGTCAAATTAGAACTATACAGGGTTTCCCGGACCTGAGTGGAAGTATTTAAGGGGGTGGTTCTTGGGGTTATACTAAGAAAAAAATTTTATGGGGGGGGGGGGGAAGTTGTATCTCCCCTCCCTGAGGCAGGGGGGGGCAGTTTCTGAAACACTGACTTAAAATGCAAAAAAAAACATTAAAAATCAACGAAAACACATCTAATAATGGGCTATAACTTTTTTGAAAGATAATACTCCGTTATTGCATTTGGTTTTTAAATCAAGTTGCTTAAGCGAATAGTTTTTGAGAAATTAAATTTCAAAGTCAAAATTAAAAAAAAAATTGTGATGTTTTTTTCTTAAGTCGATATTTTTCAAAATTTTACGTAATTAAGTGCTGTTTTTGTGTTCAATATTCAATGCATTCATTATTTGTTAGTCCATTACTGAGAACTAAATGTAAAAATCTTTCTTAGTTTATGAGAAATTAAGAAAAAACAAAAGGTACTTTTCCCAAACAAGCCCGAAAAAAATTAATTTATTCATGAATTATCCATAATTTAACTCTTTTTTCGGGCTTTTTTGGTAAAAGTAACTTTTGTTTTTTCTTAATTTCTCAAAAACTAATAGACCACGATCCCAGGGCCGCCAGACATACGCCATTTTATAATCATAGCTGATTTTTTTTCTGTGAATGAACTCTATGGTAGGTATTAACGAATGGATACTACGAACCTTGAACCCTATTGAAGCTTATTTTGACACTTGCCAGACACCTGCGTGGGGACCCAATGCCAGCCAGACACGTTTAAAGGTGTCAAAAAAGTCGTCAAATTTACGTTATAGTATCAGAGCTGAATTTTATATATGTTCTTTGGGCAACTGTTTCAAGATATTTCCCAAGCTGCCAGACATCTACATGGGGACCCAATGCCTGCCAGACACCTTTTAAGGTATCAACAAATCATTAAATCGCGTTATTGTATCAAAGCTAATTTTTATATTTTTTTCTATAGACAACTGTTTTAAGATATTTCCCTGCCAAACACCCACAACAGTGGCACCTAATATCAGCCAGACATATACACATTTAAAAGTATCCAAGATATTCCCCAAGCTATCAGACACCTACACCTAAAAGTTTTCAAAATAATCGTGTTTCATACGGTTCAATATCAAAGTTATTTTGATCTACCAAGTAAAAATTGGATAACATTATTTAACAATATTTGTAGCCAAGAGTGCGAATGATATCATTACCTAGGTTCCAAAGGTTCACTGATGCTTAAATATATAGACTAAGAGCCCACAGCAGATTTTGGGTGTGTGATAGCAAAAAAAAAGTATAGGCGTTGAAAGCTTCATTAAAAGCTATTCAAAAAATCAAAGCCTTGCAGTCCACAACTGGAGCCTTTGCGATTAAGCAGTGCATCAATAAATAATATTAGTCTAAGAGCCAGTGGTGGGCAGACTTACGGTATTTGAATAGCCTTTAATGAAGCTTTCGACACCTATACTTCTTTTTTTGTTATCACTTTTTTGACACCTTTAAACGTGTCTGGCTGGCATTGGGTCCCCACGCAGGTGTCTGGCAAGTGTCAAAATAAGCTTATCATAACTTTCTTTGAAACATATACAAAAATCAGCTCTGATAAAATAACGTAATTTTGCATCATTTTATGCACTTTTAGCATGCAATACCTCCGAAACGCACCCGGGTTCAAGGTTCGTAGTATCCATTCGTTAACACCTACCATAGGGTTCATTCACAGAAAAAAAATCAGCTATGATAAAATGACGTATGTCTGGCGGCCCTGGGATCTTACTCTATAAGAAAGATTTTTAAATTGGGTTTTCGGTAATGGACTAAAAAATAATGAGGACATTGAATATTGAACACAAAAGCAGCACTTAATTACGTAAAATTTTGAAAAATATCGACTTAAGAAAAAAACATCACAATTTTTTTTTTAATTTTGATTTTGAAATTTAATTCCTCAAAAACTATTCGCTTAAACAACTTGATTTAAAAACCAAATGCAATAACAGAGTATTAGCTTTCCAAAAAAGTTATAGCACATTATTAGATGTGTTTTATTGATTTTTAATGTTTTCTTTTTTGCATTTTAAGTCAATGTTTCAGAAGCTGCCCCTTCCCCTGCCTCAGAGGGGAGATACAACTTCCCCCCCATACAATTTTCTTCTTAGAAAAACCTCAGGAAACACCCCCTTAAATACTTCCACTCAGGTCCGGGACACCCTGTTTAGCACAATAATGATACAATTAGTAGACTTAATATATTTTTAGAAAATACTTGATTTAAAAACTCGACAATAGAACAGACTTCTGATTTTCAAAAAAGGTAAGTCATTTTTATAAGTGTTGCCATTTTTTTGTAATATATTTGTCATTAAAGTACTTTTGCATAAAATAGACCAAAACACCACTTTTGCGCTCGATTTCGACTTAGCTGCCATATAATGAAATAAAGTACTCCTCATGACCTTTCAAATGACATAAGTTTCATTACTGTTGAGCAATGTTGAAAGTAGGACTAAAGTCCATACAAAAGTGCCCATGGTCCTTTAATTTCTCAAAAACTATTTACTTAAACAACTTGATTTAAAAAACAAATAAAAGAATGGAGTATTAGCTTTGAAAAATGTTACAGATATGTGCTTTTTTGGATTTTTAATATTTTTGTTTTCATTTGAAGTCAATTTTTCAGAAATACGATTTTATTTATAATATACCCAATAGTCATGTCCTAAAGTATTATTGACGAATTTCCGTACACCCCGTAGAGGAAGGCATCTTAATAACTTCATTTTCTTACCTTATAATGCAGAACAAATCTTGGCGCGTCAAATGTGTTTCCGATAAATCTGTAAAACTCTGTGTGTTGCTCTAAAGTTACATCTTTTGGTTCCATCAGCCATACTGGCTGAATTACGTTTGCTTGCTTTCCATTTAAGTAAATAGCACTTCCTACGAAATTACTATACTTTTTGATAACAGCTCGAATCCTATCTTCGTCAGCATACTCTCTACATTCGGGCTTCAAATGTATAACAATCTTAGTTCCATTAGCAACATTTTCAGCTTGTTGGATTTCATATGATCCAGAACCATCACTTGACCATTTCAATCCTGGCGAGCCAACTTTGGATGATTTTGTAAAAACCTCAACACGATCTGCTACCATGAAAGCTGAATAGAAACCTACGCCAAACTGCCCAATAATATTAGAAGAATTTTGAACAGCAGCACCTTTTTCTTTAATTTGTTCCAAAAAATGTTTTGAGCCGGAACGTGCAATTGTGCCAAGATTGTTAATGAGTTCCTCCTCTGTCATACCAATGCCAGTGTCCTGTAAGAGTAAATCGATTTTTCTTAAGCCAAACCTAGCTTTGTTTTGAATTTATTTAGAATAGTTACTTGAATAATCAGCTGCATTCCTTGCTTATCTGTGCCAATGTGTATTTCTAGGGCACGATCTTGGTTTTCGTAGTCCTTTTCATTTTCGCCAGCAGTGTGGATAGTGTACCTAAATTTTTCTAGTGCATCACTGGCGTTTGATATCAATTCTCTGACAAAGACTTCATTTTCGGAATACAAGGAACGAGCAACTATGTCGAGCAACATTCGAGTTTCAGCTTGGAATTCATGTTTATTGCTATTTCCAATTGGATTTTCACTATCGCGAATGATTGTGTGAATTTTTTCATCTGGATTTGCAGAGCTAAGGTGTCGTACTAGGGTAAATTCTAAGTCAAAAGTATTTTTTAATGTTCATAACCTATTTCTATTATCAGAAAACTTACTTGAGTCCCAGGCCCAACGTGAAGAAACTGGTAGCGCATGTTGAAATGGTTTTCTGAAGTAGCAAGCTGAACGGCTACAGTTTGTTAAATAATTTGTTTTGAGTACATTTCGTAATAAACGATATGATGCGAGGGACATTTTTCTTTCCTTGAATAAAATATTTTTCTATCCTCCGCACTCACTCACAATTTTTGACACAGTCCGGGCGTTCAAGGAGGCCGATACATGATTTTTTTTTTGTTTCTCATTGGTCGGTTGTCGGCTGTCATAGACATTCCGTGCGTTCAAGTATCAGATGTCTGATTTTCAGCCTCTTCTGATTGGTCCGCTGTCATACAAATGTTGAAATTTTAGATGACTTTCTGTGCGTTCAAGGCTTAGAATAAAAAATATAACCCAGCGGCTCCATTGGCAATATTTGAGGCAATTAATTGCCTCACTCATTGCTATTGCCTTGAATAATGAAAATGGAGACGCTTTGTCAATGGCAATGGCAATATTGCCTAGAAGATGAGAGGCAATTATTGATTTCCATCGCACGAGGCAATAAATTTGACGATTCGCCTTTTTCAAAATGGTTTCCCTGCCTTTTTGAAGTATTTTCAATCTCTGTCAATTCCGTTAGTTTGAAAAAATACAATACCGCGTCAACACATTGGCAGCAAAAAATTTATTTGAAAAAGAAAACAAAAAAACTAAAATTTAATAATACAAACTAAAATGAGTGATCTTAAGCTTTCAAAAGATGAAACTATAAAAATAAAGGCTGTCCCAAACCAACGCGAAACATTCGCCGACGACGCGAAATCATTCACAATAATACAAAATATGAAAGATACACAATGCTACACAACAACAAAAAATCGCCTTTGCGAATTCGTAGCGAATCATTCGCAAAGGCGATTTTTTGTTGTTGTTTAGCATTGTGTATGTTCCATATTTTGTATTATTGTGAATGATTTCGCGTCGTCGGCGAATGTTTCGCGTTGGTTTGGGAGAGCCTTAATTGAAATTTATAAGAAAAAAGAATGTTTGTGGAACCTGAATAGTTCAGTCTATAAAAGACATGATCTCAAGCAAAAAGCTTGGGAAGAGTTCAAAACAACGGTAGAACTCGTAAAAAAAAAATTAAATTTTTAAGAACGAGCTTTTCGACCGAAAAAAAAGTTGACGCATCCAAAAAATCAGGATCAAGAGGAGATGTACACGTGCCTACACTGTACTACTACAATGATATGTCTTTTATAAAAGCAACCATGGTCATGAGAGACTCTACCGAAAACACAGGAAACATTTCAAGCGAGGTTAGTAGTTTTCATATAATTCTTAACTCCTTAATATTGATACAAATAATTTTATTATAGAGCAGTTTTGATTGCGTTACAAAGTCCGGAGTCAATATCATGGAAGCAAAAAATTCCAGTTTCGAAAGTTTAAAAAATTCCAATAGCAATCCGTCAAACACAAACATTTGTGCCAAAAAATCTAAAAGAGGAAAATATGAAAAGGCCTTAGAAGAAATCCTCGCTTCAAATAAAGAGCCAACTGTGCCTAATGATATGTACTCATCATTCGGAAGTAGCATTGAGATGCAGTTACGGCAGCTGCCAATGGTGGTGGGAACAAGGCTAATGTCTAAGATTCAAACGTTGGTATCCGAAGCTACAACTGAGCATTTCTTATCATATACATTTGAATCATCTGCCCCACCACTATCGTCAACACCAGTTGTTTTAGAATATCAAAATAATTCAGAAGGATTAATTGAAGAATACCTATCGGCATCACCTTCACCATCATCGCAAAACGTTATCGCGGTGGATGATTACGATTAAATAATTTTCATTTCACATTTTTAATGTACCTAATGAATTTCCTTTTGCCAAAGAAAAGTTTTTTTTTAATAAAGATTATAATTAATAAAAAAAATGTATGTAAAGAATATTATTTTTTGGAGGAATGAAAATGGCCCTTATAACAAGTATCGTTTGCATTTGATAAACGACTTTTGTCGAAAGTCAATCAATGACTAAATTCATTTTGGTATTGGAAATTTTCATTTTGGTGTTGGATTTTTTAATTCATAAATCTTCTTGGTAATCCGTATAATTCAAGGTTGAGAATCCTATTCATAACAAAAAAATACCTATACCTTATTAGTTCAAATAAAAAAAGAATAACAGAAAATAAAAAAAAATCTTACAAGTGCTATATTAAAACTCTGTCGTTTCACAACATCTTTTCTATTCCGATTATTGAAACTTTACTGAGTCTAAATTAAAGTCCTCTAATGTCGTTTTTTATTGTTGAAAAGATTTGATCTTTTTGCGAAAAGATTTGCATTTATTCTACTTTTTCATGTTTTATTCAAAAAAAGATGAGATCTGAAGAAGAGAGATGCGATCTTTCTAGTTTGGGAGATTTGATCTGCATTCACTAATACATGCAAACACTTTCCTGTCAAACAGCAAATCTCAGTTGGGCATTTCTTTGTTTTGCATTATTTTTGTATGACATCGTACGTGATGTTTATTTGTATGCGTGTATGTGTGCTATGTGTGTAATTGAATCTACTTAAAAGTACGCCCAGATGTTTCATTCAAGACAGCAATTCTTGATTTTAAAATCAAATCTTTCAGATTTCAATGAAAAACGACATAAGTGATTCTTGTACCTAACCGTTTTTAATTCAAACTAATATTTCGAAAAATTTCCATATAAAACTAATTTCTTCATTTTTCGAAATTCTATGTGAAATAGTTTCTAATAGCCTTTTCACACCGAACCCAAAACGCGGTTTTCGCGAAAATATCGGTTTTGGAGAAAAACCTAATCGAAAACAGAAGTTTTCTCATACATTTTTTGTAGCTTCAGGTTTTCGTAAAACACAAGTTTTATATAAAACCAGTCGAAAACATGTTGGAGTTCAGAGATGAACAAAACAAACATACCTTTTAATAAGTTCAGTGCCTATTGAAGCGTCAAAAAAGAAGCTGATGGGATGCTTTCAAAAGAAATTTAAAACAGCTGACCACTGATCTCTATAAAACACTGGATAGTGTATCGATACAAAAATATTGCTTCCATTTGAAGAATTGTTATATTATGAAGCTGACCACTTTTTTGTATACCAGTATAACTGTATAACATGTAATACAAAGGAAATCCATTAAACAGACATCAATTCTCTGTTCGTTTCACCCCCCGAGATCTGCTTGCTAACATTTGTTGTGTTCGTAATTTAAATACATTCACTAATTAGTAAATGAAACGGAATAACAAACGTAAAGAGTGTGACAAGGAGGTAAAATCATTTTAAAAAAACGTAGAATATGCAATCGCATCCTCCTCATCATAATTATTCATTAGCTGTTTTGCTCAACTTGTTCGCAAACTGCAATGATTTATCTCATTCCACTATGTAATTATACTAAAAAAAATATACCAAATGCACACAGTGAATAACTTAAAGATAATAAACAATAAAACAAACTTCCACAAAAGTTTATATTTTCATATCATGATCTGTTCCCTTTCTTCAGATAGACATCTGGAAATAGGGATGAGCGATTTTAATCGATATTTGCAAAATATCGATAATAAAGATTTCGATGTTTTGCAACATCGATATTAACATCCAAAACATCGGACTAAAAAACAAACTAAAAGTTAGTACGAAAATGATTGATTCTGCTAGTAAAATCTAGATGGAGTGACTTTCATAGTTTTTAAGTCATCTGTAACATTTGGAATTTTTTGAAAGAGGAAATCATCAAAGGATCTCCCAAACCAAACTTAAAAATTCAGAACCACAACGAAACTTTCGATGTGCAAAAAGGCACAGATATAAGTTTACACATGAAGTGCCTATCAATTTTGCTTCCATCAAATTTTTTCAAAAGAAATATTTTTACTTCGATATTCAAGCATTAATATCATCGATGCTCAGCAAGACGCATTTTAAACCACACAAGTTTTTGTACACACTTTTGTAAGCAAAAATATCTTGCAATATCGTTAGATAACAGTGTACACATGAAATACTTGCAATATTGCTTATATAAAATCTGTGGACGATATATTTTGCAAAATTCAAATTTTAGCATCGATTTCCACGCATTGAAATAATAGATGCTCAGAAAGACCCAATTTACACCAATGCAAGTTTTTGCACACAACTTCGTGTTTTGCAATATCGATATATTCCAAAAAGCCACAGAAAACAGTTTACACAAAATTCCTTGAAATATTACTGCAAAATACATATTTAATATCGATTTTCACGAATTTAAATTATCGATGGTCAGAAACACGCAGTTTACACCATGCAAGTTCTTGCGCACACCTTCGTGTGAAACAAGAATTTGAAATATCGGATTTCAAAAAGGGCACACATTACAGCTTAACACCATGAATTGCATTGCAATATTTGTTGATATTCATTGTGCAAAATACATATTTAAACATCGATTTTCACCCATTAAAATCATTGATGCCTAGAAAGATACCACTTACACGCAGTTTTAGCATACAAGCTTCTGTGCATCATTATTTTTTTTTTAATATCGATGTTAAAGTTGAAATACCTTGCTTATGACTTCATATTTGTATGAAAACTTAAATCGATTTTAAAAAACTTAAGAAAAAATTGCCGGCACCAGAAATTTTTAAAGCAAAAATACATTAGAGCATAGCATGACGCATTTTTTGCTTTGGTCAAACAAAAAACTTAAACAAAAACACCTGAAAAAACATCGATGTTAAGTAGCATCGATGTTTTCGGTTCGATATTTATTGACATCGATGTTTGGTCTACGATGTTGAAATCGATGTTGTTTCAATACCGCACATCCCTATCTGGAAAATACTTTTTTTTTTGTATAATTCAGACGTCAAATTATGAAGCCGACCACCTAATTGTCATCTTCAAATGGAAGCAAAGAAACTGTTATACATTATAAGGAATACACTATCCAGTGTATTATAGAGATCAGTGCAGCTGACGAAATTCTGTCATATCAAATATAAAATTCGAATCTTAAAATAAATTATTTTATTTAAAATTGATAAATAATTGTTTGTGGCAAGCCAAATTGTTCATTTGGATCCTCTTTATAAAATAAATCAATGTTTTTCTTTTCAAAAAAATGGAAGAAAATGAAAAAAAATTGTGCGTGGTTTGTGTAAAAAAACTGGAATGTCAAACGAAAACGTGTAATGTTCAGTGTGAATGGTTTTCGCGTTTTTGAAAAGTTTTCGCTGAAAACCGGTTTTTGGGTTTGGTGTGAAAAGCCTATAAGAGAAATTTTTTCGAAATATTGGTTTAAATTGAAAATGGGGTTTAAAACCATTTAGAAGACTTGAACTCAAAACGGTTTCGATTACTCAGATAGAATCAGTTGTTTTGAAATGACGGGAGTCTTATATGTTATACTAAACAAGAACAAAATTATATTTCACGCCTCTTAGCAGGTATGCAATTTTCAAAAAAAAAAATAATACTTACAATACTTATTTGTAACTTCCAAAAAACATAAGTTTTTCCCCACTATTGTTATAAAGTACAAAAATATACAAACCAAATTTCCGCGCAATTTATATCAACCTGCCGATCCCAGTGATGTAATTCAGATATCAATACTTTTCAATAACCGGAACTGATTTCCTAAACAAAAGATCATGAAGGATATTAAATAAAAATATCCTTAATTCACCATACAATTTTAGTTGAAGACTTTATTTTTCTATAAGGAAATTAAACAGGTTATAAATATAATTTTTAAATTTTCGCCCATTGCGAAGGTATATTTCCCTCATTTGTACAATAAGAACATAACTTATCTCTAATTTTATTAGAAAATTTATAGCAACTATAGTGTTGTTGCTGTATGTTGTTGAAATTAACTGGCAATTCTTCTGCAGCAACATCATCTGCATTTATTGGACCCGCAATTTTCCGTGATAAAAAATTATGTAAGACACAAGAAGCTTTGATGATTTTATCACAATGATCTGGATTTACTTCGATTGGTTTGTGAAAAATGCGAAAGCAGTTGGCTAAACGTCCAAATGCCATTTCAACACACATTCTAGCACGGCAAATTCTATAATTAAAAACTTTTTGATTCACAGTCAAAGACAAGTTTCTGTTGTAAGGTTTCATTAAAAAACTTGTTAAGCCAAACGCATCATCACCGATAAAAAAATATGGTATGTTGCCTATTCTTTCGGTTAAAGGTGATGAATCAGGAATGTTAAGAGTTTTTTCTTCCAGGGATTTGTACAAATAACTCTGGCGGAAAATGGTGCTATCTGAAGACTTTCCATTTGCTCCCACATTTATATATATGAATTTGCTATGTGCGTCTACTAACGCAAACAAGATGATACTAAAAAATCCTTTAAAATTATAAAATGTTGATCCAGAGTGAGCCGGTGCTGTGATCCTTATATGTTTTCCGTCTAATGCCCCTAGGGTATGAGGAAACCACCATATATCTTCAAAATCCTTAGATATTTCTTTCCATTGTGGTATTGATGAAGGAATCTGAAAATATAAAATTAAATAAATATAAACATTAAAATCGTTCTTTTAATTGTAAAATAGCTTAGACCTAAAAAAAAAAAGTATGCTTTATGATTACTTGAGGAAATATGAATATACTTCCACAAAAAAATCGAGTCTAAAGACTTCATTTTTAACGATCTGATAGATAATAACCAAGATATAACCATTTTAGGCGCACCATATCGAGAGATGCTTGGGGATTTGAAAAAAATTAAAAATCAACAAAAAAAAAATCTCCAAAACAAGGCCGATAAGGTTCGCTTCAAAAGTTCATATCTTGAGTTCTGTTAATCGGATCATTAAAACGAAAGTTTGTGGACTAAGGAAAAATGACCGAGCATCATTTCTCATTTTCAATAAATGAGTTGAACTGGGTGTACCCATGACACAAAATATGGCAAAATCGCTATTTTCAATCTCTCGTCCCCACTACGGGCACCAAAAAAATCCTGCCAGACTTTTGTATTCGATATCAAAATGCATGTACCTACATTCCCTCATATTCATATTTTGGTTATGCGTTCACCCACAAAATTTGCTTCCAGCTCTTAGACTATTGTTTTTGTGTACTCATTTGTGTGAATTTTAAGATGAGCTTCTTGTTTGAAAGTTTTGTACATACATAACAAATTGAGCAATCAAATGGTCTTGCGTTCGCGCTATGGGTTTTTATACGCTCATTAATATCCGATTGGAGCACAAATGCTGAAAAATATAAAAATTCAAATTAATTTCTCGAAAAGGGATATTATATTAGCTACTCACTTTTTCGCAATGGGGGCACGGATAGAAACTATTCTGTTCGTTGCTTTTCATCTTCTTCGTTCCAAATAGCGAATGTAGATCTAGTTTTTCAAACTCCTGAATAACTTGATCTTGAAGGACATCTTGAAGATTTTAAACGGCTTCTAGGGCTGGGTGTATACTGTAGAGTTTTCATCATAGGTTTTTTTTAATTTATCACAAATTCTCATTCTCATGCGCTCGCATAATTAAAAGCACTTGCAAAACCTCGTAAACAAACGCTGCATTGGAAGGGCATTATTTTTTATGATTTATCACTGCTTATGTGGCTTGTAAGATGACCTTTTTGTGTAAAAGTCTTGCACCAGGTGTGGTGCAAGGTGTTTTTCACCGGTATGTGTTTGCCATATGCGTCTCAAGGTGTGAGGTAAACTGAAATGCCTACTGAAAAAGAAATTATTTCGTTTAGATAATACAAAAGCAAGGTAGTTGAATGGTTCTATTCTGTCTGTGTTTTTTTGATAGCTTTAAGCCTCAGGTAAGAAAATCTAAAACACTTAAAACATACACAGCTGTACAGTGTCCCTTGTTAATCAAACTCATAAGTGCTCTTTAAAATTTTATTCAAAACTTACCTCTGTTGCATTGGGAACACTGAGGTTTCACAATTTCAATTTTTGGGTCGTCTACCTCCTTGGAAATTGTAACATCAGTTTCCATTTCCAATTGATATGATTTGTCTGGTAAATTATTATCTTCCTTGAGATTCTATTGTGGAATTTTCAAGATTTCACTGGTTTCATCAGTTTTAACATTTTGATCTTGCCATCCGCATTTTCAACAATTATAGTCAATGGTTTTCCACGATTTAAATTCCCTTTCTTTTTTCGGTGACTACTTTTTATGTTTTTCATTCAAATGAGATCTTATCTAAGCTTCCAATGAACTTTGAAAGCCTTGCCGCAAGTTGAACAGTAATAAGATATTTCATCGTTGTGACTTCGCATGTGTTTTTTAAGGTACGAAGCAAACAAAAATACTGAAATTAAACTATTTTAGATATTTGTTACACTGTAAAAATATTATTTGCAACTTACCTTTTTTACATTCGGGACACTCAAACCGATTAGTTCAATCTGGGCCTAGATTTTCGGCTTGATCGGAATTATTAGGAAAATTGACAGGAGCGCGCTTGTTGAATCAGTTGCACTATGGCATTGATGCAAATTTTCTGAATGAATTGAAATCATAGATAAACAAATAAAGATGGGAAACTTTCGTACGTTTCACCCCCCAAAACCCATTTGTTTACATTGTTGTTTTTGTAATTTCACTCGTGTCGATGAATAGATGTGAATTGCAACAACAATTTAACGCGGTGAGTTTGTTTTGTTTTGACAGTTCGATTTTTTTTTCTAAACTCGGTGATATTTTTCTTGAGTGCGTCTAAAAAAAACAAATAATAGGTCTGATCCTTTACTTTGGGTTTCTGTGATTTTTAGTCCAAACTTGTGTCAAAATATTTTTTTTATATGAACTTTGACACAACTTTGGACTGAAATGCGCAGAAATGCACAGAAAATCACAGAAATTCAAAGTAAAGGAACAGACCTAATATGTTAAAATAATAAATAAAATGTCTAATTATCCTTCGTCTACTGGTGTCCTGATTGCCAATGATTTATTCGGCGTATAATTTGAATTCAGCCAATGGAAACTGGTTCCCTGGATGCAAGACGCTCATCCAACAGGCAATGGCTAAGATCAGGCAAATCCAGCATTGTTTGTGTTGAAGGAGCGCATCAGGAAAAGAAGGGCTGGACAGAAATGTTTGGGGTAGCTGGCCAAGTGGAAAACTGCTGAAGAAGGATCCATTGGAAGTTTATTTGTTGGATTTCCCCAACATTGAAATCAAATGTTCTGAAATACAATTGCCTTTCCAGGCGTGTAAAGAAGTTTAGTGATCTTATTTTGAAGGCAACCGAACCTCCAATGATGTTGTTCAATCTTTACGATGATTAACTGAAAACCATTTCGTCCTACACAGCTTTCAGTCGATTTATTTTGATCACCAGAGCCTCGCACGTAAAACACCGAACGAACAAAGATCATTCTGAAGCCAGATAAAACAACAACAACAACTTCAATGAAGGAGTGGGAGCGAGATATGAATACTGGAAAGTCATTAAAAATCCACTTTTTCATACCCAATGTGGACACCGTCTAAGTGTATTCATTCCTCGCGTTCCAATGTTTATTCGCTATGCTATCTAGCTATCCCAAAAATTTTGAGATAACTTGAGTTGTTGTTGCGTCAGCTGTTATCAGCTGTTTTTTAACAAGGGATTACAACAACACAAAGCTATCCGGATAACTGAGAATAACCAGCGGAACGTGCCCATTGACAGGGGGAGGGCATTTATAACATTCATACGGTTTTATTTTAGCATGAGTAATAATATTGTGAGACTTTAGGTTCACTTTGTATTTAAAAGATTTATCACATATTGTGCAGATAAATTTTCTTTCATCACTGTGACTTTGCATATGTTTCTTAAAAGTACGACCACGTATGTACACAAAAACTGAAAATTAAAGTATCTAATCAAAAAATTGAGTTCATTTAGTAAAGATTCTTAGGCCGTGTGCCAATTGCGTTAAAATCCTGGTTAAATTTGATCCCATGGCTAAATTTTGACATTACCGAGGTGAATATAGACTTCAAAATTTAACCTGCTCTGGAGCTCGTTAAAATTTTAGTCGGTGGTTAATTTTTGACATGTCTATGGGCGCGTTCGGCTGCGTATCTTAAGCGATCCGGATTTGTTTGTGTTGTTGTAAACCCTTATAAAAAAACTGCTGAGGGAGATGAATGTAGATAAATATTTTATTTTGCTATCAAGAAGTCATGAATCCTATCGGGAAAGATGAAAAATGGAAAAAAAAAAACTAAAATTAAATGAAAGGATTAAGAAATATAGACAAAGACCTGATAATAAATTTAAGTATGCACTCAAGAAGAAGTTTGAATAACTTGAGATAAATCCTTGATAATGTAAAAGAATCAATAAAATTTATTGAAAATACTTTTTCATATGATTCATTCATTTTGCAAACTGATATGTTTGCGAACTATCATTACTGAGAAAAATGCAACAACAAAACTAATGGGAAGTGAATATAAAAAAAAAAAATCCCATTTAATCCAATTGACACAGCAAAAACCTTAAATTTTACTCACCCCTATAAAAAGGGATAACATTTAACTGGGATCAAATTTAACCAGAATTTTAACGCAATTGGCACACGGCCTTACTCACCTTTTTTGTATTTGTATTTGAACGCATAACCAAAATATGAATATGAGGGAATGTAGGTGCATGCATTTTGATATCGAATACAAAAGTCTGGCAGGATTTTTTTGGTGCCCGTAGTGGGGACGAGAGATTGAAAATAGCGATTTTTCCATATTTTGTGTCATGGGTACACCCAGTTCAACTCATTTATTGAAAATGAGAAATGATACTCGGTCATTTTTCCTTAGTCCACAAACTTTCGTTTTAATGATCCGATTAACAGAACTCAAGATATGAACTTTTGAAGCGAACCTTATCGGTTTTTTTTTGGAGACTTTTTTTTTTGTTGATTTTTATTTTTTTTCAAATCCCCAAGCATCTCTCGATATGGTGCGCCTAAAATGGTTATATCTTGGTTATTATCTATCAGATCGTTAAAAATGAAGTCTTTAGACTTAGGGAAAATGACAGAGTATTATTTCGTATTAAAAAAAATGAATTTAAGTGTATGTACCCATGACACAACATATGGAAAAACCGCGATTTCAATTGGGACTAAAAATTGCTAAAAATTTAATTTAATTTGCAGAATTTAATAAAAATCGTGAATTAATTTGTTTGTTTTTCGTATCTTTGACCCGTGAAGAGAGAAAAAATTGGGAGTTACTGTCTGAACAGAATAAGAGACGGAGCTGGAATCAATAGGTGTGTTCCATGCCGACTTTCAAACAGTTTGAAACCGCCAGATTTAGTGCGAAGTCGTTCCACACTTGAAAATTTGTACTGTTTCGGACCAAAAAGAGCTGTCATAAAATTTCCCCTCCTTACCAGATTTAGTCCGAGAAATTTCTGGTGGCTGTTTTGTACTAGCTGTCAAATATGCCAAGTTGACGTAATTTAGACGTTTGTTGCATTCAAATTAAAAAAACCAAACCTTTATTAAGGGTTACCCAAGTGCAACTTTTATTTCTATTATTATTTTAATATTAATAGGTAGTGTGTATATTTTTTAATTGTATTTTTCTTTAAAATAATCAAATGATATTCATAAAATTATTGCACTTAGCAAAACTGTTTGAAAGAAAACATTTGTAGCATTTATTTGCAATTTAGTATTTCTTGTATATTTCAGTATTATTTCTTAAAAAGAGAAGAGTTTGAAGCATTATGATAATTACCACCGTGTATGTATTTAACACGCTACTTTTTTAAGCGAAGATAAAAATGCACTAAAAAACAGGGCTAATGTAAGTATGCTCATTTTATAGACTCAATTCACCATCTTGGGGTTTTGTGACGTCACAATCTTTTTTAACCAACTTTTATTATTAATCAAACGATTGGTTTAAAAGGAGCAATCAAATTACTTTATTTTGTTGCTATTTTTCGAACAATATCAGAGATGATTATGACGTCACACATCGTGACAAAAGCAAAAACCCATTGAATGTTTGCTTAAAAGAGAGAAAGCGAAGCAACTGGATGCAGCATAATTATGAAAGATGAAAAGGTAGGCATAAATGAATTGTAAATGATATGAAACAAAACTCCATTTTGGTTTGTGGTGCTCTTATGTTTCAAATGCAGAAATTTGTTCGTTCATTAATATCCACGCCAGGGGTTTTGATGAATCATATTACAACTCCATTTAAAAATCACAAATTTTTCCTTCAAACTAAGGCAATTTATGAATATTTTTTGTTCTTTATTTTAATAAACTTGAAATTTTTATTAACTTTTATTTTTTGAGTTGTTATTCTTGAAAATGTTTTTTGAGATTTATGATTAATGTACGGCAACTCTAGCCGAGTATGTCGTTTGACGTTTAGTCCGAATTCCCTTCAAGCAAAGGAGTCCGTTTTGGATCCGCAAACGTAGTGAACAACGTATGAACGACTACGTTTTCGATTCCAAATGTGGATCCTCAAAACTGCGTTTTACGGCTCAGATTAGTATGGAAATTAGAATCACCGCGGACCCACTTGCGCATGCGTTGTGAGATACAAAATTCACCATAGTTAGCAAGTACCGAAACCAGTAGGTATGAAGAGAAAATTCCCTTATCGAGTTCTAAATTTCCTACAAGCAACAACCAACAACCACAGACAAAGGACAAACAAACAACAAGACGAATTTTTTTCCTTTCAAAGCACATTTATTTGGAATTTATACAAATATTAACAAAAACAAACTTATTTGCACTAGCAAAGATTAAACAAATTCCAATTGCATTAGTTTGTATTTTTGACCGAAAATGTGTTTAAGTTTTCACAACAAAACGAATTAAAACAAGAAATGATCTTCACCGCACGACTTGCAAAAGTAAACTAAAAAAAAAAAGTGGAGGAAAAAAATAAAATCCCCGTGAGAGCTCATTTTTTAAGGATCCAAGCAGCACCGAAAAAGTTGGGTCAGTAAATTTGCTTGAAGGGTTAGTGCAAACTAGTGCCCAAGCCGTTCCACACATTTTGACAGTTTTTCTCCTCTCTGAGTGAAGAATGTCAAAATTTGACATTTAGTCCGAAACAGTGCGAAGAATCCAAGGAACAAACCTAATGTCAGAAACGCTGCAGCCAGAGCTGCTAGAGTTGAACAGTTTTTTAATTACAGCGTTTTTGACATTTATTCCAGCTCCGTCTCCCATTTTTTGTTAAAGCAATGCATAAACTCATGTGCAGTTACAAAATTTGAGCAGAGAGAAAGCACATTCGAAGCATTTGATACTATATCCGATTGTTTATTTTTACACCATTTGGATAGCAATTGCGTAAAATAGATTTCTTGTGACGCCGTTGCATTGGATAGTGTGTGCCTCCTGGCTAGGGGTTTCGTAAATACCTCCTTTGAATGTTTTGTTTATGCTTCACAAAACAAATTTTTCTAGCAAGGGTTGATCTCAGTAAATCGTGGGTGGAAATATTCTCATTTACTAATTAAAAAAAATCAGCTAATGTCGTTTGTGAGTATACTTCAATAAGTAACTATTAAGCTATTTTTCTTTTTTATTTTAAACGCTATTACAAGTTTTTCTATGGAACAATATTCACCAAACACTATACTGACTATACACATCAGATCCACATAAAATTCCTCTGCTCCCGCAGCTGGTAATGGAGACGACTGTGGTGTCACCCTATTGCCTTAACTCTAGAGTCTAGAGTTTGTAAATTTATTTTGAAAGCTCCTTTGTAAAAAATAAATAAATAAATAATATGTTTTGAAAGTATACCTTCATATATGTTGGTTGTAAGGAATCATAAATCGCGTTTAAAACTTCTGGGACGAACTTTGAATTAGTTTTCCTTGATACACGCGTCAAAAACTCCAGGCTTCGATATGCGAATCACCCGAAGCAATAAATCTCAGGGTAATAGCTAAACGATTTCTCTTTGAAATCGCATACCTCATTTTTGTATCTGTTTTGTTATTTCATTTTCAACCTTAAATAAAAAAATAAGTTATAAAATTAGAAACCTTATTCATTAACTTACCGCCAAAGGCAAATCCTCGAATTTTCCTATGGACATTCGGCAAAAATTTCCGTATTCGTTTTCGTCCCACAGCAAATCTTTCAATAAATTTGCCTCTAGGTCGAACTATTGCCGCCTTAACAAGAATGGGTTGACCCAAAATCTTCGCTTTTTTTCCTGATTTTCTAATATTTCAATATTTTCCAAGATTTTAATTAATTTAATCATACGGATAGCACGAATAGCACGAGGATGATGTTTGTTGTTAGACGCCATACTTTCAAATGAACTTTGAAAATGGTGTTTGACAAATCAAATTGCCTGGCAATGAAATGCCCACCCAAAATATAAATTGGCATTGCCATTGCAATTGCCATTGCCTCAAATATTGCAAATGGAGCCGCAGCTTCAAGCTCGCTTCAACAGTACAATGTAAACGTAGTAATAAATATACGAACACCAAACGTACAAAATCGATTTAATAAAAAAAAAATCCTAATATATAGGGCGCTTAGCATATAGTTGCGCCTTACAATCACTTACACAAAAAAAAATACGTCCCTGTTTCACAGCATCGCAGTTTGACATATCTTCTATCCACAATTATATCAGGAAAAACCATGTGCAAGTTTTCAATTAATTAATATTATTCTTAGCCTTTTTAAAAGTTTAATCATTTAAAATGTGTTACTTGATTGATGAATAATTAAAATACAAACAATTCACATCACTCTCTTTGAGAAAAATATAGTAAAACTCACTTGTGAAAGGAAATGATTCTTGTCCGGCTTATTTTGTTTTTTTTTTACACAATTTCGCACTACACTTCATATTTTTGTATTTGTATTAGCAAATATACACACATTTCTTAGTAAATCACTGCAAACAGTTTGTTTTTTTTCAACAATTAATGATTTATTAATGTTTTTAGTCTTGTATAACTTTTTGTTTACTTTTTTTCTTCATTCAGTCACCGATTTGACACTTCGAGTATTCAACTATCTGCCTCATTCACGTACACTGTATATGTGATATACACCCATAGAAGAAGAAGTAAAGGAACTGGTGTATATTACATATACAGTGTACGTGAATGAAGCAGAAAACTGTATGCCCGAAATGTCAAATCGGTGACTGAATGGAAGAAAAAAAGTAAACAAAAAGTGATACAAGACTAAAAACATTAATAAATCATTAATTGTTAGAAAAAAACAAATAGTTTGGAGTGATTTCCTTAGAAATGTATGTATACTTACTAATAACAATACAAAAATATGAAGTGCAGTGTTAAATTGTGTATATAAAGCAAGAATAAGACGGACAAGAATCATTTCCTTTCACAAGTGAGTTTTATCATATTTTTCTCAAAGAAAGCGATGTGAATTGATCATAATTTAATTAATCATCAATCAAGTAACACATTTTAAATGATTAAACTTTAAATAAACTAAGAAAATTAATAAATTAATTGAAAACTTACACATGGTTTATCGGTTTTAATTTGGGATACTAGTAATGTCAAACTGCGATTCTGTGAAACAGGGACGTATTTTTTTGTTGTTATTGGTGGTTGTAAGGCGCAACTATTTGCTAAGCGCCCTTTATATCAGGAAATTATTTTTGTTATTAAATCGATTTTGTACCTTTGGAGTTCGTATATTTATGTTAACATGTGCATCTTCAGAATATTGCTCAATTTTCTCTGTAGTGAAGTTGTTAGTGCATTTTCTTAATGTTAATAAATTTGTCTATTCAAAAATTAAAATAATTTAATACAAAATTTAAAAGGTTTCCGAAAGTCGAGTGGTAAAAGGATGACCATTCTGAATGTGGATGAAGTAAAGCCACATTTGGGGTTCCAATTTTTTATCGATGCGAATTATTTGCTATGATTCACATTGGTTTTGGGGAGCCTTCTTTCATGACAATGCGTAAATTAAACTCAGTAAATCTATATTGTTCCACTGAAACAACACAATTTTAAAGAAAGTAGATATTAAAAGATTTTATCGGTGCCTTAGAGGGTTATCATAAAAAAGTAAGTATTTTTTTAAACATACCACTGAAAAGAAAAATAAATTCAGAAAATAACAAATGATTGTTATGGCGCCCTAGTAAGTTGCCATTAAAAATCACTCCTTCCCTTTTGGAATGTATTTGTGTTTGTGAGAGCAAACACTATTATGAAAAATGCTTCACTTTTTTCCACAAATGGCGCTTCCTTATATTTTTTATTCTAAGTATACACCAGTTCCTTTACTTCTTTTTCTATGGTTCAAGGATTCAGATATCTGAAATTTTATCCTTCTATTGGTCGGGTGTCATAAAAATCCTGAACATACGTTTCTCAGATTGGCCGCGTTCACCGACCGAAATCTGAAAATTCAGTACTGAAACGTAAAGGTAGAACTAGAATAGGCGGAAGCTTATGTCAAAACCGACCGAAAAAGTGGTTGGAATTGAAAAAAAAAAACAATACATAAGGTGCGTTTTATTGGTATTTATAGCTAGCACAGCAATGCAAGCACCAATAAAACGCTATACTCACTTTTAAAATTAACTCTGTTTTTTAATCTCAAAGTTGTTAGGCCTGGTACTTATAGCTCTATTCTCCCCATCATCACTGATACCTCACAAGTCACAAGAAGTGGTGAAACTGATTTTGTGACTTTTTCGTATTCTCCCCCTAAAGTCACAACTTGTGAGAGTCATAAAAACAACCGAAACTGTGATCTACTCCAGAGCAGGTCACAACTCACAATTTACTTGAGTTTCTACAAATAATTGAATTATATTTTTTCTAAGGAGGCGTGCGAAAGAGAACAAAATGTATGTATTCTTTCATTTCTTAAGCAAAAGAATAGAACAAAGGTGCGATATTCTTTTGCTTTGTATTTATGAGACAGATAAACTGAATACATATTGTGGGTGTGTTGGTTGAGTTCGTTGCGATTACTTGTAGAGTTGTTTATGTGTGCGCTCATCGGTCAAGAAGCTACCAACAACATGCTGTGGTGAATTTCGCTGTGAGTTTTCTTGTGACTACTAGGGGGAGAATACCAAAATTTTATCGAGTCACAACAATCCTCACAAGGAGTAGTCACAAGAGCTTGTGACTTGTGATTCCTCACAAGGGGGAGAATCGGGCTATTAATGTCAAAAGTAAAGCATTTCAAAATTGAAAACAACTTCATAAAAATACGAAAAAAAGCTAAAATGGATAATAATACAAAAGAGGTAAAAATACAAAACTATTCTTAATCTCCTGTAAAATACCACTTTTTACTGCAGTTCTTAGCACTTTTTTAAACTCATCAAGTGATGAAAGTAATTCGTTTGAAGATGGTTCCGATGATTCATTTGAACATGAAGAGACTCATGCGAATATTTCCAATTTGATGAACGTAATCGAGGAATATAGTGATGCGGATTTTAAGTCCCATTTCAGATTAAATCGCTCAACTTTAAAGCAATTGATAGGTAAGTAAGTTTATGTTTCCAATTTTGTACAAAATTTTACAAGCCTAGTTTTTCTTTCTTTTCGATATGCTGCATGTGTTTCTCATCACAATATTTTCTATTTCTATTCAGAAGACTATTTCCCAATCCAATGTTTATGGATTAATTTCAAACCATGGAGGCAAGCCAAAGATTGATGCCAGGAAAGAAGTGTATATATTCGTTTGGTACATAAGCAATACTCTTACATTCAGGTAAATGTGAAACTTGTTTGGGATTGCAAAGTCCTCAGCTTGGTTGGTAGTTGGACGTGTCAGTAACTGGTTGGTTTCTAAAGCTAGGGATTACATCAAGTGGCCCCAAGGCGATGTTATCCAACAAAACTGCCGGAAATTCGAGGCAAAGAAAAAAATACCGAGTGTAATTGGGGCCAAAGACTGTACACATATAGTTATTGCTGCTCCCAAGAGAAATAAGGAATGCTATTACAACAGAAAGCAAAATTTTTCTATTGTATTGCAAGCCGTTGTTGATGCAAACAAAATGTTCATTGACATATGTTGTGGGGAACCTGGTTCCCTGCACGATTGTCGAGTACTTAGACGGTCTGCATTGTACAAAAGAGTGGAAAGTAATTACGCCCAGCTGTTTCCTCGTAATACATTCCTGTTGGGTGATTCCGCGTATCCTGCTACTAACTGGATAGTTCCGCCTTTTAAAGATTATGGGCGGCTTACAAATCGGCAGAAATCTTTCAATTATATTCACTCAGCTACAAGAATGGTAGTTGAAAATGCGTTCGGGTTACTGAAAGGAAGATTTAGAAGGATACATAAATTTACAGAGCAAAGAAACCTAAACTCTGTCAAGAAAATAATTGTAAGTGCTTGTGTTCTACACAATCTTTGTATTATGAATAATGACAATATTTTGGACGAAGAGATAACTCCTATACCTCCATCAGAGGAAAATGCTACAAACATAGAAGATAGCTTATCTGAAAATCGCCGTGAAACTGACGATAGTTAGCAAGCGAGCGAGATAGACGTGTTTTTAAATTTGTCCGGGAAAATACTTTTAAATTTTAAATTCGTAAAAGAACTGAAAATAATGGAAGAAAATTGTAAGAAGTGTGGTGATAGATTTGCAGGAAAAACAAAAATGAAAGTTAAATGCAGTGGATTTTGTGAAGCTTTATTTCATGACAAGTGTACGGGCTTGCCGGAATATGATTTAAATGCCATAAGATCAAAGAAAAATGTTGCATTCATTTGTGATGATTGTCTTGACAATAAAAGTGCAATTCAAAAATCCTTAGAAGATATTTTACAATCCGTAAATGCAAATAAAGAAAGTGCTGCGAAACAAGAAAAATTAGTTTATGATATAATTGAAAAATTAAATACACTAAACAATGGCGAATATCAACAACAAAGTGAAGAGAAAACGGGAACATATGCAAGTCAATTGCAAAAGTGTCCACCCGTTATACTTAAGCCCAAAGTAAAACAAAGTGGAAAAAAAACAAAGGAAGACTTAAAAAGTTATGTTGATCCCTCCAACTTAATTATCAGTGATATAGCTGAAAGAAACAACGGAGTAGTTGAAATCATATGTGATAGTGAGGGAGAAAGAGACAAAGCGAAATGTGCATTTGAAAAAGAACTTGGTAGTACATACGATGTCAAAGTGCCCTTTCACACGAGGAAACTGAGTTGCCAGCAACTTTTATTGCAGGAGGAAAAAGGGGCGAACAAAATCTCCCCGGTCGAGGATTTGAGGAGATTTTTTTGACATTCCCTTTCACATCTAGGTTTAGGTGTGTTCAACCAACAGACGTAACCCAGTCGCTTCTTACGGGAATTATTGAATTCCTCTTTACGTGCATTATAAAACTGAAGGAACGCCTTTGTTTCTCCATGCGTCCAACGCTTTGTTCTATAAAATAAAATATATATTATTAATTAAATATTCAAAATAATATAGCATTTCCTTACTTTTTCCCATTTTTAATGATTTTTGTTAAGATTCGAGTCCAATGCATTTACTTACCAACCCACGATCAATTTACCGTTTAACGCCGACAAAAACAAAACAACGGCCGCGTTCAAGTTTCAATGGGTAGCTCATCGCGTTCCTATGTTTATTCGATATCTAGTTATCCCAATCATTTCAAGATAAGTCGGCATTTACATGACCATATTTTTCCAGTGCGATTTTAGATTTTGTTGGTGGAGAGAATAGGAGGGAATTCAAAATGAGGGGAAAGTCTATGTATTATAACAACAACAAAAAGATCGCCATTGGAAAATTCAGGTCATTTAAATGCTGACTTACAACAACACAAAGCTATTGGGGATAAGCTGAGAATAAACATTGGAGCGCGGCCAATTGAGTTTCTTAAAGTAAAGGATGTGTTCGCAACAGGCGCGGATCCAGGATTTCGTTCAGGGGGGGGCAATTTTCGTCAGTTTCCAAAATCTTGATGAGATACAGGAAATTTGAGTACACTTCATACCGCTCTACACGCTTGGTCACACAAAGCAATGTGAGTTGATGAGTTTGAAATTTGAAGAAAGCAATTAACTCTTTCATAACTGCCTTTGTGAAATTAAGTTTTGCTATTAGTAGCTATAGCATGGTGTCTTTTCAGCGCTTTTGAGTTCTTTCTGGATCTGCGTTACTCCACAATTATGCTCGGAAAACATAATGGTACAATGGTATGTTCCTTTTCAGACACATGACGTTCGAGTTCGAGTAAAATTTCCATCCTCTTCTTTTAGCTGGGACAAGCTTGCCAGTAAAAGGTCGTTTTCAAGAAGGTCATCAGCATCAAAAATTTAGTTTGCAGAATATTCTCAAACGCAAACTGCAAATATAAGTTATACTGCATAAGCATTGTGTTCGATAATGCAATTTGTCACATGTTCGACAATATTATGTGTGGGTGCAATTCTGCAGCTAAAAAAATCGAGTTGGCAACAAAAATATTGAGAAGCCGGAGAACTTGTTCATAAACGTCAAAAATGCGTTTGCATAAAAATTGAAAGACGTTGATAAAGAAGATTTTGTGCAAATAAAATCATTGCATTTACTTGACAATAGCTGTATTTAGCTAAACTTAAATTATAGATTAAAACCGAGATAAACCGTATCGTTTGCTCATCATTCGTTCATCGGTACAAAACCAAACTTTTCGACATTGAAATAAAACAATGATTATAGTGGAAAATAAAAAGAAAACGCACTTTTTATTAAACCTTTTCGTCCTACTTTCTCGGTTCAGCCATCAATTGTAGCTTACTTTGGTTATAAATACATTTCATTTACAATATACTTAGCCCTGGTAAAGCTTTTATAAAAATGTTTTATACAAGCTCAGACCATCTATTGCAAAGTTGCAGTTCCATACGAAAGCAATATTTGCGCCAAAAAATGAAGACAATTTGACAATCGAATTGACGTAAACTTAACGTTTTCAAAAACTACCAAAAAGAACTATCCTTAGTTGTAAAAGTTCTATTGAACTTCTCTTCGGCAGTGACTGCTGTAGTCATTTCCTGATTTCTCTCCAATCTTCTTCGTTGAATTCGTACTTTTCGCCAGTTTAATAATATAGAACACGAAAATTCCTGAAACGCTTCCACGAAAGTGACTAAATCTTCACGAATACTTACATACATCAAAAACGTATCTTATGGCTAATAGATGTGCAGCACATCTGCACACATGCGCACATGTGCATACTCTTAAGGTGCGTATAAATTTCAGAGTAAAAAGAAGGCGAGCAGCTTTGAAGAAGTTGTCGAGAGTAAAACCCGAATGTGAACAGACACAGTCATGAAATAAGCTCACAAGAGAGAAAGACAGTTATCAATGGAAACGCACATTTAAGAACTCTATAATCTTTTTAGTATGGATTTTTTTGGTATTTCTCAATAACTTTTATACACAAATGAAGTTTATTATTTTAACTTTAATTCTCTTTATCCTGTAGATCGGAGCATTTTAAGCAAAGTTAGAAATTTTTGAAGCTAATTAAATCGACGTATTTTAAAGATTTAATTTTTTCTTAAATTAAAATCAAGTTTAAGGTTATATAAAGATAAATGCCCCTGCCGCCTCCCCGTTACATTTAGCTATTAAAACTCTATACAAAAATTGTAGAGTAGGGTTGGAGATGGAGCAATAACTTTTTAAAACATTATTTTTCAAATTGTCAAATTTTTCATTCACAACATTTTGAAAACTGAATATCAAATCAATTTGGGATTCACCCTGCTCCCTAGTACGAAATAAATTGACTTTTCTCATAAAATGCTATACAGTAATGTAGCTGGACATTTATCTTTTAATTAAAGACCTTAACTTTGAAGATCGGCCATCTAAAACCGAAGTTATAAGCTATCCACTCGGTCGATTTAAAGGCTATTTATGCATAGCGGAACTTTTCTTAAATGAACATGGTCAGCAATCAGCCAACGCACAACCACTCATTGCTGCAACGCTGCGCTGCCAAGAAAAAAATTTTATAAACGTATAACGAAATAACCTTTTTTTGATTACATTCTATTAAATTCACATTTTATGCTTCGTTCGTTCCTGCCCAGGGGGGGGCAATTGCACCCATTGCCCCCCCCCCCCTGTATCCGCGCCTGGTTCGCAAACTATAGCCATGTTTTACTACTGCGCTTATATGCAGTCGAGTTGAGTTAAGATTGCTGAATCCCAGATCAAAATTTGAACCATGTTTCTTCAAAAGCCCTAAGTGTGTTTAATTTGATCAACTTAATCCTGAAGCAACACAAGCGAGCAAGCACTAGCAAGTTACTAATCCGTGCAAAT
This sequence comes from Dasysyrphus tricinctus, assembly GCA_963921185.1. Taxonomy (NCBI): domain Eukaryota; kingdom Metazoa; phylum Arthropoda; class Insecta; order Diptera; family Syrphidae; genus Dasysyrphus; species Dasysyrphus tricinctus. Next base: position 168,879,065 of record OY992531.1, on the reverse strand, counting down.
TTTTCTTACTTGCTCATAAACTAGCTTGCCTTTTTTGAAGCCAATTTAGGAGTGTGTAGCCAGAATATATATTTCTTGAGCGCTCCACGTCCAGTAATTTTCCTCCGTTCTTTCACAGATTGGGAGAATAAATATAAACAGTATAGCGAGTATATATTAATTGTCAAATCACTCGGCGCTCTACACGCTTCTCATCGGGCTCCGAAAAAGGTAAGCCAGTTGACTTGCGAGTAGGAAAAGCTTCGATGTATTTGTAACTCGCTAGCAATTACTCACTTGTGGGGCCTCAGGGTAAATGTTTGTACCCAACTCGCCAGCGAGTGTACTCACTCGTTTGGCCTGAGGGTAAAATAAACCTTACCCCGAGGCCACACGGGCAAGTACTGGCAAGCAATATGGCTACATACACTGCCTGTCCAATTCATAATTTGCATTCAACTTGCCTTCGACTTGCTTTCCATTTTCATTCGACTTGCCAAGCAAGTTGCATGTGTCCCAACTTGCTTCTCAACATTACATTGCAACTTGCTTGCCACTTGATCAGACCAATGTCCTTTCACTTTCATCTCTGTGGAAGTGCAATCATGCTTGAAATCAGGATCACGAGAAATCGACGATAACCATCCCAAAAAAAAATTCAATTAGCAACTCAACCCGACAAAAGTATAAAAAGTTTTAAAATACGGATATCAACGAATACATCCTAAAGGGAACGTTGCTATCAGCTGTTAAGTTGTCAATTTGTAAATAGTAATAGTGGGCTTTTTATTTCTTGTTTATTGTTTTACAGATTAAAATTAATTTTCCTGTTTTTTCTGTCGTGTATTTTAGTAATTTGGTGACTCCAACCCAACTAACATTTCAGTTTCTATTAGCTTAGAAATATCGATATGCTGCAAGTCCCCAAGGGGCACAGATTTGAATTTTGCAACAAGAAATTCAAATATTTGGTTTCACAAGGGTAGATTCGAAGTATGCTTAAAACATCTAAGTTTCTCTGAAGTTTTTGTTAAGTTATTGAATGCTCTCATTTTATTTTAAATTATTTAAGTTCCAACTCTGTTATGTTTAGGTCACTGTTTCTATTAAGTGAGACTAAAAATTTATATGCGTGGCTTGATAGTAACTGAGTAGTTATCTTTGCGTAACAATGTAACCATATTGCAAATAGCTGTTTTTAAAAACAGAATTTCAACTGATTTGCGACCTTAAACTTTTGCTACTTCAAAGTAACTGAAGAGTATCTTATATTGATTATGATTCAGAAAACTACTATGTAACACTTTTGTAACAAAGTAAAAATCCCTTCAATTAAAATTTAGTGATTTAAAAGTGACAGAAATATAAAAAAACACTTGCATGTAGCTACATTGCAACTTAACTTTGTTCTTCTGTCTGTCTTTAATATTAATTTATATTGGGGTGACTATTTCCCAAAATAATTTTTAATAACAGATAGCCTTTAAATCAAAAGCTCATAACCTTAAAACAGCATCTGAACAAAAAAACATATCCGTGGTCACTAACCCGTGTCTCTAATAATTTCTAGTCTATTTATTTTAGCTGATTTCTTTTAGATGATTATAAAACAAAAATCAGCAACAAGAACTAGAATCGCTGCAGTAGTTTAAAAAAAAGTGAAAAAAATAGGCCACCCTAATGCACAAGCACATGTAAATACGATTTTTTTTTTTTATTCATTCAATTTTCAATATATTTCAATTTAGGAATTTTTAAATATTTTACATAAGAACAATTAATTATTTTAAACACAATTTAGCCAAATGAAGCCTACACGTTAAAAACACGCAAAAACTGAAACAAATATGTAATTAAAAAAAGTTTTCACAAGCACCTTATTGTAAAATTGTTTTTTATTTCTGGAGTTATTGAAGGGCTCAGATGCAACTTTATAATAACAACTGCTTCTGTCATGATTGTAGTTACTGAACAGTCACTAACCCCGAGGCCACACGAGCAAGTACTTGCAAGCAAGTTGCAATGCATACACATTTGTTTACTAACACAAACAAACCCAAGCAACTTGCTTATCAACTGGCATGCAAGTTTTGAAGCCAGTAGTGAAGCAAGTTGAGAAGCAAGTTGGGAGACAAGCAAGTGGAATGCAAGTGGAAAGCAAGCGGGAGGCAAGTGGAATGCAAATTACGAATATGACAGGCAGTGTATGTAGCCAACTTGCTCGCAAGTACTTGCTCGTGTGGCCTCGGGGTAAGAGGAAGTATGTATCTATAAAAGAAAGTGCGTTCTTTTTCTCCTTTAAAGGCAATTTTTGTTAACTTTCAGCGTTCATTAGTTTCGAAATCTTATTTTTTGATTTGGAATTAATTTCGTTTGTGTAATTATTTTCAATTTACCCTGAAGCCACACGAGCAAGTACTTGCAAGCAAGTTGGCTACATATACTGCCTGTCAAATTCGTAATTTGCATTCCACTTGCCTCCCACTTGCTTTCCACTTGCATTCCACTTGCTTGTCTCCCAACTTGCTTCTCAACTTGCTTCACTACTGGCTTCAAAACTTGCATGCCAGTCGATAAGCAAGTTGCTTGGGTTTGTTTGTGTTAGTAAACAAATTTGTATGTATTGCAACTTGCTTGCAAGTACTTGCTCGTGTGGCCTCGGGGTTAATCCTTTCTGTTGTCGATTTTGATTTTTGAAATCGATTTATGATATGTTTTGGTTATAATTCTTGTTCTGCGATTCATTTATTTTTCTGGGTGAAATATTTTTAAGGTAATTTATATATTGAATGAAAAAGAGAGATTTATTTTGTTTGATAATTCGATTTTGTGCATACAAAAACTTGCCTCAATTATAAATTTTTAGGTCCATTCAAATTCTTCCTATAAATTTCGAAATCAACAATATTAAAGGTTGATTATTCTTAAAAGGAAAGTTCTTTGTTTGACAAATTAGAAATGGTTAGGATTTGTAAAGAAAAAGAACGCTTTCGATTTAAAGAGTTAAGGTAGAACTATAATAGTCGGAAGGGCACTGAAGCTAATGTCAAAAGTAAAGAAAAGTAGCTTTCTGTACCGAAAAAAGGGGAACACACCCATAATGTAACTATCATCTATCTCTTTTTGGCACTCCTATTTCACCAAATGTCAATTTTACTTAAGTGAGGTGCGCTCCGGAGCGCACCTCACTTCCGTAACCAAAGTTGAACGAAACTTGACGAAACGCTCCACTTCGCAATTATAGTCGTGTCAAATGCTTTCCGTGTATTCGCTTGTTTTCTTCCGACCACTTAAGTGCCCCTCCGAGCATTATAGTTCTAGCTTTATTGAAGGGTTTGGATGCAACTCTAGTATGACAACTGTTTCTGTCACTACTGTAGTGACTGAACAGTCACTGAGAGGAAGCATAAAGGTAGAACTATAATAGTCGGAAGGGCACTGAAGCTAATGTCAAAAACCAACGAAAAGTAGCTTTCCGTACCGAAAAAAGGGGAACACACCCATAATGTAACTATCATCTTTCTCTTTTTGGCATTCCTATTTCACCAAATGTCAGTTTTACTTAAGTGAGGTGCGCTCGGGAGCGCACCTCACTTCCGTAACCAAAGTTGAACGAAACTTGACGAAACGCTCCACTTCGCAATTATAGTCGCGTCAAATGCTTTCCGTGTATTCGGTTGTTTTCTTCCGACCACTTAAGTGCCCCTCCGAGCATTATAGTTCTAGCTTAAATGTACTAAAGGAAGTGCGTTCCTTTTCTTCAATAAAGCTTACTTTAACTTTCCGCGTTCATTTATTCCAAAATCTTATATTTTGGATTTGGAATTATATGTATGTACATATTTCTAAAATTATTTTCTGTTTAATATTTTGTGTTGATTTTTAATTTTGAAAATGATTTCTGATATTCTGTATTATAACTTAAAGTTTGCGTTGCATAAATAGCTCAACTTGGTCAAATATCTATAATGAAATTTTGTGCCCATCATGAATGAAAAAGAGAATTTTATTTCTCTTAATAATTTGATTTTCTATAAATTTGTAGATTTTATTTCGAATTCTCTGAATTTTAAGGTGCTTAACTGATAACAATTGTCATTTTCTATGAATTACTGCGCAGAAATAAACTTTTCTTGATTAATTCTAAAAACATTTCGAATGCCAGATAAATAATATTGAATATTGATTGTTTCTAAAAGGAAATAAATACAACTAACTTTTTAAACAATAATATTCCAAGTTTTTCGCTTGACATACTAGAGATAGCCTACATTTGTAAAGAAAAAGAACGCTCTATTTATGCGTTGCTATAGGGTTATTGTGCTTGCTTACACATGAAGAACGAAAGTGTTCAGATGTGAAGAAAATTATTCTGCAGATTTTGTTCTCCTCTTTGTGTTTTTCGTATTTTCATAATGAAAGACACGATTTGATTGGTTGGATTGGATAGGAAAAGCAACACAAAAGAGAACGTCAATTTTCTACACCGAATATTTTCAAATATTTAAAAATATTTCATCCCCCTCCCTCTTCTGCAAGTTACCCCGCTCACCCTCACAAATCGCAGAAAATGCTTGAGTTTCTTCACGTGTGATCAGGGACATTGAAAGGAAACTAATAGCCCTATTCTCCCCATCATCACTGATACCTCACAAGTCACAACAAGTGGTGAAACTGATTTTGTGACTTTTTCGTATTCTCCCCCTAAAGTCACAACTTGTGAGAGTCATAAAAACAACCGAAACTGTGATCTCATCCAGAGCAGGTCACAACTCACAATTTACTTGAGTTTCTACAAATCATTGAATTATATTCTTGCATTATGTTCTCTGTGCGAAAGAGAACAAATTTCATTTCTTAAGTAAAAGAATAGGACAAAGGCATTGTATATAAATTCTATAGTATTCTCATGAAGAAGAAAAGCTCGTGGCCATCTATGCGTCCAAATGTAATACTAATTTTTGTTAAGAGATCTCGGTAAGGCGATCACAGCGAACCTGTCGACCAAATGTCTACCTACAAAATCGTGTTTCATGAGAATACTATAGATTGGATATACAATGACAAAGGTGCAATATTCTTTTGCTTTGTATTTATGAGACAGATAAACTGAATACATATTGTGGGTGTGTTGGTTGAGTTCGTTGCGATTACTTGTAGAGTTGTTTATGTGTGCGCTCATCGGTCAAGAAGCTACCAACAAAATGCTGTGGTGAATTTCGTTGTGAGTTTTATTGTGACTACTAGGGGGAGAATACCAAAATGTTATCGAGTCACAACAATCCTCACAAGGAGTAGTCACAAGAGCTTGTGACTTGTGATTCCTCACAAGGGAGAGAATCGGGCTATAAATCTCAGCCATATTCTTTTCCTGAAATAAATTTTTTTGGTTTTACAAACACAAAAATTAATTTGCTTATCCTTTTTTTTAATTATATATATTTAAACATTGATTTTTAACATTTAAAATGTATAAGATATTAAAAAATAGAAGTATTCAAATAAAATTTCTACAAAAAAATCTTTTTAAAAAATTGAATAGTAAAAATTTTTAAACAAAATACTTTGAATTCAATTTATTTAGCAAGCGCGCAGGTTTTGAAGGGGGTAGCAAAGAATATTAATTGATAAAATTGCGAGCGTTATGAAAATTAAATATTTAGAAACCTCGAAATTAATAATTGTATAACATAATCTGTTTCCATGTATTTATACAAAAAAAACTTTTGCCGCATCACAATAATGTCTGACTTTATTTTTAGTTTCATATTTCAATAAGTAATACATTTATGAAACTGAAAAATATATATTTGAAACAAGTAACGTCAATAAACATAAAATATAGTTACGAAAAACTTTTCTATAACTATTCTCTAGGTTTCAGTTCAGTCTTGGTTTAACTCAACTTAAACTTGTTGATCTGTTTAAATTGAATCAACAAGAACTTGACTGTAACCACTCAATCGTGTTGCAATCTAGTTTAAAGAAACCAGTTTTAAACGATTTGCACTGATTACACAAATGTTACGTGTAACTTAATAGTAACTTGAATTAAGTTGCACAATAGGACCACCCCTGCGCTTTTTCGGTTACAGTGGTGTTCCTGTGACTAGATCTTCTTACACAAATATGACTGTCATTTTGTTACTGAGAAGTCACCACAACTTATCACCAACAAAGCGTGCCCCTTGGGTCTGGATATGTATAAAGCTTCTATAAAGCTTTCATCAAAAATACATTTCTAATAGAAGTCATGATTTCAATAACTGCTTCTTTAAAGTCGTTTGAAAGCTTGATATAGAAAATTAAACGAGGCTAGCGTCTTTGTTTCGGATAGACCTCTGTCAATAACATTAACGAAGAAACATGAAGCTGTCACTATATAAAGATTGTATAGAGTAATTTAATTGAAGCTCCTGTCACTTTGTCTTTAAAAGGTTTCGGTTACAATTTGCTGGAAGCCTTATCGAATACTTCGCAGAGACTTCTCAGACTTTATTAACGAACCATAATAGAAAATGTCAGTCTATGCTAAAGAGACTCAAATCTGTCAAAGTCATTTTAATGAAGTCATTGATAAATTTTCGTTTATTGAATAAATTGTTTGTGAAATTTTTTTTGCGTGAATATGTCTACTTCGTGAAAAAATTTTAAAGTCGGGAAATTATTATAGATCTCTTGCGGTGAGACGTTTCTTAATACTCCAGAGAGCTCGTAACTTAGATCTTCAAAAGAATGCAAATGAAAGACAACGACGTGACGGCAAGAAAGTTCAGATTTAATAAGTCTTTCATCGATAAATCAAATATCTCCAGAGCCAGAAGATTTAAGTGTGTTTCATTGTTTCTCTATTTATAATTTTCTTTTATATATATAAATATTCATTCTGTACTTAGATATGAACCCCACTACCTGCATGAGAGGCGAAACTTTTATGAGGGATAACACACACGAGTTTAATGATTAATGTTTTCAAGAAAGCGATGATGAAGATGAAATTTTGAAAAATCAAAAGCTTAGACTTAACTACAGGCAATGGGCGATATAATTTAAAATCAACCACTCAGCTCTTCAGATTCTAATTTCAATAATAAACAAGCGATTTGAAAAAAAAATCTTGTACTTCTTGTTTCTTTGTGTGAATGGGTTACAAATTTGTTATCAACATGGTGGCTCCACTGGGCATGAGCCATGGTTGGATTATGAACATGTTTATAAAAAAAAAACAATGGAGTCTCAAAAATCCATGTCCGTGCAGTGACATATCCATACAAATCAGTTTGCTGATTGGATTGTGGTTTGGATGTTGGACATCGTTCATGTCTAGTGGAGCCAGCATGTAGGACTGGAAAATACTGATTAAGTTTTTGCATATTCCATTTTATATCTAAGATGGCTGAGTGGGTAGAGTGATGCAGGACGCAAGACTTCCGTGTTCGATTCCTAGATGGGTAAGAAAAATCTTTGTGTTTTATAATTATTTCCAATTCATTAATTTACAAATAATTGAAAACAAATAATATTTTCAGGTTTAACAAACATTAAATGCGGTAAAAATCACTCAAAAGAAATTGAAAGTAAAAAGAATTATATTTTTTCCCCCATTTTCCTACAACCTCTGTAAGAGCTGTATTGTCGGCTTCTAATAGCTATTATAAGACTTTCTATTACACTTGCGTGTTTACTTTTATAGAAACATTTCTGAAGCTATCTGTCAAAACCATAATTTCACTAAGATTTCGAATAGCGCTCGTTAAAACTTCTTATGGATCGTATAGAATTTGAAGCTTTTAAAAGATCTGCGTACGGGGCCTCCAAGAAGATTTTCCGAAATCATTTTCGAAGTTCTATAATATTCTCCTTTTTATGCTTAACGAAATTTTACAAATGTCTTAAGGAAATCAGAAAGCCTATTCAGTTAGGCCGAACCGAAGCTGAAATGTTAGTTGGGAACATCGCCAGCATTTAAGAAAAGTAGCCCACCCATTTCTACGACGAGTATGCTACATTTCCACCTAGCAAATCGAACTAACCTATTTTTACATGGTGCTGAACGATTCATTCGAGACTCGCATTCAGTTCTTCATTGTTTCACACGAATCAAACATTCTGTCTCATTTGCACTTCATAAGAAAAATTGGAACGCCATTTGCATTCTTGAAGGTGCTGTCAAATTTAATCTTTTTTAAATCTTTTTGTGCGGTGGAAACACCAAAAAGATTTATTTAATCTAAACTGAGATAAACCTTAAGTGGAAACATAGCATAATACTACATTTCCACCTAGCGCGAATCTGAGATTTAATGAGATTAACCTTAAATCTCCTTTAAATCTCGTAGATTTACCATACAAATTTATTTCGTAAATCTTGAAGATTAGAAATTAATCTTGTTAAATCTTCCTAGGACAAATTGTTTTACAAATCGAACTAATCTATTTTTACATGGTGCTGAACGATTCATTCGAGACTCGCATTCAGTTCTTCATTGTTTCACACGAATCAAACATTCTGTCTCATTCGCACTTCATAAGAAAAATTGTAACGCCATTTTGCATTTTTGAAGGTGCTGTCAAATTTAATCTTTTTTAAATATTTTGTGCGGTGGAAACACCAAAAAGTGCCCTTTCACACGAGGAAACTGAGTTGCCAGCAACTTTTAGTTCGTAGGTGAGAAGGGCAGGAGGAAAGAGGGGCGAACAGAATCTCCCCGGTCGAAGATTTGAAGAGATTTTTTGACATTTCCTTTCACACCTAGGTTAAGGTGTGTTCAACCACTAGAATTTCAAGGGGAATTTCAAAAATTGCCTCGAGATTTGTTTCCTCGTATGAAAGGTACAAGAGATTTTTAAGGAGATTAAAAGAAAACGTCAAAAAAATCTCCAGCAACTTGTTTCTTCGTGTGAAAGGGGACAAAGATTTATTAAATCTTATCTGAGATAAACCTTTGGTGGAAACATAGCATAAAGCTTAGAAGGCCAACGATGCTTTGAAACCAACCAAAACATTCGCAACGAAGTAAAGTCATGTACCCAGTAATCGAACACTAAGTGGTTCATAATAAAGTAATCGTTGACTGTGAGGAAACCATTCAACGTAAATATTTGATATAAAATTATTTATCAGCTTAAAATCAAATATTTGTTATAACTTTTAAGGTTTTTAAAGTAACTTTCACAACTTTTTTTTATAAAAAATCAAAAGATGAAAAAAGCCAAATTACCCAGTTGTCGAACACTAGTTTCCTAAGCACAAGATTTCGTACATAGCCTTCGCATAATATTACCATTTATGCCTTTAAAATAAGACGAGTTATATCATCAGAGGCTACCACGTTCAGAGCTTACTTTAAGCATTATATTATTTGTAGCTTCTTATCGAGGTAAGTCTTAAATAAATTACAAATGGTATTTAAATTTTTAATTTTTTTTAGAGAATAAATCCTGGCGCAATGAAGAAGTCAAGCACAAAGCACAAAAAAAGAACAAAGTTTTCCGCAAAAAGCAGCCCGAATCATTCGTTCATATCACAGCGATTAAAAACTTCCGAATAAGTCGAAAACTGAAGCCTTCATTGTTTGTACCAAATCTACCGATTCTCAGCCCAATGCTATACTAAAGAAGTATTCAAAACAATTTCCCAACTATTCTGCGCACAAGTTGAATAATATCTATTCAAGGCGAAAAACGTTTGCCTTGTCGTAAACCACCCATTGAGTCATTAATTTACCCTTAATGTACGAACTATAGTCCTAAAAATGGAAAATAATTATTTTTGGATGCGAAAACCATTTGCATGCAAATAATGCCTTGAGGTGAATATATTTTTTTTTTTGAAAGTATAAATCGACCATCAAAAAAAAAAATGTATTCACCACACTTTTTTTCGTATGCAAATCAATTGCCGGTCAATTGTTTTGCATGACATTCCATGACAGCATAGTTTGTTTTTTTGCATGAAACTGTAAACCAATTGGGGGGTTTACGTTGACCAACATGCTCGATCATTTAAACGCGAAAACAACTGCTGGACCAACATGCTCGACGGATTTCAAAATTTTTTGAAAACTTGTCGGCTCGTCAAACCAGCCAACTTGTGTAAACAGATGCTCGACAACATCGGTATTTATTTTTGCATTATTTAGCCACGATGACGGAAAAAAATGGCAACAGTAATAAATAATGAGTTCTGGAGACAGTTTTTCAGATTTTAAGAGACTTTACCAGAGGTTTGGGAAATGAGCAAAGCAAAGTTTAAAAAAAAATTTGTAAGCCATACTGCGTGCGTTTGTTCCGAAAAATGAAAAATAATGATGCTCGACAACATGTAAACGCAAAGTTGGGTGTACAAGTATTTTTTTCATCGAGCCATGTTGGCGAGCATGTTGGTCTATGAAAACCCCCCTAATCATGCAAACAATTAATTTTACATTTCACGTCAATTATTTTTGACATGCGACAATATTTGCATGGATTTTTTTTGCACACGGGAACTGTAAACTGCGCTTAAAGCCTAGTTTACAGTTCCCGTGCGCAAAAAAAAATCTATGCAAATATTCTCGCATGTCAAAAATAATTGAGGTGAAATGTAAAATTAATTGTTTGCATGATTGGTTTACAGTTTCATGCAAAAAAAAAAAAACTATGCTGTCATGGAATGTCATGCAAAACAATGGACCGGCAATTGATTTGCATGCGAAAAAAAGTGTGGTGAATAAAAAATTTTTTTTTTGATGGTCGGTTTATACTTCCGAAAAAAAATAATATATTCACCTCAAGGCATTTTTTGCATGCAAATGGTTTTCGCATCCAAAAATAATTATTTTCCATTTTTAGGCCTATAGTTTGTCAATTAAGGGTAAATTAATGACTCAATGGGTGGTTTAGGCCAAAGCAAACGTATTTCGCCTTGAATATTATTCAACTTGGTGCGCAGAATAGGTGGAAAATCGTTTTAAAAATTTTGATTTTTTTTTCGCATCGGAACTGTAAACTATGCTTAACGCACAAAAAATATGAAATTTCAGCCAAATGTCATATTTTGTTTTCTAACCCCCATATTAATAAACAGCGGATAACAACGTGCTAGCATTTATACATCTGTTAACTTGTAATTCTTATTAACAAATGTGTAATAGTCTGTGACGTGTGTTAACGTACGGATAACTTTAACTCGCCAAATTCCGCGTATAGTGAAGGGATAACTTCTTTACACATACACGTCCAAGTGTGATAAGACCGTTTACTACTACCAGTATACACTTCGTCAGGCAGTGCATGCATGTGAAATATGTATCAGAAAATCACCATAATTTGATGAAGTGGTGAATTTGGTGAAGTGATAAATACTGGAAAGAAATCATTAGGCCTGTTGGCGAATGGAGTCACGGCACCTAGCAGTCAGCACGTGAACCCTATGTGGGGGATACATTTTTTTTCATTTTGACATGCAATGTATTTCCCATAAGATAAAACCAAAAAAAGGTCTGAAAAACATTACTTTAGCTAATTAATTTTCTATGAACACGTATTTATTTTATAGTTGCAATAGAAAAAGAATTTATGTGAGTTAGTTAATCAAGAAGAATATGTATCAAAACTTATGTATAACTTCCTATATTTTGCAGATGAAAAATGTAAACAAACCTGTATTGTTGTTGTTGCTTTCCAAAATGGATTCATTTCGTAAGCAAAATTGGTGTCACGTGCGTAGTCAGGGAAGGGGTTTGGTAGACAAGAGTCAATTATGAAGATTTTTATATTATATATTTTACTACTGTTTTCTAATAAGTAAAAGCTTACGTCACCGAAACTTTGCAGTAATGTTTGTATGAAGATGTAGGTATAAAGTATTTCTATATATTTATGTACCTATTGCGTTTGTGAATTTGTATTCTTGAGAAAAAAGAAGTACAAATATTTGTACACTGTTTGTGCAACAAATCAATACAATATATTTGGTGTTTAGAAACTAGCGAAGCTCATAGGGTCAATAACACCCTTTATTGAATAAATAAAATTTTGCGTTTAATTTTTTACAATTCTTATTTTCAAAATATGTACCCTCCAAAAACATCAGGAAATAATAACACTTCAATCGTGCCTGCGTCTTTTGTTAATGCCGCATTTACACGATTGGAGAAGGGAGAACTGGCAATATAATGACCAAAACAATAACAGAAGAATGGACAAATTCATTATTTTTGTCATTATACCGGCAGCTTTTCACCAGTCGTGTAAATTCGGTATAACGAAGAAGCATTTAAAATATTTACGTACTTCCAAACCAAAAAATTGTGTACGTAGGTAAAAATACTTAAACATTTTTTTTTGTAATTAAATTGGTAAAAATATATGCAAGAAATTTTCAATCCAGACAAAAACATGACATGTATTTGAAAATCTTCATTTTCAATACAAACATAATTAACAAAGAAAAAAAAACTGTTCATGTTTTAAATAATGTTGGCTACGTCTCTGCGCTGCTTTTTTCTCAAACGAGTATTGGTGTTGTTGTTTCTCGTTGTAGAGGTAGTTTGTTTACATTTTTCATCTTAAATTTAAAGCATTTGAGGTGTCAGTTTTGATTTATTTTTTGCTAGATTTGTAAACTCACATGTTTTGTTATTCTATTGCAATCATAAAAGTTGTATCCGTTTATATAAAAGTTATTAGAAAAAGTAACATGAATATGACTCACTTTTGCTTTTCTCTTATGGGAATTACATTGAACGTCAAACTGGAACAAATTTTATCCCCTAGATAGGGTTCATGTGCTGAAATGCAGGTGGTGTGGAAAGCAACTTACCAGGTGTCAATTTGGCGAATGGAGTCACGGCACCTAGCAGTCACCGCGTGAACCCTATGAGGGGGATACATTTTTTTTCATTTTGACATTCAATGTATTTCCCATAAGAGAAAACCAAAAAAAGGTCTGAAAAACATTGCTTTTGCTAATTAATTTTCTATGAACACGTATTTATTTTATAGTTGCAATAGAAAAAGAATTTATGTGAATTAGTTAATTAAGAAGAATATGTATCAAAACTTATGTGTAATTTCCTATTTTTGCAGATGAAAAATGTAAACAAACCTGTATTGTTGTTGTTGCTTTCCAAAATGGATTCATGTCGTAAGCAAAATTGGTGTCATGTGCGTAGTCAGGGAAGGGGTTTGATAGACAAGAGTCAATTATGAAGATTTTTATATTATATATTTTACTACTGTTTTCTAATAAGTAAAAGCTTACGTCATCGAAACTTTGCAGTAATGTTTTTATGAAGATGTAGGTATAAAGTATTTCTATCTATTTACATATGTATTGGGTTTGTGTATTTGTATTCTTGAGAAAAAAGGAGTACAAATATTTATATACTATTTGTGACTATCAATAAAATATAATTTGTGTTTAGAAACTAGCGAAGCTCATGGGGTCAATAACACCCTTAATTAAATAAATAAAATTTTGCGTTTAATTTTTTACAATTCTTATTTTCAAAATATGTACCCTCCAAAAATATCAGGAAATAATAACACTTCAATCGTGCCTGCGTCTTTTGTTAATGCCGCATTTATACGATTGGAGAACTGGCAATATAAGCATAGTTTACAGTTCCGATGCGAAAAAAAATCAAAATTTTCAAAACGATTTTCCACCTGTTCTGCGCACCAAGTTGAATAACATTCAAGGCGAAAAACGTTTGCTTTGGCCTAAACCACCCATTGAGTCATTAATTTACCCTTAATTGACTAGCTATAGGCCTAAAAATGGAAAATAATTATTTTTGGATGCGAAAACCATTTGCATGCAAATAATGCCTTGAGGTGAATATATTTTTTTTTTCGGAAGTATAAACCGACCATCAAAAAAAAAAAATATTTTATTCACCTCACTTTTTTTCGCATGCAAATCAATTGCCGGTCCATTGTTTTGCATGACATTCCATGACAGCATAGCTTTTTTTTTTGCATGAAACTGTAAACCAATCAAGCAAACAATTAATTTTACATTTCACCTCAATTATTTTTGACATGCGAGAATATTTGCATAGATTTTTTTTTGCGCACGTGAACTGTAAACTAGGCTATAATGACCAAAACAATAACAGAAGAATGGACTAATTCATTATTTTTGTCATTATACTGGCAGCTTTTCACCAGTCGTGTAAATTCGGTATAAGGAAGAAGCATTTAAAATATTTACATTTACTTCCAAACAAAAAAATTCTGTACGTAGGTAAAAATACTTGAAAAAGTTTTTTTTTTTGTAATTAAATTGGTAAATATATATGCAAGAAATTTTCATTCCGAACAAAAATTTTGACATGTATTTGAAAATTTTCATTTTCAATACAAACATAATTAAAGAAAACAAAACTAAAACTTGGCTTCGTCCCTGTGTTGCTTTTTTCTCAAACGAGTATTGGTGTTGTTGTTTCTCGTTGTAGAGGTAGTTTGTTTACATTTTTCATCTTAAATTTAAAGCATTTGAGGCGTCAGTTTTGATTTATTTTTTGCTAGATTTGTAAACTTACATGTTTTGTTATTCTGTTGCAATCATAAAAGTTGTACCCGTTCATATAAAAATTATTAGAAAAAGTAACATGAATATGACTCTCTTTTGCTTTTCTCTTATGGGAAATACATTGAACGTCAAATGGGAAAAAATTTTATCCCCCAGATAGGGTTCATGTGCTGAAATGCAGGTGGTGTGGAAAGCAACTTACTAGGTGTCAATACCGGTTCTTTGATAAAATGAAATGATAAGTTTTTTATCACGAGATTTTGCAAACCGCTTTTTCATTTTTTCATTTCATTTTACTCAAAATGCTTATTCTCGTTATACCAATGAAAAACTCAGCTGCTTTTGTGCTGAATCTGTGCTGAATAAAAAAAAATGTCAATTTTGACGTAACAAATATTTGTTTTATGGTGTTTTTTAGTTTCGGGGTATTGCTGAGACAATAGGGGGATTCATGCAACAGCGTCAAGTCGTCGTAAACGTGGTGAAGTTGTAAACTTCTTAAGTCTCCATACAAATTGCGACAGAATTACGAAGTTTTAAACTGTACAACTTTTACGACGACTTTACGCTTTTGCATTTTTCCCTCAAATATGTTGAAAATAAAGAAGATTATTAAACAAACAAGTTAAAGTGAATCATATTTTAATTCCAGTTGTATTCTTTAGTGAGAAATAATGGTTGAAACAAAATATCAAAGAGTACATTAAACAAAACTCTATAAAATGTAGCAGCACAAATAGCTCCAACCCAAATTTTTTATTATTTCCTCTGCCAAGAACATCCTCCTCGATCTATAATCTGCTTAACTTCGCCAACAATAAACTCCAATCTAGAACTACATGATGTAAATATTTCAACAACACTTCTACTTGAAATTACTCACATATCTTGGCTCTGTAAATGGATTTTTTTATAAATCATTCAATAAATACCACGTTTACTCTTTTTCAAGTCAAGTTTACATTATTTTGTCCGTATAATCTTGTGTTGTTTTTGCTTCTTAAACTTTGAAGGAAATTTATCAGCGATGATAAATAACTTTTCGTCTGATACATTTTTGACAGAAGTTTTCACGTTTACACAGCACGAGAATCGCAAAATGAGATTTATTACTGAAAAGACTCAAAGACGCTGTTTAGATTGGGAAGGCTGAGACCACTGATCTCTATAATACACTGGATAGTGTATTCCTTATAATGTATAACAGTTTTTTTGCTTCCATTTGAAGATGACAATTAGGTGGTCGGCTTCATAATTTGACGTCTGAATTACACAAAAACAAGTATTGTCCAGATAGGGATGTGCGATATTGAAACATCATCGATTTCAACATCGAAGACCAAACATCGATGTCAATTAATATCGAACCGAAAACATCGATGCTACTTTACATCGATGTTTTTTTCAGGTGTTTTTGTTTAAGTTTTTTGTTTGCCTAAAGCAAAAAATGCATCATGCTATGCTCTAATGTATTTTTGCTTTCAAAATTTCTGGTGCCGGCTATTTTTTCTTAAGTTTTTTAAAATCGATTTGAGTTTTTTATACAAATGAAAAATATGAAGTCATAAGCAAGGTATTTCAACTTTATGCTATGTTCCCACCAAAATGAAATCCGAGATTTCGGTTGAAAACTTTTGATATTTCAAGTTGATGGAACAAGATTTCATGGAAATTTCAACGAAATCTCAATGAAAACTCTAGATTTCATCAAAATCTTAATGAAATCGCGCTCCACCAAGTCGAGAACTCCAAATTTTTCAGCTGAAATCTCGGATTTCGTTTTGGTGGGAACATAGTATTATACTACCACCCAAATGTTAAATACAATATCATACTCTCTCTTTTTGCCTGCTTGGCGTTGGAGTGAAGGATCACAATTTGTATCAAAAAGCTTTTCACCATTGTGTGGTGAAAGCTGAAAATGGGTCTGTTCATAAAGATATGTTCGCATCGATACAAGATTTCATTGAGATTTCAACGAAATCTCGCATTTCGAAATCTCAAAACTGTATGGGGAAATGTGAAGATTTGGACTGAAATCACTGAAATTCGAGATTTCACTCTGGTGGGAGCGTAGTATTAAACTCGATATTGCAAAATAATGATGCCCAGAAGCTTGTGTGCTAAAACCGCGTGTAAGCGGTATCTTTCTAGGCATCAATGATTTTAATGGATGAAATAAGAAAATCGATGTTAAAATATGTATTTTGCACTAATAGCCTATTGAATAGACCTTTTAAAAAGGAACAATTACGTGCAAGGGTTTTTATTATTGCATATGTTTGTTTGGCACATAAGCATGCTTAAAACCGAAAATGCTACTAAATTCACCCATGCGCTTCTGAGAGAATGGTCACACTGGCCACTTTTCAGTATTTTTGGTATAACTCGAAAACTAAGCCGAATTTGACAATTTTCTATTTAAAACTTTTTGTTAAAAATTAAATTTTCTATTGAAATGGATAGTTTGGAAAATTTCTTAAAAAAATTTAAGCAGAAAAAGTAAACAAAAACCAACATAAGAAAAACCGAAAATCAAAGATTTTTAATCTTTTTTCTAAACTGTGCATAACTTTTTTCGGAGCAAAGACACGCTTAAGACATGAATAAACAAAGTAAAGTAGAGTCTTAAGGCCTTAATATGACATGTTAAAAAGCTATATTATTTGAAAATTGACAGATATATAGCCATTCAAACTTTACCATTTCTTATCATTTTTCGCAGTTTTTGCCCGAGAGCCTATTTTTTGGTACTTTATAACAAATTTAACGTTCCTAGAACCTAGTACCAAATCTTATGTTAATTGGACTAGCCGTTCGGTCTGTGGGTCTGAAAGCATTTAAAAACAGCCGGAAAACGAAATTGCGAACTAACATACTTTTTAAAAATTCTCTATAGTTGTAATGTCTTATTATATCAAAATTTTGATTTCGAGCATTTTTGGCTACACAGACTAACTGTCGAATTCCTATTCGTGTATATGCTGTGACCTAGGCGGCATGCCACACTGGCTTCTCTACTGACCAGTGTTCGGATCTTACTCCAAATGGAGTAAATCTACTCCAATTTTAAGGAAAGAAATTTTTTTTTTTTTTTTTTTTTTTTTTTTTTTTTCCGTGGGTAGGTGCAAAACCTGCATCAGGCTCTATGAGGACCGGAAAACGCGTGCTCATAGAAGTGTGAGATTCTTACTACACTAAAACCACCTCCACTTCCCGATTGCAACTAAGTTGAAACTTATCTAGCAATTTATTTTTAACGAAGTTAAGTAACGTGTTGCAGGTAACTTTCCGGTGAAAGTTTCTGCTTATTCCGCGATTTTAAAGCGGTTTTGTGTTCACCGCACCAAGTCGGAAGGTTTTGTTCTTTGCAGACGGCGTACTAAATTCGACTCGTCAAGAATGTCAATAATCGTTGGATTAGCGTGATCTAATAGCCGATTTCTATGTTTTCGCGCGAAACTCTCAATTTCGTCTCGAACCGTAGGAATCCCGAGATCCCTGTGAAGATCTTCGTTTCTTATATACCATGGCGCATTTACAAATGACCTAAGCAATTTATTTTCAAACGTTTGTAAGATATTTAAATTTGTATCGCAGGTACAACCCCAGAGTTGTATACCATAAGTCCAGACAGGTTTAAGTACCTGCCTGTATAAAATCAACTTATTATCAATACTAAGCTTGGAATATTTACCGAGTAGCCAGTTCATATCTCTTAATTTACTTTTTAATTCTTCGCATTTCTTTTTTACGTGCGGCTTCCATTTTAATTTCGCGTCTAGAGTCATTCCCAGATATTTTGCCTCATTCGCAAATGGTACACGACCGGTATTAAGAAAGACGGGCAATCTATTTATTTTTTTATACGTAAAGTCCACGTGGACTGACTTTTGTTCATTGAGCGCTATTCGCCATGTTTTTGTCCACTCATTAACATTATTAAGAGCATTTTGTAATTTAATCGTAGCTTCGTTAATCGTTTTGCCTACTGCTAGTATTGCAGTATCATCAGCAAACGTTGCTACGATAGTGTCTTCTGTTTGAGGTATATCACGTGTAAAGAGAAGGTACAGAATTGGACCTAAAACACTACCTTGTGGTACCCCAGCCACTATTTCTTTGAAATTAGAATATTCATTTCCGTGTCTTACACGAAAAAGTCTGTTTTCTAGATATTCGTTTAGAATTTTATAAAGTCCTTCAGGCAGAACTTGTCTTAATTTGAATTTGAGGCCTTCGTGCCACACCTTGTCAAACGCTTGCGACACATCCAAAAAGACCGTCGAACAGATTTTCTTTTCTTCAAGAGCTCTCTCAATTACGTCGGTTATCCTATGCACTTGATCAATGGTCGAATGCTTTCTTCTAAATCCGAACTGATGTTCAGGTATTAATTGTTTTTCTTCTATTATCGGCTGCAGGCGAAGGAGTAGTATTCTTTCAAAAACTTTCGATATTACAGGAAGAAGCGAAATCGGTCTGTAAGACTTCTTTTCATGAGATGGTTTGCCAGGTTTCAAAACCATTATTACTTCCGCAACTTTCCATTGGCTCGGAACATATTCTAACCTAAGGGCGGCATTTATTATATAAAGAAGGTTGATCAAACCTTTACGAGGAAGCATTTTTAGAATTTCTGCCGTGATTAAGTCATAACCTGGAGCTTTATTGGACTTAAGCTTCTTTATTTCTCTTTTTAACTCGGCAAGTGTAGCATTTCTAATTATGTAGCTGTCATTTGATGTTAAATTCATATTTAAATTTTCGTTGAGTACTTGTCCATCGAAAGGCTTAAATGTTTCCTCCAGGTAATCGGTGAATACCATAGCTTTTTCTTTGTCACTTTTAGCCCATTCATTTTGGCCTTTCTTAATAGGGGGCGCTGGAAGCTTTGGTCTTTTTGTTACTTTTATAGCTCTCCAAAGTGAGTAATTGGAATCTTTTCCTGCTGTCAGATTTTCGAGGTAATTTTCAACTTCACCGTTTTTGAAATCTGATATTCTCGTTTTAAGCAAATTACACAATCGATTTAAATTAGCTTTGTGTTGAGGAGCACGGGTTCGCTGCCATTTCTTGCGTGCTTTTCTTTTCTCTTTCACTAAATCTTTTATATCTTGCGGATATTTTATATCTTTGCGGCGCGGCATTTCCCTTTGATAAGGTGTGTTATTCCATGCGGCCTTTTGTATCATATCAACAAAGGTATCTACTGCGTCTTCAAGTTCGAGAGACGTTTGTAATGATATTCTTAATTCAACGCTGTCCTCGATATCTTTCTTAAATCCATCCCAGTTGGTTTTACCGTTTGTTAACCTGGGTGGTTTTTCAATTTTTATAAGACTTTCGCTCGTATTGAGTATGACGGCAGAATGATCCGAGAAGAGGTCAAAGCTCTCTGTAATTTCAACATAGTTAGAGGGTATTCCTTTTACCATAAATAAATCGATTAGGTCAGGTATTTTTGACGGATCAGTTGGCCAGTAAGTTGGCTTTCCAGTTGAATGAAAATCGCAATTATTTTCCATTCCTGCCTCATATAGCATTCGACCTTTTTGAGATATGCATCTTGAGGCCCAGAAGGTGTGTTTTGCATTAAAGTCACCACCAACAATGAAGTTTGGACTTAGTGACTTTATCAGTGTCGTAAATTCACTCTTATCAATTTTGCAACGCGGAGGGCAATATATTGAAGAGACATTGAGAAAAATATTTTTAGTTCTAACCTGAACACTGCTCAATTGCATTGATTCCACCTCTATTTTCAAGCCTATTGAGTGTTCAATGCACTCTTTTATATATAACGATGATCCACCTCTTGCTTTGTTTGACGGATGAACAGCGTGGTAGTCATGAAACCCGTGGATTTTAAGATTTGATTCATTTTTTGCATGCGTTTCTGATATCAAACATATGTCGATATCATTTTCCTGCATAAACATCTCTAATTCTCCTAGTTTATGCCATAATCCGTTGGCATTCCATGTAAGAATTTTAAGTTTTTCCATCATATATTTTTTGAAAGAGGTTTGGGTCGAAAACAATTTTCGAGCTTACTTAACCTATCAAAGATAAGTTTATTTGTTTCACATTGTTCTTCAAGTTTCGAAAGAATTATTGAAAAGACTTTCGAAACCGGATCTGTTTCAGTATCATTATTAGCGGGTATATTTTTGGCCGCTATTTGGGCATATGTTTCTGTATTACCTTGCTTTGATATTTTGTCCGAAGGTTTGGACACTGTTTTCTTTTCCTGATTTAAAGCTTTCCCTGATTTAAAAATCTTGGGAGTTCCGTTTTTAATTAGTCTTGGTGGTTTTCTTTGCGTTTGGGCAGATTTTGATCTTCGCTTTTGCAATTCTTTAGCTACTTCGCAGCCCCTATAGTTTGCCGGGTGATTTCCATTACAATTAATACACGTTGGTGGACTTTCACTTTTACCGTTGCAGTCAGCGGTTAGATGTTTTCCGGCACATTTTACACATCTTGGCTCTTTTTTGCAATAGGTTTGGGTGTGATTGAATTCTTGGCAGCGTTTACACTGAGGGACTAACCTTGTGCTCTTTCTTAGAGGTTCGATCTTGACTACGATGTTTAAAATTGTTTTAATTTTATAAATTTCATCTAGTTTTTCAGTCTTATCGAACGACAGTATAAAAAGTGGAAGGCCACGTTGTACCACTGTCGTTTCGCCCTCTTTTTTCTGTTTCTCTCTTTTGACGATGTTCATTGCATCTAAGATATTGAAGTTGCGCTCTTTTAGATCACTAATGATATCGTGTTTTGAACATGATGCGTGTAAACCTCTCGCCACAACACGTAAGGGTCTTTCTGACTTATTTTCATAGGTATACCATTCTACTTTTTCTTCGTTTAGTTTTCGTGACAGAAGACGATAACTTTCAGGGTCTTTTACACATACTTTCCATTTGTTGTTATTGAGCGAAATAACTTTAAAAGACGATGGTAGTAATGCCTTTAATATGGTTTGCAGCTTGTTATACTCCGCAATACCGATAACATTTATCGGTGGCGGGGGCCGCTCCTTAACAGGTTTTTCTTTTACTGTCGCATGTTTTGGTGAGACTATTATTTCAAAGGACGAGGCTGCCTCAGGTGAAGAGCCAGCTTTTCGCTTTTTACTTAATCGTTTCTTTGAGGACTTTTCCGTTTCACGTGCTAGCTCTTCTTCGTCTGTTTCATATCTAGAATTATTGACTTGTGGCAAGCTAGCTTTGGAGTTTATTGGAGAATTTTTGCCTTTCAACATCTCATTTTCTTTTCGAAGAAGATCGACTTCTTTCTTTAGCTCTTGATAAAGTTCCATTACTTCATCAAGTCTTCGTCGAAGTTCGTTATTATCTTTTTCAAGATTTTCTGTTTTATCTGAGTCTTTTTTGGCGCGCGCTGGCGTGACGGGTGGACTCTTTTGCCCGAATTTAGATTGTTTTATACTCGATTTAGATGGTGGTGATCGAGATACCCTTGCACTTTTTAGGAAGGGATTTATTAAATGCAATAATTGGCTCTCCCCAGAATCCATAGAGCCGACCTCCGAAGAGGGTGGATTTTCCAGTGAACCTGGACTGCCACCTGGGGTACTATATCTTATTGTTTTGCTCATTGCATAGTTTTGTATACATCAATCTCAGTATACGGAGTTTGGATTTTAGTCGCCTCTTACGACAGGCATGCCTACCTCGGGTATATTCTTGCCCCTAACCCGCAGGGGGTTCTGTGTGGTGTGGAGTGGCATTTTAAATACTCTGTGCTCACTTAAGAAGCCTGTCATGTTGCAAACTGTTATTAGGCGTAGTACTTACTGCATTTTTATGTTCGCTTAAAAAATTAGCATGTTAAATGCAACAACCATTTAGTATAATTCCGTATACCCTTTGTCTTTTAGTACAATTTTATTTTTGTTTACAACAAAAGAAGCATGTCAGAAACAACAACAATACGAAACTATACCGGATTATTGTTGTATTTAACATGCTACTTCTTTTTATGTTGAGATAAAAATGAACTTAAAACACACACACTGACCCCATGCAACATCACTAGCATAAAACAACAAAAGCCAAAGCTTAGTTGTCATTACTAATGTGTCGCGTTGGTTTTTGAGAGCCTTAACTTATTTTTTTCACAAAATAATAAGGGTATGTATGAAACAGCGTAAAGTCGTCGTAAACGTGGTAAAGTTTTAAACTTCGTAAATCTGTCAAATTTTCCATACAAATTGTGACAGAATTACGAAGTTTTAATCTTTACAACGTTTACGATGAGTTTACGCTTTTGTATGAATACCCATAATATTTATCGTAAGAAATCTTGTTTTATTTTTCGTGTGCAGCGATACAAAATACAACAGATACACAATCGTAAACAACAACAAAAAAACCTTTAATCAATTCATTCTCCATTTTGTTGGCTTTCTTGTCGAACTGAAATAAGACCCTACAAAGCACAACAGACGAGATAAAGTGTGGTTCCGGCTTTATTCATCTCCGAACATTTTAGATCGCTTAT
The DNA here is from genome assembly GCA_963921185.1 of Dasysyrphus tricinctus. Classification (NCBI taxonomy): domain Eukaryota; kingdom Metazoa; phylum Arthropoda; class Insecta; order Diptera; family Syrphidae; genus Dasysyrphus; species Dasysyrphus tricinctus. The sequence continues at coordinate 168,856,036 of OY992531.1, read as the reverse complement.
CAAATTTGAGTTCTTAGGGAATCCTCGCGTTCCAATGTTTATTCGCTATGCTATCTAGTTATCCCAAAAATGTTGAGATAACTTGAGTTGTTGTTGGGTCAGCGGTCATCAGCTGTTTTTTAACAAGGGATTGCAACAACACAAAGCTATCCGGATAACTGAGATTAACCATCGGAACGTGCCCAATGGGCATGGACTCCCGTGCCGAGATTCAGCTATTTCAGCGAGTGAGATGAGATGACTCGCCTTACTCGCCGACTCATCTCACTTCACTCGCAAAAGTGATTCAGCTATTGAAGTGAAATGAGTAAGTTCGAATTTAGTTTCGAACATGAGACAAAGAATAAATATAAAAGAATTAAATTCTACCTCCTTGTCACACTCGTTACGCAAAACAAAATGAAACAACAAATAAAACAATGTAAACATTGGAATCTTTAATAATGGAGTTTGGAGTATATTTTGTTTCAATTATTTTTTTTTGATCATAATTAAAGTTTTATCTGAGTTTCACCCTTGAGAAATAAGAAGTTTAAAAGTGTTGAAAGTGAATAGAATATAAATTTATTTAATATATATATGTGCACATGAAAATAAAATAAAATTAAAGAATCAATAAAAGGGTAGTTGTTTTTATCTACATTGTTGTTTTTTATTTCGTTTCCTATCCATGAATAGGAATTCTTGAGAAAAGCACATATACTTATCCAAAACTAGAAATTTACCAACACATACACCAAGTCACTGCGGATATATCTGGCGAGTAATCTGACATTTCATTTCACTCGCTCTCTCACTCCCTTTTGCTAACTGAATCGCTTTTCGACGAAAAGTGACTCATCTCACTCACTCCCTGCGGCTTCGAATTAGCTGAATCTCGGTACCGATTTTTATTTTATTGATATATTGTGAAAAAAATGTGAGTGAACTTAAGTTTTAGTCCTATTTTTCCAAATATGCTATGTTGCCCATGCACCTCTCTGCTTAACATCACCGGAAGTACAACAGCATTTATGAACGCAAACCAACGCCATTTTAATACTCACTCAGATGTCATTCGCCTGAAATAAGTTCTTTCTGAAAACGAACATCACCACGACTGGACCTCTCTGGGTAATCTTGAAGCCATATAATTAATTCCAAGGAAAAACTAATTTTGTAACCTTATTAACAGATATACTAATTTATAAACTGAATTATATTGAATATTTGTTTCACAAATTATAATTTCTTTTGATTATCTGTTGGTTGACAAAATTCTTCCCAACAATTTTACAAAATTATCTGACGCTTTGCTCAAGAGCGCCCAGCTTACTTTCAGCGATGGATTCAACAGAATATAATTGCCAATAATGCAGTGATCCTGATTCAGAGGATAACATGGTGGCTTGTGACATATGCGAAAACTGGTTTCACTTCATGTGCGCTGGAGTCGACAGCTTTATCAAAAACCAAGATTTCGCATGTGCAGCCTGCACAGGTGCTCCGCACTTGCCAAAAGGGCAGTCCACACCTACATCTTCCAATACCACTACAGTGCCGGCAACTACAAGCGATGGTAGCACCCCAGCCTTTATGGCCTGCTTGGGAACAACCCAGCCATCAACAACAAATATGAATATGTACGTAGAGCAAGCAAAGTCAATTCAAACATCTGCGATTGTTAGCGCAGAAGCTGTAATGCCAGCAGAAATGTTTGCTAGTGGTGTTTCACAATTATTGTTGACTGAGATCAATGCTCCAACTAAATCAAGTGCATCAAATTCGCAACCAACAACGTCGATGACGATGGCGAAAGGTAATCCACCAACCTTTGTGCATGACAGTTTCACTCATCCGTTGTCATCGCATACATATTGGGTACCCACGGATGCTCCTAAGCGGACGTCAGTTTTCATCGAAGTATCTCCATCGAAAGTCCAACCAACTCGTTCAACCTCATCGACGTCACAAGCATTTAGGTTACCACCACCAGCACAGCATGAGCCTGCACCGGCACCTTTGGATTTTAGGTACGCTCCATTAACATCTATCTTGCATGCACCAGGTATTCCATTAACATCTGAACATCCAAGCTGTGCATTAAAGACGAAGGCAAAATCAAACCTACCAGATTCTGGTAGAATTTGTCACACTGACAAAAAGTACTCGGAGTTAAACGTCTACCAATCATCGAAACCACATGCTGCATCTATAACCTCAAAAGGGAGGAGTTTAAAATCTTCACAAAGATCATCTTCAGCTAAAAAGATTGACTTTGAGCTGCAGAAGTTAGAAGAAGAAAAAGCTTTGGAAAAAGAATTCCTCAACCGTAAGTACCAAATATTATCCGAAATTGCAGAATGTAGTTCTGGTTCTGAAGTTGATGACGATATTTCCACAGATGCCAACAGCAAAGTTCAAGACTGGTTAGAAAAGAAGCCTTTATCGCATGTACGCAAGGAAATTGAGCACAATAAAGCAGTTACTGAAACCTTGGACCCTAAAAGTCAATTCCCAAACGTGGGCTACACATGGCTGGGTGCTAACGTCAATTCACATATGCCAAACCAACAAAGGCCGCTGCAATTGTCTTCAAATCCCTTGTACCAGCCTCAAAGAACACTTGTGCACCAATCGGTATCACCATCAGCCATTACGTCTTCATCGCTTCCATTAAACCAGTGCAACCGTCAATACATGGAGGCACACAACGTCCAGCAATACAATCGACAGATCGATGAGGCAGCCAAAGCTAAGCCGCACTTGTCCTTCCATTATCAGAACCCAGAAACTATTTGCGTAGTTTCAGTGGCAATCCAGAGGAGTGGCCATCATTCATAGCCAATTTCAACAGGACCACCAGACTATGTGGCTTCACCGACGAGGAGAATCTACTTCGGCTTCAAAAGGTGCTCAAAGATAAGGCTTTTGAGGCAGTGCAAAGTTTAATAAATAATTCAAATTGTGTGCCACGTATACTTTCTGTTTTGGAAATGCTGTTTGGAAAGCCAGACAAAATCTTAAATTGCCTTACATTGAAGATCCAATCAACACCGTCACCTAAAGCTGAGAAGTTGGATACTCTCATACAGTTTGCTGTTGCAGTACAAAACCATTGTGCCGCCCTGGAAGCCGCTGGACTAGCATCACATCTGAATAACTCTTCACTCTTACAGGAATTAGTTGCGAAGTTGCCTGTTCCTATCCAACTTAATTGGGCGATTTACATGCAAACACTTCCTATCTGCACCCTATCTGAATTCAGCGTTTGGATGTATCGAATTGCAGAAGCTGCCAATTGCATCACACCTATGCCATCTAAAACTGTAACTACAACTAGTGGAACTTTGACCGGAGCAAGAGGGAAGAAAGAAAAAGGTTTCTTACATGCACATTTAGAAGCTAAAGAATCAACTTCCAGCCCGAATTCACTTTCAATTCAAGAAGTTAATAAACGACAGTGTTTGGTGTGTGGTAACAACTGTAAGTCAGTAGACAGCTGTGTAAAGTTTAGAGATCTAAGCATTTCGTCAAAATGGGAAATCGTTCGAGAATGCAAACTATGCAGATGCTGCCTGCGAAGACACAATGGCTATCGTTGCCGATCAGCTATAATCTGTGGCAAAAATAATTGCAACTCAAAGCACCATCAACTTCTTCATAACGATAAACCTGATGAAGGTAAAGCACATGAATGCAAGGACGTTGTTTCTCCAATTATAGCACAGCCTAGTAATGCACATATGCAAAACTCAAGTGCAGTAATGTACCGCATTGTTCCCGTAATTTTACATGGCAATAAAATTCAGATAAGGACGTATGCATTTTTGGATGACGGCTCATCGTTGACGCTGATGGATGAGGATATTGCTGCCCAACTTAACATCAAGGGAATGCCCGAACCTCTTTGCATAAAGTGGACCGCCAACACACACAGATACGAGGATGACTCCAAAGTGATGAGCCTCAATATTTCCAGCACAAGTGACAAAGGTAAGATGTTTGCTTTAACTAATGTTCATACGGTGAAGAGTCTGCAACTACCACTGCAATCGTTGGATGCAGTTAAGTTACAAGAGCAATATGGACATTTACGGCATCTTCCTATCGAGTCTTATTCCAATGCAGCACCTCGCCTTCTCATTGGGCTTAATAATTGGAGGCTGGGACTCACTCTCAAGTGCAAAGAAGGAAATACTGACGAACCTGTGGCCGCAAAAACACGTTTGGGTTGGACCATCTACGGATGCTGTCCTCACCCTGAGCCCAGATCTCCGAAAGAAGCGGGTAATAGTTCAGATGATCATATTAACATTCATATTTGTGAATGTAGCCGCGAAAGCGAGTTTAAGTTGGAACAACTTGTTAGCGAATTCATCTGTAACGAGAAATTCGGATCTTCAGATGCCAAAATTTTGCAATCCGCTGATGATCAACGAGCATTAGAACAACTTAATAAGTTTACCAAACGAAAGGATGGCCACTTCGAGACCGGACTGCTTTGGAAGTATGACCAGGTACAACTTCCTGACAGTTAATTGATGGCAAGAAAACGCTTGTCGTGCATTCAACAGAAGATGAGTCGCAATTTACAGCTAGCGGAGGAACTTCACAATAAAATCGAAAGTTACGTCACAAAAGGATATGCCAGAAAACTTCTACCACAGGAAGCTGAAGACCGTTCATATTCATGGTACTTACCCATATTTCCGGTTCAAAATCTGAACAAACCTGGTAAGGTTCGACTAGTATGGGATGCGGTAGCCGAAGTTGGTGGCATTTCTCTAAATTCGGTTCTTCTCAAGGGACCAGATTTATTGACATCCTTAATGTCCGTCATCCTCAAGTTTCGTCAAAGGCGTTTCGCGATCTGTGCTGACATCCAAGAGATGTTCCATCAAATCCGGATAAGAAAAGAGGACCAGAACTACCAGAGATTTCTGTGGCTTAATCGTGAGAGCAATGAAGTGGAAGAATACGTCATGCTAGTCATGACATTTGGGGCTACGTGTTCACCCTGTTCAGCGCAGTTCATAAAAAACAAAAACACAGAAGAATTTGAAAGTGATTTCCCTAGAGCTGTTAAATCGATACGTGAAAACCACTACGTAGACGATCTCATGGATAGTGTGGATTTCGAAGTAGACGCGGTAAGACTTGCTGAAGAAATAACCTTTATTCACCAACAGGGGGGGTTCCTTATTCGTAATTGGATCTCTAATTCCAAGGAAATCAGCAAAAGATTTCAATCCTGCTCTCCGGCTGAAGTTAATCTCAATACGAATACAGAACTTGCACCTGAAAAGGTTCTTGGTATGTGGTGGTCCACAACTGAAGACTACCTCACATTCAAAATCAGCATTACTTCGACGAATGCAGACGTACTTCAAAATGGAAAGATTCCCACTAAACGCGAAGTGCTACAGATTCTGATGAAAGTTTTTGATCCTTTGGGACTTTTGGCGAATTTTATCATGTACGGAAAGATACTCCTCCAAGAAATCTGGCGCAGTGGAATTGGTTGGGATGATCCGATTAAAGAAGCTGAATTCAACAAATGGCGTCATTGGATAAGCTTTTTACCCCAGATTGAAGAGGTACGTATACCTAGATGCTATGTTTCAACAAACTTTGTTTTCTATCCAGACTTTGAGCTTCACGTTTTCGTTGACGCCAGTGAGAATGGCTTCGCTGCCGTCGCATATGCCAGGATGGTTTCATCAGACTTTGTTGAGTGCGCATTGATTGGAGCCAAGACGAAAGTGGCCCCACTTAAAAGTGTGTCAATTCCTAGGCTCGAGTTGCAGGCTGCCGTACTTGGAGCTCGTTTTGCTAAGAAGATGTCTGAGTGTCACTCAATCAAGTTTCAAAGGCAGTTCTTTTGGTCAGACTCAAAGACAGTACTGAGTTGGCTCAGGTCTGATCACCGTCGATACCGACAATTTGTCGCATTTCGTGTCAGCGAAATACTCGATATCACGAAAATCGATGAGTGGAGGTGGGTTCCTACCAAGCTGAACGTAGCTGACGAGGCGACGAAGTGGCAGAAAGTTCCTAACTTCAAAACATCGAGCCCTTGGTTTAAGGGGCCTGCTTTTTTGATGTCGACTTCAGAGTTCTGGTCAAAAGAAGAATCAACAAGACTAACGACCAATGAAGAATTAAAAGCACAGTTTGTTGGATTACACTGCTTGGAAAATCGAAATTTGATTAGACCAGAGATTTTCTCCAAATGGTCTCGGCTTCTTCAATTAACTGGCCGAGTTATTCGCTGTGCCTTTAACTGGAGAATGATCAAAAAAAGGAAAGCAGAAGAACTGGACCCCTGACAAAAGAGGAATTGCAGCGTGCCGAATTAATTATCTTCAAGCAAGCTCAGTACGATGTGTTTTCTGAAGAGATTGCCTGTTTGTCTTCGAGAGGTAAAATAAATAAATCAAGTCCAATTGTTTCGCTATCTCCTTTTCTAGACGACTTTGGAGTTCTTCGAGCTAACAGCAGGATTCGGAGCCATGTGGAATTATTCTCAGATGGGAGAGGTCCTATTATTCTCCCATCCCAGCATCACATAACTAATCTGGTAGTAGGAGAATATCATTTGCTTTACCATCATAAGAACCACGAGACGGTTGTGAATGAGCTTCGGCAGAAATTTTACATCTGTAGATTGAGAGCCGTCCTTTCTAAAGTATGTAGAAACTGCCAAGCTTGTAAGAACGCTGCTGTACAACCCCGACCACCAATGATGGCTGACTTGCCAGTCGCCAGAGTATCTGCGTTCTCACGCCCTTTTTCGTTCACTGGCGTGGACTATTTTGGCCCCATGCTCGTTGTCAATTTGAGAAGAACTGAGAAGAGGTACGGAGTTTTGCTCACATGTCTCACTACACGAGCTATCCACATAGAGATCGCTTATTCGCTGACCACCGACTCTTGCATACTCGCTATTCGCAATTTTATGGCACGAAGAGGAACTCCCATCGAGTTGTTTAGTGACAATGGTACGAACTTCAGGGGAGCCGAGAGGGAATTAAAGCAGGCGTATCAAGATATCGACAACGACAAGCTTATGCAGACTTTCACTTCAGTCAACACTAAATGGACGTTTATCCCGCCAGGATCGCCTCACATGGGCGGAAGCTGGGAGCGTCTTGTGCGGTCTGTAAAGACTGTGCTGAATCACTAGTGGACATACCAGGAGGGGGTGTTGCCCATGCACCTCTCTGCTTAACATCACCGGAAGTACAACAGCATTTATGAACGCAAACCAACGCCATTTTAATACTCACTCAGATGTCATTCGCCTGAAATAAGTTCTTTCTGAAAACGAACATCACCACGACTGGACCCCTCTGGGTAATCTTGAAGCCATATAATAAATTCCAAGGAAAAACTAATTTTGTAACCTTATTAACAGATATACTAATTAATAAACTGAATTATATTGAATATTTGTTTCACAAATTATAATTTCTTTTGATTATCTGTTGGTTGACAAAATTCTTCCCAACATGCTACGAAATAGTACTACCGAACCCTGTTACTGGCTGCTCTACTGGCTTCCCAACTGGCTACAAAAAAGGCAAGCCAGTTGACGAGCCAGTTGCTCAGGTTTGTATGTGTTAGTAAAAAAATGTGAGTGTACTGCGACTGGCTAGCCAGTACTGGCTCGTGTGGCCTCAGGGTTAGTCTCTACTTTATTTTGTCTGTGCACGTCTTGACCCTATCTTAGCTTCAAAAAAAGTTATGCACAATTTATTTAAAAATTTAGAAATCTTTGATTTTTTTAAATTTTTCTAGGTTGGCTTTTGTTAACTTTTCCTGCTTAAATTTTTTTGTAAAATTTTTTAACTATCCATTCCAATAGGAAATTTAATTTTGAACAAAAAGTATTACAATTAATATTGTCAAAATCAGGTTAGTTTTCGAGTTATACCAAAAATATTGAAACCATTGAAATATTGTGACCATTTCTCAGAAACGCATGGGTGAATTTAGTAGCATTTTCAGTTTTAAGCTTATGCTTATGGGCCAAAAAAACATATTCGATAACAAAAACCCTTGCACGTAATTGTTCCTTTATACCACTCATATTCCGGTCTATTCAATAGGCTATAATGAATATCAATAAATTTAATAAAATAAATATTGCTAGGCAATTCATGTTGTTAAGCTTTTTTGTGTGCCCTTTTTTAAATCCGATATTTCCAAATCTTGTTTCACACGAACGTGTACGCAAGAACTTGCATGGTGTAAACTGCGTGTTGCTGACCATCGATAATTTAAATTCGTGAAAATCGATATTAAATATTAGACCAGGAAAAATAGCACAAATCGTATGGGGAACCTTGAAAAAATTAATTCATGAAATGTTAAAATTGGGATTGACGCAGAATTGCAACCTCTATGACATATCAAAAGTCCCTCAAAATACCCGCATTGGCTTTTTGTGTAGATGCATTTGAAGAGGTTCAGACGGGGAGAATATGGAGGTCTATCAAACTAAAATATTTGGTTTGGTACATCCTAACCATATGATACATGATTTAAGGGTAGTTTTTAACGTTGAGTCTAATGAAACCAAATTCAAAAAGATACATCCACCCAAAAAAAAGTTATAGTCCTTTTTATGTACTGATGACTTTTTTTCAGTTACATCAGGTAAAATATTACCGAAAACTCTTTTAAAATGAAGGTATGTTAATGAAACTTGGAATAAATGTACCATTTGTCATACGAACTTAGAATCAAGACAGTCCCTAAAAATATCCATGGTGAAAGGGTGTTTTTTTTTAAAGGAAAGGGGCAAGTGTAGAATGTTCACCATAACACTCACAGAAAACCTCTTACACTCATGAAATTCGCCAAAAATATTAAATTGGTCATGGCAACCAAGAATCAAAATAGTCCACATAAATATATTTGTTCTGGGGGTTTTTATTAAAAAAAAGGTAAAATCTGGGAAGAAATTGGAAGATTTGAGCCAAAATTCCGATTTGGCGTAATTGAGGTATGTACACAAAGTAATGGTATATGATCTAAGGGTATTTTTAACGCTGAATCTAATCAAAGCAAAACTAAAATGATACAAGCACCCTTAACAAAGTTATGGTCCTTTCAAGCGAAAATCAATTTTTGAAATCGTATTTTCGGAAGAATAGGTCAAAATTTAACCGTCACAAAAACACTATAAGAACAAAGATATTTCTATGGACTGTTCTGATTCTTGGTTGCCATGACAAATTTAATATTTTTGGCAAATTTCATGAGTGTAAGAGTTTTTCCGTGGGTGTTATGGTAAACATTCTACACTTGCCCCTTCCCCTTAAAAAATCACCCTTTCACCATGGATATTTTTAAGGACTCTATTGATTCTCAGTTCGTATGACACATGGATCATTTACTCCAAGTTTCATTAACATACCTTTATTTTCAAAGGATATTCGGTAATATTTCACCTGTTGTCCCAGAAAAAAAGTCATCATTACATAAAAAGGACTATAACTTTTGTTTGGGTGGTTGTATCATTTTTAATTTGGTATCATTAGACTTTGCGTTAAAAACTACCCTTAAAGCATGTAACATATGGTTAGGATGTACTAAAACAAATACTTTAGTTTGATAGACCTCCAAATTCTCCCCGTCTGAACCTCTTCAAATACATCTACACAAAAAGCCAATGCGGGGATTTTGGGGGACTTTGGATATGTTATAGAGGTTGCAATTCTGCGTCGATTCCAATTTTAATATTTCATGAATTAATATTTTCAACCTCCGAACCCATTTTTCCTGGCCTATATGTATTTTGCAGTAATATTTCAAGGAATTTTGTGTAAACTGTTTTCTGTGGCTTTTTGGAATATATCGATATTGCAAGACACGAAGTTGTGTGCAAAAACTTGCATTGGTGTAAATTGGGTCTTTCTGAGCATCTATTATTTCAATGCGTGGAAATCGATGCTAAAATTTGTATTTTGCAAAATATATCATCCACAGATTTTATAGAAGCAATATTGCAAGTATTTCATGTGTACACTGTTATCTAACGATATTTCAAGATATTTTTACTTACAAAAGTGTGTACAAATACTTGTATGGTTTAAAATGCGTCTTGCTGAGCATCGATGATATTAATGCTTGAAGATCGATGTACAAATATTTCTTTTGCACAAATAAACACAACACAAATTTTATGGATACAAAATTGATAGGCACTTCATGTGTAAACTTATATCTGTGCCTTTTTGTACATCGGAAGTTTCGTTGTGGTTCTGAATTTTAAAATTTGGTTTGAAAGATCCTTTGATAATTTCCTTTTTCAAAAAATTCCAAATGGTACAGATTACTTAAAAACTATGAAAGTCACTCCATCTAGATTTTACTAGCAGAATCAATAATTTTCGTACTAACTTTTTTTGTTTTTTAAGCCGGTGTTTTGGATGTTAATATCGATGTTGCAAAACATCGAAATCTTTATTATCGATTTTCAAATATCGATTAATATCGCTCATCCCTATTTCTAGATGTGTATCTGAAGAAAGGGAAACAGACCATGATATGAAAATATTAACTTTTGTGGATGTTTGTTTTATTATTTATTATCTTTAAGTTATTCACTGTGTGCATTGGGTATATTTTTTTTAGTATAATTACATAGTGGAATGGGATAAATCATTGAATAATTATGATGAGGAGGATGCGATTGCATATTCTGTGTTTTTTTTTTAAATGATTTTACCTCCTTGTCACACTCTTTACGTTTGTTTTTCCGTTTCATTTACTAATTAGGAATGCATTTAAATTATGAACACAACAAATGTTAGCAAACAGATCTCGGGGGGTGAAACGAAAGGAGATACAGTTATACTGGTATACAAAAAAGTGGTCAGCTTCAAAATATAACAATTCTTCAAATGGAAGCAATATTTTTTATCGATACACTATCCAGTGTATTATAGAGATCAGTGGCTGAGACCGGTCTCACGGCGGTTTCTGGACAAAAGATGTGGGTGGTCAGGGATGTGGTGAGGCATGAAGAAAACAAACATCCGACTCATGAGTCTCATTTGTTGTTGTTCCGATGCGCAAAACATTGAAGTTGTTATTAGCCGCATTTTATTATCCACATGATCTGATCCGGATCAATTTTTAACATGTAATTACAAAACTAACATGGGATCCTGCTTTTTATCTGGAACAATTTCCATGATCCAAAAATTACTATTGTGAATGTGTCTCAGTAGTGCGAGGAAAGGAGGCAACAGACACATGAAAAATAAACAAATATAAGGAAAAAAGAGACGAGTATAGCACTCCTGTCACTAAGATCCTGTGCGTTTTATTTATCATGATCTGATCCGGATCAGATCATAAGGATAATATTATTTCTATGTGTTTTGCGGCGCCTCATATTTTCTAATGAAGACACCATGAGACTCACGAGTCCGGACTCAATTTTCCCAATCTAAACAGTCTCTTATCATTTCATTTATCACAGAACCGGAATAGCCGCCAGACATCATAGCCATCGTGTAATAGGGGATAAATAAAAAAAGTGTGACATCTACCTTAATTGAAATGAAGTTTCAAACTGTCCGAAAAAATTGCTAAAGTGCTATACAGCCCTTAAGGTGGTAAATTCGGAAAAGTTAATCTCTATATTTTTGAATGCGGTGATACTGAAACTTTTTTTTTCTCATATGTTATGTATTTATTATAAAATCTAAACCCTTTTTAGTGAAATCATAATTGTATAATTGCATTTCAATTGAATTATCTAAACTTTTATCTCAGCTTGATTAATTAGTATGATACTATTGTGAATTTTCGGACTTATTGAGACGTCAGACTAAAAAATTTCAAAGCTGTTATTTTATTGGTCACATTTGGCAGATTACCGTCAAAACGACCAATCAGATAATTCCTTTTATTCGTTACCACTTGGCCGCATGTCATATGACCGCACTTCCAAATTGTTCGTTCACACAGTGAACATTTTGACACTGGAACACTTTTAAAACCATTTTAGTTTAGTTCAGTGAGTGTGTGGATTAAGTTCAGTTATTTGCAGTTAAATTCAACCTGTAAATACTCCTGAATTCGTGAATTTTGTGTGTGCTTCGCGTGCAAAGAAAAAAAAAATAAAATCCAACAACAGAAAATTGGTGAAATTTTCAAATAAACTTAATTAACACAGATTCTCGTTTGAAAACATCTTAAAACTCAAAACTAAAATCAAAAATGTCGACCCCATCAGATAACCCAATTTACGGACCCTTCTTTGGTGTCATGGGAGCCGCTTCTGCTATCATTTTCAGCGGTAAGAAAATGTATTAATTGATTAGAAGGCATATAAAATTTTCTAAATAGAAAAAGATGAACATTTAGAAAATATTTAAAAAGCTTTTTGGAAGAATTACATTTGCAATTCAGTTGATTTTCTTATTGGGTATAATGCATATATAACAATTATTAATGTATGTATTCCATAAGTATGTATATGAGCGTGACAAGACGCAGAATCGTCTTTATTGCGATTTTGCTGAGAAAAAATGTGTAAAATAGAGAGAAGGCAGGTATTTTTTTTTTTTAGTTTCTAGGGATTTCATTAAAGAAACAAGGAAAACAAAAATGCCAAAGAAAAATCAAAAAGTTAATATCCCCTTATTTATTTTATTCTTAACGATTTATGTTCTCGCTCTCCATTTTCTCTTGATGTTTTTTTTAGCAAAACCATCTATTCACCTGCTCCTCTCGTCTTATCGATTAATGGTCCAAGGATATTTTTCCTTCTATAGATTTTACTTCAAATAAAATGCTACTCAAAGGGATCATTTCGTATATACAAATGTAAATACTCGAATATATCACCCTCAATATTTTTTATTGAGTGATTTTTCTTATCTGAGCCAGTTAAATTAAATGGAAACGTAATCGATGTGTCATAGGCAAAAAATGTCATTGGACCAGATTTTGTATGTAAAAGATGCAAGTGGGATAACAATTATTCAGTTTTTCATGTTTTTATCATATTTATCAGCTTTGCGTACACGCCCATTGATTGGTCATGGTCATAATTCTTCAAAGGAGAGAAAATAGTGTGTAGGGCTTTAGAACTCAGAAAAATAGTATAGAGGCAAATTCATAGAATCTACTATGAATGAAAGTGATGAAAATAGGGTCCATGGGAAATTCTAAAGTCAAAAACTAATAAAATTCGTGCATTATTCTACGTGTACAACATTTTCACTTATCACGTGACGACGTTCATCGTTCATGATAAAATGAATGGAACAAAATGGAATCTGAGAAACTGGAAGTGTATTATTCCAGTTTACAGTAGATTTATATCTTTTTTCATAATACAAAAAGTCCATTAAATTTTCATGGTGAATTATTTTTTTTTTCAATGCCAATTTTCTGATTTTCTTTTAAAATACTTACTTCGTTTAGCAATTGATGAATATTATAAATTATTTCAATTTGTATGTTAACAAATTATTTTTTTTTTTTTAAAGAACCTATACCAAAATAGTCATACGCCCAATCAGATTTTAACACTCATACGTCATACCATCACAGTGTTTTTTCCGTAGATAGGTACTTGAAATAAAATTCACATGATTGGAATAAAATGATAAGATACATTTTTTTGTGAGTGTAGAGTTAAGCTATTACTGCATTAGAAAAAACGTCACATGCTTAACTTTACCTGAGACTTATTAAAAAAAAAATATTTGGGAGCTCAGGTGACATTTAGTAAACCAGACCTCATGATTTAAGTGGTTGCTTATCAAATAATGTATGTATTTTGATAAGGTCAAGCTGCTTTTTTTTAATTTACGAGGGGAAGTAAGTAGGCACATATAGGTATATATATATTAGTTTCTTATACAAAATTTAATCGAACTTACCTACTACATTATTGAAGAAGTCCAAAAAAGTGAATTCCATCTACATCTGTACGTTAAATGTACATCGAGATAAAGGCTGAAAGGGTAGACCGATTTGGTACAAAGCATTCTATTGATTCCCTTGAGGAGAAATTCTAAATTTTGTTTCAGTTAATTTACAACAGTATCAGTTTTTCCAAATACTTCGTATACCTGTTATACCTATTTTTATTTATTTAAACAAAACTGCGTTTTTGATTTTGGGCCGAACATTAATTTAACGGAAAAAGTATTTTGACGTTTTTCGACCAAATTGTCATAATATTGGGTTATTATTATAACCATATACCTACCTATGTACCTATGTCGTTGTATATAAATTCTGTAGTATTCTCATGAAGAAAAAAAGCTCGTGGCCATCTATGCGTCCAAATGTAATACTAATTTTTGTTAAGGGATCTCGGTAAGGCGATCACAGCGAACCTATCGACCAAATGTCTTGATATACAATGCCTATGTACCATATTTTTGAACATATTATGTATTTCTAGCAGGTACAGTTATTATTGAACTTTTTTATAAGAAAAAATTCAAGGAAAAAAATCTATTTCTTTAAATTCTTGTTGACACTATCGTTTACAAGTTACCTACAGTGTCGGCCAAAACATAAGCAACTTTTTTCATGAAATTAAACTCTGGTCTATAACCTTTTAATTGATAAATGCTCTTATTACCAAAATAAAATTAATAGCAACAAAAATGATGTTGCATAACTAAAAATATTAAATATTCAAGGAATAATGATATCATGTCCCATTTTACCTGGTCAAAAAGACCAGAGAAACATGCCCAAACATCCACGAACCATACAATTATCTTGTCCATGTTTAAAAGTACCCTTTGTTTATTCGGTATCTGGTATGAACTTAGTTGACTGACCAACGGACTCGTCGAAAACCTAAATGGAATACTGTACTGTGTTCTGTCGAATCTAAATTCAATTTGAAGGAATAGCCTGGTTTTCGACGAGTCCGTTGGTCAATCAATCAAGCTCATACTATGATACCGAATGAACAAAGGGTACTTCTAAACATGGAGGAATAAATCGAATGGTTCGTGGATGTTTGGGCATGTTTCTCTGGACATGGAGTGGGTCCGATTGATAAAATAGGTATATGGAATTATGGACCGGTGCGCGTTCAAGAACATCATGGAAAATGTCATGCTTCCATGTGCTGAGGAGCATCTTCCCCTGAAGTGGATACTTCAGCAAGATAATGATCCGAACCATACCAAAATATAGTCAACAAATCGTTTCAAGTGGAAAAACTTGATGATTTGAAGTGGTGACCAGCACAGTATCCTGGTCTCAAAACCTTGGAAACACTATTGAAAATGCTAGATCGAAGAATAGTTCAGAGGAAAATCCAGAAATAGGAACGATTTCTTCGTCCAGGTCAAGGGGGCTTGGAAAAGTATACCAGGTTCCACGGTTCCAAATTTTCTGGAGAATATGCCCTGGGGGTCAATTCTCGATCTGTGAAGCTGTGAAGTGATAAAATTTTGTATGTTAATTTGTATATGGGTGATTCCATAGAAAACGACCCTTTACGAAAAATCACAAAATATGACTAAGAATTGAAAAAACGACCGTTAGACGGTTTTAAAAGATTGCATGTTTCATTTTAAAAGTGAAATTATCAATAATTTTTTTTATCGCCGCTTATTTCGCAGCTCGAACCACTTTGCAAAATAGGTCTCCAAAAGTCACTTTTTGTTATCAGAAGCTCAAAACCCTATTTTCAATAATTAATTGTTTCAAAATTTGAGAACTGGTGGTTATTTGCCCTTATGAAAACTCTAAGCATGTTTTTGTGTCATTTAATTATTCAATAGTAAATACAATTTTAGTTTTTAGGCAGTTGATTCATAAAGTGGTTAGTGTCACGCCCGTAACAAAAAAAGATTATGTTTCATTACTAGAAGAAAAAAATTTGTTTCAATGTGATAATTTGGGGAAAAAAGGAGAATACTATGATCTACTGTCAGACAAAATTTCAAGACGTTGAAATTAATACTGACCGCGTATTTAAAATTTTAAGCCTATGTCACACCCGTAACAGGTTGGCATTTCAAATCATAATCTTTCTGTTTTTCAACTCAATTTTAGTTTTGTTGCTTTTAGATATGAAATTCATGACGTAGGGATATAATTCTAAGAAAATCTACTTTAAATATGATTTGAATCGGCTTTAAGTGAAAGATTTCCCTATTTTAAAAGAAAATGGAAAAATTCTCATTGAAGTGACAAAACTATTCACTTTTCAGTAAGAAAAACTTCATTTTTCTCGAAAAAGTGTTTCTGATATCATGTGAGAAATGATTATACATCGATGACAACAATTTCCCGTCAAAATATAGTATATTATATTGTTTTAAGGCATACAAATCATGCTCGGTCACACCCGTAACGATGACCTGACACACCCGTAATGTTTTCAATTAGAAATTTTGTATAGTTTTTCGTAGTTTTGGTTCTCATTTCTTAACTGAAACTGAAGATCAACTATCTAGGTTAATATTTGCAAAAGAATGATACAAACTTTTCATGCAATATTTTACACCTAATGGAAATTAGATATCTTAATCGCAAATCATCAGTTTTCTAAGGTCACACCCGTAACGCAACCAAATTGCATCCTATAACTGAACCACTAATTTTGCATACTTTAGTATACTATTTTCTTAAAAGGGCTTCAGGTGTCCTATAGAATAGTAAAGTAATTATTTATAAATTGGGAATAGTATGTAAAAATAAAAATAAAATAAAAAAATTATTAATAAAATATGGAGTCTCACTGTCACTCCCGTAACGATGGAAACACCCATATATTTATTTATCACTTCACAGTTTCACAAATCGAGAATTGACACTCTGGCGCTGCAGTGCGATGATGAAATACAAAGGTTTTGTCACAAAATGTTATAAATTAAACACTTAATTTAATTAAGAACATGAACTTTTAAAAAGTTGCTTATGTTTTGACCAGGGCCCAGATCACGTAACACAATTCGATTGAACGATCGTCGTTTCGACTATTTATCTCTCTATATTTTCCTGTAGATGTGAATAGAGACAGAAAGAATCGAAACGACGATCGTTCAATCGAATCGTGTTACGTGATCTGGGCCCAGGTAAAATGGGACATGATATCATTATTATTTGAATATTTAATAGGTATTTTTAGTTATGAATCATCATTTTTGTTATCATTAATTTTATTTTGGTAATAATAAGAGCATTTATCAATTAAAAGATTATTAAATATATTAAAATCCGGGCAGTTGTAGACCAGAGTTTAATTTCATGAAAAAAGTTGCTTATGTTTTGGCCGACACTGTACCTATTTGTATTAAAAAACAATAGGTAGGTATATAATTATGTACAGTGGTGGCCATAGAATTAGAAACAAGAATTTTGTAACAATGTTAAATTGCATAACTTTTTTTTAGGAAATGTGTTGAGGTTGGTAAGTGTTTCTTTTAATAGACCATGACATATAGTACACTTCTGAGTATTTTATAAAAAATAAAAGCGTGACACTAACAGTAGAAAATTAATATTATTTATTTAACCCAAATCGCACCTGGCCATACAATTAGAAACGCAAAGAAAAAATCGGTATTTCATAAAAAATTTTCGATGAAAAATTAATATTTTGTAGGGAATCCCTTATTTTTGTCACTGCAGCTAATCTTGCCTGCATTCTTTCTACCAAGGCGCGGCATCTTGATGGGGGTATACTCTCCCAGACCTCCTTTATATTTTCAAAAAGTTCCTCAGAATTTGTTGGGTTCTTGGACTTTAGCCTTCTCTCCACGTCTGCTCACAAGTTCTCGATAGGATTCAAGTCTGGACTTTGGGCGGGCCAATCCAAAATATTAGTTTTTGTATCAAAAAACCACTGCTTAACAATCCGTGCTGTATGCTTTGGATTGTTATCGTGTCCTCTTTTGGCGTGGATTTTCGATCTTTTGGTTCTCTTTTTGGGTTTTCAAAGCTGCCAGTCCTTTTATTGACTTGAATAGCATCAAATACCATCTTTTTCGAGCAACTAAATCTTTTTGCTATGGAATCAATTGACTCGTTTTCGTTTTGATAGCACTGCACTATGAGCTTCCGGCGTTCTGGACTACAAGACTTATTTTTGGCCATTTTCGTCGCTGTATTTTTAATTAATTAATATTAATATTATAAAAATAATCAAAAAAAAACTGAAAACAATCAACTCACATTGATAATAATTTTCTTTATTTTTAAATTTACCAATTCTTCTGTCGTTTCTAATTTCGTGTCCAGCAAAAATGTCGACTTTAAATGAATTTTCTAAAATAACGGTGTTTTATAAACTGTTCGCGTTCAAGGAAACTCATATTTAGAACAAACATGTCACCTGTCAAAGACCAACGACACAAGCCACGCACGCTGGTGCTTACAAAAAATATTATGGTTGATAAAGTGCGTATAGAATTGTTGTTTCTAATTCTATGGCCACCACTGTACATATAGGTACCTACATAACTTTCTAATATCTGTGCGATCCAGTCGTACATTATTTGTTATACACATAAATGTAGCTTTAACAAACCTGGGGGCCAATTCTCGATCTGTGAAGCTGTGAAGTGATAAAAAAATATATACAAATCTACATACAAAAATTTATCACTTCACAGCTTCACAGATCGAGAATTAACCCCCTGTAAATACAAAATAACAAAGGAATAATAAAGAATTTTGACTAGCAAGGAACACATTGACGTTGATTCTTTTTAATAAGTACAATTTGAAGCAAATTTTTTAAATCGATTTATTTCAATGCCTATTGGTCCGAGGGAAATAGTGTGCATACAAAAAATATTTAGCTTGCAATGTTGATCAATTGTTTTCGTGGGTCAAACTCTGCAGTTCGTTCGCAAATTTTCCAAAAAACACTCAGCAACATGATGTTTGGAAACTTTGCTTCTTTCTATCTTGGACTAACTGGAGTTTGACCTATGACAATAATTGTTCAAAATTGTGAGCTAAAAATTTCTTGTGTACTCACTTTTTACCTCCGACCGATAGGCATTGAAATAAATCGATTTTAAAAAACGTACGTACAATTTAGCACTTATTCGTCACGTGTTTATGTAGGGAGACGAGCTGTTCTTGATTCAACACCTCAAAGGCTATCCATTGATATGACTTACAAAGTTACGCAAATGACTTACTTTATGTCGTTGGCTCGGTCTATCTCTTTAAGCCTAGTACGCTGCTGATGCGAAACGAAAAATCCCATACAAAAATGACACAACGAAATCGTAAACTAAAAATTTAGTTCTACTTTTCGTTCTGCAGTACGCTGTTCGATGAGCGAAATTGATAATTGTAGCAGATTATTTGGAGATGTCTACACTCTTTTTTCGCACTCAATTAATTACCCAGACCATTTATTGTGTGCGAAAAAATGACATTTGTGTTTTTTCATGTTTATTTTTGTTGTTTCTTTCATTACAGCATGGCTACTTGTGATTTTTTTGCATTTGCATTTGTTTTAATTTTTTAATTTGTACAACTGTCAATGAATATTTTTCCGCTTCGTTTTCGTAAGCATTTCGTTGTCTTGTTGGAGACCAACTAAAAATTTCGTTTCGCATCAGCAGCGTACTAGGCTTTAGCTAGCTCTAATTTAAGAAATTATTAACTTTGTTATTTACTTAAACTTACTTAAAAATAAACAACTGAGTCTGTAAAAAATTCGGTAATCTTGATATCTATCCAGACCTAGTTACCTAGTTAGTTAAAAATGTCGATTTTTCATGATGTAGGTACATATTATGTATGTCCTTCCCTTAGCGTAATGGTAATTGCGTTGGACTTTCACGTCAAGTTCATTTACCTATCGATTCTCAGGCTATTGATGTTTTTAATTCAGTGATTTCTTTTTATCTGAAATAGGTACATTTAAATGTCATTTAAGCACTCATGTACGAGGTTTTGATAGAAAGCCAAAGATGTGTAGCATGAGATCCAGTTTTTTAGTGTAAATTTTTTCAAGTGGTAGGAAGTTAACCATGCGCATTAATTTTTAAACATTATTTCAGCATCATACATAAATATCTTTTCAGTTAACTCAGAGAGTTAATGTGCCTACCACATTTTGGTTTATAAAATCCAAATTAAGTGTAGATTTAAATTTTCACACGAGCCTTACACTGAATCTCTCACTAAGATTTAACTGCACTATAAATCTGTTTCTTCTTCCTATATACATTTATGTAATTTATGATTGTTAATATAGTATTTCTGAATAACACCCTGGCCAAGAGCCCGTCTTAACATCAATATTGGGCTCTATATTAATCTTTAGCATACGAAGTTAAAGAAACAACGTCATTAGTCACAAAAAAAAGACTGCAACATATTAATAGGCGTGTTTTGTTGTCCTCCTTAATGTGAACATTAAAATACGTTCCAAATTCAGCCATAGAGTTACTGGAGTTCAAATGTGAAGTTAACTTGTTGTTGTTGGAATTTGCATTGGAAAATTAGCCTTATTGTAAAGTATTTCTTAATGTTCACATTAGGGAGGTCAACAAAACACGCATAATGTCACATAGTACCTATGTTGTATTTGTATTTTGAATGAAGAACGTTTTTGTTATACATATAAGCACTGATTTTTTTGAATATATTTATTTCGGTTTCAAACTTTACCCTTACGCATATCGAAAATAAGGTAATTTTATGATAAATCAGCATCTGTTAAATAAATCCAATTTAAGAATTCAATAATAACTTCTTAAATCCTCGTTCAATCTTTGGCACATTGTTTCACTGTTATCTCCACAAATGTAGAACAATCTCGTCATCCAAAAACCAAAAGCGTTGCACTACAAGATTTCAGGCATAACTTTAAGTAGTTTGTGTAAAATAAAAAGACTCCTTGCACAGACCCTTGTAGAGTACAGATCATCCTGTACAAGGTTCCTATCTATCCTATCCACAATCAATTTGTATTTTCCACACAACCCTCCAACATTTTTTGTCAGAGAGCAAGAGTGTATGAGCCTTTTGGAGAGCGAGCGTAAGACAAAATGTGTGAGGAATTTTTACCCTATTTGTTTCGAGTAGTACCTCGTGGCTTGATGGTTAGTGCGTAGGACTGTCATGCCGAAGGTGTGGGTTCGATTCCCAGCCGTGCCACCTAAAAATAGAAATGTTTTATTCGAGGTACTGCCTCTTGCGAGGAACTGACAAATCCTCCAAGAGTATACTTGTCATGAAAAAGTGCATCTCATTTAGCCGTTCGGACTCGGCAAAAAACTGTAGGTCCCTTCCGTTCCTGCCAACAAACACGCACAGAGGAATGATTGTGAGTTGTAAGTCACTAGGCCCTGGTTCTCCATGAGCTGTTGCGCCACCCAATTTATTTTTTATTTATTCGCCAAACCGAAGTAAGGAGCTTTGGTTTCTGAAGATAATTCTTCGTCGGATTTCCATTAAGGTGTTATTCGTGGAGTTAATGTTTCCTGCATGGAAGATGATCTTGCCTACCTTGAAGTTGTTGTTAGTGAATTTTGTTCCTAGTCAGTTGACAGATGTTTGTTGATAGCAAGAGACCAACAAGTTTCGCAAGTTTTTCAACCGTGTCGGGAAGGAATCTAACGGATCTTTGAGAGCTTCCAATGATGTTGATATCGTCCGCATATCCTAGTAAGCGACGGATCTGCTGAAGAAAGTGCATTCCGTGTTTACGCTTGCCCATTTGCGATTTCCAGATCATTTTTTAGAGTAATTAAGTCTGTGTCTAATTATGTGAACAAAAAAAAACTGCACTTTTCTTACAGCATTGGCAAGAAAGAGAAAAAATATCCGTTTACTCCAACTCACCTACCATTTGTTTACGATTTTTTGTTGAGAACTTAATAACCTTTCTAATAAATGCAATTGTTTGATAATTGTTGCTCACACTTACAAAAAAACTAAATGTATGTAAAAAAAAAATTATTTGTCTAATCAAGTAAAGAGCACTGTATGTACTGTGTATGCATATCTCTAGGGATGCAGTCATTCAGTACATTAAAAAATTCAATTACACTAACCCTCAGTTTCACAGTTTTGTTTAAACCTTGAACTTAGTTCAATTGTTCTGCTGAACTTAAATTTAAACCAAAAGTAGAGTTGAAACTTCTACTGTGAAACTGGGGTTAAGAATTTCAGATCTATAAACTGTTAACTTTACTTTTATGTTATTGTTAATGGTGAAATTCAGATTTTTGTTTTCAATGGTGGAACTGGGACTTCATTGATTGGAAGTGGGTTTTTTCTTGATCTATTAAGCATCTCTTGCAAGCGCTGCTTGAACAAATCTTATATTCCCTGTGACTGTGATGCTTCGAAGCTTTAGTTACTTGCGCTTTGTTTGAAGAAACATTTAAACATTTAATTTACCCATTTACATACCCACTTTTTTTACTGAGTTTTTGTGATCGTATAACGTATCACGATCGCTCGAGTGTTTTCAGGAAAATGAGGTCTCGGAGACCTGAACACATATTGCCCCGTCAAAAAGTGAGCAAGCGGATCCAAAAATTTTTCCATAGTAATTTGACAGCACAAGTGAAAAAATTTGCTGAGGAATCCTGTTCACGGGACGGATATTGCTGAGAGGTCTCTGAGTTTTCATTTTCCTGAACATGCCTCTTAATCACAGTACACAAATCTAAGGTTTTACAAATTGAAAATGTCAGAGAAATTTAAAAAAGCTATTAGTGTAAACACAACAACAAATATTGACATTTGACACTGATTTGTATAGACGCGCAGAACTGAATTAAAATTAGAACTCTTAATGATATTACCTTTGATACATATGTGTACTGTGCCTATTAATATAAACTTCTTAAATTGTTTAAATATTTTTATCTTAAAATCCCAACAAATTAAAACCGTGAAATCGCAGCAAGTCAAGAATTCAAGTCCTTATGGATCGTACAATACGAGTGGACGTATATAACCTAGAGCTCAAAATTGTTTCTGGCATAAACCTTTGAAGATATTGTACGGTCACTCCCAAAAATATTCGGAATTAATCTATATCAAATCTATATAATAATTTTTCTAGCTCTGTGGAAATTATAAAAAAAAGTAACGGCAGGTAGAATCTCGCGCTATTAAATTTTCTTGTTTCCCGTACTAAAATGAGCATATAACAAGATGAAGCACAGAGGAATGTAGATAACAGAAAAACAACAATAACAGAACAAAGAATAATAAGAGACAAAAAAACTCATGTTTAAAAAAAAAAGCTTTTTTTCCGAATAATTTTGTGAGTGACTGTATTTCTGTCATATGTAAGTAATAAATGGTAAGCCTGTAGCACACTTACCCATGAGATTCTCTATTACAGCTCAGAATTGAAAGATATATGTTGTTATGGTCACGTACGGAGAAATTCAACTACTGTTATGTTATCATTTAACGTCTAGTTTTTGATACGTTACTTAGACATGTCATATATTAATTTTATTTAACAGGTTCTACATGAGTCTTTTAATATATGCAAACATTCTGAAGGTATTCCTTTAAATGTCTAAGAAAAAAAATAAGAAGAGCTGACACATACGGACGGGCCGATTCTACAATGTTCTATGTTGCTATCTAAATGTTCAAATTTCAGCGAAGCTATGGATCATCGATCACAAATGTGTTAGACTCCAATTATGAGAATGAATTAAAAGCGATAATAACGAGAAAAAAATTTCAAAAATGCACATCGTTATATTTCAAACCATTTTTAATGTTCTGTCACGTACGGACAAATCACGTCACGGGTCGGACAGAGTTCAATTCAGTAATCATTTTTAGTAGTTTTTAATAGCTAAGCACCTGCCGGGGTTTTGACAGGCTATGAATTCGGTACTCTATCCTATTTTTTAGAATTCGAAAGTCCATGTAAGGGTCTGGCGATTTCACATGAGAACACAGTCTATTTAGTGAGGCATTTTAGAGACTGGAAGATAAATCACTAGCGTTTTGGACGTTTTAGGGGAGCTAAAATAAAATTTCAAGTTTTCCGTGTAGAATATTACATATTAATGCACTGTACCAAGTTTGAAGCAAATCAGTTCACCGGTTTTGCTATAAACGTACATTGAAACTAAAAATTCAAATATTTGAAGCGTCTAGAGTGAGACAAAGGGGTTAACTACACGTTTGTTTTGAAGTTTTTTTTAGGCAAGAAGGGGTTAAAATTACTTAACACACACTTAACCCCTTAATTCATTGGAAGCCGAAAGATAAAATACCAAGTAATATGTATATTTTTTTTTTGCATAAAGGTGGTAAATGCACACTTAATACCTATGTCTGTTCGTGTACTTCCAAAAACTACGAATTTCTTCGAATTTTATTTTTGTTTATATGAGTTTTGACAGAACTTTGGGCTGAATTCGTAGTTTTGGGAGCTACGCAAACAGACATGTTCACTTTATGCAATACAAGAATAATACACACTTGACCCCTTTTTCATAAAAATATAAATTAAACTCATTTTTGCTTAAAGGGATCAAGTGCTGAATTGTTTGTAAAACACCAACTTCTAATGAATTTAAATAAAATTTGGTGATATACTAAAGTTGTACATTTTTTCTTTCTTTTTTATGGCTTTTTTATAAGATTCTCTCGATTTCAGAAAAAAAAGTTATAAACGTAAAACTTTAAACGCTTATAACTCAGAACATCAAAAATGTCACTTAACCCCTTCTCATTCTCAACGCTTCATTTGTTAATTAGCTGAGAGTTCCTCTTTTTCATGGAATGCTCCCTATATGTATTTAAATTATTTTTTTCAATTTTGTTTTTAATTGTAGCGTTCGGAGCCGCTTATGGTACAGCTAAGTCAGGTACTGGTATCGCTGCTATGTCAGTGATGAGACCAGAATTGATCATGAAATCCATTATTCCCGTTGTCATGGCTGGTATCATTGCCATTTACGGTCTGGTCGTTGCGGTCCTCATCGCTGGTAATTTGGAAGAACCCTCGAAATATACCCTTTACAAGTAAGACTACAAAACATACACAATTTATAAATTTAACATATTTTTTTTAAGGGGATTCATTCATCTGGGTGCTGGTTTGGCTGTAGGCTTCTCTGGTTTAGCAGCTGGATTTGCGATCGGTATTGTTGGTGATGCCGGTGTCAGAGGTACAGCACAACAACCGCGTTTGTTCGTCGGTATGATTTTGATTCTTATCTTCGCTGAAGTATTGGGTCTGTACGGACTTATTGTGGCCATTTACCTGTACACAAAATAAATAGCCCAATTACATAAATCCCCGCATAATAATAATACAAATATTATAATTGATAATAATAATAATTTAGTTTTGAAAATTATTAAAAACAAAAAATATATATATAATATAACTAAGGATCAAAACACAAAAATGGCCCCTTACTATATCCGATTTCAAAACATTTTTTTCATCGTCACTTAAATCATACATATTACCTTCATCATCACCCAAAACAACGATAGCAGTAAAACACACACATAAAAGGGAAACACGACACATTAAGATCCACCAATATAGCGCTGACAAATAAGATAATGTATTGAAACTATCAGTGCAAGTTTCTCAACGTAACACTAAGAAAGAAACTTTCTGAACAGTGGCATCGTTCGATTTTCTGGGAAAGAGCTCAAAACGATCAACAAGGTTAATAAATCGAGGGGGAAAGTCCTCCTTACTAAAGCTTTACCACAGAATGTATGGATGGAATGTAAATACAGCAGGTGCAGCAAATATAAATGTGTACTTCCTAAATGCCAGAGAAAGATACAATAATTGTGTAAATTTTAAACTACAATTTTTGTCCAATTTTTTATCGTTCTTTTTTTTTTAATATTATTTCCTTTAATTAGTAGTTTAATATTGTAAAAATTGAACAACATAGTTTGCTATAGCAAAAAAAAAAACTTTAAAAACGAACAACAAAAAACATACAAAGCGAAAAAAAGCAAAAACCAAGTCCTATGTTTTTCATTGTTTTTTATATATAAAATAATTATTAATTTTTTTTGTGATAAGATTTATTATTATATATGTACATGTAAAAAACGGTATTTATAAACAAAAAAACAAAATATTGAACATTTTTCTCTGTTATATTAAGAAAAATTGTAAAAAAATAAAAAAAAAAAGAAAACCCATCAAAAACAAAGAAGAGAAAGAAAGGAAAACAAACGATGAAACAATATCATCATGTTTCGCGAGCGCGTGTAATGCAAAAGTATTTTTTTTTTTTTTTTTCGTTAAAGAACTGCGGTGCATAATGCATTTTTAGGCAATTTTGTTAGCTCATGTTAAATAGAAGATAAGAAATTTAAATTGTTATTTATAGGAATATTTCTTTTGAACATTGTTGATGGTACTTGCTCATGATGCTGAGAGCATTTCACTGGAGATTTTGGTCATGTATTAAATAGGCAAACAAAATGTTAAAACTTTTATTTAACGTCAGCCAACATTGCAAAAAGAGAGCGTTTTATGCACTGTCCTTTTCCAGTTAGAACATTAAATTTTGGTAAAGAAACGAAATTGTAAAAACTCATTGAAAAGAATAGAAAAATAAAAAACGCGCATTTAACAACAAAAACATTGCAGTATTTTTTTTTTACTTTCACCCTAATGAAGTTATCGAGACAATCACTTTATAAAAGTTAGTTTTCATTTGATTTTAAAAATAAAAATATTGTAGGCTTGAGCATAAGCTGGCACCATACCAAAGGCAAAACAAAAAAAACGATACTCAAGGAAACGATAGTCACGACATTGACCGATTATGAATTACTACGAGGATTGGGGCCAAAAGCAGTTTAAAATAAAATAAGTATCGTTAAAAAAAAAGGATTATCGTAAAACGTTATAGCAATGTTACGATAACGATGGATTTAGGAGGATAATCGTTATTCTCAATACGGATTCTGGGACCTAACTATGTAACTCGATTCTACAATAAAAACGTTCGAATTCGCAAAATCTCAGCTCGCTAATTCTTAAGCAAGCGCTTATAAACGGAAATGGAAGAGCGCTATTTGAAGATTCTATGGCCCAATGTCGGAAGCACTAAAATTGTGTCCTACTTTCATACATATTACCACTTATAATAAGCATTGAAAACAACTTTCGAATGGATTCGAAAGTAGAATAAAGTTAGTAGGGAACCTGGTTTCTCAAAAAGAAAAGTATTCCTTGCAACTGTATGAATCTCCTGGTGTAAAAGATAAATATGTGATGCATACATGCATATTTTGTTTTTGAGCTCTGGGGCCCAACTATGTTACTCGATTCTACAGAAAAGAATGGTCGAATTCGCAAAATCACACCTCGCTTAGTCTTTACCTAACGGAAATAGAACAACGCTAATTGAAGATACTGTGGCAAAAAGTCGGAAGCATTTAAATTTGATCCCACTTTCATATATCATATATTCATATCGTCCCCTGATTGCAAGAACTAGGTAACTCAATTTTCAGTTTTTAAAACATCACGGCAAAAACGGTGTTATTTAGAACAGTTTTCAAGATTTTTCGTCCAATTTTTTTCTATTCTAGACAAATATAGAACATTTCGGAAGTGTAAGAAATATACAAATTAAACTTTCCTTCGTCATGTAGTTAGGCATCTATGAGCGTTGCTATCTCCAAAATTTATAAAATTGAGTTACCTAGTTCTTGCAATCAGGGGACGATATTACCAATTATAATGAGCATTGAAAACAACTTTCGAAAGTAGAATAAAGTTACATAAGGCATGTTTTTTTATCGTCGGGATCTGGATCAGCAGCGTACTAGGCTTAAGCCTAGTACGCTGGCTGATGCGAAACGAAAAATCCCATACAAAAATGACACAACGAAATCATAAACTAAAAAGGATGATGGGCAAATTGGGTGTAAGACCAACAGAAATGAAATGCATATCAAATGAAAGGTTGTTTTGTGTCCATTATTTTTTACTATGGGGGCAAAAACCAAAACCACCGGAGAACAGAGAAAGAGCCAATTGAATGACTGTATACTTGCAATTATGTGCTAATTATAGACTTAAACCTCGATTACATGGACATCTTAGTTCTTACAAGACTGAAACTTTGGTCACGGAAAAAGCTATGATCAGAAAAATAAAAACCACAGTTAAACACTCTGGTTCAGTCGATTCGATCGATATGCATATTTTAAAAACTCTAAAAATAAGGAACTATTCGATGTAACCGGAGTATTTTTTTTTTTTTGTGTTTGAAGGCTTGCCATTATGTCTGTTCGCATACCTCCCAAAACTACGAATTTAGCCCAAAGTTCTGTCAAAGCTCATATAAAAAAAATTTTGTAGAAATTCGTAATCTTGGGAAGTACGCGAACAGACATCTTGTTACTGAGAGTTAGGCCAGTACAAAGCGCCTCTGCGGCCAAACGATAGTGCGAATAGCTCAAATTCAGTCGTATTGCTTGTTTGCTATGAGCATAGAAGAAGAAGTAAAGGAAGTGGTGTATATCACATATAAAGTGTACGTGAGTGAAGCAGCAAGAATTGAAAAAAAAAAACAAATTGAGATTCATCTGTCATTTTGCCGAACTGAAGGGAAGTGTTTCGAGATTTCAATTTGTTAAACAAGTGAAAAAGTTTATTAATCTAATTAAAAAAGTGAAATTAAAGTAAGAATAGTAAATACTGTCAATAATTAATTTAAAAAATATAAAACGGCATGTGGTGGCTACGTTAAATCCTCTAAAAACGCCTATACTAAGGAATATACAAATATTTTATTTTACAAGTTAGTTTTGTCTGATATTTTCTATATAAAGTAACGTGAAGTGATGTTATTTAGGTAAATAAATTATCTAAGAATACTTTAAAATCAATATTTTATCGCAATTTACTATAAAAATAGCAAATTTGTTGAAAAGAAAAATATACTTTAATCCAGTGATTTCGTTGAGACTCATCTGTCAAATGAGAAATTCTCGCACAGGGTCCATCTAGTTTTTGTTGGTAATAGCAAGGCGCTCAAATCCGTTTAGCGCCCGTAGTGCAGAAATATTTTTTAACGCTTTAAATAAAATATTTTTAAAGGCCCTTCTGCTGTTGCCCCTATTTATCTTGTTGGTTTTATATCTTTGCCAAGAAGTGTTTATTTTTGTTTAAAAGTACGCAACGATAAAAAACATCACGTTATTAAGTAGAATATGATAGAAAACTTATCTGTGAAAAGAAAAATTCGTGCACCGTATTATAGGCGTTTTTATATGATTAAATGCAGCACCACATGTTTTTTTATATATTTCTTATTAATAAAGTTTTTCAAAGTATTCACTAAATTAACTTTCATTTCACGTTTTTATTCATTTTAATAGGCTTTTTCACTATTTTTATGATATAAAATCTATGTACACTTTTTTACAGCTCGGCAAAATGACGGAAGCATCTCAATTGGTTGTAAATCTGCCTTCCTTTGAGTGCCCCAGCCTTCAGCCGTGTAACTGCACTGCGACCCTGGGGCAATGCAATTGTGTTTGTGTAACTCATACAATTTTGAAAAATGCTTCACTGTTTTCACGATATACCAGTTCCTTTACTTCTTCTTCTTTGGCTATGAGTACCTGCGTTGTGTTTTTCGCTCAAGACTCTGATTCATAAAGGGTTTAAAATTCAAGTTAAAAGTTCAAGTGAGCTCAACTCCATAATTGCGTTTCGTTTCGCCTGAGCGCAGGTGTCTGAATTTAACCAAATTCCCAGCCAATAAGAAAAAAAAATATTGTTGACCAAAACCATTTTTTTACAGTTATTAATGGACTTAAACCATTTTCAAAATGATTTATTCAAATTGTATCAAGTCCTCTATAAAGTTTTAAAAAAAATAAAAAAACGAAAGAGTGAGGGTTTATAGATAATAAGTAGAAATTGTATACATTAAACAAAATAGATATACATACATATATACACTGCCGGACAAAATTAGTGGAACGCAGACAAAAAGTTAAAAAGTTGGTTTATTTTCATTTTATCTTTATTTTATTTCATTAATGAAGATTTATGTACATATGTCTTGATGAATTAAGAATCGTTTGAAATGGTTACAATTATTGTGCTTCTTGTTTTCTTTTAAAACACAAAAATCTAGAAAAGGGGTATGTTGCTGAGAAAATGGATTTAAAACATTTCAAGTATTCCTTTAAAGCTCAGTAGAAATGAGTATGGTTTAGTACTTGGTGTTCCCTCTCTTCTTGCTCTAAGGTCAAAAATAAGTCTCTTTGGTATACTTCTCATAACATTTTCGATGTTTTCCTGGGTTATTTGGCCCCACGCTTCAAGCAATGCACTTTTTAGCTCCCTCAAACTTCATGGACTTTTCTTGTTCAATTGTCTCCCAAGCATGTTCTAGACATGTTCAATTGAACCTAGATCAGGAGAACATGCTGGAAGAGTCTAGGGTGTTCAGGTGGGCCTTTTGAAGATACCCCGAAGCTCTGTTCGCAGTTTGGGGACGAGAGTTATCGTGCATGAAGATGAAATTTTTGCTGGTTCCTTGAGCAAATTGTACAACAATTGGTTTTGGTTCCAAAATATCCCTAATATACCTACCGTTCTGCTGTCAAAAACCCATTTTCAACAATTTTTTTTTTTTTTTTTTTTTTTTTTTTAATAATAATTTAAACTATCACTTCAATTATGGTACGAATTTTTATTTTTGATCGAAAACATGGTATAAGTTATGCGAACTTCACTTGAGTCTGGAATTCTTACTTAAACTTTACACTTTTACCATAGGCAATATTACAGCAACACTTTTATTTGAAAAATCGGAAGAAAAACCGGAAGAACAGAATAGTATAAGAATGCTAAGAGAGTGATTATGGTACATACCTGATTTAGTAAGTCCATTTTATCTTTGTATTTTACTGTAGGAATTGGTTGAACTTGTTCGCTTTTAAACATTTAATCAATTTTTTAATTTTAAAATGGGACTTAAAAAATTTTCAAAATAAATTTTTTGTCGTTTTTTTAACTGAGCAACTTTCGACTCACAAAATCTAGATGATTTCAAATAAAAACAAGTGGTTTTTTCTTATTAAAATAAAAGATTACGTTGTTTTTAGATGACTAAATCAATTATCTCGATTTTTTTGGAAAATGGACTTAGACCACTTTCAAAATAAACGGCTTAATTGTTTGTTGAATCTTAAATATATGTTGAGAGTCTGTTGCAAGTGTTAATGTTCTACGAAGTGGATTGCAGAACGTCATTGTGCCCTCGATCTATCTATCGCCAAAGGAGACGTGTTGAATGAGGATCTGCCTGAACGTCAATCTGAATTGGCCATCACATACATACGGGAACATTCCTTAATACAAGTGAGTACCTACACTTAATTCCTTTTGTATTGTACATGGAGTACCTAACTGATTTATTTGTTGTAACAGTACGATATGCCTTTTAATCAGATATATTATAATTAATCAGACGCACTTTTGTGACCTGAGCTTTGACAAATAGTAGTCAGATTTTTTTGAAAACCCATTTTTTGAAAAAAATAAAAATATTTTGTCTGCTATGACCAGCATTTTATGGGCGTGCAAGAAAACATATCTACTATTTCTCAACGGTTTTTTCACAGAGGGTGTCATGGTGTTCAGAAATAAAAACTTAAGCCTTACACTCCGGTTGCATCGAATAGTTCCTTATTTTTAGAGTTTTTAATATATCAGACCTAATCGATCGAATCGACTGAACCGGAGTGTTAAACTGTGGTTTTATTTTTGCTGATCATAGTTTTTTCTGTGACCAAAGTTTCAGCCTTGTAGGAACTACCCAAGTAACAATTTTAGCTCTTCAAATGCTTTAACAGCGTTTTTAGAGCAAATCTTAAAGCCCTTTGATTTCAAAAGAAGCTCCAGATGCGCTTCTAAAGCAAGTGTAAAGCATGCTTACAGCGAATTCATTGAGTTTGAGAGCTAATTTTTGCTCGAAGCCAGCTCTTTGTCAGTGGCTAGTATGGCTTTGAAGCTCTTTGGTTCATGATTCAGATATCTTTAAAGCAGCATTTTTGACAGCACTTTGTTTGTATTAGTTTAGATAATACAAATGATAAATTAAAATAATATTAGGGAGATATATTTCATGTGTGTGATAGTAGCAATCGAAAAGGTCATGTGATGTCGTGGAAATTAATTAAATATTCGCAGAGAAAATGTCGTAGTGAGAAATAAAATTAATATTTGTGAGTGCCATGTGAGTGATTTTTTAGTGCGCGTTTAGTTTTATCACAATTGTACTGAAGGTACCTCGAAAAATAACAACGCGCCTTCGAAATTATATATTTTACGCTGTGAAATATTTAAAAAAGTTTACCTAAACAATGTAAAAAATTGATAAATAAATAAAATAAATCATGAAATTAAATATTTTTGTTTTCATTGCAATATTTGATTGTGTTTTTGTTGAAAGGAAAGATTTTGCATTCGTTTAAATAAATAAAGAAAAATTATTCAATGATTTTTTTTCCGTCGCCATAGTTTTTATTATGAACATAGTTTGTCTTCGACCGAGCTCTTCTAGAGCTAGTTTCCACAAAATGAGAGTTTTGCGTTCGGTACTTAAAAAGTAGGGTGTTCGGAAATTGAAAGTCATTGGCTAATTCTAATTTCTGGAAAAAAAATTCTTGTTTATTTAAATTCTATTCAACATTGAAGTGCATTATGATTTCTTAGCACGTAAACAAGTACTTTTGCGACTCAGCCATAGATTTAATATTATTTAAAACCTTTTTTAAGTAAACACTGTTTAATTGATTTTGATAAAAAAAAATGTGAATTTAGCTTCTAATTTGATATTTGTGGTGCATACTCGGTATTCACCAGAAAGTGAAAGGAATACATTTATTTTCTAGTTTTGGTTTAATTTTTCCCGTTGAAGTCATGGCTAATATATTTTATTGTGGAACACCCTAATATTGAGTAGTAGTATTTTATTTGAGAGAGGTTTAGTATTGAGCTCTATAGTCGATTTGCTGTAGCTCTATCGAGTCTTCACATTTCCCAATGCTCAGAGATAGATTTTATAATGCTCAGAGAGATTTCAAGCGCATGCGCTAGTGTTAACTTCACAAGAGTTTGTGTGAAAGTATTAGTAATTAAACTCTACAGCCGTTTTTTGTGTAGCTTTTGAAGTGCTATTTTTTGACATTTCTATAAAGTCATGCGTTAGTATTTTGAACATGAAATTAAGCAGCTCTACAATACTTCTTTATGTGCTGATATCAATAGTTAGCTCGTTTAAAAAACGTTGAACGTTATTAAAGAGCTATTTTTAAATCGTGAGTCGTTATAAAATTAATAGAGCTAAAAGTGTTCTGAAACTTCGATTATAGAACATCATTTTTATATGAAATGTAGGGAGCTGTGCAATAATATATTTAAGAGCTTAAGCTTCGGATTTCACTGCTTACAAGCTGCTAAAGAACAGTTTTGCTTCTATTAGCTCCAACGATGTTACTTGGGTAAGATGTTCATGTAACCGAGGTTTAAGTCTATGATTAGCACATAGATGCAGTTATTCACTTGGCTCTATCTCTGTTCTCCGGTAGTTTTGGGTTCTGCCCCCATAGTATACAATAATGTACACAAAACAACCTTTCATTTGATATACATTTCATTTCTGTTGGTCTTACGCCCAGGCTCCATACAAATTTGCCCATGGTCCTTTATGTGCCTTTCATATGAGCTGCAAATAGCGAACTGTAAATTGCGAATGGTCGCGAACTTTGACATTCCTTTCACATGTGTGGTCGCCAACAGACGCGAATGGTCATACAAAATAAACCAGCAAAATGAGTGTTAAACAAAATTTGAGGTTAAAGTCGAGCTAATTTTTCATTCGCAGATTTGTGGAATGCGTCCTGAGGGTATGGATTGCGAATTAGTATTTAGCAGTTCGCAGAAAATACCTCGTTGGTCGCGTAGAAAATATTATAATGCTAAACATAATAATTTAAACTAACTTAAGGCCGTGCTTTTTTTTTTAAATTGAGGATAGGATCATTTATTCACGTTATCGAAAAGTTAAATGAAGAATTTGTTGATATTTGCGCTCAAAATTGCATAAACAAATGTATTCGCATTCGCAGTTCGCAGCTCATGTGAATGGCATTTTAGTTCTACTTTTCGTTCTGCAGAACGCTGTCCGATGAGCGAAATTGATAATTGTAGAAGATTATTTGGAGAAGTCTACACTCTTTTTTCGCACACAATTAATTACCCAGACTATTTATTAAGCCTAGTACGCTGCTGATGCGAAACGAAATTTTTAGTTGGTCTCCTACAAGACAACGAAATGCTTACGAAAACGAAGCGGAAAAATATTCATTGACAGTTGCACAAATTCAAAAAATTAAAACAAATGCAAATGCAAAAAAATCACAAGCTGCCACGCGGTAATGAAAGAAACAACAAAAATAAACACGAAAAACACAAATGTCATTTTTTCGCACACAATGGGGCGTATTCATAGAGAGTGTGTTTCTTTATTCATTCCGGAATAGGAATAGAAAAGTTAGAATAGATGAAATATTTATCCAGAATGGAATGAATAAAGAAACAAAACTGGAAGCAAAAGGAATAGCAACCAGTTGTTCGTTGATATGTCAAAACAATTGAGTTCAAATAAATTTTTGTTTTACTTAATTATTTATTGCTGAAATGCAAAATGAGTACGAAATAACATTAAATGCATAGCAAATGTGGTCCGAGACGTGTTTTTGTTATTTTGAAGTGAATAACGCCCGTGCGTATCTACCATAAATGAGAATTCAAAGGTGAAAAATTGCACTGAACGCACCTTATTCCTTTTATTCCATCTTTCAAATGGAATAAAAAGAATGCAAACCAAATGTTCCGGAATGAATAAAGAAATAACAAAATGGTTTATCCGGAATATTCCATTGAATAAAGAAACGCAAAATGCTCATTCCAAATATTCTGAAGGTTCAGAATGAATAAAGAAACACACTCAGAGAGTTACTAAAGTCGTGATTTCTTGATCTATAGTTTAAGGCTTGTTGGTTAAATAAACACAGCTCTTATTCATAGTCAAATTCCCAGCTGTGTTTATTAGAACCCCAGGCTAAGGTTGTGTTCTACTACAATTATACTTCAAATGATGACAGTTCAAAGAAAAAAAAAATACACTTATGTCGAATTCCTTACAACCAAATAATCGATTTTTTTCTAAACAGAATCGATTTTTTTCTAAACAAAATCGATTTTATTCTGTCAAAACAAATCTTGCATTTTCAGCAAGATTTCAAATCGATTTCACACACACTAACAAGATTTGACATTTCTCTGGAGTTGAAAGTATTTTGCGGCGGGTTTAACAAATGTTCTAAAGCGTTCGTCGGTCATTTAAATAGATTAAAAGCAAATAAATCATAAAAACTAATTTTAATTCATCAAAAAATAGTGAATGGTCAGTTAGAAGTTATAAAAATATCAACTAATTTCGATTCAAAGTGCCCAAAGTCAATTAAAGATATAAATCACGCGCTCGCCGATGTGTTTCTCGAATGATGTGTTTCTTGGATGAATTTGGGTTTTTTTTTTTACTTTAATGGCCACAAAACTATTTTCTGTTTATTTATTCAACTTTTCTTTGAAATGTATATGTTTTTAATCTAACAAAATGACGCGAAAAACCGAATGCACTTTGGAATATTTGTAACAAATTTGTATGCGCATACTTTGTTTACTTTTTTGCCTCAAAGCTACTGTCAAATGACACACACACAATCCCACACGAAAAATTTGATTTTTTGTGTGTTCCTTACAACCAACAAAAAAAATCGATTTGAAATGGTTGTAAGGAATTCGACATTATATTCCCAAAGTGTAAATTTTGTGTGGTCCCTCCTCATATTGCATGTCGAAAAAAGTAAAAAAACAAAACTATTGAATAAAAAATCCAAAAAAGAAACTCGAACAAATATTCTATTATATTTTTAGATGAACAACAAAGAAAATATAAAACGCGAACGCCAGGAAAACTGGTCGCAACCAGAGAAGGAACTTTTTTCTTATTCTATTCTTCTCTCTTTTCTGTTTTCTTTTTCTTTGTAGAACATTTTGCAATTCGCTTCATAACTCAAATTCATCTAAAATATCCATATCTTCTCCAATTGCGGTATCAATAGACATTTTTCAGGATGATAAGTTTACGTAGCATTTTATTTGATATAAATTACTTTTCAGCTTTTCAATTCACAAAAAATCAAATTTGACATTTGGCTGTGATAATAACTACTTAAACACAGCATTTCCTATGTTTAAAATTAGACAACAGGTTTAGCCCTTACCTTAGGTTTAAATTCATTTATGAATAGCCTAAACTCTGGACTTGGTTAGTAACAACCTCGACCCAGACCCAGAGATAATAAAACGCAGCTATTGTGTTCCAAAAAATTACATTTGTTTTTTTTGTTTTCATTTTTGTTATTTCATTCATTACGGCATGGATGCTTGTGATTTTTTGCACTTGCATTTGTTTTAATTTTTTGAATTTGTGCAACTGTCAATGAATATTTTTCCTCTTCATTTTCGTTAGCAGTTCCTTGTCTTGTTGGAGAACAACTAAAAATTTCGTTTCGCATCAGCAGCGTACTAAGCTTAATTAATTGTATGCAGAAAAAAAGACTAGACTTCTCCTATTAATCTGCTTCATTTTTCAATTTCGCGCATCGAACTCCACAACGAAAAGTAAAACTAAATTTTTCGTTTATGATTTCGCTGTTATTTTTGTATCGTATTTTTCGTTTCGCATCAGCAGCCTACTAGGCTGATGCGAAACGAAATGTTTAGTTGGTCTCCAACAAGGCAACGAAATGCACAGTACACATATTGTGTACTGTGAACGAAATGCTTACGAAAACGCAGCGAAAAATATTCATTGTCAGTTACACCAATTCAAAAAATCAAAACAAATGCAACTGAAGAAAAAGAACGCAGACAGCCACGCTGTAATGAAAGAAACAGCAAAAATGCACGAAAAAACACAGATGTCATTTTTCCGCACACAATAAATGGCCTGGGTAATTAATTGTATGCGAAAAGAGTGTAGACTTCTCCAAAAAATATGCAACAATTTTCAATTTCAAAATAGCTTTTTATGGTCTTTAGTCCTACAAATTGGCGTTTCGTTCGGCTTACTCACTTCAACTCATCAGTGGCATAGTGAGGGCTTTGTCATTGTCATACGCAATTTGTTTTGAGTTCAGTTAAAATTAATTGAATTTTTCAACGAAAATCCACTGTTAACTATATCCAACAAGTTTCGCCCAGGTACAACAGTTGGGCTCATCAGTTAGATGAGGTTGTACCCTTCTAAGACGCAAATTTTGGTCGATGTTTACCGACTCATATAGAAATCACAGCATGAATACACTGTGAATTCTATTTATCCAGGGGAATTTGATTAAATTCAGACACCTACCCCCATATTAATAAACGGCGGATAACAACGTGCTAGCGTTTATACATCTGTTAACTAGTAATTCTTATTAACAAATGCGCAATAGTCTGTGACGTGTGTTAACGTACGGATAACTTTAACTAGCCAGATTCCACGTATAATGAACGGATAACTTCTTAACACATACACGCACGCGTATGATAGCACCGTTTACTACTACCAGTATACACTTCGTAAGGCAGTGCATGCATGTGACACATGTATTAGAAAATCACCATAATTTGATGAAGTGGTGAATTTGGTGAAGTGATAAATACTGGAAAGATATCATATCTTTTTTAATAAAAAAAGTTATCAAGCGGACAAGTTGTGTATCCGTGTGCCAGTTAACACGTGTGCTATGGAGCGGATACCAGTTTTTTATTAATACTGCTGCTAGAAAACAAATGCCAGTGCTCAGGCTTTCTATAATTATGATTTTGAAGAAAATTAAAAATAAAATTCTTCTGTTTTAGTGGAACGAATAAATTAAGTATTTGAACTTAATTCATTCGCTCCACTAAAACAGAAGAATTTTATTTTTAATTTTCTTCAAAATTATAATTATATCCAACAAGTTTAGAATTCCTAATCATTAGGCGCCAGTTATAGGTATAATTGAAACTCATCATTGAAAATTTTAATGATTGATTTTGAGACTGTTGTGGACACCTGTAAACAGAATAATAAAGAAATTTAGTAGGCAATCCAAATGTTGTATTCCAGCATACTCACGATTGGGACAATGCTTCAATACTTTCTGTTTCTCGTACAACCTCGTCCTGTCCATTTCATTTACTTGATTGTATCTGAAATATTGTAAAAATAAATAAATGGAAATTAACACATTAGTATGTAATGAATTTTTTTGGTTTATTTACCCTCTCGTTTTGTTGTTCGTGTGCCTGCTGCTGTTGCTGCTGCTGCTGGCGAAGCCAGAAATGTAAATTCCTTTCGCTGAATTGAAAGCAAAGAAGTATTGTTTTTATAATGCTTCTATATATCTTTTAGGTATATGCTTACCGTCAATAATAGCTATATCGCGATATTCTTTTTGTTTATTTGGGGGGACTTAAACAAAATGTTTTTCCGACGTTGATCAAAAAGCCCAAATAGTTCGTTCTTGTTGATTGTTTGTTGACATTTGTTTTTTTTTAATATATTTATACTATCTGTCGCGTGAATTTATGATCTAGCTGTACTCTTTTCGCGAGATAAAACGATGATGGCCGCCGTAGAAATTGATTTTCATTTTTAAGGCTAGATGTCGTGGAAGCAGTACTAAAATATTTTTTGGTTTACACGCGCGATGGCACAATGATAATCTTTCCTAATTGAGGGGTTGAGGGGGGTGTTAATTTTTGAATCCATGGTGTGGGTAGTTTTGATTGGCAGATAAAATCAAACGATTGAGCCGTTGATCGAGTTTATGGAAGAAGAAGAATTTGAAATTCTGTTAGCTCGAACTAGGACATAGTCTTAGAATCCGCCACCCGTATCGGGCGGAAAAATTAAATTCGCCAAGTCAAACAAACGACGAAACATAATCTATTAACTATACACCTAAACGTAAAACTACAAATTTATACGTTAAAACGAAAAAGTTTGTTTAAATACTTTAAAAAAGAACGAAGTTTTATTTGGTGAAATAATAAGTAAAATATATATACCATAAGGAAATTAAACGTGAGACAATTTACAAAAAAAAAGAAAGAAGCTAAATCAAAGAAAAAAAAAATATATATATAGTAAGTTAATCGAAATAAAAGAGAACTAAAAAGATAAATTAGATTGTGTTCTAACGAAATAAAAACTTTACAGAGAGTACCTACATCAAAGAACAAAAATACCTACCATAAGAAGGTTTTATAATACAAATTCTATATACTACTGAAATAAATAAGCCAAGTAGAAGACTTAGCATTAAGGATTGGACTTGTTGAATTATTGATTCAAAATAGCTTTTTATGGCCTTTAGTCCTATAAATTGGCGTTTCGTTCGGCTTACTCACTTGAACTCATCAGTGACATAGTGAGGGCTTTGTCATACGCAATTTATATTAAGTTCAGTTCAACTTACATGAATTTTTCAACGAAAATTCACTGTAAACTATATCCAACAAGATTAGAATTCCTAATCATTAAGCTGGAAGTTTTTTTGCCCTGGGCCAGGCATAGTTTCTATAAGAAGGTTTTATAATACAAATTCTATATACTACTGAAATAAATCAGCCAAGTAGAAGACTTAGCATTAAGGATTGGACTTGTTGAATTATTGATTCAAAATAGCTTTTTATGGCCTTTAGTCCTATAAATTGGCGTTTCGTTCGGCTTACTCACTTGAACTCATCAGTGACATAGTGAGGGCTTTGTCATACGCAATTTATATTAAGTTCAGTTCAACTTACATGAATTTTTCAACGAAAATTCACTGTAAACTATATCCAACAAGATTAGAATTCCTAATTATTAAGCTGGAAGTTTTTTTGCCCTGGGCCAGGCATAGTTTCTATAAGAAGGTTTTATAATACAAATTCTATATACTACTGAAATAAATCAGCCAAGTAGAAGACTTAGCATTAAGGATTGGACTTGTTGAATTATTGATTCAAAATAGCTTTTTATGGCCTTTAGTCCTATAAATTGGCGTTTCGTTCGGCTTACTCACTTGAACTCATCAGTGACATAGTGAGGGCTTTGTCATACGCAATTTATATTAAGTTCAGTTCAACTTACATGAATTTTTCAACGAAAATTCACTGTAAACTATATCCAACAAGATTAGAATTCCTAATCATTAAGCTGGAAGTTTTTTTGCCCTGGGCCAGGCATAGTTTCTATAAGAAGGTTTTATAATACAAATTCTATATACTACTGAAATAAATCAGCCAAGTAGAAGACTTAGCATTAAGGATTGGACTTGTTGAATTATTGATTCAAAATATCTTTTTATGGCCTTTAGTCCTATAAATTGGCGTTTCGTTCGGCTTACTCACTTGAACTCATCAGTGACATAGTGAGGGCTTTGTCATACGCAATTTATATTAAGTTCAGTTCAACTTACATGAATTTTTCAACGAAAATTCACTGTAAACTATATCCAACAAGATTAGAATTCCTAATCATTAAGCTGGAAGTTTTTTTGCCCTGGGCCAGGCATAGTTTCTATAAGAAGGTTTTATAATACAAATTCTATATACTACTGAAATAAATCAGCCAAGTAGAAGACTTAGCATTAAGGATTGGACTTGTTGAATTATTGATTCAAAATAGCTTTTTATGGCCTTTAGTCCTATAAATTGGCGTTTCG
Source organism: Dasysyrphus tricinctus (assembly GCA_963921185.1). NCBI lineage: Eukaryota > Metazoa > Arthropoda > Insecta > Diptera > Syrphidae > Dasysyrphus > Dasysyrphus tricinctus. The sequence goes on along the minus strand of OY992531.1, from coordinate 168,815,248 downwards.
TTCGGCTTACTCACTTGAACTCATCAGTGACATAGTGAGGGCTTTGTCATACGCAATTTATATTAAGTTCAGTTCAACTAACATGAATTTTTCAACGAAAATTCACTGTAAACTATATCCAACAAGATTAGAATTCCTAATCATTAAGCTGGAAGTTTTTTTGCCCTGGGCCAGGCATAGTTTCTATAAGAAGGTTTTATAATACAAATTCTATATACTACTGAAATAAATCAGCCAAGTAGAAGACTTAGCATTAAGGATTGGACTTGTTGAATTATTGATTCAAAATAGCTTTTTATGGCCTTTAGTCCTATAAATTGGCGTTTCGTTCGGCTTACTCACTTGAACTCATCAGTGACATAGTGAGGGCTTTGTCATACGCAATTTATATTAAGTTCAGTTCAACTTACATGAATTTTTCAACGAAAATTCACTGTAAACTATATCCAACAAGATTAGAATTCCTAATCATTAAGCTGGAAGTTTTTTTGCCCTGGGCCAGGCATAGTTTCTATAAGAAGGTTTTATAATACAAATTCTATATACTACTGAAATAAATCAGCCAAGTAGAAGACTTAGCATTAAGGATTGGACTTGTTGAATTATTGATTCAAAATAGCTTTTTATGGCCTTTAGTCCTATAAATTGGCGTTTCGTTCGGCTTACTCACTTGAACTCATCAGTGACATAGTGAGGGCTTTGTCATACGCAATTTATATTAAGTTCAGTTCAACTTACATGAATTTTTCAACGAAAATTCACTGTAAACTATATCCAACAAGATTAGAATTCCTAATCATTAAGCTGGAAGTTTTTTTGCCCTGGGCCAGGCATAGTTTCTATAAGAAGGTTTTATAATACAAATTCTATATACTACTGAAATAAATCAGCCAAGTAGAAGACTTAGCATTAAGGATTGGACTTGTTGAATTATTGATTCAAAATAGCTTTTTATGGCCTTTAGTCCTATAAATTGGCGTTTCGTTCGGCTTACTCACTTGAACTCATCAGTGACATAGTGAGGGCTTTGTCATACGCAATTTATATTAAGTTCAGTTCAACTTACATGAATTTTTCAACGAAAATTCACTGTAAACTATATCCAACAAGATTAGAATTCCTAATCATTAAGCTGGAAGTTTTTTTGCCCTGGGCCAGGCATAGTTTCTATAAGAAGGTTTTATAATACAAATTCTATATACTACTGAAATAAATCAGCCAAGTAGAAGACTTAGCATTAAGGATTGGACTTGTTGAATTATTGATTCAAAATAGCTTTTTATGGCCTTTAGTCCTATAAATTGGCGTTTCGTTCGGCTTACTCACTTGAACTCATCAGTGACATAGTGAGGGCTTTGTCATACGCAATTTATATTAAGTTCAGTTCAACTTACATGAATTTTTCAACGAAAATTCACTGTAAACTATATCCAACAAGATTAGAATTCCTAATCATTAAGCTGGAAGTTTTTTTGCCCTGGGCCAGGCATAGTTTCTATAAGAAGGTTTTATAATACAAATTCTATATACTACTGAAATAAATCAGCCAAGTAGAAGACTTAGCATTAAGGATTGGACTTGTTGAATTATTGATTCAAAATAGCTTTTTATGGCCTTTAGTCCTATAAATTGGCGTTTCGTTCGGCTTACTCACTTGAACTCATCAGTGACATAGTGAGGGCTTTGTCATACGCAATTTATATTAAGTTCAGTTCAACTTACATGAATTTTTCAACGAAAATTCACTGTAAACTATATCCAACAAGATTAGAATTCCTAATCATTAAGCTGGAAGTTTTTTTGCCCTGGGCCAGGCATAGTTTCTATAAGAAGGTTTTATAATACAAATTCTATATACTACTGAAATAAATCAGCCAAGTAGAAGACTTAGCATTAAGGATTGGACTTGTTGAATTATTGATTCAAAATAGCTTTTTATGGCCTTTAGTCCTATAAATTGGCGTTTCGTTCGGCTTACTCACTTGAACTCATCAGTGACATAGTGAGGGCTTTGTCATACGCAATTTATATTAAGTTCAGTTCAACTTACATGAATTTTTCAACGAAAATTCACTGTAAACTATATCCAACAAGATTAGAATTCCTAATCATTAAGCTGGAAGTTTTTTTGCCCTGGGCCAGGCATAGTTTCTATAAGAAGGTTTTATAATACAAATTCTATATACTACTGAAATAAATCAGCCAAGTAGAAGACTTAGCATTAAGGATTGGACTTGTTGAATTATTGATTCAAAATAGCTTTTTATGGCCTTTAGTCCTATAAATTGGCGTTTCGTTCGGCTTACTCACTTGAACTCATCAGTGACATAGTGAGGGCTTTGTCATACGCAATTTATATTAAGTTCAGTTCAACTTACATGAATTTTTCAACGAAAATTCACTGTAAACTATATCCAACAAGATTAGAATTCCTAATCATTAAGCTGGAAGTTTTTCTGCCCTGGGCCAGGCATAGTTTCTATAAGAAGGTTTTATAATACAAATTCTATATACTACTGAAATAAATCAGCCAAGTAGAAGACTTAGCATTAAGGATTGGACTTGTTGAATTATTGATTCAAAATAGCTTTTTATGGCCTTTAGTCCTATAAATTGGCGTTTCGTTCGGCTTACTCACTTGAACTCATCAGTGACATAGTGAGGGCTTTGTCATACGCAATTTATATTAAGTTCAGTTCAACTTACATGAATTTTTCAACGAAAATTCACTGTAAACTATATCCAACAAGATTAGAATTCCTAATCATTAAGCTGGAAGTTTTTTTGCCCTGGGCCAGGCATAGTTTCTATAAGAAGGTTTTATAATACAAATTCTATATACTACTGAAATAAATCAGCCAAGTAGAAGACTTAGCATTAAGGATTGGACTTGTTGAATTATTGATTCAAAATAGCTTTTTATGGCCTTTAGTCCTATAAATTGGCGTTTCGTTCGGCTTACTCACTTGAACTCATCAGTGACATAGTGAGGGCTTTGTCATACGCAATTTATATTAAGTTCAGTTCAACTTACATGAATTTTTCAACGAAAATTCACTGTAAACTATATCCAACAAGATTAGAATTCCTAATCATTAAGCTGGAAGTTTTTTTGCCCTGGGCCAGGCATAGTTTCTATAAGAAGGTTTTATAATACAAATTCTATATACTACTGAAATAAATCAGCCAAGTAGAAGACTTAGCATTAAGGATTGGACTTGTTGAATTATTGATTCAAAATAGCTTTTTATGGCCTTTAGTCCTATAAATTGGCGTTTCGTTCGGCTTACTCACTTGAACTCATCAGTGACATAGTGAGGGCTTTGTCATACGCAATTTATATTAAGTTCAGTTCAACTTACATGAATTTTTCAACGAAAATTCACTGTAAACTATATCCAACAAGATTAGAATTCCTAATCATTAAGCTGGAAGTTTTTTTGCCCTGGGCCAGGCATAGTTTCTATAAGAAGGTTTTATAATACAAATTCTATATACTACTGAAATAAATCAGCCAAGTAGAAGACTTAGCATTAAGGATTGGACTTGTTGAATTATTGATTCAAAATAGCTTTTTATGGCCTTTAGTCCTATAAATTGGCGTTTCGTTCGGCTTACTCACTTGAACTCATCAGTGACATAGTGAGGGCTTTGTCATACGCAATTTATATTAAGTTCAGGGCAAAAAAACTTCCAGCTTAATGATTAGGAATTCTAATCTTGTTGGATATAGTTTACAGTGAATTTTCGTTGAAAAATTCATGTAAGTTGAACTGAACTTAATATAAATTGCGTATGACAAAGCCCTCACTATGTCACTGATGAGTTCAAGTGAGTAAGCCGAACGAAACGCCAATTTATAGGACTAAAGGCCATAAAAAAGCTATTTTGAATCAAAAATACCTACCTGCATACAACCAAATACTAAGAAGAAACGATATTCGAAATAAAAACTACTAAGTGTATTCGTTAAATTTAATTGGTGAGTGTTTTGCAATTAGTTTAATAAAAAGGAAGAAAATTTATAGTTGTTCATATAATAAGATTTTCCTTATTAAAATAGTTATACCTATATTGGATTTTTCAATATATCCAAAAGTGAATGAAATTCATTTTTTTGTTGCCAGGGTTTGGTGCAGCTTATGGCGATCACGGACTGTCCTACCTACATACATAGTTAGTCCGGATCGCCACCCCCTTTTTTTTTGTGTGATACGAGGTACTCCACGAATTTTAATTATTCCTAAACGATATCAAGGTGCCCAGAGGTCAAGGGATTGCCGCATAATTTTTTTTATTAACTTTCATTAATATTGAAAATAATATTTCGCAGTTAAGTTTTAGAAAAAAAAGGAATATACATATATACCTAATATATTGCGTGCAAAGTCCTATTCTAAGGTTCAGCACTAACAACAAATCCATATGTATATATATATACCTATACTTATCTGTAAATATATATACATATAATTCACGTTGGGGGTGATAACCAGGTTGAAATCGAATTTGCGGAGATTTTTTTTTAAACGTTGTAAATTTCAAGGTGCAACATTTGATATCATTTTTTTTTGTTAAATTGTAAAATTTTGGGTATTCTCATTTTGTTTTCCTTTGATTAATTAAGAATATAGGAACTTTCTAATAATTTTGTTAAGAGTCATAGCGGCTGGGTTGATTTAGTTTCCGTTGATTGGTCTTTGTTTCTTTTTGTTTTTTTTTGTTGGTTGATGCCCAGACGAAAAACTACCCTCATTGAGCTCAGTACAGGTAGAAAAATTTGATAGGGCAAGTTTTTAAGTAAAAAGAATTTTTGTCGTAAATCGGAAACTAGGTGAATTCGCTAAGTAAATAATTTACCTGAGAATAGATTATAAAATTCAATTGTTAAATTTAAAATAATTTCCTTTTTATAGCATATATATATATATATATTTGTCTAGGGTTACCATCCTATCTTTTTTTTATTATGTTTAGTTTATGGTCAGATTTATTAAAATTCCTTTTGTTTTGTGTTCTTAAATTATGAAACCCATGATTAATAAATTTATTGCTTTGTAAGTTGCACCTTTATGGTCGAATTTCGGAGTTTTATTCAAGCGTGTAGCTTGATGGATTTCTAGGATCTTTTTGTTTCAGGGGATGCTGACGGTAACGAATGGAGACGGTGCGGACTATGAACTGAGTTGAAAAAAGGTGAGTTTGAGATTTTCAGTAAAGGGGAAGTTAAAAACAGGCCGAAAACTTCCAAGGTAGGGTGGGTCAGGTCAAGCTGAAATAACATCTTCAGCGCCCTCAAGTGGTAAACGTCCGTCCGGTTTTCATTTATATCAATCTTCAATTGTTATAAACTATTTTTCTTTTTGGCATGATTTATGTTTTTGTGGTAGGTGAGATTTGGGTCGAGTGGACAAGTTCCCACCCATTTCCGGCGAGCTCGAGCCGAGCACACAGCCAGCATGCCAGTCCATCACACTCAAAGAAATTTCTCTCGAATTTTATAATTCACACCTCCTCATACCTACTACAAATGGCGCCCAACGTGAGTCTTTGTTTCTGTTTACCTTTTCCCAATTTCAGTATTCCCTAATTGTCTTCGTCATCATCTTTGGCAACTCGTATGTCATGATCGGGAAAGTCTCAGACGTACCACTTTCATTTGCGACGAGATAACAAGAAGATGATGACGACAACAATTAAACTATGTTTTGTCTTGTCTTTACCTATCCCTTTGTGTTAAACATTTTACTTTTCTATCTTTCTATTTTTTACTTTTCACTCTTATGTCTCGTCTTTTCTACAAGGAATTGTGGCCAGTTTGATGACGTAGTGTCACAACTGTTGCACAATTTCCTTCATTTTGGTATCCTTAGATTTGTGTGTTGCCTATCTGACTTCATGTCTTCTAGCAAAAGTCTCAGGCTTGTCTAGAATTGCGGAAGCAGATAGCGCAACGAGTATGTCCTTCGTTAAAATTATATGTAAATACTTACCACTCAGAGGGAATTCCATACTACAAAGTCCGTCCGACAGTCCTTAGAGTTCAAAAAGTGCTTACCTTTTCAGCTCAGTTCATACCTCGACAAAAAAAAAATTAATTTTACCATTAAGTTGCCGGAAGCATCCCCGCAATGATACATAAACACAAAAACAACAAATATAACGATTTTTGAAAAAAAAATTCCACACTTACTCACAAAATCTTATTTCCACAGAAAAACATAACCAATTAATCTCAAAAGTCAAAGTATACAACTGTATATATGTACATAAGACTTTCTGTATTTATAAAAAAACAAATTGTGTTGATTTTTTTTTTCAATAATACAAAATCTTAAAAACAAAGTACATGATAATTAACTTAATTTTGTCTTGTAAGTAAGTTTTCATAAAAATATACTGTGCGTATTTACACTGCAATAAATACATGCACTTAAATATAAATTCATATGTTTCAGACATAAATACCTTCATCTTAATTTCAAAAAAATTCAAAATATTATATTTTTTTCTCAAAATTTAAACGTTTGAAATATTTATAAAACAAATTAAAATTTTCAATTTAAAGCTATAAACGTAAAACAATCACGATGACAACAGAAATAGATGGAGACTTAAATAATCTAGATTCGATTCCAGCTGATATCAAAGCGTATGTTAACCTCGCAATTGTTAATGCATTTTCGTCTTACGCAGAGTCTTTGACATCAGATATCTCTGATATTATAAAACAATCTTTTAAAGATAATCTATTAGAGTTCTTAGGCGATATTAATTCTACAACTAGTCCTTTAAGACGAGAACAGACTTATGTAGAATCAAACTCGATTTCTGCTCGAAAACCAGCACCCCATTGTCCACAGCAACAGCAACAGCAACTAGTCGGAAACCAACAAAATTCTCAGCCTCAGCAATATTCCTGCAACCAAAACAAAAACCACTCCTTCAATACCCCGATTTTTCAACAACAAGCATTCCACAATCAGCAACAACCCGGTCAAAACCTTGCACAACAACAACAACTTAACCAAAATCACATCTCTCAACAGTCTATACAATATAGTCAATATCAATATCAATTTCAACAAAATCTTCCGTACTCGCAACAACAACAAAAGTTAATCAAAACAACTCAAAACCTACACAATAATTGTCACCCCCCTGCTTTTTCACAACCGATAAATATTGTCAAGACAATTAAGAATGTCCGGTCCAACTCCGAAATGCAACAACCAGTTCATTTCTCTGAAACTCATCCTGATTTAGGTTTCGCCGGCGGTTACCATCAGTCTCCGACGAATCCATATCTCTATTCAAACACCAATCATCTTAGAGGATATCGATATCGAATAAAAATCGACCGGTGGTGTTTTAAATTTCAGTTAGAAACACTTCAATATCAATATCAGTGCCCAGTTTTGCCTAATAACAGTCGTATGCGAGAACTCCGAAATTCAAAATCTGACTTTGAAATCATAAGAGATATCTCGAATCGTAGAAAAGGCTCAAATAAATCTCCTGATAGGTAATTTCTTTTTTTTTACACTCCAAGTGTAAAGTTGTTCAAGTTGAACTAATTTATTTATTTTTTGTTGTTTACTTTGCACATGAGTATTAACCCATTACATACATTTTTGGTTTCATAGCTTTATTTGTAATTTTATTTTTCATTTATTTGTTGCCAAACTAGTTTATTTTATGTTAATTTATTGATTATTTATTAAATCCAGTGACGTCCTTTCGACCTGTGATACCTTCCTTTTGTTTCGAGTCTTAATTGAAGCAAGGAATTTGATCCAGCACTGTGATACTAGAATTAGGTATTTATATTAGGTTAAGTTTGCAATATAGATTTAGTTTGGAAAAAAAAAATGTATTTATGTATTCATTTATTGATTTATTAACTTATTTATTTATTCATTTATCCGTTTAGTTGCTAATTTATTTATTTGTTAATTTATTTATTCGTTAATGTATACATTATGGTCCTTTGATTAAATTATTTGTCTATTTATTTATTCGTTAATTTATTTTTTTTTATTGGCTCGATTTATTTGCCCATTTATTTATTCGTTAATAAATTTTTTTTTTAATTTGTTCTCTTTGTTGCTTATTTATTAATATATTTAATTGAATACACATATAGGTATTACCTTTTTTTTTGTTTACTTATATATTTGTTAACTTATTGATTTGCCATTTATTCATTATTTTCAATCATTTACTTTCCTATACCTACATATATATACCTACTACATTTTATTTGTTAGTTTGTTTATTTATTTTGTTTCATAACTTATTTATTTGTTATTTATTATTTTTTTGATTTCGTTATCTCATCTTATATGATTGGTAGTCTTATTTATTCATTTATGTTCCTAATTTATTATTTATTTTGATTCATAAGTTATTAACTTGCTTACTCATTCGATTGATCATTTTTCTACTTGTTCTATTTATTAAATCTCTACTCTCATTATTTATTTTAGTTCTAGTATAACTAACCTTAATACCGAAATGTAAATATATACATAAAATTACACATCATACATACACAAAATTAAAATAAAATTCCACCTACTGCAGGTACCTAAAGTATAGTGCCCGGCTTGTGAGGGTTCTTCCCCACGTTGTAGTTCGAACACACGAAAAAGATTCACAAGTGCATCCTCTAAAAATTCTACAAAAACCACCCTTATGTGGTAAGATTCCATCAACCATATAGAATGGCTCATACCAAAACATTATTAATTTTTTTTGTTTAATCTTCCATTTATTGTTAGTTGGTTTGATTTGTTTTATTTATATAATACACATATTCACAATACAATAGTCAATACCATTTCACATAATTGTATTCACTCACCCACCACACAAATTATAAAATGCATACTTATTATAACTAAATATTAAATACACCTGAGGTACGAAAGATCCTCCAGGGCATTTAATCTTGTGTCTTGTAATTTTTCACTGTACTCGACATTGTTGAATCTTCCTTCTCGTCCAGTGTTTTGTTGTGGACACCTGTAAACAGAATAATAAAGAAATTTAGTAGGCAATCCAAATGTTGTATTCCAGCATACTCACGATTGGGACAATGCTTCAATACTTTCTGTTTCTCGTACAACCTCGTCCTGTCCATTTCATTTACTTGATTGTATCTGAAATATTGTAAAAATAAATAAATGGAAATTAACACATTAGTATGTAATGAATTTTTTTGGTTTATTTACCCTCTCGTTTTGTTGTTCGTGTGCCTGCTGCTGTTGCTGCTGCTGCTGGCGAAGCCAGAAATGTAAATTCCTTTCGCTGAATTGAAAGCAAAGAAGTATTGTTTTTATAATGCTTCTATATATCTTTTAGGTATATGCTTACCGTCAATAATAGCTATATCGCGATATTCTTTTTGTTTATTTGGGGGGACTTAAACAAAATGTTTTTCCGACGTTGATCAAAAAGCCCAAATAGTTCGTTCTTGTTGATTGTTTGTTGACATTTGTTTTTTTTTTAATATATTTATACTATCTGTCGCGTGAATTTATGATCTAGCTGTACTCTTTTCGCGAGATAAAACGATGATGGCCGCCGTAGAAATTGATTTTCATTTTTAAGGCTAGATGTCGTGGAAGCAGTACTAAAATATTTTTTGGTTTACACGCGCGATGGCACAATGATAATCTTTCCTAATTGAGGGGTTGAGGGGGGTGTTAATTTTTGAATCCATGGTGTGGGTAGTTTTGATTGGCAGATAAAATCAAACGATTGAGCCGTTGATCGAGTTTATGGAAGAAGAAGAATTTGAAATTCTGTTAGCTCGAACTAGGACATAGTCTTAGAATCCGCCACCCGTATCGGGCGGAAAAATTAAATTCGCCAAGTCAAACAAACGACGAAACATAATCTATTAACTATACACCTAAACGTAAAACTACAAATTTATACGTTAAAACGAAAAAGTTTGTTTAAATACTTTAAAAAAGAACGAAGTTTTATTTGGTGAAATAATAAGTAAAATATATATACCATAAGGAAATTAAACGTGAGACAATTTACAAAAAAAAAGAAAGAAGCTAAATCAAAGAAAAAAAAATATATATATAGTAAGTTAATCGAAATAAAAGAGAACTAAAAAGATAAATTAGATTGTGTTCTAACGAAATAAAAACTTTACAGAGAGTACCTACATCAAAGAACAAAAATACCTACCTGCATACAACCAAATACTAAGAAGAAACGATATTCGAAATAAAAACTACTAAGTGTATTCGTTAAATTTAATTGGTGAGTGTTTTGCAATTAGTTTAATAAAAAGGAAGAAAATTTATAGTTGTTCATATAATAAGATTTTCCTTATTAAAATAGTTATACCTATATTGGATTTTTCAATATATCCAAAAGTGAATGAAATTCATTTTTTTGTTGCCAGGGTTTGGTGCAGCTTATGGCGATCACGGACTGTCCTACCTACATACATAGTTAGTCCGGATCGCCACCCCCCTTTTTTTTGTGTGATACGAGGTACTCCACGAATTTTAATTATTCCTAAACGATATCAAGGTGCCCAGAGGTCAAGGGATTGCCGCATAATTTTTTTTATTAACTTTCATTAATATTGAAAATAATATTTAGCAGTTAAGTTTTAGAAAAAAAAGGAATATACATATATACCTAATTATATATATTGCGTGCAAAGTCCTATTCTAAGGTTCAGCACTAACAACAAATCCATATGTATATATATATACCTATACTTATCTGTAAATATATATACATATAATTCACGTTGGGGGTGATAACCAGGTTGAAATCGAATTTGCGGAGATTTTTTTTTAATCGTTGTAAATTTCAAGGTGCAACATTTGATATCATTTTTTTTTGTTAAATTGTAAAATTTTGGGTATTCTCATTTTGTTTTCCTTTGATTAATTAAGAATATAGGAACTTTCTAATAATTTTGTTAAGAGTCATAGCGGCTGGGTTGATTTAGTTTCCGTTGATTGGTCTTTGTTTCTTTTTGTTTTTTTTTTGTTGGTTGATGCCCAGACGAAAAACTACCCTCATTGAGCTCAGTACAGGTAGAAAAATTTGATAGGGCAAGTTTTTAAGTAATAAGAATTTTTGTCGTAAATCGGAAACTAGGTGAATTCGCTAAGTAAATAATTTACCTGAGAATAGATTATAAAATTCAATTGTTAAATTTAAAATAATTTCCTTTTTATAGCATATATATATATATATATTTGTCTAGGGTTACCATCCTATCTTTTTTTATTATGTTTAGTTTATGGTCAGATTTATTAAAATTCCTTTTGTTTTGTGTTCTTAAATTATGAAACCCATGATTAATAAATTTATTGCTTTGTAAGTTGCACCTTTATGGTCGAATTTCGGAGTTTTATTCAAGCGTGTAGCTTGATGGATTTCTAGGATCTTTTTGTTTCAGGGGATGCTGACGGTAACGAATGGAGACGGTGCGGACTATGAACTGAGTTGAAAAAAGGTGAGTTTGAGATTTTCAGTAAAGGGGAAGTTAAAAACAGGCCGAAAACTTCCAAGGTAGGGTGGGTCAGGTCAAGCTGAAATAACATCTTCAGCGCCCTCAAGTGGTAAACGTCCGTCCGGTTTTCATTTATATCAATCTTCAATTGTTATAAATTATTTTTCTTTTTGGCATGATTTATGTTTTTGTGGTTGGTGAGATTTGGGTCGAGTGGACAAGTTCCCACCCATTTCCGGCGAGCTCGAGCCGAGCACACAGCCAGCATGCCAGTCCATCACACTCAAAGAAATTTCTCTCGAATTTTATAATTCACACCTCCTCATACCTACTACAAGACGTTTAGGAAGTAAAATCATACACTAGTCAACAAAATTAAAGGAACAAATATTTTTTCAATTTTTGTTAGCGTTTTTTGAAGAGATGTATCTTTATGACGAGTGGTCGTATTGGGCCTGCACACACGGGATGATATCTGCCTGGTAGAAATCTGCTTCAATACTCCACTTCAAGCACACACGGGATGAATTATTCTGGCAGAAAAAATGTATACATGTACCTCTTTTCATTGTGTTAGTATTTTATGCAGACCTCAGTGTGTAGAAAGTTATGTGTGTATTAGTTTTCTACTTCGTTCTTCCACTCCAAACAAGGAAGAAGATCTTATGCCACTTCATACCGCGCATTTCACTTCCCTCTCCTATAAACTCTGTTTTCTGCCGGCAGAAATCATCCCGTGTGTGCAGGCAAATTGAGTTGAAATGAAAAGCATTTTACAGCTTTATGTTTTTTGTTTCGAGATTTGTTTGCAAGCAAATTTTTTGAAGTACCGTTATTGCGTAATGGCAAAAAATGAGTCGAGACAACAAACAATTTTTTTTTTTATTTTTCTTGAAGGTCCTCATTTCTATGGATAAATTTTTTTGAGTCAAATAAATTCATGATCAGATACCTTGCTTATTCAGCTTCAATTCAATTTTGTTGTTGTTGTCGTACGATTTTTTTTGACATGGTTTATCTGATTTTGAATGAAAAAAGATACTTTTAGCCTTGATGACCAATATCTCAGCAAATAATGATGGTATAAAAAATTCAAAGACAGTTTTGGAAATTTGAGAAAGCATTTTACAAGATTTTTTTAAGATTTTGTAGAAATTATTTTTTTTTACCGTTCACCGTTAGTTTAAAAAAAGTACTAAAAACCGACGTTTTGTGTTCTTTTCGTAAATCTTTTTTTTTATTTGCAAATATTGATTGCATGGCTTGCAAATTTATAGACTTTTAAATCACCAATATTTTTGTAAATTTTCAAATTGATTCATCGAACCGTTTTTCCTCACCAAAACTTCAAAGTCTTACAAACCAGGTAAAGGAACAAATTGTGTTGTTCCTAAACAGTGCGTAGTCGTCATCAAAATGACAAGAAAACCGTAATTCCAGTGGATTTTTTTCAAAGTTTTGCATTAGTTAGATACTTTTTTGAATTAAAATGAAATAAAAAGTACATTTTTCCAAAAAAAAAAAATTTAAAATCAATTTTTTTTTTTGAAAAATTTTTCAAATTAGTTTTTATTTTTTTTGTTTAATGTACTTTTTATGTCATTTCAATTCAAAAAAGTATCTAACTAATGCAAAACTGTGAAAAAAATCCACTGGAATTACGGTTTTCTTGTCATTTTGATGACGACTACGCATTGTTTAGGAACAACACAATTTCTTCCTTTACCTGGTTTGTAAGACTTTGAAGTTTTGGCAGTGGCGGATCCAGGGGGGAGGTCATGGGGGTCATGACCCCCCCCCAGAGCTCCAGAGAAAAGAAGAAATACGAACAATATTAACTTGTTATTCAACACATAAGAAGACAGAGATAAACTTTTTGGGTAATTCGTAATTCCATATAACCATGACCTATTAATGGTTAGCTTCTATTTTCTTAAGCAAATTCTAACTTCGTAATGATATGGTCAGGAAATAAATATTGACAAAAATTACTGGTAGCCCTGGATGCACACCCTCTTAGATAATATATATACATATAGGGCGTCCGCCAGTCATGGTTTTCATATGCGGTGGTTATAGTCTAAAAGCCAATGGCCGGCAGGCTTACTGTATTTCAGTACTATAAGTGGAGCCATTCTATTAGACTTCCTGAACATGGAATGGGCATTCCACCGGAGTAACAAAAGTCAAAAAATCGACCTGGAAACTCGATAGCAGTATGTCCACCCCTTGATATGTAAGACTTTATAGTTGTTTCTAGTCAAAAATAGTAAAGGCAGGCATAGGGTGTAGTATATCTTGGAGTTACACCTTCGGGTCTTTTATATTTTAATAAAAAATAGTAAATATAACCAAAAAAATAATTTTCAGACACCCGTTGCAGTACCTGGACCTTGAACGGGATTTTGAAATACAAAAAATAAGGAAAAATCTCCATTCAGGTTTAACTGTTTTTATCAAATAAGATAAAATGTATTTCCTGTTAATGTTTATATTTGAAAAAAAAATGTTGGCAAACAAATGGTGAAATGGTTTTTTAACAGAATTTTGGAAAATAGGCTTTCAAAATCTCCATATAAGTTCTACTGTATTACAAATTTAAAAAAAAAACACAGTTTTCACTGAAGGAATATATCTGTCTCTTTAATATGCTAAATACTTTATTTTTATTTATTAAAAAAAGTTATGTGCTGATACTTGGTGCAGTACCCAGATTTGTAACGGAATTTTTAAAAAATGTCCATACAAAACCACTGTATTTCAAAGCAAAGACAGCTTGTTTTGTACTAAAGCAATATGTCTGCCTCTCTGATATATAAATTTTTATACTCTTTTTTATTAGAAAATAGTTATAGCAAAAACCTGGTGCAGTACCTTGATCTATAACGGAATTTTGAAAAAAAAAAGCTTTGAAAACTTCATACAAGCTCCGATGTATTTCAAAAACAAACAAAAAAATTTTAACAAAAGGCATATGTACATACATATGTCTACCTCTCTGTTATGTGAATCGTAATACTCTATTTTGTTAGAACAAAACTATAGCGGTCATATGTTGTAGTACTTGGATTTATAACAGAATTTTGAAAAAAGGTCTTTTAAAAAGTCCATATAAACTCTCCTGTATTTCAAAAGAAAAAAGAAAAACAATTTTAACTAAATCAGTATGTCTGACTCTTTTATATGTAAATCATTATACTCTGTTTTACCAGAAAAAATTATAACAGAATCCTGGTACAGTACATGTATTTATAATGGAATTTTGAAAAAAAAGGCTTTGAAAAAATTCCATACAAATTCCAAAAAAAAAAAAATAATTTTAAATAAAGCAATATGTCTGCTTCTCTAATCAGCGAATCCTGATTTTATTGGAAAAATTATAGCAGATACCTGGATTTATAACGGAATCATTGTATATAAATTCTATAGTAGTCTCATGAAGAAAAAAAGCTCGTGGCCATCTATGCGTCCAAATGTAATACTAATTTTTGTTAAGGGATCTCGGTAAGGCGATCACAGCGAACCTATCGACCAAATGTCTACCTACAAAATCGTGTTTCATGAGAATACTATAGATTGGATATACAATGACGGAATGTTAAAAAACGCATTGAAAAACTCCATACAAATTTAATTGTATTTAATAAAAAAAAATATGTGCAGATATACTTGGTGCAGTACTCAAATTTGTAACGAAATTTAAAAAAAAATGCCCATGTAGGAAAATACCCTCCACTTTGCATAGACAACAATTTTTTTTCTTTTCGGCATGGATTCCACCACATATTTGCAATTATTTCTAGCTTTTTGTTTAAAATGTACACTTGAATTACTCCTTTTTTCAACCTTTCTGTCAACACTATTTCTTTTAGATTGCAAATTTTGCTTCCAGTTTTATATGTTCATTATACTCTCATAACTGGGTGAAAAGTATGAAATGGAGCTAAATCACGTTAATAAATAAGTTTTCCAGCAGCCAGAAATTTGTGAACTATTACTCTAAGCAGGAGCATATATAGTCTTATGGCCTGGTCACGTAGTGAGCGGCAGAGCGGCAAAGATCTCTGATCATGCCTTCGACTGCAATAAAGTCTTGATAAAATTGGACTTTTTGTAATCACCAGATATGTAGTAAATTCAAGGCTATATATTTCAAGAGGTTTCAGTTCAAATTAGGCATGATGTTTCAATCTCATGACCCCCCCCCTGAGTTTTGGTGAGGAAAAACGGTTCGATGAATCAATTTGAAAATTAATAAGAATATTGATGATTTAAAAGTCTATGAATTTGCATACCAACGCAAGCCATGCAATCAATATTTACAAAGAAAAAAAAGATTTACGAAAAGACCACAAAACGTCGGTTTTTAGTACTTTTTTTAAACTAACGGTGAACGGTAAAAAAAAAATAATTTCTACAAAATCTTAAAAAATCTTGTAAAACGCTATCTCAAATTTCCAAAACTGTCTTTGAATTTTTTATAACATCATTATTTGCTGAGATATTGGTCATCAAGGCTAATGCTAGAACTATAATGCTCGGAGGGGCACTTAAGTGGTCGGAAGAAAACAAGCGAATACACGGAAAGCATATGGACGCGGCTATAATTGTGAAGTGGAAGGTTTCGTCAAGTTTCGTTCAACTTTGGTTACGGAAGTGAGGTGCGCTCGGGAGCGTGAAATAGGAAGGCCAAAAAGAGAAAGACAATAGTTATATTAGCCGTTTTCCTTTGGAGGTGGCAAAGTACTTGTGAGTAGATGAAAACCCTAATCTAGTACTACCAACTGCACATGCTCTCATGTGCGAGTAGATACATTTTACATGGGAAAGCAGTTTGATATGTTCCATTGAAAAATGCTAGCAAAGTACTTGCAAGTACTTCGCCACCTCCAAAGGAAAACGCCTATTATGGGTGTGTTCCCCTTTTCTCGGTACGGAAAGCTACTTTTCGTTGGTTTTTGACATTAGCTTCAGTGCCCATCCGACTTTTATAGTTCTACCTTAAAAGTATCTTTTTTCATTCAAAGTCAGATAAACCATGTCAAAAAAAATCGTACGACAACAACAAAACAATTGAATTGAAGCTGAATAAGCAAGGTATCTGATCATGACATTTAATTGACTCAAAAAAATGTATCCATAGAAATGAGGACCTTCAAGAAAAATAAAAAAAAAAATTTTTTGTTGTCTCGACTCATTTTTTGCCATTACGCAATAACGATACTTCAAAAAAATTTGTTTGAAAACAAATCTCGAAACAAAAAACATAAAACTGTAAAATGCTTTTTATTTCAACTCAATACGACCACTCGTCACAAAGATACAGCTCTTCAAAAAACGCTAACAAAAATTGAAAAAATATTTGTTCCTTTAATTTTGTTGACTAGTGTATATTATTTTGATGAGCAAATAAAGCTAAAGACTTAGGGCGGTATTCACCGAAGGCTCATAACTTAAGAGGCTCCTAAACCTATTCACCAAGCAATATTAGTGAATATTTATGAGCGCTCATAAAACTTATGAGTGGTCCCGACCACTCTTAAATTATGAGCGCTCTCTCCGAAAACTTGTTCGAAAACTTTCGAAATATATGTCACTTTTCTAAACCTGTCACTGTCAGAGTTTGTTTACATAATTTTATTTACATATTTCAATTTGTGAACTTCCAGTTCAGTTTTATTTTATTGAAAAAAATGTTAAAACGGAGATAAAATAATAAGCATAACAAATTCCATTAAATATTTCTCTTGAAAAAGGAAAGGTGGTTATAAAAAGTTATGTAAAAAAAGCTAAAATTTTGTTTATATTCTTGGACGTCGCGTCAACGTGGTTTTGCAGAAATAAACCTTGATCTTGATCCTATCCAACATCACAAGCTGGCGCGGTCTGACTGTTGACTTGAAAATGTGGCAATTTGAACAGCAGAAAAAGAAAATGAAGAAGTGACTGGAATTAAAATGTCCTACGAGCCTACGACGATCAGGAATCCTTATCAGTGGAGGATCTTTTTCAGCCTGCGAAGACTAGCGTTGAAACGAGAAGAATCATCTTTTCGTCGTCGTTAAGTTTTCGAGGAATCTGATGACAATAGTGATTTTGAAGATGCTCCCAATCCCAATTAGGTAACAAATCAATTTTTAATTTTAATATACCTAGATGCATTTACAAAATGAATTCGCTATTCCTTAGGAAGGCAAAGTCCTTATTATCCAGGACTGATACTTCAATGGAGCAATCAAAGAAACGCAAATCCACTGTTACTTCTTTGAGCAGGACAAAACATACTCTTCAACAAATGCAATTTAAATCCACCGCCAAACTCAGCTCAATCAATCATATCCAAGCGTGGAAAAACAATAAAACAAATGACTCGCAAGTAGAAAAGAAGGGCCACGCGCCTTCACAAACAGAAGGGCTTTCATTAGTGATTCCGAGAGCAGTGATGACGGTTATCTCGTGTTTCCCGATGAAATCGACCACAAGCTGATATCGAATCAAACCACTGACATCGAATTAGAATCTTCATGCCATGCTAAAATTTTACTTAATATGGCATGCAAGGTATAACTCTCTGAATCCGAAAAAAAGCTAGGATGACAATGATGAAACTGAGTCAAGCCCAGCAGCAAATCGACTGTCGTACAGCAGTGTCAGTATCTTCGATGACGCCGGCCGGTCGTAAATGTTTAATTTTGTGTATGGACACTTTGCTCAAAATATCAGATTCATTGCAAAAATGTCTGTTATTGGAGGAGAACTATGAGCGTTTATATAATGAAATACATTGCAAGAATACTCCAGAAAAGATATGACAGAAAAAGCATGGGCAACAATTGCAAAGCAAATGCAGATCAGGTCAGAAAGAAAATTTTTGTGTTTATTTTGATCTTATTTATTATAATTTGTTTATATACAATAGTTCCACTTCCATGGTAAAGCATGCCATGCCATGACATAAAATACACATACATACATATACGCATAATTAAATCAAGATATAAGATGTTCTATTTAATATAAAATAATAATAAAGCAATTTCTTAACAATCAAGTGGAGCTTATTATAATTTTTTTTTTTTATCTTTTCTAACAGCTTCACATCTTGAATCTCTCTCAACAATCTATAAAGGTGAAACAATAACATTTTTTCACTTGGATTGATTCTTGAAAGTCTTCTGTAATACTAACTGTAGAATTAAGGATAAGTATTTGTATTTGATTGAAACATGTGGTCTTGACTCCTTTTATTAAATACATGCATCATGATGGTAGTCTCCAAAACCGTTTCTTGTTCGTGGAAACAATTTGTTGAATTGAGAACCTAGCCATTCGTCAGGCATGTAAGGAGATCAGTAGGTTAGGTATTCGAGGTCCTACTTGCCTGAAGATGATGCTCAAGAAATACTCTTGGGAATGCTTGAATAAATGACCTTTGATACCGAAGAATAAACGGAAATCCTTATCGATACGGTGGAGGAGACACAATTGAACGTCATAAAGACACCTGTTTACCATCCAGAAGAAAATGTTAAAAAGATTTAAGTACAGCAAGAAGACAAAGCAAGGTTATGTTACGTAATGCGGGCGGCAATGGTGCAGTGGATGTAGTGCTTGAGACTGCTAACTTAGAGGTGTGGTTTCGAGCCCCACTCTAGGCAGCATTCTTTTCTTTATTCTCCCAGCTTAACTGGACGTCACCCGTGGGATTTAATGAAATAATAATAAACACCTTGATCTCAATCCACTGTGCCAAATCTTTCCTATCTTTCTACCCTTTCTAAAAGTGCCGTGCAGTTCAGGTTGCATTTAAAAGACCTTAGGTCTAACAGGCATATAGTTAAAATTATTATTTAACTATTATTATTATAAAAATCCCTATCCCTCATCTGAAGTTAGCCTTGTCGCTCATTGGAAGTTTTAAGAATAAGATTTGTACCGACTGGAAAGCATATTTGCCTGAGCCGACAGCAAATTTTGGAATGTTGATGTTTCATTGGTTCTCTTGTTGCCAAATCTAGGCCAACCGCATCAGGATTCAAGCAATCTTCTTCAGTTAACTTGGCAATGATTTTATTTTAAATTATTCCTTAACACAATCGTAATTTTGATTTTACTGATTTCCATCAGTTTAAACTTATTTCACGCTTAATATACAAAATTCATTAAAGACAAATAATTTACCTACTTTTTGGCTTCTTCAGTCAATTATTCTTTAAAAGATTCGAAACTTTGATATTATTAATGTACATATTTGTTAAAATTATTTATTTATAATTTAAAAAGCTTTAGAAAATATTTTAAATGAAAAGTTACCCTGTTTTGTTTCTATGGGAGAAACTCCTAGAAATATGTTGTTAATGAATCTACATTATATCCATTAAGTATTTGAATTTTTAAATTCATAACATGACTCCCAAAATTTCTTAGGTCGTTGATCTTGATTTGAACAGAATTCTCTGCAATCTTTTAACATCTTTAATTGGAAAAGCTCTCCATCTGGTGAACAATTTGTATGACTTGTATGGCCATACCCCCAAGTTGAGTTATATTTTCTTCCTGTCGACTTGGAAATTCAATTTGTTGGTTACATTTGGTGCACCTAATTAAAACAAACATATTCCCTAAACAGTGAACATATTGTTTTTTTTGGCAGGTCTTTGTGCATAGAAATATTGTTTTTCACTACACAAGGCATAAATCCATATGTAATTAGTATTTCTTCTTGAAACAATAGCGTTCTATCACGAGTTTCTTCAGAAAATTCTGCAAAGAAAGCTTTGCCTTTTCCAAAAAAAGAAAAAAGAAAGAAAAAGTTTTGAGCGGAATAAACATATGTAGATTTTTCAGTAAATGGCTCGTCAAGTCGATCAGCTGGTACTGGCATAATTTGAAAACCACATTGTTGTGCTTTTCGTTGCCACCCATAGATCCAAACGTATACAATCGGCCCAGACGTTGTCATCTATTCAATAAATATTTTAAAGGCATGTCCAGGTGGCATAAGAATATGATATTTAGCGTATCCCCATTCCATACGATCACTTTTGTTATTGACATCGATTTCCAAAAGCGAATGTTTATAGATATTTCGTTGTCTTGAATACTATACATATGTCTGCGGTGGCGGAGTACTCCAAATAAAACTATGAATTATATTTTGTGCTTCTTGAGCTGATATCTCTGCTTTGACCCACTCATTTTCGAATGCACACAAATGATTTAGAGGAGGGATATATTATTTTATTTTGCATGCTATTGTAGTGTATAAGTAAAATCCAGAGGTATAACTGACTTATTCCAATCTCCAGATGCAAAGCATATCATCCGTTCTTTGCGCGAAGGCAATAACTTTTGGGTCAGTGCGAAGAATCCAACTCCGGTAACAGGATGTTTCACAGCTGGTATCCTAGGAATCGTAGCCACTGTTGATGGCCAAATTTTTTGGAATTACCAAAAGTGATTCTGCGAAAGCCTGTTTAAGGTGCTCACCAATAAGGAGCACAGTACAAGTTGTGCCATCACCAGTTGAGTCATCTTGAGCTGTACTGGCACATGTGCAATCATCGGTGCCGTTGGATCTTGAATTTGCATTTCGTGGAGCCATCCTAGGACCTCTATCCATCCATTTCCAGGACCTCTATTTATCGATTGAGAACTGAGAAACTTACTGATATGAGGATTATAACCAGTGTTTCCTAAACTTGACCGGGCATGTTGTACTGTTTTTGGCTCCAGCTATTTGTTCAAAAATAAATAAAACTGAGTGTATATTTATGTTTTTTTTTGGTTATTTTCTATTATTCCTACATACCTGAGAATTTCATGGAGTTTTGAGAAAAACTTGACATTCCGGGACGTTGAGTTTGATTAGTAGACGCACTGCAAAGTGCTGTATCATTATTGCATCCAATAGAATATTTCATCTTCTGTAGCTTTTCTGTTTAGACACAAAATGTTTTTCCATTTTATTGTCATAGAGGAGAACTAAGTGACTGGATTCGGTTTTGAAAATAACACTGTAATCAGCTTCGGTGAGATAGCTAACTACACCACATCCTGCTATCTTTTTACAGCCGAAATATTAATGCCAATGCCTGAGCTGCACGAACAAATGCAGCTTTTGGATTCAATAATTTATTGATGTCACTTGAATAGTCTTTATTAATTCAAAATAAGTTATTTAAAAAAATAAATATATATAAGCAGCACAATATGTTATTTTTTTGTCCATTCTTGTTTGACACGTCAGCTATCATTCAAGTTCGAAAACAGTTTGATTTCACAGTTTGAGTATGCCTGAATAAGAGAGAGTGGCTCTCATTTTCGAACTTCGAAAAACACTTGTGAGTGGTTGGTGAATACCCCAAGGAAATTTCAAGTTATGAGCCTCGTAAAGTTAAGAGCCGTTTAAGAGCGCTCGGTGAATACCAGCCTTAATTAATATTTCTAGCCAAAAAAAAATTCAAATAACCCAAACTTTCCTCATAAAAAGACTTTTCTTATTTCAATGATTGAACTACCTTACCAATGATCATTGAAAAATAAAAAGTCATTTTTTGTGGAAAGTTGGGCCTATTTGAAATTTTTTGACTAAAATTGTTAATTAAGTCTTAAGATTTGTTTTTTCATCTAAAAAATTAATGATTTCGGTTACTAAACGTCTCAAAACCAATCATAAATATTTTCAATGATAGCTATAGGTGCCAGTTAGGGGCCAGTTATAGCTATCATTGAAATTCTTCATTGAAAATTTTAATGATTGATTTTGAGACGTTTAAAAAGTAAAATCATTTACTATTTTGATGGACAAATAAAGCCTAAAACTTAGTTAATATTTCTAGCCAAAAAAATAATTCAAATAGGCCCAACTTTCCACATAAAAAGACTTTTCTTATTTCAATGATTGAACTACCTAACCAATGATCATTGAAAAATTAAAAGTCAATTTTTGTGAAAAGTTGGGCCTATTTGAAAATTTTTTTTGACTAGAAATATTAATTAAGTCTTGAGCATTAATCGTCCATCAAAATAATAATTGATTTTGCTTTCCAAACGTCTCAAAATCAATCATTAAAGCTTTCAATGATGAGTTTCAATGATAGCTATAACTGGCACCTTATAGCTATCATTGAAACTCATCATTGAAAATTTTAACGATTGATTTTGAGACGTTTAGGAAGTAAAATCATTTATTCTTTTGATGGAAAAATAAAGTTTAAGACCTAATTAATATTTCTAGCCAAAAAAATTGTTCAAATTGGCCCAACATTCCACATAAAAAGACTTTTCTTATTTCAATGACTGAACTACCTTACCAATGATCATTGAAAAATTAAAATTCAATTTTTGTGGAAAGTTGGGCCTATTTGAAATATTTTTTTGACTAAAAATATTAATGAAGTCTTAAGCTTTGATCGTCCATCAAAATAATAATGATTAAAATGTTCAATGATGAGTTTTAATGATAGCTATAACTGGCACCATAAGGTTCCAGTTATAGCTATCATTGAGACTCATCATTGAAAACTTTAATGATTAATTTTAAGACGTTTAGAAAGCAAATTCTATTATTATTTTGATATACGAAAAAAGTTCAAGACTTAATTAATATTTCTAAAACAAAGAAATCAACTGTCTTAGCATAAGCAGAATCCCAGAGAAAGACGTGGCCACTGTTAAAATACCTTGCAGCTTGCAGCAGACTGTGAAGGATGGAGACGTTTTGTTGACGATCTATTCCCCAGCCGAAGTTACAGAACACGATGATGATGATGAAGTAGGTATAGGGTGTTCATTTAGTAAAGTTTGTATGGATTTTAATGCAAAACTGGAACTCTTACAACTCATCCTGACTAAAAACCGTCCTCGATTTGCTACTGTTGTTAGAAATATAGACATTTTTAAATTGAGTTATTAATTAAGTAACATACATATATATATTATGTATGTATATGAAAAATAAAAACATTTAAATAATTATTTTAAAATTTTAAAAAATTTTATTTGGTACCTATTTTATTGAAAAAAAATATGGCTCAACTTTCCTTTACGACATCCCGAATTTTGACACGCGGATAGTCTCATTTGATAGATATTCACTAAAAAACACCAAATATCACAATTTTAGGGTGAGGAAACATTTATAAGTATTTTTAATTAATTTTTAAAGTTCCACTTTTTCCATACAAAATGCATGGAAAATAAATACAGAAGACCAAGATGGCATGCTTAGTGTTGCCAGATGTACACTTTGGTTTTGGGATATTTTTTTCCGATTTCTGGGATTTCACGCCCAAAATTTTAATCCACGTTCTTTAAATGCAAAAGAAACTTTGCATACACCAAACCTTGCCCCACCCCAAATCCTATAATGAGCCCAAGCAGGGGGTTTGCAGGGGGGCAGCATGCCCCCCATACATACCTCACTGTTTATACGCAGAATACTGGGCGTAAGTATTGTATTTTCATAAAGCCCGTATGACACTACATTTTTTCTTCATTATATTTCTCATTTAATGTATCAAAGTGTCAGCAGAGCCAAAAAGGGATAAGAAGAGTTTTTAAGAAAGGGATAGCAATTCTCTAAATTAAATTTCACATTTACAATGTATCCCAAAAGAATATATACATCATATCCTAGTGTTTTCTAGGGTCCAGTGTATATCTACTTTTGTAACTGAGTGTACCTTGAAATAATTTTTCATTTTTAATTCTGAAATATCAAGAAAAGCTGCCAGAACCTGACAAATTTTATTTGAAAATCACATTTTTTATATATTTTTTGTGACATTTTTACATTTATGGATATAGTGCGTACCCACTCACACCTATCAAAGTTTAAATAAGAAATTGTACGTTCCGCTTTAATTTCATTTTCAGTTTATTAAAAATGAGAGAAAAATGTAGTTTCATACGGGCTTAAAGCCCGTATGACACTACATTTTTTCTTCATTGTATTTCTCATTTAATCTATCAAAGTGTCAGCAGAGCTAAAAAGGGATAAGAAGAGTTTTTAAGAAAGGGATAGCATTTCTCTTAATAAAATTTCACATTTACAATGTGTCCCAAAAGAAAATATACATCATATCCTAGTGTTCTCAAGGGTCCGGTGTATATCTACTTTTGCAACTGAGTGTACCTTGAAATTATTTTTCATTTTTAATTCTGAAATATCAAGAAAAGCTGCCAGAACCTGACAAATTTAATTTGAAAATCACATTTTTTATAGATTTTTTGTGACATTTTTACATTTATGGATATAGTGCGTACCCACTCACACCTATCAAAGTTTGAATAAGAAATTGTACGTTCCACTTTAATTTCATTTTCAGCTTATTAAAAATGAGAGAAAAATGTAGTGTCATACGGGCTTAAGCGAAATTTTAAACAATTATTTTACTTCATTAAAATGTATTTCAAAATGAGGTTAAATAAATAGCTTGAAATTTCGCGCGATGTTTTCTATTAATCCATGTTCTTTAAATGCAAAAGAAACTCTGCATACACCAAACTCTACCCCACCCCAAATCCTATATTGAGCCCAAGCAGGGGGGTTGCAGGGGGGCAGCATGTCCCCCCCCCCCATACATACCTCACTGTTTATACGTAGTAATGCGGGATGCATTGTATTTATACAAGCAAGTTTTAAATTTCCCGCAAAATTTCCCAAAATAAAAATACAAGGGAAAATAAGCCAGATTCCACGTATAATGAACGGATAACTTCTTAGCACATACACGCACGCGTATGATAGCACCGTTTACTACTACCAGTATACACTTAGTAAGGCAGAGCATGCATGTGACACATGTATTAGAAAATCACCATAATTTGATGAAGTGGTGAATTTGGTGAAGTGATAAATACTGGAAAGATATCATATCTTTTTTAATAAGAAAAGTTATCAAGCGGACAAGTTGTCTATCCGTGTGCAAGTTAACACGTGTGTTAGGCATAGATAACCAAATATTATTAATATTTTTTATCTATGGTGTTCAGTGGCGATTTCTGGTCTTGAGTTCTGGGTTGGCTACAGATAATCCTTTGATCAAAGCTGAATGTAATAAAAGCAAAATTTTTTAATTTTTTTCCTCTATAATGAGTTTTAATACAACTCATTTATCTATACCTACATAAAATCCAGTCGTCACTCTATTTTCAAACAAATTTCGAGAACCGGTTCCTAAAAATTTTCACTTTCTCTTATCTTCGACAACATTTCTTTCTCTATTGACACATTAGTCCAAATTATTACATTAATTAAATACTTTGAAAAATAAGGATGAAATGATTGTAAACATAGTAAGAAACATGCTTTTAAGCCTTTTCTAGGCATCTCAGCTACTCAAATTTTATGAAAAAATGTAACCTGTAAACTGTAACGCTCTAAAAAATTGAGCATTAATCTCTCTATATGGCGTTTTTCTTTTTTAACTCAGAGCAGATCAGATCAGAAATTGAAAATTTTATTATCTGAGCCCTCTGATTCAATTATTTTTGTGTTTTGAATCTGATCTGATCTGCTCTGAGCTAAAATAGAAAAACGCCAAAAGACACCTTATTTTTAAAAATCAAAGCAGTATTTCTCGATCAATAGCAAATTTAATGCAGTTGGATCGACAATTTTTGATTTTATTTGGTTTCTACGGCTACCTTGGAAATTATCAGAATGTGAATTTTCTTATAATTAATTAATAAATTGAAAATCAATACTCAAGCTTTTGAGCAACGTACAGCAATGTTTCATATATCAATTTTTTTTATTAGGATTGGTGAAATAGAATTTTGAAAAATTAAATCCATTTTGTGGACTTGGTTGATAAATATAAGCATAGACTAACTAATAATAAAGACAGGCCGCTTCATATAAAGAAAAAGGACCCGATTTGAGATTGCCTCCACCTAGATTGCCTCCACTTCATACATGTTTTGTAGGTACTTGGCGAGAAAAGCTTTCGCTTCATATGAAGCTTTCAAGTTGCATCGAACTGAAATTCATTTCACCACTATCGCAAGTGTACCTGTTTTTGTTGTTAGTTTTTGGGTATTTTGTCTGTTTTTTGTTTGTTTTGCAATTAATGAAGGTTGTGAAGCAGTGGTGGTAGTTTTTTTGTCTTCATAGTTTGCTCTAACTTAAATTTAGCTTGTGTGTGTGTACACTTCAGGTAGGTATATTTATTTCATTCTTGTCGATCTTGGCAAGAATTTTCGTTTTTGGGTTTTGATTTGGTAGGTTTGAAGGAAAAATTTGTTCTTTCGAGGATTTCTCTTTTTTCACGTTTGGGGGTGGATGTTGAGAATATATGACTGTTCTGAAGTAATGGTAGACTTGGTGGCGGTTGTTTCATTTATTCTTTTTTGTGCGCTTGCTTGTGTACTCTTGCATATAGGTACATTCATAAATATAATCTCGATCTTCTAGTAATGACATAAGGATTTTCGTTTTTGGTGGTTTCGAGGATTTCTATACAGCATTATGAAGGAATATTTTTTTTTATTTTATGCATTTATTTATTCAGTACCGAAATAAGAAAATGTTAAGAAATACAGGTGAATAACATACCTTATTTGTAAAATTGCAAAAATAAACTTACCGAGTCGAGGAGTATGTTCGCAAATGATGTGTATAACATTTCTTTAAATCGAGTAAACTTATTGTAAAGTTAAAATGCTTTTTTTTTTTACATATTTAAAGCATAAATAAAGATTCATTATTTCTATACATTCATGTGTTTTTGTTAAAATTTTCTAGGGAAATGCGCCCGAAAATAGCCACATTTTCACTCTAAACGAATTTGCACTTCTCATACTTAGTAATTTATCATGTTCACTTCAATCATTATAGTTTTCTAAAAATATAATCCTTGTTATATTATCATTCATTTCATACCTTAAAAAAGAATTACTGAAGTTATAAACCATTTCCGGAGAGCTTATTCGTGATATTCCAAATACTGTATTTGTACCTAGTTTGCAAAATTTTGGGTTGAGTAATTTTCAAAAATCGATATAACATCATGTGGTTAACCAAGAAAAATGTCTGATACACCAAAATAGCCTGTTATTAATCAAAATTATTTTAAAATACAAATTTTTAAAATCGTAGCGTTTCTCGACTTATATAGAATTTAATGCAGCGGGATCGAGATTTTTTTGATTTTTTTTTTGCTTTACCTGGATCAAAATACAAATTTACTTGCAATTGATTAATATATTGAAACTTAACGGTGGAGCTTGTGAGCAACACACATAAACATACTCGTATATGTACGAGTATAATCAAATTTTAGTTAGGTTATGCAAAATAGAATTTTGGAAAACTAAAATCATTTGGTGGGTGTGGTCAACAGATATGAACTATATAATTCGCTGGTAGGAGGTGGAGGATTAATTTAGCAGTTTTTGAATGTATGTAAATTATCTTTAAAAAATCCATTTTCTTTTCTTTCTATTCGAAAATACTATTATTTTGGATATTTAAAGCATAATTTAAGATTCTGTATTTTGTTTAAGATTCATTTTATTTCTTAATATTCAAGCTTACTATTGATTTTCAGGAAAATGAGCTCGAAAGAATTGATATTTTCTCTGTAAACCAAGTTACACCTCATACAATAATTTCATATTCATTGGAACTATTACAGCTTTTATAAAAATATAAATGATAGGTATAAGTATAAAATTTCATCGAATTTATCGTTTTTATAGAATAGAAATTTGAGTTGAAATTAAAAGTCATTAGAAGCTCAAATGCTTAAATATTATTCAAAAAAAAATTTAACACTTAAAAAAAAAAAAAAAAAAATACAAAAAAATATAGGCACGAGTATAACTACCTATGGAAACAGAATTGAAGAACTAAAATTAATAAGAAATAAAAAAAAAAAAAAAAACACTTAAAACATAAAATAAAAATATTCAGAACCTCAAGAATTAAAACTATAAAAAAATAAAATAAAATAAAAACGTAAAAAAATAAGAAAGAGTAACAAAAATGAAAAAAAAAAAAATAAAAAAGTTGCATAAATAAATGGTGCATAAATAAAAGAATGGTTATTCCAGCTGAATTGAAATGAGAGCAACCATTGCTTTTTGCTTATTTTCCAAAAAAAAGAAAAATGAAAAAACGAAAATGAACATACTGGTACATAATGAACATACCTTTAAAATTTGAGACCTTTTTGTTCAAAGAAATTGCTCATTCAACAAACAGTAATTTAAAAGGAATATGTAAATTATCGATTTAACTGAATTAAAAATATAACAAAATTAAAACCACTTAGCAATCTTGAAATTAATCAGAAAAATAATGCCGACAAAAAATTAAAACTCAAAAAAAAAAAATATTTAAAAATGCAAAAAAAAGAAAAACTAAACTACAAAAAAACAAAAAAGGTAAGAAAAAGACGAGAAAAACATAAAAATGAACTTTTCGAATAGGATAGCAAATTGAGAGCAAAAATACGAATAATTTCTCAATTTTGTTTACTGATTAAAACTGAATTTCTATCTACATGCCAACTTTCATGAGCAAAGATCTGTTAGAGTAGAGAAGTGCACTAACTATTTGCCTCAATTATTTAAATAAATCATTTTTTATTTAAATAAAGAAAGGTTCTCTACTTTCAAAATTTAAATGGAAATGGCATTAAATCATACTGCTATTTTGATATACCTATCATAAGAAATAATTTCACTATCAACATAAGCTGAAATAAAAAAATTTTTCTATATCCGTTAAGCCAATAATGGGAAAATTCAAAATAAAAAACATAAAATATAAAAAATGTCTTTTTAAAAAGTCTTGTATTAAGAAACTGCTAAATTGATCCTCCTTATGGCAAACTATATGGGTTATATATTTCAACCACCCCCCCACCAGATGGTTTCATTGTTTTGTTCATGAAGTCCTAAGAAACGTGTTGTTGCTGTGCATTGCTCACAAGCTTAAGTATTAAAATTGAATTCAATATTACCTTTTGTTTTGCTTCATAAAAGTTCAATAAAACGCATTGTGTATTTTTATTTTTATTGTCTATGCCTATATATGCATATCGAGGTCTAATTTCCTCATCTTCAGGCTTGTTTCACACATATTCGGTTTCATTCGGTTCGGTCTCTATTCGGTTCGGTTTCAGTTTTGTATTTTCACACATACGGTTCCTATAAGGTTTGCATTCAAATATATCAATTTTTAATTCCAAAAATTTCAACATACTTCAGGGGGTCAATTCTCGATCTGTGAAACTGTGAAGTGATAAATATGATAACGCCTCCACGCCAAATGCGATTCTCCAAGTGTGAAAAAATGAAAACATATGTCAAAATGTTTTCATATGATGATTCGTTTATCACAATCATTTCCTTCTGTGAAAACCTGTGAAAAGCAAAACGATAAACACAAACAAATTGTGCTCATTTGATACACTCAAGTCGCCATCTTGGCCTTTCTATGACGTCACAATCATCTTTTTAGTACTCACTTTGACAGCTGATTTTCATAACGAGTTCGGGAATCGCCTTGCGCGCGTTTGTGAAGTGATAAAATGATAAGACTCTGTGAAAACTGAAATGATAACTTTGTTTTCATTTCACAGTTTCATAGATCGAGAATTGACCCCCAGCACTATAGTTGTTAATTCCAAATAAAAACGAACAAAAAAAACCTTATACAACCGAATATTTGTGAACGATACGATAAGTTTGTGTGCCCTTGAAACCGAATGAAACCGATTCGTGTCGAGGGGACGTTCGGTGCTATTCGGTTTCTATTTATTTTTTATTCTTACCGTTTTCATCGGTTCACACTTATCAGGTCCGACCGAAAATGAACCGAATAGAGACCAAACCGAATGAAACTGAATATGTGTGAAACAAGCAGGGTCATACGGAAATATTAATAGAATTATGTATAATGTATATATTGAACTTTTTCAGAAAGTTCTAAGAAAAGTTTTCATATATATAAAACATTGCTGTACATTATTGCTCACATGTATCGATAAAATTCGAGATTTGGAAAGTCATACACAAGCTCTCCCAAAATGGCTTATAACTTCAGTAATTTTTTTTTTTTCTAACAAATGAGGTAGGTATCAACTAAAAGATAATATAAAAAGTTTATATTTTTATTAAACCAGTAATATTTCGAATGAATATGAAATTATTGTAAAAGGTGCAACTTGGTTTATAGAGAAAATACCGCTTCTTCGAGTACATGTGCCTAGAAAATCAATAGTTTACTTGAATTTTGAGAAGATACAGATTCTTAATATAAGCTTAAAATAATTAATAAATAACATTTTCAAACAGAAAGCATAGATAATGGATTCTTAAAGATATCTACATACATTCAAAAACTGCCATTTAAATCCCCGGTACCGTGACATAAGGCCAAGTGACATAAGGCCAAATTTAAAAGTTTGGCCTTAAGTCACTTTCCAAAAGCGACTTAAGACCAAGTTTTAAGAGTTGGCCTTATGTCGCTTTTACAAAGTGACATAAGGCCAAATTTGTTTGTGACTTAAGGCCAAACGTAAAATTTTTTGTAAAAAAAACAGTAATTTTTGGAAAAGAAACTTTGCATACACCCAACCTTGCACCCACCCCAAATCCTATAGTGAGCCCAAGCAGGGGGGTTGCAGGGGGGCAGCATGCCCCCCGATACATACCTCACTGTTTATTGCGAATTTTTAAATTTCACAAACCTAATAAAACCTCTCCTTTATTTGGTTTGTGAAATATAAAAATTTTCAAATGAACAGTGACGTATATATGGGGGGGGGGCATGCTGCCCCCCTGCAACCCAACTGCTAGGGCTCACGATAGGATTTGGGGTGGGTGCAAATTCGGGTGTATGCAAAGTTTCTTATGCATTTAAGAAACTGGATTTAATGAAATTTTTCAATGAAAAATGAAAAAAAAATAACAGGTACGCTAGTATTAAAAGTGACACAAGGCCAAATTGGCCTTATGTCACTTTGTAAAAGCGACAATAGGCCAACTCTTAAAATCTGGCTTTATGTCACTTTTGTTAAGTGACATAAGCCCAAATATTCAAATTTGGCCTTATGTCACTTGGCCTTATGTCACAGCACCTAAGTCCCCCAACCTGTGAATTATATAGTTTATATCTGTTGACCACACCCACCAAATGATTTTAGTTTTCCAAAATTCTATTTTGCATAACCTAACTAAAATTTGATTATACTCGTACATAATACGAGTATGTTTATGTGTGTTGCTCACAAGCTCCACCGTTAAGTTTCAATATATTAATCAATTGCAAGTAAATTTGTATTTTGATCAAGGTAAAGCAAAAAAAAAAAATCAAAAAAATCTCGATCCCGCTGCATTAAATTCTATATAAGTCGAGAAACGCTACGATTTTAAAAATTTGTATTTTAAAATAATTTTGATTAATAACAGGCTATTTTGGTGTATCAGACATATTTCTTGGTTAACCACATGATGTTATATCGATTTTTGAAAATTACTCAACCCAAAATTTTGCAAACTAGGTACAAATATTTTTGATTTGCATTTATCTCGTGAAAAATTTAAAAATGAATTATTATTAAGAATTGTATTCTAATAACATATTTCCTATTTTTATATTTATATTAACAAATCATTGTTATTATGCCATATCTGTTAAGCAAGTGCTTGTAGATGAAATAAAAAAAAAAAAAAAAAAAAAAAAAAAAAAAACAGTATTTGGAATATCACGAATAAGCTCTCCGGAAATGGTTTATAACTTCAGTAATTCTTTTTTAAGGTATGAAATGAATGATAATACCTATAACAAGGATTATATTTTTAGAAAACTATAATGATTGAAATGAACATGATAAATTACTAAGTATGAGAAGTGCAAATTCGTTTAGAGTGAAAATGTGGCTATTTTCGGGCGCATTTCCCTAGAAAATTTTAACAAAAACACATGAATGTATAGAAATAATGAATCTTTATTTATGCTTTAAATATGTAAAAAAAAAAAGCATTTTAACTTTACAATAAGTTTACTCGATTTAAAGAAATGTTATACACATCATTTGCGAACATACTCCTCGACTCGGTAAGTTTATTTTTGCAATTTTACAAATAAGGTATGTTATTCACCTGTATTTCTTAACATTTTTTTATTTCGGTACTGAATAAATAAATGCATAAAATAAAAAAAAATATTCCTTCATAATGCTGTATAGAAATCCTCGAAACCACCAAAAACGAAAATCCTTATGTCATTACTAGAAGATCGAGATTATATTTATGAATGTACCTATATGCAAGAGTACACAAGCAAGCGCACAAAAAAGAATAAATGAAACAACCGCCACCAAGTCTACCATTACTTCAGAACAGTCATATATTCTCAACATCCACCCCCAAACGTGAAAAAAGAGAAATCCTCGAAAGAACAAATTTTTCCTTCAAACCTACCAAATCAAAACCCAAAAACGAAAATTCTTGCCAAGATCGACAAGAATGAAATAAATATACCTACCTGAAGTGTACACACACACAAGCTAAATTTAAGTTAGAGCAAACTATGAAGACAAAAAAACTACCACCACTGCTTCACAACCTTCATTAATTGCAAAACAAACAAAAAACAGACAAAATACCCAAAAACTAACAACAAAAACAGGTACACTTGCGATAGTGGTGAAATGAATTTCAGTTCGATGCAACTTGAAAGCTTCATATGAAGCGAAAGCTTTTCTCGCCAAGTACCTACAAAACATGTATGAAGTGGAGGCAATCTAGGTGGAGGCAATCTCAAATCGGGTCCTTTTTCTTTATATGAAGCGGCCTGTCTTTATTATTAGTTAGTCTATGATATAAGCCATATAGTTTGCCGAAAGGGGGATTAATTTAATAGTTTTTAATGTGAGACTTTTTTAAAAACACACTTTTGATATTTTACTTCCAATTGAGCTTTATAATTTAGATATTTCTGATTTATAAGACAAATACTAAATCATAAATAAGGTGTATTTTAGTTCCTTAATATTCAAGCTATGTATTTTTCTGGTAAATGTGCTCGAAAAGCATATATTTATATAGATGCCCTAAGTTTGTTTCCCCCTAAAATTTCTTGTGAAGTTTTTTATAATTTTGTTTGACTGAAAATAATTTAAATTAGGTATTATAATCCATTATTTGACACCTCATTTTGGAATATTAAAAAAAATACCAATGTTGATAAGTTACATTTATACTGAATTCTTTCAATTATTTTCATATGCAAAAATTAAAGGTATTTTTTGTGTGTGTACATTTTTTCTTAGCTTTTCCGTGATTTACAATGATGTATGATACATTAAAATAAAAGTATTTTAAATTGTTAATCGAAAAAAATCTGATTCATTAAAATCCGTTGGTAATTAAAAAAGTTATTAACGTTTTAGTGAGGCCGGAACAATGTACAACAAAGCATGTTTTAAATGTATTAAATTCAAATAATATTTATTTTCTGCTCTGGTGTTGGATGTACAGCTTTGTGATTACCTACATATATTTAGTCTTTATACTAAATTTAAATACTTGATCAAAATTTTTTTTCTATGTTCATTATATATATGAAATTTTTAGATATTAATGCCATTAAGTAGGTGTAAAAAAACATTACTTCAAATTGTTTTTACATTTTTTTCATATTTTCCATGTAAAAAATAATAATTTTTTTTATAAATCTAACGATTATCTTACTGACAGTATTTTAAAACCTTAATTATAAAGAATCATGCAGATTTGTTTGAGTAATCATTATATTAATGTAGCTATGTCGATCAGTTTTTTAATTAAAACGCATTTAATTTGTAAAAAATCATTTAAAAAAATTTTAGCACCACTCATGTAGGTTTGATGGTAAAACATTGTAAAACATAATCTTAGAAGAGAAAATAAGTAATAAAAAAGCATTTTTTGTTTTTTCAAATTGTGAAATTTTTCATCAACTTTTGAATTTAGAATGCTGCAAATCGAATTGAAGGCAGACTTAATCACCCTTTTAGTATGAAATTTTTTACCCCTTTTCAATGATTTTTTCACACAATGTAGCGTGTCATTTTGGCTTTATTTAAAGACCTTAACCTTGAAGATCGGATGAGTAGAATGGGAGTTATGATTTTTTCAAGTTAACCATATAAAATTCGAACTAAAACATTTGCTTCAGATAACTAGGTTCTCCACTGGTGGGTACTGGTCGGCAATCAACTCACATTTTTCTACCCAGACGTTGGCTCTATCAATAGAGCCAACCTGTGTGGGTATTTTTGTGGGTCTGTTCTTAAAGTTAGAGTGACACAGCACATCGGGAATAATATGTAGTTTGTATGAGATTTGTTGGCGCAAATTTGTGTAGCCAACACGGCCATTGAAAGAAAAATAAAGGGATTCCTACTTTGTATGGGATTAATATAGCACGTAGGGGTTGCAGTGAATGGCTCGATTTAAATAGGTTTTGCTGGTCTTATAATGATTTAAACGGATTGGGGTGTTGTTTTTTTATCAACATAAAAGGATATTTAATTCTCAAGTTTTAATACAAACAAATTGTTTGTAGTACGTGTATTTAAGACGAAATTTTAGGGTTGGCGCAGCCAACCTAGCCAACTGAGAGGAATCGCCACTGATGGTGTTAGGGAGTGGATACCAGTTCTTTATAAATACTGCTGTAACGAAATTACCAAATCTTATAAATTTTCATTTTGTTTCTTTTTTTAGGTTTAAAATTGAATGAGATAAAAATTTAAATAATTATTTTAAAGTTTTAAAAAAATGTATTTGGTTTTTTATTGAAAAAAATATATCAACAATGTTACGCCCGAAGATGGTTATATAAAAACCGAAACGCGTCGCATATTAATAAATAATACAAATGTTGTGAAATCTTTTTTTAATAAAATACCAAAGAAAAATTTTTAAAACTTTAAAATAATTATTTAATTTTTTTAAATTTTTATTTTCCATATACATATACGCACAAAACACAACATGGAGCTAAAGACCAACCCCCATATTAATAAACGGCGGATAACAACGTGCTAGCATTTATACATCTGTTAACTTGTAATTCTTATTAACAAATGTGTAATAGTCTGTGACGTGTGTTAACGTACGGATAACTTTAACTCGCCAAATTCCGCGTATAGTGAAGGGATAACTTCTTTACACATATACGCACAAGTGTGATAAGACAGTAAGGCAGTGCATGCATGTGAAACATGTATTAGAAAATCACCATAATTTGATGAAGTGGTGAATTTGGTGAAGTGATAAATACTGGAAAGATATCATATCTTTTTTAATAGGAAAAGTTACCAAACGGACAAGTTGTCTATCCGTGTGGCAGGTAACACGTGTGTTACGGAGCAGATAGCAGGTTTTTATTAATACTGCTGCAAATAAATAATACATAGGTAGTAACGAAACAACTAAATCTTATAAATTTTCATTTTGTTTTTTTTTTTAGGTTTAAAAATCGAATCAGTGATTGGTACAATTACTAGCTGTAGGCTGACCCAAACATACCTACTTAATAGGTTTTTTCGCTGTTCCCTGCCCCAGGGCGCACTGGGGAATGTCATTCAAATGTCAAAAAACTGGGGGCTGCCCGGGTTTTGATTTCACATCGAACACCTCAGTGTTACTTTTGTATGATAAAAATGTTAAGGTGCTTGGATACTATTTTGTGCAGCTTCAAAATCTTTATGCAAGCAATAGATATCCATATATTTTCCTTAGCATTGTATTTATTAATATATAAATTAATAAAAAGTAAAAAAATAGTATACAAAATATTTCACATTTATTATTTATATCGTCATAAAAATTCGCAAAGTTAATCCTTTTCCTTTGACATTCAACTTTTACAAACAGCTGATTTCAATTTCGCAGCTCTGATTTCTTTCCCTGAGAAAAAACCTGCGGTGCGTAACACCCCGACTCCACAGGAGATAATTTCTCTCTAACTAAATATCAGATATTTATATCTTGCATTGTCTTCTATCTATGCTGGGCAAATCATGTTATGATATTTCATTCCATAGCAAGACAGCACGAGAGTTTGATGGCTGGTTTTTGGCGCACAAAAAAAAAAGAAACCAGCTATTCGACTGTGTTCGTTTTGGTTGCAAACCGAATACCGATATTTTTCTTTTAGTAAAAAGGAGAATATTGAAAATATAAATCGTTTTCGTTATTATTACTTTTAATGTGGTAATAATTAGAGCATTTACTAATAAAACGATTAAAAAATAAATTACAATCCAGGTAGTAATACACCAGAGTTTTATCTCTTGCAAAAAGTTGCTTTTGTCAGCACTGTAATTACCTACTAAATATAGTTTTATTTGAATTTTCAAAAATTTGTCCAACAAATCACGAAAGCGAAACTGAATTAATTTTTAGCTTCCAAAAGTACAAAAAAAAAATTCCATTTGCCGAGGAAGAAACTAACAAATGGATATGGATACATATACAAAATAATGAGAAAAATCGAGACAACAAGCAAAAAAATCTTCATCTGTCAAAATTCATATCAGCGATCTCTGTCAAGATATAATCGCAGATAGATATCTCTGATATCCCAACAAGAGATAAAACGGAGTGACTCCATTGGATATCTACTGTCAAGATGGGCATCCTGATAGAAATTATCTCCTGTGGAGTCGGGGTGTAAGAGCGAGTTCAGTGCTCGCCCCGAACACACATCGAACACAGTGCAAATAAACTGGGGTGAAAAAAGTGTCACATAAAACCATAGATTTTAATATATTATACCTAGATGGCCAACATAGGATCTTTTGTACAGAGAAAAAGTGAAGCTTTGCGACCATTTTGTTGGAGGCAAAAAACGTAAACAATCGAA
Organism: Dasysyrphus tricinctus; assembly: GCA_963921185.1. Lineage (NCBI taxonomy): Eukaryota > Metazoa > Arthropoda > Insecta > Diptera > Syrphidae > Dasysyrphus > Dasysyrphus tricinctus. The sequence goes on along the minus strand of OY992531.1, from coordinate 168,777,872 downwards.
TTAAATGCCTTAGTGGTTTCTCTAAATAAATGTTCATATCTTGGAATTTAGAAGAGGTAATAAAATGATTTTTGTATCAAATGAAAGGTATTTTTGTTATCTCTTAAACGGTAACAAAATTATATAGCTACGTTTAATAAATTTTGAGATATTTACATTTAACTTCTTGTGAGAAATTTTTTCTTAGTCTTGCATTTGTACACTGATATCTTTTAAAACTCTGTGATGACGTGACATTTTTTGGTATTAAAAGAAAGCTTAAATTGTTGGCTTTAATTGCAGATATAATTTATTGTCATTACTCAGATAAATATGGCAAAAATACCATTTTTTCTTGTTACTAGCTGCGTTTTTTTGTATGTCCATATGGAGTTTGGCGAAAAAAAACGACATCGGGACATTTCAACATTTGCCTTGGTCTGCCATTTTGTTTTGAACTATCTTACCTACAAACATTTGACATTTCTATACAAATTATCGATAGCACAACGACAATGGTAGTCTGGCAATACCGTTTTTATCGGGACAAAAGTTAACTCCAGTTAAATAGCTGTGTTTTTTTGCATGTCCAGATAAAATTGTGTGAAAAAAACGACAACAAAGCAAAACAATTTACATGTTAAATACAACAACAACTATGTCCATATAGAGTTAGCTAAGTCCAGATAATTAACTGGAGTTAACTTTTGTCCCGATAAAAAAGTATTGCCAGACTACCATTGTCGTTGTGTTATCGATAATTTGTATAGAAATGTCAAATGTTTGTTGGTAAGATAGTTCAGAACAAAATGGCAGACCAATGCAAATGTTGAAATGTCCCGATGTCGTTGTTTTCGCCAAACTCCATATGGACATACAAAAAAACGCAGCTATTATCTGGACGCTAACTCTATATGGACATAGTTGTTGTTGTTGTATTTAACATGTAAATTGTTTTGCTTTGTTGTCGTTTTTTTTCACACAATTTTATTTGGATATGCAAAAAAACACAGCTACTGTATTGGCACGCATAGATACTACCAGCACTAGGTATTTTTATATTTTTGCAATCTTGCACACTTTAAAATCACGTTTCATAAATAAAAAAAAAAACAATTAAACAAATACAAATACTTTATTTTAGAAAAAATCTCCTCTGCAAAAAGTAAACAAAACACAATAAGGGTATTCATGCAACAGCGTAAACTCGTCGTAAACGTGGTAAAGTTTTAAACTTCGTAAATCTGTCAAATTTTCCATACAAATTGTGACAGAATTACGAAGTTTTAAATTTTACAACGTTTACGACGACTTTACGCTGTTGCATGAATACCCATAATAAGGTTATTCATTCAACAGCGTAAACTCGTCGTAAACATCGTAAAGTTTTAAACTTTGTAAATCTGTCAAATTTTCCATACAAATTGTGACAGAATTACGAAGTTTAAAAGTTTACAACGTTTACGACGACTTTAGGCGGTGTCCACATTGGGTATGAAAAAGTGGATTTTTAATGACTTTTCAGTATTCATATCTCGCTCCCACTCCTTCATTGAAGTGAGATGTGAATACTGAAAAGTCATTAAAAATCCACTTTTTCATACCCAATGTGGACACCGTCTTACGCTGTTGTATGAATACCCTTAATAGAATTGTTGTTGTAAATGCCTCCAATAAAATGGTGGCCGAGCTTCACTTTTGAAGGCGAAGTTGGTTATCTACACAGTACAGAGTACACATAGTACACAGCTATTTAACTGGAGTTAACTTTTGTCCCGATAAAAAAGTATTGCCAGACTACCATTGTCGTTGTGTTATCGATAATTTGTATAGAAATGTCAAATGTTTGTTGGTAAGATAGTTCAGAACAAAATGGCAGACCAATGCAAATGTTGAAATGTCCCGATGTCGTTGTTTTCGCCAAACTCCATATGGACATACAAAAAAACGCAGCTATTATCTGGACGCTAACTCTATATGGACATAGTTGTTGTTGTTGTATTTAACATGTAAATTGTTTTGCTTTGTTGTCGTTTTTTTTCACACAATTTTATTTGGATATGCAAAAAAACACAGCTACTGTATTGGCACGCATAGATACTACCAGCACTAGGTATTTTTATATTTTTGCAATCTTGCACACTTTAAAATCACGTTTCATAAATAAAAAAAAAAAACAATTAAACAAATACAAATACTTTATTTTAGAAAAAATCTCCTCTGCAAAAAGTAAACAAAACACAATAAGGGTATTCATGCAACAGCGTAAACTCGTCGTAAACGTGGTAAAGTTTTAAACTTCGTAAATCTGTCAAATTTTCCATACAAATTGTGACAGAATTACGAAGTTTTAAATTTTACAACGTTTACGACGACTTTACGCTGTTGCATGAATACCCATAATAAGGTTATTCATTCAACAGCGTAAACTCGTCGTAAACATCGTAAAGTTTTAAACTTTGTAAATCTGTCAAATTTTCCATACAAATTGTGACAGAATTACGAAGTTTAAAAGTTTACAACGTTTACGACGACTTTAGGCGGTGTCCACATTGGGTATGAAAAAGTGGATTTTTAATGACTTTTCAGTATTCATATCTCGCTCCCACTCCTTCATTGAAGTGAGATGTGAATACTGAAAAGTCATTAAAAATCCACTTTTTCATACCCAATGTGGACACCGTCTTACGCTGTTGTATGAATACCCTTAATAGAATTGTTGTTGTAAATGCCTCCAATAAAATGGTGGCCGAGCTTCACTTTTGAAGGCGAAGTTGGTTATCTACACAGTACAGAGTACACATATATAAAGGTATTATCTTGCGCCACTGATCTCTATATATAACTATATATATTATATATAGACGGTGTCCACATTGGGTATGAAAAAGTGGATTTTTAATGACTTTTCAGTATTCACATCTCACTTCAATGAAGGAGTGGGAGCGAGATGTGAATACTGAAAAGTCATTAAAAATCCACTTTTTCATACCCAATGTGGACACCGTCATAGAGATCAGTGTCTTGCGCATGTTTACCGAAATGAGAACTACTGTCAAAGAAATTCAAGAAGGCAGCCTTACGTGACCCCGTCCGCTGTATTACAACAACAACGAAGAAAACAAACACAAAAGGATAATTTAAATAACACTAAAAACCAGGAAGGAATTTTGTTTGCATGACAAAATAATGTTAATAAACATTAAAAATTAATAAGTAACAAATGAACACATAACGCACAACAAATTTTGATGTTTAACGAGTGAGGGTCACGGTATTCGCCATTTTCCACTGATTTTGATGGATGCGCAGAACTGAACAAAAATGAAAACGCTAATGATATTACCTTTAATATGTGTGCTGTGGGTTATCTAGGTATATATTAAAATCTATGCATAAAACACATTAGTGCCCTTTCACACGAGGAAACTGAGTTGCCAGCAACTTTTAGTTCCTGGGTGAGAAGGGCAGGAGGAAAGAGGGGCGAACAGAATCTCCCCGGTCGAGGTTTTGAGGAGATTTTTTGACATTTTCTTTCACATCTAGGCTTAGGTGTGTTCAACCAACAGAATTTCAAGGGGAAATTCAAAAATTGCCTGGAGATTTGTTTCCTCGTATGAAAGGTACAAGAGATTTTTAAGGAGATTAAAAGAAAACGTCAAAAAAATCTCCAGCAACTTGATTCTTCGTGTGAAAGGGGACGAAGGCTATCGTCTGTGCCAACGATTTTTTGCTAAAAATATTCTTTTTTTAATTTCCACTTGAATAAGGAAACGCAGTATCATATTTTTTTTTTACAATTCATTCATATTTTATGCATTTAAATAACTATATACTTATACAAAAATTCCCTGGCTATATCTTTATTTCCACTTGCTTTATAAATCAAGTGTATATTATAAGCGATTTGATTCTTCAAACTCAAAATATTTTCATGTTTCTTAACAAGTTCATCTTCAATAGCCAGAGCTTTTTCATAATATTGCATTGCCAAGTGAGTCATACACGATTGGTGATACAACCGTCCAAGATTATAATAAATTTCTTGTTGAGTTGCGGAACCACACATTCTAGTTTCCGCATATTTTTTCATAAAAGCCACTGACTGTCCAATTGCAGCCGTTTTTCGAAGAACTTTTTTTTGCAGCGCAATCTGGCTAAAGACAACTGCTATGCACAAATATACAATTGGTTCTGGGTGCTCTTTTAACATTGGTACATATATATTAAGTGCATACTTATAGGAGCAGCAATACAGATGATAATGGGCGAGAAATATTCGCATAAATGATGGACTCCCTGGACGAGCCAAAGCACGTCTTAAGAAACGATGGTACCGAAGATCTTCGCCTTTTTGTACAAGAGCAGTATAGAAATTCCAAACAGCCATTTTGTCCAAATTTTTGGAGAACATTTCTCGGAAGTAAGCGAACGAAAAGACCGTGTCATTATTGTAATAGCAAGATAGAATACCAATACACTCTAGTTCCGCTGTATATTGCATAAATCGCTTGGTAGTCACCATCGCAAAACATAATTTCTCCATAACTGCATATTTTTTCATATGATAGCAGGTGCTTACAAGATCCAAAAAAAGTTCATATTCATCCATGATGGTAAGGTCAGAGTTAGAATCTGTAGATTTCTTGAAATCAGGTACTTCATTTTTGTCATCTTGTTTTATGAGTCTTGTTTCCAAGATTGTCTTAACCCCCCCTATGTTAACAAAACTAGACCCGTTGGATGCCGCTAACATCTCTTCGCGGCTATTTAGTTTAAGGGAGTTTCGTGCTAATAGTACATACCCAACATCGACATACTGATCAATTTCTCCAACCCCTTTGAGCATCAGGCATCTTTCGTACAACAATCTTGGATTTATCTTCTCTCCATCAAGGTCCTGTTCAAGGGCTTTTAGTGCTTCTCTAGGGCGACCTTGCTGTTTTAAAAGTGCCGACAGTGTAAACTTAGCCTCATAGCAATAGGGAGCCAGTTCAACAACTTTTGAGTAACATTCTATAGCATATTCGTAACGTTGGAGTTCTCGCAAACATTCAGCGTATTTTAACCAAACGAATGCTGGGGGATCAATGTGCTCTCCCGTCACTATTGGCTCTAATAAGTGCGAAGTTTCTTCAAATTTAGATTCCTTCATCATGGCTTCGGCAATATCTATGTACAAATCAGCTCTTTTGTCCATAGGAATGAACTGATGAGTGTTAGATATCAAGTATTCCAGCAGATGAAAGGCTTTGAGATGAATTAAACTTATGCAGAGTTTAGCACGCAGGTCTGCTACCATTTGGTCAGGAATAATGCAAAAAATAACCAGTTCATCGTTATTTGTCTGCTTTTCAGTGACCAGTTCCAGGTCAACCTGCTCTTGCAGAACCTGAAGAGCTCGTTTGTAGTTTTTATTTATTAACAACAACTCCAAATAAAGATTTGTTTCTTCTGCAGAGAACAAATGTCGGGCAACTCCGTACGCTCCTTCGAGAGCCTCTAGAGCAAAGCCCATTTTTTTATGAGCATAAAAATAAGTTGCGACATTTTTGGCAGTAACCAAACAAAGTTCTCCGCGTTCTATCGGAACCAAAGGTATCATCTTTAAGTAAGTGTACATAGCATTGTTGCGTTCATTCATCATCTCTAGGAGTTTAGCTTTTCGCAATCTCAAGTCGTAGTCCTTGGTTAGACATTTAATGGCTTTTGAATAATAAATACGGGCTCTAGAGTAGTTTTTTTGTTCGATATAGAGCTCAGCTATTCGAATCCATTGGTCTTTGTTGTGCGGATCAAGATGAGCAGCGATAGTCAAAAAGTTCAAATACTTTTCCTTGTCTCTTGTTTCATTGATCTCGGCTAATGTGAAGAATGGTTCTGGTGCGAGTGGGTTCTGTCTGATGATTTCTAAGCAGATTTTCTCTGCCATTTCAATGTTTCCGCGTGCGAAACTAAGATTAGCTTCGCCCATTAAGCCCAACAGTGTTGCATTCAAAACAGGGCGCTTGCGAAAAGTGTTGCGTGTTCTTCGGCCACCACCATGGACAGAAGATGTTGCAAAATCATCGTCTAGTGAAGTGTCTATTTCAGTTGTTTGAGCACGATTAGAAAAAGCAGCAAAACTTCTTTCCTCTTGCTGACTGGAAGACATAAAACTTGGTTCGGGAGGTAGTTTGTCATCATCCTCTTCAGCATCCAGACGCGTATACACATCGGGAAAATCAACTTCGCCACTTACAAATTTTTGGATCAGTGTTTCTTCGGTCTCATCGCTGGACTCTTGACTGAGTGTGATGATTTTTTTAGGGGAATCTGGGATAATATCGATAAATTCCAGAGGACGAGTTTCTTCAAATTCAGAAAGTTCATTTGCAGGAATTTCGGAACTATCAAGAACTTCGATAACAAAATCACCAATAATTTCTGAATCCATTTGGAATTATTAAAATTCGTTTATCGTTCGGTTTTGTTTATACGAAAAAAAAACAAATGGGGCATTGTGGGCATTCCGTGCGTTCAAGGATTCAGATTTCAGATATCTGAATTTTTGCAGCTTCTGATTGGTCGGCTATCATAAAAATTCTGAAAATTCAGATGGCTTTTAGTTACGTTTGCTTACGTTTTTCAGATAAAAATGCCCGCGTTCAACGACAGAAATCTGAAAATTCAGTACTGAAACGTAACGTTGAACCACTGATCTCTATAATACACTGGATAGTGTATTCCCACTGATCTCTATAATACACTGGATAGTGTATTCCTTATAATGTATAACAGTTTCTTTGCTTCCATTTGAAGATGACAATTAGGTGGTCGGCTTCATAATTTGACGTCTGCATTATGCAAAAAAAAAGTGTTTTGCAGATAGGGATGTGCGATATTGAAACAACATCGAAGACCAAACATCGATGTATATAAATATCGACCGAAAACATCGATGCTACTTAACATCGATGTTTTTTCAGGTGTTTTTGATAAACCAAAGCAAAAAATGCGTCATGCTATGCTCTAATGTATTTTTGCTTTCAAAATTTCTGGTGCCGGCTATTTTTTCTTAAGTTTTTTAAAATCGATTTAAGTTTTCATACAAATGACAAATATGAAGTCATAAGCAAGGTATTTCAACTTTAAACATCGATATTGCAAAATAATGATGCACAGAAGCTTGTGTGCTAAGACCGCGTGTAGGTAAGTGGTATCTTTCTAGGCATCAGTGATTTTAATGGGTGAAAATCGATGTTAAAATATGTATTTTGCACAATGAATATCAACAAATTTAATAAAATCAATATTGCAAGGCAATACATGGTGTTAAGCTGTTATGTGTGCCCTTTTTGAAATCCGATATTTCAAAATCTTGTTTCACACGAAGGTGTGCGCAAGAACTTGCATGGTGTAAGCTGCGTGTTTCTGACCATTGATAATTTAAATTCGTGAAAATTGATATTTAATATGTATTTTGCAGTAATATTTCAAGGAATTTTGTGTAAACTGTTTTCTGTGGCTTTTAAGAATATGTATATTGCAAAACACGAAGTTTTGTGCAAAAACTTGCATTGGTGTAAATTCGGTCTTTCTGAGCATCTATTATTTTAATGCGTGGAAATCGATGCTTAAATTTGAATTTAGCAAATATATCGTCCACAGATTTTATAGAAGCAATATTGCAAGTATTTCATGTGTACACTGTTATCTAACGATATTGCAAGATATTTTTGCTTGCAAAAGTGTGTACAAAAACTTGTATGGTATAAAATGCGTCTTGCTGAGCATCGATGATATTAATGCTTGAATATCGATGTAAGAATATTTCTTTTGCACAAATAAACACAAAACAAATTTGATGGAAGCAAAACTGAGAGGCACTTCATGTGTAAACTTATATCTGTGCCTTTTTGCACATCGAAAGTTTCGTTGTGGTTTTGAATTTTTAAGTTTGGTTTTGGAGATCCTTTGATGATTTCCTTTTTCAAAAAATTCCAAATGTTACAGATGACTTAAAAACTATGAAAGTCACTCCATCTAGATTTTACTAGCAGAATCAATCATTTTCGTACTAACGTTTTGTTTGTTTTTTAGTCTGATGTTTTGGATGTTAATATCGTTGTTGCAAAACATCGAAATCTTTTCTATCGATATTTTGCAAATATCGATTAAAATCGCTCATCCCTATTTCCAGATGTCTATCTGAAGAAAGGGAACAGACCATGATATGAAAATATAAACTTTTGTGGAAGTTTGTTTTATTATTTATTATCTTTAAGTTATTCACTGTGTGCATTTGGTATATTTTTTTTAGTATAATTACATAGTGGAATGCGATAAATCATTGCAGTTTGCGAACAAGTTGAGCAAAACAGCTAATGAATAATTATGATGAGGAGGATGCGATTGCATATTCTGCGTTTTTTTAAAATGATTTTACCTCCTTGTCACACTCTTTACGTTTGTTATTCCGTTTCATTTACTAATTAGTGAATGAATTTAAATTATGAACACAACAAATGTTAGCAAACAGATCCCGGGGGTGAAACGAACGGACAATTGATGTCTGTTTAATGGATTATCTTTGTATTACATGTTATACAGTTATACTGGTATACAAAAAAGTGGTCAGCTTCATAATATAACAATTCTTCAAATGGAAGCAATATTTTTGTATCGATACACTATCCAGTGTTTTATAGAGATCAGTGCGTTGAACGCACAAAAAATCTGAAATTTTAGCCAAATAATAGGTTTGTTTGGTTACTTTTGTAGCACGATGTTCAAAAACTGTCAAATTATTGAAAGAAGGGGAAAATTCATTCATAGAGGGGAAAACTTGCTACAAAGTTAACAAACGCGAAAAACCAATTTTGTATCACTTTTGTGTACGAAACTTCAAACGTGACACACACCATCAAACACTACAGGCAAATCTTAAGACACACACAAACAAAAATACACACAGACGTGGATTTGACAGTTTTTTACTTCCTGCACACAGAAATTTGTGTAGCAGAAATTTGCAAGATTTTTCATGGAGGGGAAATTTCTTGCTCTCTCATTTTGCTCTCTCGTTGCTACACTTTGGAGTTAACAAACAGGAATTTGTGAAATGTAGTGCGACGTCGTACGAATTCGTACGAAATTTCAGTAACCAAACAGACCTAATGTCATATTTTTCTTTTCTGTCAAAATATTGGGCCTTACCCGGAGGCCACACGAGCGAGTACTCGCTAGCGAGTTGGGCACATACATTAATTGTCAAATCACTCGCTGCTCTACTCGCTCCTCAACTGGCTTCAAAAAAGGCAAGCCAGTTGGCTAGCGAGTAGGAAAAGTTTCAATTTTTTTGTAACTCGCTAGCGATTACTCGCTCGTGTGGCCTCAGGGTTACTGGCTGAACAGAATGCAAGGCGCAACTGGAATAGATGTCAAAAAAGCTGCAGTAGATGTCAAAAATGCTGCAGTAAAAGTTAAAAATTGTTCAACTCTTGCAGCTCCGGCTGCAGCATTTTTGACATCTATTCCAGCTCCGTTTTGCATTCTGTTCAGCCAGTTAGTCGGCATTTATACCACCCGATTTTTCCTCAGACGATCTTTTGTTCATTGATGAAGGGAGTAGAAAGTGAGGGGTAAGGACAAAATCGTCCGTTCCTGGCAAACTCACACGATTTTTTCCAGTATGTTTGCGTTCTCTTTTATACTTTTCCAAGAGTCTTGTGTGTTCAGCGCTGCCACTAATCGGAGAATTTTCCGAAGCTGATCCAAAAAGAAAATGCAGTAACTAGATTTATTTTTTTTTCACAGTAGATATGCATTTCCAAATTTGTATTTATATTTTCGAAGAAGAAATTAATAATACATATAAGTGATTGAAAATACATACATACATAGTTTGCTACACAGCTCATATGCAAGGCACTTAAAGGTTGGGTTTCTGGAGAAAGAACAACAACAATGATGATTAAATTATTTGTGGGTTTAATTTTGTTGAATTAAATTTTTTTTCGTAAAACCAAAAAGTATTTGATTGACAGTAGATGTGTTTTACGAAAAAAAAAATGTAATAGGCAACGCTGGTCCTAATATGCCATCTACCTCTGAATGCAAAATGAAAGAGACAGCAATAAAGTATGAAGAGGACAGGAATAGAAATCGGACTGGAAAAATCGTTTCATATCGTTTCATGTAAGCATTTCACACGATTTTGGGAAAAATCGTACTGGAAAAATCGGGTAATGTAAATGCCGACTTACTAATAATCAAAAGGTGTGTTCCTTGCCGACTTTCAAACAGTTTGAAACCGCCAGATTTAGTCCGAAGTCGTTCCACACTTGAAAAATTGTACTGGTCCGCACCAAATCTGGCGGTCTGAAACTGTTTGAAACTGTTTGGGACTAAACCAAGGAACAGGGTTAAAGTGTTAAGCTAGAACTATAATGCTCGGAGGGGCACTTAAGTGGTCGGAAGAAAACAAGCGAATACACGGAAAGCATACGACGGAGACTATAATTGCGGAGTGGAGCGTTTCGTCAAGTTTCGTTTAACTTTGGTTACGGAAGTGAGGTGCGCTCCGGAGCGCACCTCACTTAAGTAAAACTGACATTTGGTGAAATAGGAGTGCCAAAAAGAGATAGATGATAATTACATTATGGGTGTGTTCCCCTTTTTTCGGTACGGAAAGCTACTTTTCGTTGGTTTTTGACATTAGCTTCAGTGGCCTTCCGACTATTATAGTTCTACATTTAAGCTTAAAAGAAAAGGTGTGTTCCTTGCCGACTTTCAAACTATTTAAAACCGCCAGATTTAAGGTAGAACTAGAATAGGCGAAAGCTGTCGGAAGCTTATGTCAAAACCGACCGAAAAGTAGCTTCCCGAAACGTCAATTTCACAAGTGGCCCATAATGCACTTAAGTGGTTGGAAGTGAACAAAAAATAAATAATTGTTTATTCAATGTTTATTTTCACATTATACTTATTCACAGCGCAGAGTGATAGCTTTTAATTATTTATTTTGCAAAACCACTAAAATTATATGTGATATAAATTAATTAAAAGAAAATTGTTTTGACTTCTCTCATTCATTCATCAAACAGAAAAAAAAAGTTGAAAACTTTGTACCAAGCGCCAAGTTCTTGTTAGTATGCTTCCACCATTTTGATTTTGCATTCGCCCACTTACGAAAGAGCGGTCGTTGAGCGCTCTCACTTTCCGACGGCAAAAGTTAACGAAAACTAAACGAAAAGTTCCACTTCGCAATTATGTGCGCGTCATATAAATTTCTTGTTTGCGCTCGGTTTCGTACGACCACTTAAGTTGGCTTCCAACTATTCTAGTTCTACCTTTAGTGCGAAGTCGTTCCACACTTGAAAATTTGTACTGTTTCGGACCAAAGTGAGCTGTCATAAAATTTCTCCTCCTTCCCAGATTTGGTCCGAGAAATTTCTGGTGGCTGTTTTATACTAGCTGTCAAATATGCCAAGTTGACGTAATTTAGACGTTTGTTGCATTGGGCGCATTCATCGCAAGATCTGAAAATTCAGATATGAAAATTAAGAAATTTTATTACGTTGAATGCAAAAAAATCTAGATTTTCAGTCAAAAGTCAGCTCCTTTAGTTTTGTCAAAATATTGCATTTACTTTTGATTTTTATATTGGAAAGAGTTAAATTAGAACTTTTATTTTATTCGAAAATTAAAAATTCAGGATGAGTGAAGTTATCAGTAAACAAGTAAAACGTAACTTCACCAGTAAATGTTGAGTAATATTTTTCCGATAACAGTCCAAAGTAGCACTCTTCACATAAAATAATTTGTTGAGTCGTTCGAATCTTCCAGCAAAACACATATAACACTTACCCCCATATTAATAAACGGCGGATAACAACGTGCTAGCGTTTATACATCTGTTAACTAGTAATTCTGATTAACAAATGCGTAATAGTCTGTGACGTCATTGTATATAAAAACTATAGTACTACTATGGACTAGCTTTTTGTAGTACGCGTTGTATGCGTTGTGGCGCTAAGATAGCCACAAATTTTGACTATGAATGGTAGGATAAGAGTATCATAAGGAATAAAGAACATCTAGTAAGAATGAGAGGAGAATATTATTTTGATATACACTACAAAAATGGGAGTAAAGGAGATAAATGAGTCAGCTGTTTTTGTCATTGCAATGAAAAAAACGAGTACGACCAGAATAAGATAAAATGGAAAAATATTTGGCGTGGCCTATCTCTGTTGAACATATACATACATACCTACATACATCGCATATCTTGTTTTGAATTTTCGAATCGCTTTGTTTATTTCTATGGTTTATGCGAATAAAGATGGATATAGATATATGTTTGTAAATAGATGTAGGTATGTATGTACTATCGTGTGCTATTATTTGTTTTGCTAAGGCATTTGATTTGAAAATTTTCAATTTTGGTGAAAAAATCAAATGAATAATCCGCAACGTTGTTAGTTTTCACTATCTTTTTGTGGAAATCCTCGAGCAGTGTTGCGATATTTCGGGATATATTCTATGTACTGCCGTTTTGTCTCGTTTAGTAGAATATTTAAATATTAAAGTTTTAATAAATATTTTTTGGAATTTAAATAAAAATAATGTTGCTAGCTTTATTTTTCAATGGTTATGAAGAATTAATCTATTTAATATTTTGACTGTTTTTCTACCTTTTGGTAAAAAAAAACTTTTTTTTGTTCCAAGGAAACAGGATGGTTTCCTAAATAGATAAGTTTTCTGAATCTTTGACTTTTTTCACAAAATTCTATAGGTTGGTATACGAGTATGTAATGTAGCTAAATACCTACGGCTAAGTTGCGAGTTGTTTAAATAGAGTGGTCTGTTTCTTTACCTTATTTCTTCAAAATAAGTGGAAACAAGATCTAATCACTGCCATTTAATTCTTGTTTTAAGAAAATAAGTATTCGTTCCCAGAAGTTTTTAGAAAAATGTTTTAAATTGTGAAATTAATATATAATAAAGTATATGTAGGTTAGGTTAGGTTAGGTAAGTTTCGTCCTTAAAAGTGGTCAAAGTAATTAAACAAAATTATTTGCCAAATTTGATTGAAATCGGTTCAAAGTTAACCCGTGTCGGCAAGCAATTGAAATTTCAAAATACATGGAGTTTTCTGAGTTTCTTACTCAAATTTGCGTTATAAATGTAAAAGCGAATGGAAAATCTTCAAACTTTGTACAGTAGGTATCTTAAAAAATTATTTTTAATTCTTTTAAACAATATGTATTCCGTCGGCCACGAGTGAAAAGAATGTAACTCCTAGTTTTCATTTTTTACAAAAAAAATATAAAAAAAAGTGTTCGCATTTTTGAATAAAACCAAAATTACATTAAGTATTTTCCTGAGCTCGTTTTAGATTCAGTGAAATTGAAAAGATTTGATAGATTTTTGTATTTTTTTTTTTATAAATGTCTGAAGTGGTACCTATAAATGATGAAAAAAATTTGTGGTTAGCCGCTTTTCACTCTAAGCAGACGATTTACCTCACTAAATTGAAATATTTTGTTCGTGTACCTAAATTCTCCTTATGGCAGTTAATATGTATAGCATGTAGTATGTAGGTATGAAGATTTAAGGTACAAAAATATTTCTTAAAATTTTAAGGAGTGGTTTTTTACGCTATTTTCTTATCACCAGGTTACAAAAGCAAAACAAAATCATTATAAGTACCTAACTGTGACGACATATCGACGGAAATTTAAGTGGTTTTCTTGACCACTTTTTCGTATTGTGGTATTTTTACATAAGCATTTTGGAAAATATCCAAGAACTAAAATTACTTCTTTCTAAACCCTTTACAAGATCCACCATAGGAACCCGTTTTGAATTAAAAAAAATCCTGACACCCCTAATGTGCATATATCAGAACAGCCATCTAAAAAAAAACTTAAATCAATGTTACTAGGTCAAGGTCAAGAAATAATAATGAAAATGAAAATATAATAATATCCCATACAAATTAAACTTATCTATAGGTATGCATATGCATATGTCGTTTTACCTGACAAAGCCAAAACCGATACAACCCCTTCCTCTTGAACAAAATCAAATACAAAAAAAATATACAAAAACAAAATTCATAAAAAGTCTCGAAGAGCAAATTAATGAAAATGAAAATGCAGAAATATAAAAAAAGTAAAACTAATTCATCAATGAACATACAACCAACATACAACAACTACATCCATAGAAGTTCATGAAGATGAAGAGCCACAAAATTCAAATTTGTTCTTTTCTCATTAACTACCTACATACATACACACATAAATAATTATTGAATGCGTAGTGTTCCTATGCGTACATCTATAGAATACAGTACATAACGCCTATAAGATACACCGAAATGCCACAAACCACGGATCCAAAAAAAAACTATAAAATATGGATATTAGAAGAGTTTCTTACAGAAAATGTTTCTTTCCTAGAAAAAAGGAAATATTAAATTTTGTATACAAAAAATAAATATTAATATGTTTCTAGCAAAATTGTGTGGATTATTTTTGCATTTTCTTCTGTTATCTTTAAAAACCATTTGTTCATTGTTTTATCTAAAACATTATATTATTATTTGCTTTAAGGAATTTCTTATATAGGTACATCCAACTTTACAGGGAAATTGAGAGTGGGTGTTATAAGAAATGTTTATATTATCAGTTTTCTTTTGAAAAGCGCGTTTCTTATAACCGACATATACTGTATAGAATGAAAATAAAAGTAAACAAAACAAAGGAACACAACAAAAAACAAAATACCCGAGACAAAAAAAAAAATTCTTTGAATTTATATTTCTTTTTCCTCAATACATATGTATCTTCATATTCACAGTACAATATTGTTTTATGTTTCTCTCCCTCGAACTCTTTCAAATTTAGTATACAGTATTCCCCTTCTCGAACTATCGCTTTATTCTTCTTCATATGAATATTCTTACCTACTCAACACTCCCCAGTTCCCCTCAAGAAGAAGTTGTCTTACTATAATCTAGATGTCGCCCCGATCGTTCTTCTTCATGATACTACTATAGTTTTTATATACAATGGTGACGTGTGTTAACGTACGGATAACTTTAACTAGCCAGATTCCACGTATAATGAACGGATAACTTCTAAACACATACACGCACGCGTATGATAGCACCGTTTACTACTACCAGTAAACACTTTTTAAGGCAGTGCATGCATGTGACACATGTATTAGAAAATCACCATAATTTGATGAAGTGCTGAATTTGGTGAAGTGATAAATACTGGAAAGATATCATATCTTTTTTAATAAGAACAGTTATCAAGCGGACAAGTTGTCTATCCGTGTGCCAGTTAACACGTGTGTTAGGGAGTGGATACCAGTTTTTTATTAATACTGCTGTTACAATTTAAATTTGAATAGCTTTTCAGTTAATAAATTTCACTTTTCGCAGTATGTGCCCACTTCCAACACTCATCGAACAGTAAAGTTCAATTCTTATTTGAATATGTTTGCATTTTTTTTGGCAGAACGCATGGTATAAAAATACAAGGTATGTTGTATATGAGATGAAGGGTCGCCATATTTTATTTTGTATGACGTCATAGCGAGTGTTCACCAACACATAGCTTTAAAAAATAAATTATTTATTGTTTTACTTGAAGTTTAACAAAACATAGCTTCAAAACATAAATAATCTATTGTTTTACTTTGAGTTTTAATAGCAAATAGCTTCAAAGCATAAATAATTTCTATTTACTCTCTTTGCCATTAATAACAAACAATTGAGATCGTTTACTTGCAACGACGTCACGACTCAATTGCTTGAACTGTCAAGCATACCTTGTTATTCTTATACCATGGGCAGAACGTATCTTCCATCTCTTTCATCTGAATTTTCCATAGATTTTAATATATACCTAGATAACCAACTTCGCCTTCAAAAGTGAAGCTCGGCCACCATTTTATTGGAGGCATTTACAACAACATTCTATTGTGTTTTGTGTTTTGTTTACTTTTTGCAGAGGAGATTTTTTCTAAAATAAAGTATTTGTATTTGTTAAATTGGTTTTTTTACTTATGAAACGTGATTTTAAAGTGTGCAAGATTGCATAAACATAAAAATACCTAGTGCTGGTAGTGTCTATGCGTGCAAATACAGTAACAAGAAAAAATGGTATTTTTGCCATATTTATCTGAGTAATGACAATAAATTATATCTGCAATTAAAGCCAACAATTTAAGCTTTCTTTTAATACCAAAAAATGTACATGTCATCACAGAGTTTTAATAGATATCAGTGTACAAAAGCAAGACTAAGAAAAAATTTCTCACAAGAAGTTAAATGTAAATATCTCAAAAGTTATTAAACGTAGCTATATAATTTTGTTACCGTTTAAGAGATAACAAAAATACCTTTCATTTCATACAAAAATCATTTTATTACCTCTTCTAAATTCCAAGATATGAACATTTATTTAGAGAAACCACTAATGTCGAATTCCTTACAACCATTTCAAATCGATTTTTTTTGTTGGTTGTAAGGAACACACAAAAAATCAAATTTTTCGTGTGGGATTGTGTGTGTGTCATTTGACAGTAGCTTTGAGGCAAAAAAGTAAACAAAGTATGCGCATAAAAATTTGTTTCAAATATTCCAAAGTGCATCCAGCTTTTCGCGTCATTTTGTTAGATTAAAAACATACACATTTCCAAGAAAAGTTGCAAAAATAAACAGAAAATAGTTTTGTGGCCATTACAGTAAAAAAAAAACAACCCAAATTCATTCAAGAAACACATCATTCGACAAACACATCGGCGAGCGCGCGATTTATATCTTTAATTGACTTTGGGCACTTTGAATCGAAATTAGTTGATATTTTTATAACTTCTAACTGACCATTCACTATTTTTTGATGAATTAAAATTAGTTTTAATGATTTATTTGCTTTTAATCTATTTAAATGACCGACGAACACTTTAGAACATTTGTTAAACCCGCCGCAAAATACTTTCAACTCCAGAGAAATGTCAAATCTTATTAGTGTGTGTGAAATCGATTTGAAATCTTGCTGAAAATGCAAGATTTGTTTTGACAGAATAAAATCGATTTTGTTTAGAAAAAAAATCGATTCTGTTTAGAAAAAAATCGATTATTTGGTTGTAATGCGGGGTATACACTGTTCAAATGCTTGTCATGCGTGTGGGAGTGTATTAGTAAGTTCTTTTTCAATTGCATATACACACATCATGCATGAGGCTTCAATCATTTATTTTTACTGAAATATTGAAGCGAAAAGACGTATGGTTCTGGTCCGATCACGGATGTTATTCTTTGTCGTTTCATCGGAAAAATAATTTTTTCAAATTTTATCGTTTCATTTTATTTGAATTAGTTTTTATAAACTCCAAAATAAAAGTTTCATTTTCCATTTTCAACATATTCCGCTACATACATAATGTTTCCTCATCGGCTTCTATTCGAAAATGAGCTCATGCATGATCAAGCAATCATTCTCGAATATACATTATGTCAATGCTGTCGGTCTGATTGAACAAAAATCAAAATGTTTTGATTTTGCTTCAAGCATACACACCATGTATACGTGTGTCATTTTCACTAACACACTCTCACATGCATGACATGCATTTGAACAGTGTATACCCCGCATAAGGAATTCGACATAAGGCATTTAATTCGATTGTTTACGTTTTTCGCCTCCAACAAAATGGTCGCAAAGCTTCACTTTTTCTCTTTACAAAAGATCCTAACCCTGTTCCATGGTTTTGTCCCAAACAGTTTCAAACAGTTTCAGACCGCCAGATTTGGTGCGAACCAGTACAATTTTTCAAGTGTGGAACGACTTCGGACTAAATCTGGCGGTTTCGAACTGTTTGAAAGTCGGCAAGGAACAGACCTCCTATGTTGGCCATCTAGGTATATATTAAAATCTATGGAATTTTCAGATGAAAATTCTCATCTGAAAATTGACGGTGTTCACATTGGACTGACTCCTCCGACTTTTTCTGACGTCTCTGTACTTTACCTCACTACCACTTCATTGTGAGAAGGAGATGGGAAGGACAGGCAGAATATTTTAAATTTTTTGAAAATCTATGGATTTTTTTTGACGTTTTCTTTTGTGACAACTGCTTTCTCTCTCTGTACTTTTTCTTTGGCAAACAAATACTACACAAAACAATACAAATACTTCATAAAACATTTTAAATAAATGAAATTAAAGTTTTGGAATGAAAAAAAAAAATTAATTAATCCCTCAACGAGCTCAGATTTGTGTTTTCATTAAGCGACTTCTCAACTTCAAAGTGAGTCTGTTGGTGTTCACATTAGTTTGTGTCTGAACAAAAGAAGTTGGATGAATGTCAAAATAAGTCGGAGGAGTCAGTCCAATGTGAACACCCTCATTCAGAATAAAACGTAACCAAACGTAACCAAAAGTCATCTGAATTTTCAGAAATTTTTTGACAGTTGACCAATCAGAAGCCAGATATCTGAAACTTTGGGGGCATTCAAAGTCCATTATGGTGGATTTACATGTATCTTGATTTCATATCTTGAAAAAAAAGGGATGTAAAATATAAAAGTTTCGTTTGTTGGATAGAGAGGTAAGACCAAAATCCAGAGCATCTTGATGATATCAAGATTATAGTAAAACATAGAAATCAAGATCAAGATTATAGTAAAGACGAACATGTTCATCTTGATTATGACATCTTTTTTTTTTTTTTTTTTTTACACTTCAGATTCTTAGTTGTAGTGAGCTTAGAGCAAGCTGCAACCTACAATCAGAGGCTCATCATAAGTGCATGTGTTAGTGGTTAGTAAATAAGGCAATCTAACACATGCATAATAATATACTAATAAATAAACGAAATTAAACAAAAAATCTATATACATACATAATTAAACAATATACAAAATATTTAAGTCATAGCTTCAAGAAGTAAAAACAATCACGACCGTGGAGCACTGGTTCGAAATACTTTCTTTAATGCCATCTTACTTATGTTAAAATCAACAGAGGAGCCGTTTAAATTAAAAATAATGCACATACGGTTAAGAGGCTCATGTATACCGTAGTTAGTTCTATGGAAATTAACGTGTAAAAGTTCAAATCTTCGCAGGTGGTGAGATCCTCCTCGGTAATTTATGCCAATACAGGCTAACAATTCAGGAGCATCAATTTGGCCATTTATAAGTTGGTGAAGAAATAGTAAATCATTATTAACACGCCTTTGATATAAGGTTTGGACCTGCAGTAGCTGGATCCGATGTTCATATGGTGGAAGGTTGTACGGATCATCCCAAGGAAGACCCTTTAGAGCAAAGCGAATGAATTTATGCTGTATTGATTCAATACGATTTTTATGAATTTCATAAAAGGGAGACCATATTTGCGAGGCATACTCTAGATGAGGTCGTACATAACAATTGTATAAAGAAAGGGTAACATAAGGATCACTAAATTCCTTAGCCCAACGTTTTATAAATCCAAGCATAGAGCTTGCTTTATTAACAATGTAATTAATGTGTTCAGTGAATTCTAAATTTGAGCTAAAGTTAACACCCAAGTCCTTGAAACTAAAGACTCGACAGAGTTTTTGCTGCGAAATGGAATAAT
This sequence comes from Dasysyrphus tricinctus, assembly GCA_963921185.1. Classification (NCBI taxonomy): domain Eukaryota; kingdom Metazoa; phylum Arthropoda; class Insecta; order Diptera; family Syrphidae; genus Dasysyrphus; species Dasysyrphus tricinctus. Next base: position 168,758,259 of record OY992531.1, on the reverse strand, counting down.
CAAAAGCACTTGCAAGTCGCTTCCTGGAAAAAGTAATTGTTTTGCATTTAACAGGGTTAAGAGAAAGACCATTCTTACCACACCAAATATTGAAACTGTCAATATCGGCTTGCAGGAGAACGTGGTCAGTGTCAGCTTTTATTGACTTAAATATCTTCATATCATTGGCAAATATAAGAATGTCACTAGAGCGTATACATGAAACAACATCATTTATAGCCAGGATAAATAGAAATGGACCAAGATGACTTCCCTGGGGCACACCGGAGTGAGCAATGAATGAATTTGAAAGGCAGTTTCTAAATTTTACTAGATACGATCTATTTTCAAGATATGATTTTATCCATGTGATAAAAAAAGTTGGAAAACCAAAAGCTTTTAGTTTGAAGATAATAATGTTGTGGCTTAGTTGGTCGAACGCTTTAGAGAAATCAGTGTATATGCAATCCACTTCACTGCCATATTCCAACGCATTAGAACATTTATGCAAGAATGTAAGTAGGTTTGTTACTGTTGATTTTCTTCTCACAAACCCATGCTGTTGATTGCATATTAAATTCTTGGTATGGAATGCTAAAGTCTCACATATAACTTGTTCAAAGAGCTTTGGTATACATGACAGTTTGGATATAGGCCTATAATTCGAAATATCAGTCTTATCACCCTTTTTAAAAATTGGAGTTAGGAATGAGGTTTTCCATAAACAAGGAAATTTCCCTGATTTAATAGAAAATTCAAACAAGAATTGTAGAGGCTCAACCAGAATATGTCTACACTTTTTCAATAATATTGGAGGAATTCCATCTGGTCCAGATGAGTAATCATCATTTAACGATGACAGAAGTTCTAAAACAGTACTCTGTTGCACAGCGAAATTGGTGCAATTCGTTTGTGCATAGGAATGTAAATTTCGGAAATAATCTTCATCAATATCGAGAGGCGTGTTTACAAAAGAGTTACGAAAATTTTTCGCAAAGGCGTTGCAAATATCAATAGTTTCTTTTAACACACAATTTTCATAAACGAAATTTGCGGGGTAACCATCTGAGTTTTTCTTCGAATTTACAAACTTCTAAAATGCCTTTGGGTCTTCTTTAAGAGATCTTCCCATTTCGTATACATGATTAGTGTATAGAGACTTGGAAAGAGACTTAAATTCTTCCAAAAGGGCAATGTAAAAGTTGTGGTCAACGGAAGAAAGAGTTTTTAAATATATTTTCCATGCTCTATTTCTTCTATTCCGGAGTGACCTTAACTCCCTCGTATACCATGAGGGGCAAGAGCTCGCATTTTTTAATATTTTTAAAGGGATAGTTTTATTTATGCAATTATTAAGTATGGTGTTAAAACTAGTAACTGCTTCGTCAATATTACTAGATACTGATATACTATCAATACCAGATCTAGCCAACTCTTCTGAGAGCAACTGAAAGTTTGCCTTTTTGAAGTCAAAAGTATAAGAGCGGTCATAAGCATTGCTATTTTCCATAATATGACTGCTCAAGTCAAGAATTATATCCAAAGGAGGATGATAACTATCTATATTAGTGATTCCAGAACTAGATTCTAGAACAAGAGTACTAATAGCGTCGGATGAAAAAACTAAATCGAGAATTCGATTTTTTGAATTTTTAATACAGCTTACTTGCTGTAAGTCAGTTGCAATAATTCTATCCAAAAGCTGAAGCTCAGCCTGTGAAGAAGTTAAAGATGCTTCCTGAAAACATTCATCTTCAGAAAGCACCCACTCTATAGATGGTAGATTAAAATCTCCAAGAAGTAAAATGTTGCTGTTGGAGCAAGACAAGTCAATAATAAAATCTAGAGCTTTAGACAGTTCGACATAAACTGAGTTCGAGCTTTTTGGAGGAATGTATGCATTTAATATATAAATAAATTTCGACTGTACAGTTAACTTTATACAGATTAATTCGATTGATAAGTTGAAAGGAAACAAAATAGGTGAAGATATAAATTTATTTCGAACTGCGATCAAAACACCACCTCCCAATTCTTTTGGTTTGTCAACATGACGATCTTTTCTATAAATAAAGAACTCTTGATGAAAAAGTTCAGTGTCCAAAAAACTTGAATTGAGCCAGGTTTCTGTCAAAACAAAGATGTCATGCGAAAAAGCTTGGGAGTTCATAAATATGTCAGCAGTTTTAGTGCGAAGCCCTCTTACATTTTGGTAGAAGAGGGTAATCCTATTGAGTTTTTTGGAGATGCTTTTTTGGGTGGGTTTCTTGAATCTTCGTCTGTATTTGTGTGTACATGTTCATGTTGTGTATGTGTGCATGTTTTGCTATAACTTTTCGGCGCGATTTTACAAAAAAAAAGTGAACTGTCAAACCTGAAAAAAAAATCTTACAGAGTTTTTCGTTGTGAACATAAAATCATTAAACGGAACACGAACAACAAATTTAAACAATTAAAATAGCTAGAAGATGGAAAATAAAATCAAAAAAATAAAAAGTAATAAAGTGATAAGGTGATAAATAAATAGTTGCTTCTTAAAATATTCTATTTAGTTGCAGGAAACGATGAAAACTACGACCATGACCTGGACCAAGACGAGGTTGATGACTGTACGTAGTGTATTTTCTTATTTTAATTTTCTTGTTTTATTAAATGTATATTATTGCTGAGCTGAGCTATCGTCACAATTGTCTGGTGTCCGTCGGGGTGGTGGCAGTAGTTCATAGTCATCTCAACTACAACAACTCCAGATGCAAATGCAACTAGAACGACAGCAAGTAATTGCTTCTCGACAGCAATTAGAAAGGTTACAAAGGCGTCAAGCACATCCCATGGTCTCCTCATCCAGTTCAAATGCAACTATGCAGGAAATTGGGAATGGTAGTTTCAGGTATACTCCAGCAGAGGTGGTGGGGCAGGTAGATGCCCAGCCACCGAATGGACTGTTAACAACACAACCACAACATCAATTCAATAATCGCAGTCAAATGTGGGTGGCACTAGTGCCAGCGGCGGTTCTACGCTCAATACCAGAGAAGTACCATTGAATACATCTGTGTTGACCGTTAACGATTTCGGTCTGTCGTCATGTCAATTTCAACAGCCAGCTGTTGGTGGCAGTCGTGCAGGCAACACAGGAAACACTAACACATCCGATGGTGGTGGCCAACCTTTACAGTTTTTGCTTTCCAAATTTATGACCCATACATTGAGTGAGGATGAACTGAACTTTACGTTCAGACTATGCTTCTATCATTTTTGGGCAGTTTTAAACATGATTCAGAGTGGAACAGCATTAGTAAAAAAAAAAATGCCAAATCACAATCAGAGAGACCTATAACAGCAGCGATAGCGACAGCACCACAACTGTACATAATAATGCAGCAATTGCAAATAATGAAACAACCATGAACAAACTGTCATGAATAACAACACAATGAACCGTGACCAACAACAGCAGACATGTCCCGAGGACTTTGTCGAGGAATACTCACTTCAGCATCAGACGTCATACAATTCAAACAACGCCGTTTCGAAAAAGAAAGCAACGTCATCTGGAGGCAAAGGTGGCACTGAAGCCAATGCCACCGTGGTGGGTGGAGGTGCAGGTGGTGGTACCCAACCGCAACAGGGTTCCAATCAGCAAAAGCATCCGTGAGAAATGAAAACAACAAGCTCTTCAATGTCTACTTAAAATGAAATTCCAGATTCTAGGTAGTGCTGCTTTCATTTAATATTATTATTATTATTATTGAAACTTCTTATACTATTATTAAACAGATATACATTTTGAAAAAACAAGAAAATTCGAAAAAAAAACTATAAATTAACTAACTGATACTAAAGGTGCCATCACACCGTGCAAGTAAAGTACTTATGCAGCAATTGTTTCAATAATTTCGATTTTGATATATTCGTGCAAGTACATACTTGCAAAGAGCAGTCACACCAGGCAAGTAAATTGCTTGCTGAAACTACTTTTTACTTCCTTGCAAAACAAACTTGCTGCAAGTACTTTTCAGGTCGTCACACCGAGCAAGCAAGTACTTAATGAAATTAATTGCTGTCCAGCTAGTACTGTTCCAGCTCCCTTGGTCTCCATTTCGGCATCACTCACCTATATCGCTCACGACCCTCTAAATCCAACTTATCGCTACAAATGAAGAAGTTGGACATGATATAGATACATTTATAATTTATTGATTTTATATTATATATAAAATTGAGTCTCCAGTTTAGTCGTTAGCAATATGTCAAAATTTAATACATGGAAATCCATGTATTAGGCTTAAAGTCGAACACTAAATAAGAAGTGTTGCCCTAGTGCTGTTTTATGGTATTTAAATTTGTATTTAATACTTCAATCTATTCCCAAGTTTTCAGGTAGATTTCATTACCCGGAGGCCACACGAGCAAGTACTTGCAAGCAAGTTGGCTACATACACTGCTTTTCAAATTCGTAATTTGCATTCCACTTGCCTCCCACTTGCTTTCCACTTGCATTCCACTTGCTTGTCTCCCAACTTGCTTCACTACTGGCTTCAAAACTTGCATGCCAGTTGATAAGCAAGTTGCTTGGGTTTGTTTGTGTTAGTAAACAAATGTGTATGTATTGCAACTTACATGCAAGTACTTGCTCGTGTGGCCTCGGGGTTAGGTATTTTCATGGGTTGGTTTCAATCTTCAGATCCTTGTTTTACAGTGAAAAAGAAGAACTTTACTAAGAAGTACTTTATTCATTGTTTATATGTTTATGTATTGCAACAGGAGCAGATTATTTATTTTTTTTCATAAATGTTTAGTACGTCTGGATTTACGTTGAATGCGCATAATTTTTTGATTCCGTTGTATATATTTGCATACCAAATTACGTATATCTAAAATGTAATTTTTTGTGTTGAACGGGAAAGGATTTATTTTGAGTTTTTAGAATTCGTTGCATAGTTTTTTATTTATATAAGTTAATATTTTGAATATTTGAATATTTTTTAAGTATATTTTTACTTCCACAAACCTCTTGTCATAAACATAACGAGACAAACTTCAAAGTGATTCTCAATCATGTAATTTTTCTTTGGTCACTCTTATCTGTCCTTTTTAACTCCTTTTGTATTCCAAGAGTCTTCCAGTGCCTTCGATCATTACAGTCATGTTTTAGGAGTGTTTTTTTACTTCCCGCTTTAAGCCTAGTATGCAGATCGAGCTAAAATTTCGCTCGCACATTTCTCTCCAAACACCAGCTAATATCTAAGCTAAATTTTGACACATGATTTTTGTGGAGATTACATCACAGAAAACAGCTGTTCTCTGAAAATAAATTTATGCAACAATTTCATAGAAATTTATTTCAATATTTCAATTCAATCTAATCAAATAAAATAGATTTTACCCTTTGGGCATTGATAAATCGTTTGTTCTTGAATATTTCTCGTTCTCAATTTTGATTTCCACAAAGTAAAATTCACACAAATCTAACGAATAAAAGAACTTGTTATAATTTAGCTCGAGAATTAATGTGCCGAACAATTATTTCACGCGCTAAATTTTGACAGATAAGAGCTGTACAGTAAGAAACAAAATTTAGCTTGGCTAAATTTTGGAGAGAATTATGTATGGGAGCGAAATTTTAGCTCGATCTGCGTACTATGCTTTAAAGAGAAGTGTCAGAGAGCACACCTATACACGTAAACATACGTATTCATTCTTCGGAGTCGGATTACTTGTCAGAGAAATTAAATGTTTTAATTAATGTTTTAAAAAACGTTTCTCATAAAATAGCGTCATTTGGTAAAGTATGTATGAATTCAGAAAGTCAGTCGTTTCATATTTTATTGGAATTAAAAAGGATAACAATTCTGAAAAAACCTATAGAAACAACAGTACTCTGATCCCTAAAAAAATATCTACTAAATTTGGAGGAACAGAAATATCACTGTAAAAATCCCAATAGAAAATAATTTTTGTCCGTAGCAATTTCATACTGGTATGTACATATGTCATAAAACTATGAAGTTTATTCAAAATATGCATGTTCTTGCATTATGTTTATCAACTATGTACATAAAATAAAATTAAAATCGTCCAAACCCTTTAAACAAATTAAATACTATAGTACTGAAAAAGTTACTGTTAAAAAAGAATACGGTAGTACTTATTTTCACCCTTGAACAATAAAAAAAAAATGAAATTCATCTGTCATTTTGCTGAGCTAACCCAGCGGCTCCATCGGCAATATTTGAGGTAATAAATTTCCTCACTCATTGCTATTGCCTTTAATAATGCAAATGGAGACGCTTTGTCAATGGCAATGGCAATATTGCCTAGAAGATGAAAGGCAATTATTGATTTCCATCGTCAAGGCAAAAAATTGAGGAAAAATGGGATTCCCTGTAATTGTGAATGACTTTTTTATTGATTTTTTCAATTAAATCGTAAAATATGAGAACGCACATGACAAAATATAGTGAATTAAAAATAAATTTTATTAAAAACAGGGAATTTGAACAGCATTTGACTGCATTTGCTGTCAAATATTTCTATACACACATTTTATAATTGAAATTGCCTGGCAATGAAAATGCCCACCAAAGCAATAAATTGCCAATCCTATTCCAATTGCAATTGCCTCAAAAATTGCCAATGGAGCCACAGCGTAGGAAAATGTATTGAGATCTCAAATGGTTTAACAAGTGAAAAAAAAAACATAATTAAACTAAATAAAAAAGTGTAATATAATTAGTGTAATGAACACTTGTTATACTTTATTAAACAAAATATTAAAAAATCACGCGGTGCTACACTTAATCCTGTAAAAACGCCTTTAATAAAGAGTGTACAAATATTTCATTTCAAAAGTGAGTTTTGTCTGATATTTCCACATAAAGTGATGTGAAGTGATGTTTTTTAGGTTATTAAACTATCGTAGAATACTTTTCAATTGATATTTCATGATATTTTGCTTTAATAAATCTAATTTGTTGTAAAAAAAAATAAATTTAAATCAAGTGATTTAGTTTAAATTCATCTGTCAAATGAGAAATTCTCGTCCAGCAGGGACGGCCTCATTTTTATTGGTGATGGCAAGGCGTTCAAATCCATTAAGTGTCTGAAGTGCAGAGTTGTTTTCAACGATTTGAATGATATATTCTTAAAGGTCTTTTTGTCTATCATCTCAGTTTTGTATTTTCGGCAAGAAGAAGAATTTTTAAAGTATTCTTAGATAATGTCAGTCATATTTATTAGATTTTCTTAGAACACGCTTGGGCAGTTGTCCAGCTAGTCAATGCCTAAATAGTTTAGGCAACTTGTTAAATAATAATTATTTATAAACGCATTCCAACAATTGCCCAACTGTGGCCTCATTTATTCACTGATATGCCTGTATTTATTAGTTTTTAAAGCGTGGTACACATTATCAAACCTGAATGTCACGCGTGTTGGATATCAAACCTGCGTGAAAAGCTTCGCGTACACTTTTATCAGTTTTGTTGGGCGTCAGGCAAGGAAATTCCACTACTCTCAGAAAATTGTTTCTTTTTATTTTTATGCTATTTCCGCAACGAATCGTGTTGATTCCTTTTTTACATAACACACACGAGGTTTTTCTTATTTTGTTTTCACTTTTTCCACTGATTCGCTATAAAAATTCTTGTTTTGTTCCGTGAATGACGGCTCATGAATGAAATTGTGTACACATCATCGAGCAACCACCCAACAAACCGAGGGTTGTCACGCAGTATCAAAAAATTTTGTGAGCAGGCAGTTCTGAGTGTCAAACCATCATTCAGCGTGTACACATTGTCAGATCGGTTTGATATCCAACATGGCTGACACTCAGGTTTGATAATGTGTACCACGCTTAATGAATTAATGAATTTTATAGTCCGATTCTCCCCCTTGTGAGGAATCACAAGTCACAAGCTCTTGTGACTACTCCTTGTGAGGATTGTTGTGACTCGGTAACATTTTAGTATTCTCCCCCTAATAGTCACAAGAAAACTCACAACGAAACTCACCACAGCATTTTGTTGGTAGCTTTTTGACCGATGAGCGCACACATAAACAACTCTACAAGCAATCGCAACGAACGAAACCAACACACCCACAATATGTATTCAGTTTTTCTGTCCCATAAATACAAAGCAAAATGATATCGCGCATTTGTACTATTCTTTTGCTTAAGAAATGAAAGAATACATATATTTTGTTCTCTTTCGCACAGAGAACATAAGGCCTCCGTAGAAAGAATATAATTCAATGATTTGAAGAAATTCAAATAAATTGTGAGTTGTGACCTGCTCTGGAGGAGATCACAGTTTCGGTTGTTTTTATGACTCTCACAAGTTGTGACTTTAGGGGGAGAATACGAAAAAGTCACAAAATCAGTTTCACCACTTCTTGTGACTTGTGAGATATCACTGATGATGGGGAGAATAGGGCAGTTAGGCCGTATGCCAATTGCGTTAAAATTCTGGTTAAATTTGATCCCAGTTAAATGTTATCCCTTTTTATAGGGGTGAGTAAAATTTAAGGTTTTTGCTGTGTCAATTGGATTAAATGGGATTTTTTTTTACATTCACTTCCCATTAGTTTTGTTGTTGCATTTTTCTCAGTGATGATAGTTCGCAAACATATCAGTTTGCAAAATGAATGAATCATATGAAAAAGTATTTTCAATAAATTTTATTGATTCTTTTACATTATCAAGGATTTATCTCAAGTTATTCAAACTTCTTCTTGAGTGCATACTTAAATTTATTATAAGGTCTTTTTCTATATTTCTTAATCCTTTCATTTAATTTTAGTTTTTTTTTCCATTTTTCATCTTTCCCGATAGGATTCATGACTTCTTGATAGCAAAATAAAATATTTATCTACATTCATCTCCCTCAGCAGTTTTTTTTATAAGGGTTTACAACAACACAAACAAATCCGGATCGCTTAAGATACGCAGCCGAACGCACCCATAGACATGTCAAAAATTAACCACCGACTAAAATTTTAACGAGATCCTGAGCAGGTTAAATTTTGAAGTCTATATTCACCTCAGTAATGTCAAAATTTATCCATGGGATCAAATTTAACCAGGATTTTAACGCAATTGGCACACGGCCTTAGTACGCTTTGGGGCACGTTCAACTAGCTTTTCATTCATTCCAAAACTAGAAAATTATAAAACCAGAAATATTTGCCCACCTTATTCATTTAACGTGTCTACTTTCAAATTAGATTTGGACAACCAATTTCAGTGGATAATAAGTTAGTCAATAGGTGCTAAGTATTTATAAATAACATTTTGGAGTTGAACAGGTGTTTAAAGTTAGACATCGCTTGGAATGGGTTTATAAATAGCACTGTGTATTTATACCTAAAGAACTCCACTTCACATAACTTTATGTAAAATATGAGACAAAGCTTACTGTGAAATGAAAAATGTGTTCACTCCGTATTATAGGTGTTCTTGCATTATTTAATGCCGCATATTGTCTTATACAAATATTTTTTTTTAAATAAGTATTGCAAGTATTCACTGTATTTACTTTTGTTTCACTTTTTTATTTAGTTAGATGAGCTTTTTCTTGTACCTTTTTAACGTTTTAAAATCTCTATACACTTTCTTATAGCTCGGCAAAAATGGCAGAAGCACCTCAATGATTTTTTTTCTTTTTTTTAAATCTTGCTTTCCTTGGGCGCCCCAGAATTTAGCCGTGTAACTGCACCCCGACCCTGTGTCAATGCATTTGTGTAGTTCTTCTTCTATAGGCGTTTTCCTTTGGAGGTGGCGAAGTACTTGCAAGTACTTTGCCAGCTTTTTTCAATGTCCCTGATCACACGTGAAGAAATTGAAGCATTTTCTGCGATTTGTGATGGTGAGCGGGGGAACTTGAAGAAGAGGGAGGGGGATGGAATATTTTAAAATATTTGAAAATATTTGGTGTAGAAAATTGACGTTCTCTTTTGTGTAGCTTTTCCTATCCAATCCAACCAATCAAATTGTGTCTTTCATTATGAAAATACGAAAAACACAAAGAGGAAAACAAAATCTGCAGAATGATTTTCTTCACATCTGAACACTTTCGTTCTACACGTGTAAGCAGGCACAATGGAACACATCAAACTGCTTTCCCATGTAAAATGTATCTACTCGCGCATGAGAGCATGTGCAGTTGGTAGTACTAGATTAGGGTTTTCATCTACTCGTAAGTACTTCGCCACCTCCAAAGGAAAACGGCTTGTGTTTTCACTTGTGTTATTGTAGTGTGCGGCTTTATTTGACGTAATTTGATGCAAATTGTAGTAGATTTAAGGAAAGTCTGCGGATTTTGTTAGCAACAGGGTAAAATTGGGGGCATTCAAAGTTTCAGATATCAGGCTTCTGATTGGTCAACTGTCAAAAAATATCTGAAAATTCAGATAACTTTTGGTTACGTTTGCTTACGTTTTATTCTGAATTTTCAGATGAGAATTTTCATCTGAAAATTCAGATGAAAGAGATGGAAGATGCGTTCTGCCAAAAAAAGCGCAAACATATTCAAATGAGAATTGAACTTTACTGTTTGTTGAATGATGGAAGTGGGCACATACTGCGAAAAGTGAAATTTACTAACTGAAAAGCTATTCAAACTTAAATTGTAAGTGTTATATGTGTTTCGCTGGAAGATTCGAACTAATCAACAAATTATTTTATGTGAAGAGTGCTACTTTGGGAAGAATATTACTCAACATACTGGTGAAGTTACGTTTTACTTGTTTAAGTTACTGATAACTTCACTCACCCTGAATTTATAATTTTCGAATAAAATAAAAGTTCTAATTAAACTCTGTCCAATGTAAAAATCAAAAGTAGATGCAATATTTTGACAAAACTAATAGCCCTATTCTCCCCATCATCACTGATACCTCACAAGTCACAAGAAGTGGTGAAACTGATTTTGTGACTCTTTCGTATCGGGCTGTAAAACAGCTGACTTTCGACTGAAAATTCAGACTTTTTTGCATTCAACCTTTGTATATGAAAACAATAGTATTCTCATGAAATTTTTTTTTTAGTAGAACGTGGACCCTGTGGGGGCGCCACATTCAACCGCATTCGATTGCGTGGAGAATTGTGGATGCGGGATACATAAAGAATCGAAGACAAGTAGTAAGAGCAAGAGGAAAGTATTATTTTCATGCTCATAAGAAATAAAGGGAGTAAGAGAGATAAGCAAATCAGCTGTTTTTAAAATGTCAAACAATAGAAAAAGGTGAAGGAAATGAGAGATTCGATTGCGTACCTTCGTATAGTGAAGTTGTGTCTACCTGCCTAATTATTGAGTGTGAAATTATTAAAAAAAAAAAATTATTAAAAAGAAGAAAATGGGGGAAAATATACCTCCTGATAAAACTATCTTTAAAAACTCAAAGTGTTCAAAACCCATCAAACTGCCGTCATCCTTAATGAAAAAGGATGATAAAAAACAGATTATTACCAATCTTGGTTGGTGGGAGTTTGGTGACAAAGTCCCCCCAACAGACAATTTAAATATAAATGCAGACACGCCACCTATACCATCAAGTGACGACGAAATTGAGATGGAAGACAACACAGCCATCAAAAGTGCAAGTGAGAAAACTAGTGTCGCAGTGAGCAACGAAGCGGTTCCAGACAATTGCGTATTCATTGGAAGTACAGTTTTGAACAATTCAAACGGCGCTTCTGGCACTGCATCTGAATCTCAAAAAGATACTTTGTCGTCGCTTAAAAATATCTTGGCAAGTAATAAAGAAACTTTTTCCAAAATTCTGGAAAGGAAACGGCGCCAAATTTCGCCAACCAAAAATCAAAAAAAAATCGCTTCATCAGATGTTAACAACAAAAATTATTATTCTCTGCTGGACCCTGACCTGTTCGCGGACAATAACTTTCCGGACTCGTCTCCCCCAAACCAAACTGCTGCACCAGCTGTGAACGTGCAACAATCCAACAAGAGCAACATCAACTCAGAGCAACGAGAGAAGCAGAATAATTGGTGCCCTCCAATCTTTGCCAAAGGAGTGTCGTCTAAGGACCTCCTTGGTTTTATCAGTAAGTCTAAATTTAGTTCTAATAGTATTAAGTTTGAAAATAAAGGCTTTGGCAAACTGAAAATCATTGTAAATGATATACAACTGCATAGCTTTCTTTTAAATGAATTTAAATCAAGTGAAATCGAGGCTTTTTCCTTCACACCCAAAGAGAGCAAGAAATTTAACGTCGTCCTTAAAGGACTTTCGGGTGAATTTTCTCCCGTGGAAATTTTAGCGGAGATTGGTAGGCTGGACCCCTCGCTGAGGGTGGCTGTAAAAAAATTTGAGACCAAATGGTCTAAAGAAAGTGGAATTCCACTTGACTTTTTCATGTGCGTGCTGGAAGATCGAGAAAGTATCGCCAGATTAAAATCAATTAAATTTTTGCTTAGGCACAGAGTCAAGTGAGACACGGTAAAAAGTGTGGGCATGCGACAATGCTTCAGGTGCCAGAGATTTGGCCATGTGGCCACATACTGCGCCTTCACGCCTCGATGCGTCAAGTTTCTCTTAAACCACGAAATAGGTAAGTGCGAGTTGGGACCAAAAAGCGAAACTTCCATTGCTTCGTGCGTCAACTGCGGAGCTCTGGGGCATCCGGCTAATTTCCGAGGGTGCCCAAAAAGAGTTGAGTATTTAAAAAAAAGAGAGGAGTTGGTGTCTAAACCCTCCAAAATTAACTCAAAAGTTTTTTTGAACAACCATATCTTTAGTAATGAAAGTAGTATAACTCCTCCAAAAGGTATTTCCTTCGCAGATGCGGTAAAGGGAAATAGTAAAGGGCCAGAAAAGACCCCCCAGAGCTCTGCAGTTGGCAGTGAGGTATCTGACTTTCTTGGTGAGTCAGAAAAACTGTTCGGTGTGCCGATAGGACAACTGATTTCCAAAATTCGTGCCTTTTGGCCAAAATACCTAAAACTTAATGAAACTGAGAAGCCTGTTGCTTATTTATGCTTTGTCGCATCTCTTTCCCCATGAATCTGAGCATAGTTACTGCAAACGTTAACTCTCTCCTGACACCAGACAAACAAATTGAAGTTGAGCAGCTGCTTAGTGACATTCTCCCTACAGCGCTCCTTATTCAAGAAACTTGTTTCAAAAAAACCAAACCAAAATGCAGTTTCAATAGCAACTATGACATAATATCAAATAACTCGGGCAGGGGCACTGGTATCCTAGTAAATAACTCGATTAAATTCTCTCAAATATTTTTCAATAGCCAAATAATTTCCACAACCATTGCTTCAATTCCACTTAAAATTCATCAAACCACGAAAAGGTTAGCTTTGGTCTCAATCTATGTCCCTTGTAATTTAGGCCCTTTACTTCCCACAGCTTTGGATGACCTTCTTTCTAGCTTAGGTGGCTTTGATTTTATAATCATCGGAGGCGACTTCAACAGCAGACATCCACTATGGGGTGATTCAAAAATGAACTTTAACGGAGAGCACTTCTCGCGTTGGTTCTTAGACAGCCGATTTTTAAATTTTGACATCATAGCCGCGGATGGACCTACGCGCCCGAACTCTGGATCGCACATCGACTTCTTCTTAGCTTCCACTAACCTACGTGTTAACAGTCAAACTGACAGCATGGTCTGCACTTCTCTCGATGCCATTTCCGATCACTATTCGGTTTTCTTAACTCTTCAACTCCAAGATACTTCCATATTCCCATCCGCTCCTAGGACTTACAGATGTTTCAAAAATACCAACTGGGTGAATTTCAACCATTCTCTAAATTCTATGCTAAGCACCCAATCTTTACCAACTGATAGGAACTTGTCCAACGTGGAAATTGATTCCCTTATAAATAATTTTAATGATTCCCTAATAAGCTGCATCAACTCTCACAGTCTGATGAAATCACTTCATTTTAATCACCACAGAATTACCAACGCCTCCCTTGAATTATTTAAACTAAGAAAGATTTGGAAAAAACAGCTAAAAAGAATATAACATAGAGTAGGAGATCGCCTTAACCCGGCCTATTGCGAATTATCGTCCCGAATCAGTTGCCTAAGCAGCATAATTAGAGATAAAGTCAGAATTGAACTTAACGCCCAATTTAGAGACAAACTCAAAAGCCTAAAACCATCAGCGAACGTTTTCAAAACAATTAATCAAATAACTGCTAGGAAGAGTAATGCTTCTTCTCCTGAGCAGGTTTTAACCTATCAAGATAGAGTCTTGTCATCACCATCCGAAAAGGTAAGTGCGTTCGAAGCTTTCTATACAGACTTATTCGACTTAAAATCCCCACAAAGCGATAGCCAGAACCTACTAGCAGTTAATACCCTGAATATTGCCTTCGAGGCTTGGAACACCAATCTAGTGGTCGACGAGTTCAGGCCGGGGAATCTGGCAGACTCACCCTCCAACGACTTTTTTGTTTCCAAGAGCCTAGTTGAATCCATATTATTCAACCTGAATAATAAAAAATCCTCAGGCCCAGATAACATACCTAACATCATCCTCCGAAAAGCTAGAATGACGATCTCTAAGGTACTTACAACTATTTACAATAATTGTTTAAACAACTGTTACTTTCCAACCAATTGGAAAATCGGCAAACTGATTCCAATAAAAAAAAATAACAGTTCCAATAGTATTGAGAACTTCCGCCCGATATCCTTACTATCGAACACTGGTAAGATTCTTGAAAAAATTATCTTGCTAAAAATCAATAACTTCTTTGACGATATTGAGTTGACCCAAGACCAACAATTTGGTTTTAAACAGGGACATTCTACCGAACATGCCTTACTGTCACTTCAAGACCGCATTCTAAGTAACTTGAGACTAAAAAAGTGCACTGTGGCCTGTGCGATAGATCTAAACAAGGCATTCGACTCAGTTTGGCACCCGGGTCTTTTATATAAGCTCAATTTACTCGATTTCTCCCCAAACCTCATCAAAATTATAGGCAATTTCCTTTCCAATCGTAGCACTTTTGTTTCACTCGGTGATATTGAATCAGATCCAATTCCAATCCGGGCTGGAGTTCCCCAGGGATCTATTTTGGGCCCACTGTTATTCAATTTGTATATGTACGATTTTCCCATCCAAAATAATTTATCTGAATCAATTTTATATGCAGACGACACCATCATCTTTAGTTCCCACGAAAGACCGCATTCGGCCCTCAGTGAGATAAAAAACCATTTAAATGAGGTCATCCCCTACTATAAGAAATGGGGAATCAAGCCCAATTACAAAAAATGCGAGCTCATCTGTTTTCGTAATGCGTCTGGTAAGGGTCATCACTTGGCAGTTCGTGAGAGTCGATATCTCAAACTCATGATTGATGGAAATTCCATCCCACTAAAGCAATCCATTAAGTACCTTGGAGTACGACTACACGAGCGGCTGAAGATGAACCCCCACGCAAGAATTGCCCTTCGCAACGGCAAGGCAGCTGCAGCAAAACTAAAAATTCTCATGCACTCTTCTGATGTGGACAAAAAAACGAAACTTTTAATGTATAAAACTTTAATTAGACCACTCATTTCATACGGTTTTTTGATCTGGTTTAACATCACTCCCAGTGTTGCCTTAGAGCTTCAAAGATTTGAAAGGAAAATTATAAGAAATTGCATCTCAAAAAGACGAAGACCTTCAGGTAAATGGCACACCAATAAAACCTTATATGAAGAATCAGGAATCACTCCGTTACTTAACTATCTAGTTCTACTCTCCAAAAAAAGAATAGCTGCGATGCAATCCCACGAGAACCCTATTGTACAGAGCGTTTTCTCTGAGAATATAGGCTTTGCAATCAACGACAGATACTATTTGTCTCCTATTAGCATCCTTTGCGAGGGGTCCGATGCCGAATTCACGCTTCCAAATGATGACAACGGGTTTCTTGCCCCCTTCTATAAAAAGACTTCTTTGCGCAACTATAGAGGCTAAGCAGTTCAATCTCATTATCAAATGCAACTTTTGAATACCAATGTTTATTAAAAAAATTTTTAAATTCCAGTCCTGGGGAATGGCTATAAGAAAAAAAAAAATAAATAAAATAACGAAACTGTATGTTTATAATTAAAGAAATAAAGAAACATTTAAACTCAACCTGATGTAAAAACAAAAACAAAGTGCAAAAGTTAACATTTTACCTAAATGGCCTTGAATGGAACACCTTATTTCCGTCCACAATCTATTGTATTATTAGATGTAAGAAATATTTAAGTTTATCCAGTATTTATGAATAGTCAGTAACAGAAATCTAATATGTTCTCATACCTTTATTCTAGTAATTAATATATCTTTGTGAGCCTTATGACTTGGCTGTGAACTTACTTCTGTGATCTCATATTAAGTACAAATAAAAAATGTAAAAGTATAAAACAATGAATTTAAAAATTAAAGATACGACTCTACCAAATTCGAATTAATACTATGTACCTAACTAATGTAATGAACTTCAATAGGCATAAGATGCATATACAAATAATTTAAAGTAAACTAAAATGGTTGTACGAGTCCAAAACTTCCTACATATCATAAGCAAATACATGTAAATAGAATACCAACTAAGAACACACATATAAGCTGTGTTTTTTTCCCTGCCCGAATGGGCTTGGACGAAAAAAACGATATCGGGGCTAAGCAATTTACATTTTAAAAGCAACAACAACTAAGCCCCTTCGGGCTTAGCTAAGCCCAGAGAATTTTCGGGGCTTAACTTAAGCCCAGATAAAAACTGTGTTACCGGCATGAATTTCATACATGTTATCGATAGTTTGTATGGAAACTCCATTTTTTTTCTGTAATGGCGTCGTTTAGCCCCGATGTCGTTTTTTTCATCCGATTCCCCCGGGCTTGCAAAAAAACACACATAGTGTTTCAGGGTAGTACATGCCACCTTGGCATGTCTATCTCTACTGTTCACATCTATACTGTTATCTCTATCCTATCTTCCTCCTCTTTCTCTTAGGTTAAGCTATATATTACTCATAATCAAAAAAAGTATGGTTCTGATTGAGTGGACGCATAAGAAGTTATAATTAGATTTATCAATCTACAAAACCCAAATTCTGTAAAACTAAAATAACACTATAAAGAAACTTGTGTAGCCTGGCCACTTCAAAGTCGGCAAAAAAAACTAAATTAAATAAGTTAAGTGACTAGTGTACCCAAATGTAAAACATAAAGAATCTCAATAAAAATACACTGAGAAAAATATTGAACATATTCCTATTTAATTCAAACTCAAAAACATATGATTTGGCATGGAAGCGATTTCTATTTAATTTAAATAGAATCGTATTAATTCATCGTTGAAACGATTTGAACATGATTTCGTTCAAATTTACTATGCTTTCTATTTAACATAAGGATATTTCTGTTTGTTTTAACTAACTTCATTTCATGTTGTTTCAAATAGAATCATATTTATTTTTTTTGAATATTTTTCGTGTTTGGATCAAATATGTTTTCTGTTTAAAACAAATGATTTCAATGTTAGGTTTTCCAAATAGATGCTATATCCTTTAAATATATTACGAAATTATTCTATTTGTAATGATGGGAGCGTTTCCTATATAGCTATTAGCTATAATACATACATACATATCGTGCTATCGGTTCAAAGTTAAAACTCACCTACTAACAAATTAAACTTTTGAAATAAATGGGATTGAAAGATGGAAACATACTTTTTGATGCTAAAAGGTCAGTTTTCGCAAAATTTTAAATTAAGTTTCTGGGCATAACCTTCAATGTCTTTATAAAAACTGGGCAAAATTACACTGTTTCGATTAAAAAAATTCATTTCATTCTCATTTTTTTGAACATTTTGTTCCGCACTTAGTGAGTTTTACCTTTGGACCGACACGCAACGATACTACGGTGGCACTAATTTTTGAACTGTTTGAATATTTTTCACGAACGGTGTTCGCGAAGGATTCTTTTATAATTTTTTTAGACGCCAAGTGTCTATACAAATCATAAGACAGTTGCAGTTATGTTTGTATTCCTTTGAGTTCAATTTAAATTGATTCGAGTTTAAATTAAACATATTTGTTCAATCCCTGTCTCTTTTTAATATTTTGACTGCATTTATATTTGAAACAAACTCGTACATGTTAATTTCATGTTTAACATTTTTAAGTGAGTAAAATAATTTAACAGGTCTTTCAAAAATCAAACTCAATTAGGCTTGAATTCATGTTAAAAGTTACGTGCAGCTTCCAATGTAATAATTAAACATGATTTACTTTGATTTAAACAGATTTTACCCAAAATAATAGTATTTTTGAATCTGAATAGATATGAGGTAGATTTAAATTGAATTCTATTTGCACTAATTTAAACATATTGTTAAACATGCTTCTGTTTAAATAACTCATAGTTCAGTTTTCTCAGTGTACTATACTATACTATACTGAAGGAAATGAGAAAATGTTTCTTGTATTCCTTTTGAATTGAGGTTATTTGTTGTTTTATTTAGGAATTTATATGCAGTCAGAGAAGTAAAAAAAATTAACAAGGGGGTAAAAGAGATATCTGAGTAAGCTGCTTGCGTCGTCGTCCGTCGTTGGTGATAAGGTCGTAGCAACGAGAAGAAAAATTATTATTTGCAGAAATTTTCTTGTATGTGAATGTGAGAAGACAAACGTGTGTAGGTTCTTGCTATATTTTCTTATAGAGGGTAGGTTTTGTTTTTTTTTTTTTTTTTTTTTTTTAATTGACTTGAAACTTTCTTGCAAAGTTTCGAGGATAGGCATAAATCTTTTGCATGATTCGGTGGTAGGTATTTTGGTGGGTAGGTACCTATTTGGATTTGTAATTGCAATCTTTTTTGCTAGGATGGGTCTTTTGATGCGTAGGTAGGTACGTAGGTATTTGAATTAAAGTTTTTACGTAATTACCTACTACCTATTAATTTTTTGCTAGATAGTTTTTTTGTTAATAGTTATTGTTAATAGTTTTAATTACCTTCATAGGTACCTATGCAGCTACGTATTATAAATTATTTCGGGTAATTATGTTAAATAGGTATTTGTAGGTAGGTATCTATACATATTTTAATTAAATTTTGTATGCAAAATTCGGGGGTGGGCTTAGGCAACGGTTTAGGTATTTTTAGTAGGTACCTACATAGATAGGTATGTACACATATTTTAATTAAAGTTTTTATTGCTAAATTCGGGGGTAGGTTTAGTTATAGGTACCTTCATACCTAGGTAGGTTTATCTTTTGGTAGGTAGGTACCTAGGTATTTTAATTAAAGTTTTTTTTTTTTTGCAAAATTCAAGGGTAGGTAGGTATTTCTTTGAGTGGTAGGTAGGTACCTCCTTATTTGACCTGAAATTTATTCGAATTTAGTGAAATGATTACCTGATATTTTTCACTAGTCTGTAAGTGGGAATCCCCATGCCAGTTCCAAATACTGTCAAAACAAATTTAATTTCCAATTTCTTTTCAGAGATTTTCAAAAAATACATTCCTAGCTCTATTGGCTCCAACGTCGAAGTTCATTTGGACTCATATGTAGGTATTTTATTTAAAGTTTTTTATTGAAAAATTCAAGGTTAGATAGGTAGGTACCTATGTACATACCTATTTCTTTGAGTGCCTATTTGACCTGGAATTTAAATTTTATGTATGTATTGGTAGGTACCTAATTAACATTTTATCTAATGAACTTTTTACAGATTTATTTTGAATAAGTTGGTACCTACCCATTTATTCAAAATAAATTGGTAAAAATGGTAACAGCTGCATAAGTACATAGCGACGGGTAAAACGCAAAACCTCTTAAGTCGTTTTTGCATTATTTGTAGAATTAAATATGTTTTAAATATGAATTAAATAATTTTTTTTACGAAAATAAAGAAGCTCAAAAGTACACTGTTCATAATCTATACAACTATGAAATTAGCTCAATCAATTATAAAATTTCTAGCTTTTGCTGGAAATTTTACAAAATGCACTGAAATTACACTCTACATGCTGCATACAGTTTTTGTTCCCCCCAACGACCTATCAACAATTTAGATTCATTTTGAAAATCAGGTAGGTACTCTTTTAATCGAATTCCGTATGGTGGAGATTCAACTGTACTATAATTTTTTAATTTTATTTTGTCAGAACGAAATATGGAGATTCGATTGTATTATAATTTTTTAATTTCATTTTGCCAGAACAAAATTTCATAATTTGTTTTCAAACTCAAAATGATTTTTTTTACAGATATAATAAACAGGTACCCACCCAAAGTGCATGTAATTTTTATCCGTGAATTTTTCTGATAGTTTAATAGTTTTTCTCCTATTTGGGGCGGAGATAAATCCACTTTAATAACCATTTTTTGAAAAATGATTTTCCACTCCAATGTAGCCTTTACTAAAATATTTATACATAGTAAAGAAGGAAGCGAAAGAAAAGTTTGAAAAGCGCCAAAAGTTTGTATGTAAAAAATATTGCACACAAAACACCTGAATTTGAGTAGATAAGAACGAAAAGTCATCATACCTATCCACTTTAATCAAAAATTGAGATTTTGATTCAGATTTGTTAAGCTAGGCATATTGAATAGTTTTTAAAGAAAATTTGACAGCGTTACCTCTCTAAACCCCTCTTATATTGATGTCAAACATGCTCATTTTTTCCAAAACTCTCGATATCCATACAGTGCAATGTGTATCGAAACTTTTCATATCCATTGTAAGCAGTAGGTTTGCTTTCAAAACTCTTCTTATCCATCATAGGCTATTGATTATGTTATACATAAGAATGAACTAAAACGTTCACGGGTTTTTATTGAAAACAATTTTAAATGGGTGGAAAAGATTGGAAAGTAGTGGAGTGCTTTTATATTAGAGGGTGCAATTGTGAGAGATGGGAAAACTGGCCATATCCAATCATTTGCAACAAAACTCTTCATATCCAAATTTAATAGTTACATATCTTTTAAACGGAACTTCCAATACTTGTTTGCTCTCAATCATAACATAGATTTTAAAATCTGTTATCATAGCTCTGTATATGAAAAATTTTCATATTCAAAGATTACGAAATAAAATCTTTTATAACATCTACCATTTCACCTAAATAAGTTTTTTTTTTCCATTTGCACGAAATGAAAATTTTGGATATGACGAGTTCAACCACCTACTCAGTTGTAAAAACTAACCCACATACCTGCCTACCCATATTCCAATGTATAATAACCTATTCCTCTTGCACCATAGAAACCCAAAAATCTTGAAGACAAAACGCTTACAGCAGTGAAAAATCAAATACACCTTTACATGTATACCTACCCCTTTCTCTTGCACCATAAAAGCCCCATAAGCCATAGAGAATATCCAAAATTGTTCTTTTTGTGTCTTTCAGCTTTAAGCCTAGTTTACAGTTCCCGTGCGCAAAAAAAAAATCTATACAAATATTCTCGCATGTCAAGAAATAATTGAGGTGAAATGTAAAATTAATTCTTTGCATGATTGGTTTACAGTTTCATGCAAAAAAAAAAACAATGCTGTCATGGAATGTCATGCAAAACAATGGACCGGCAATTGATTTGCATGCGAAAAAGAGTGTGGTGAATAAAATATTTTTTTTTTGATGGTCGGTTTATACTTCCGAAAAAAAAAAATATATTCACCTCAAGGCATTATTTGCATGCAAATGGTTTTCGCATCCAAAAATAATTATTTTCCATTTTTAGCCCTATAGCTTGTCAATTAAGGGTAAATTAATGACTCAATGGGTGGTTTAGGCCAAAGCAAACGTTTTTCGCATTGAATATTATTCAACTTGGTGCGCAGAATAGGTGGAAAATCATTTTGAAAATTTTGATATTTTTTTCGCATGGGAACTGTAAACTATGCTTTAACAAGAAAAAAAACAAGACAAAAAAAAGATCTGCACATAGAAATAATTGTATTACATAGTCGATGCAGTTATTTTTGTGGTCTGTTGTCGGCTGGGTACGGCATGTTGACATTTTAATTTTTGTTTTTTTTTGTAAGTGAATAAAATAACCCCCATATTAACATATTAATAAACGCCGGATAACAACGTGCTAGCGTTTACATAGGTGACGTGAAATAACGCCAAACGAAATAAAGCCGAAATTAAAAAATTTGGTCTTATTACGTTTTCAAAAACGAAATAAGACCAAATTTTAAATTTGGTTTTATTTCATTTATGAAACCGAAATAAGACCTTATTACCGAAATAAGGCTTTATTTCGTTTTCATAACTTATTTCATATTTTCAAATAATTCTGCCGAATCTGAATTTTTTTTCCTGACATACATAAGGAGAATAATGAAAAGAAGTTTATTGGTAGAATAAATTCGAAGTTTCCAGATTATTTCAATGCAAAAGAAACTTTGCATAAACTCACCTCGCACCCACCTCAAATTCTATAGTGAGGTCAAGCAGGGGGGTTGCAGGGGGCAGCATGCCCCCCCATACATACCTCACTGTTTATTCGCGAATTTTTAAGTTTCACAAACCTAGTAAATCCTCTCCTTTATTTGGTTTGTGAAATTTTAAAATTCACGAATAAACAGTGAGGTATGTATGGGGGGGCATGCTGCCCCCTGCAACCCCCTGCTTGGGCTCGATATAGGATTTGGAGTGGGTGCGAGGTTGGGTGAATGCAAAATTTCCTATGCATTTAAAGAATCTGTATTCAATGAAACTTTAAATAATATAGCCGAAATAACGATTCTCAAGAAATATTTGGCCTTAATTCTGTTTTCGCGTTGCAATAAAGCCAAAAAACTAATTGAGATAGACTTGGTTTTATTTCGATTATTTTGTTGGTGTTATTTCCATCGGGCATAAGAAATAACTGATTCAAAATAGCTTTTTATGGCCTTTAGTCCTACAAATTGGCATTTCGTTCGGCTTACTCACTTGAACTCATCAGTGACATAGTGAGGGCTTTGTCATACGCAATTTGTTTTAAGTTCAGTTCAGCTTACAAGAATTTTTCAACGAAAATCCACTGAAAACTATATCCAACAAGATTAGAATTCCTAATCATTGTGGTGTGGTTCTGGCCTGCAACGGGCGTGGTGTGGTTGTGGTGAGCTTTGTTCACACAGAAGTGACAGGGAATGGTTATTTGACAGAAAAGCAATAGACAAACACAGATGAACACTTCACAAGAAAATAACTTCTACGCAGAAAATAAATGTAATATAAAAAAAAAACAATTGCCTTGAATTGTTGGGCTATTTTTTGCCATGCCTGGTGTTGCACTCTCCTGTTGTAGTAATTTTGTCCTCCCGTAATTACATAAATCTTCATGTATTTGCATGTAATTGCAAAATTCAATTTTTATAGATTTTTAATCTTCAAATAATAGCAGTGTCCGATATTTGATATCAAATTCCAAATGAGTTTTCCAATCATAAAGCAACATTAGACAATGAGGAATTCACATTAAAAACAAAATTGACTGCCAAAAGGTAATCCACCTCCCTTGCAAACGCAAATAAGTACCCATTCGCTGCTTGTTGCACATGAACCCTATCATACCCTAGAAAGTTACCAAAATTTTCCTAATTTGTATGTTTGATCTTCTAAATAAAAACGAATGTTTAATCGGCTCTAATACCGCCCAACCGATTCCATCGATAGATATGTAACGGATTACAAAATTGGCAATTTTCAAACATTTCATGTGTGGAGGTAATACAAATTTACTATACCATGATACTCTACTGTAAACCTACATCAAAGCATATTTCCTGGAACGAAAGTTCAATGAATTAAAATTCAACTTACTATGGTTAATATTCACTGTGAATTCTGGATGAAAGCATCGATACGATATACTTATATTTCTAATACCTGTTTACGAGCAGAGATCAGAAATAAATCCCAACCTTTTGAACGGTGTTGTAATAGCTCTCATTTGTTATTTGCAATTAAGGCCGTGTGCCATTTGCGTTAAAATCCTGGTTAAATTTGATCCCATGGCTAAATTTTGACATTACCGAGGTGAATATAGACTTCAAAATTTAACCTGCTCAGGAGCTCGTTAAAATTTTAGTCGGTGGTTAATTTTTGACATGTCTATGGGCGCGTTCGGCTGCGTATCTTAAGCGATCCGGATTTGTTTGTGTTGTTGTAAACCCTTTTAAAAAAACTGCTGAGGGAGATGAATGTAGGTAAATATTTTATTTTGCTATCAAGAAGTCATGAATCTTATCGGGAAGATGAAAAATGGAAAAAAAAAAACTAAAATTAAATGAAAGGATTAAGAAATATAGACAAAGACCTTATAATAAATTTTAGTATGCACTCAAGAAGAAGTTTGAATAACTTGAGATAAATCCTTTAAGCGAAATTTTAGCTCGATCTGCGTACTACGCTTAATGTAAAAAAATCAATAAAATTTATTGAAAATACTTTTTCAGATGATTCATTCATTTTGCAAACTGATATGTTTGCGAACTATCATTACTGAGAAAAACGCAACAACAAAACTAATGGGAAGTGAATATAAAAAAAAAATCCATTTAATCCAATTGACACAGCAAAAACCTTAAATTTTACTCACCCCTATAAAAAGGGATAACATTTAACTGGGATCAAATTTAACCAGAATTTTAACGCAATTGGCACACGGCCTAAAGAATAAAAGTCACAATTAATGTCTGTACCCAACACGCTGTGATGGCCTTATTAATGCCTAAAAGTTTTGAGTCTGCTTGTATGAAACTTTTTTTTTGAAAGTCTAATGTGTATCCTTCAATTTTTCGGACTAAACACTAAAGTGGTGACGATATGCAACTGTCATATCGAAATAGCTTTCATCTGGAATGAAGGTAAAACTGCAGTCGCAAGCCGGTTTAAAATCGTCGTCGGCTTAAAGTGAAAAGCAGCTAGCTCCTATTTTGCATTATTTATAAAAATTATTTAAACAAAAGTGTTCGCATTATTTGAATAAAACTAATGTCGAATTCCTTACAACCCCAAAATCGATTTTTTCTGAACAAAATCGTTTTTTCTAAACAAAATCGATTTTATTCTGTCAAAACAAATCTTGCATTTTCAGCAAGATTTCAAATCGATGTCACACACACTAGCAAGATTTGACATTTCTCTGGAGTTGAAAGTAATCTGCGGCGGGTTAAACAAATATTCTAAAGTGTTCGTCGTCCATTTAATTAAATTAAAAGCAAATATATTATTAAAACAAATTTTAATTCATCAAAAAAAAGTGAATAGTTAATGAGAAGTTATCAAAAAATCAATAAACTTCGTTGCAAAGTGCCCAAAGCCGATTTAGAGATATAAAGCGCGCCCTCGCCGATGTGTTCCTTGATTGTTGTGTTTCTTGAATAAATTTGGGTTGTTTTTTTTTTTTACTTTAATGACCGCACAACTACTTTTATCTATTTTTGCAACTTTTAACGCAACATATATTTTAGTTTAACAAATGGACGCAGTAAACTGAATGCACTTTTGAATATTTGTAATTAATTTGTTTGCGCATTAGTTTGTTTACTTTTTTGCCTCAATGTTACTGTCAAATGACACACACACAATCCCACGGGAAAAAATTAATTTTTTGTGTATTCCTTACAACCAAAAAAAAAATCGATTTGAAATGGTTGTAAGGAATTCAACATAAGATTTCATCAATTATTTTTCAGCACTCGCTTTTGCAAAATTCAGTGAAATTGAATTGATTTGATAGATTTTTGTATTTTTAAGAAATTTTTGAAGTGGTCTATAATGACAAAAAAAATTGGAGTTAGCCGCTTTACACTCTAAGACGACGAAAAACATAACCGCAGCTAGGAATTCCACAATTCGGCCGCTCCTTTAAGAGTGTTCCGGACTGAAATGGTGATTTCATGAAGAAGATTGCGAAGCGTGTACTTATCCGATCAAAGCAATTAAGGTGTCTATGGACAGATAAACTTATTTTCTATGCCATCATTGGAAAAAAAATTTAATTTTGTGCTCTAGATTTTGGTAAAAGCCTCTAAGAAATCGAGAAAATGGCTAAAATGGCTGTTTTTCAAAGCAAATGTAGCCTACACTAAAGCATTTTTTGCAAAAAAATGTTTAATAACATAAAATTCCATATTTTTAGTATGCCACTATTGGAGAAAATTTTTAATTTTGTCCCTAATTAAAATTTTGACAATGCAACATAAAAATGCTTGTGAATTTAAAAAAAACCCATTTTTGACAGTCAATTTTTTATACCTAACGCTATTTTTTTGACAAATTTTTTTGCAGTGGACATAAATTCAATTTATTTTTCATGATTTTCATTAATTATGTAATCATAATTGTATCATTTAATATTGAAATTTTTAATTCTTAAAATCACCACCGGCCTTGACCAAAGCCACTATGATGTCCTCTGCAAACTCAACTGACGATTGGCAGCGACGCACAGTGGAACGAAAAGCTGAAAAAGTGGACATCGTGCAGTAACTTTTGAATAAATGGATGGATTTTGATGATTTTTTCGCCATTGTGTTTGTTAAATACTATAGATTAATAAAACATTGAAAAATATTTCATAAAGCATACGATTCCATATCTAGTAAAGTGCATTTGAAAACAAAAACTAAACATAAGAAAAATGGAATTTTAAAGTGTACCATACCTATACTAATTTAAATTCTAAATACTAACATCTTTTTTTTAAAAATTGTTCCTCAAATAATCAAGTAAAAAAATTAGTATTTGTTTTGTTGAGATCCGTACACCCATTACCAATAAATTTAAAAATCTTCAAAAATTGAATCTATAAAAGTAGATATTAGGGGTATTCATGCAACTGCGTAAAACACTAGATAAGTTTACGATTTGGTTAATTTTATCTTTTGGTTAATGAACTGTCAAATTTTGTATGGGAAATGGTTTACGCAATTTGGTTAATTTTATCCAAGGATTTAGCTGCGGAAAATTAACCAAATATTTGGTTAAACTTATCCAAACGTCATTGTGACTTTTAGAGATTGAATTAGGCGTGTTTGTGACTTTTAGAATAAGGCATGTTTAGGAACATGATACAAATGATATCTCGGAGGACTAAAAAAGCTCTGAATGTGTTCTGTAATTATTGCATTGCAATTAGTTGGTGATAAAAGTTGTGAATTAAAACGTAGTTTACACAAAAAAAAAATAATTAGAAGAACTGCATTTACTCAACGATTAAAGGCTCTGCCCAACCAACGTGAAATTATAGAGAAGCATTCACAAATACAGTTTTTTGGTCAACGAATGATTCGCACTGGTTTGGAAGATTCTAAATAGTCGGAAGATGTTACAAAAAAAAGAGAGGGATGATTCATTTTACTTTTCCTCACTTCTCCAGGAGCTCCAGGTTTTTTGTCACTTGAGTTGAGTTGAAATGGTATTGAGATTCCAGCAAAATGAATGGCATTGATGTATTTATTTCAATGCAAAACAAATATAATTGAATTAACAGGAGTACTTACTACACGTATCTATTAAAACAAATATATATTTGTACACACACATGCAAATAAACAGACCATAATGCACTATCTGTAAAACCAACTCCTCGACCCGAGCTAAACGCGCCCAAATATTTGACGTTTAACGAACAGCTGATTCAATTACACAGCATTTAACCAAATTAATAAAAAGGTCGTTCATGCAAACTTTTGCGTAAACTTATCATTTTACACAATTTGTAAACTTACGACGTTGCATGAATACCCTTATTATAACAATTTTTCTATCTGTTTTAACTATAGTTAAGGTAGGTAGATAAAAATAAAAAATAAATAAATTGGGTGGCGCAACAGCTCATGCAGAACCAGGGCCTAGTGACTTACAACTCACAACCATTCCTGTGTGCGTGTTTGTTGGCAGGAATGGAGGGGACCTACAGTTTTTTGCCGAGTCCGAACGGCTAAATGAGAAGCACTTTTCATGACAAGTATACTTTTGGAGGATTTGTCAGTTCCTCGCAAGAGGCAGTACCTCGAATAAAACATTTCTGTTTTTAGGTGGCACGGCTGGGACTCGAACCCACACCTTCGGCATGACAGTCCTACGCACTAACCATCAAGCCACGAGGTACTACTAAGGTAGGTAGATACTTATGATTGTATCCAATACTATGATTGCTTCTTCGAATTTAAGAAATTTTTTATCAAAATGATGCACAGTTTTGAAAATCTGCTTTTCTTCAACTGTAAATAAGAGAAAATGATATTTTTTCTCTTAAGAACATTTCAAATACCCCTCTTAAGAATATTTATAAAAGTGGCATGTATGTATTACATAAATCTATATGTTCATATGTACGTACAATAAACACTATGGACCCTACTAGTTGTCAGGGATTGAAAGAAAAACACCACGAACTTTGTTGAGTAAAAGTTTAATTACGACTAAGAATTCAAGTACATTGTCATCATTACAATTAATTCGTTTCAATTCCATTTCATATTATTAATATTATATATGTAATAGGCAATGTAAATTATGTAGCATGTATATTTATGTAGTATGTGTGAATGTATAATGTTATACAGAAATTTAAGAGGAGTATAGATTTGATTTCAAACTAATATTAACACTAATAATCAAATTTGGTGAAGACTTAAATATTTCATTGAAATGGAGGATATTGAAATGGACTCTAAATAATAAACCGTACATTGTATGACCTTGCTCAAAACAATGAACCATATATGAATATGGTATGAATTCCAAAAAAATTATCATTCCATGCATGGTTTTTTATATGGGATTCATAACATTATGGTTCATTTCACTGAAATATTTAACTCGTTGCTAAATTTGGTTATTGGTAAGGCCCTATATCGCTATTAAAAACCAATCAATTTCAAATATTGTTTCCCGATACAAATTGCTGGAAACTTACATAAATAATTTTAAATCCAAATAAAGAGCCTTAGAATTATATAATAGCATTAATTTTGTTTCACAAAATTTCTTTAAGAAAATTGTGGAAAATTAAGACATGTAATATATAAATGTAAGAAAAGGTTCAAGTAAATTTAAAAACAAAAAAAAATAATATTCAAAATCAAAAATAAGCTATTTTCAAATATGCTATTTTCACTCTCGATATCCTCATTCGGATCTGATGGATTTCTCGGAGAAGAAAAAAGATACCGGAAAGATTTGAAAGGAACTTAAAAGAAAAAATGTTGTTCTTCTAGAAACCGTTACACATTTTGTTCAAACAAGTAACCTCACACTTTAACATAGGTTATGTTAAAGCGCTGTTACGAAAACAGCGAAAAACGGGTATTTTCAATTTTCAAACGGTTATATCCCAGAAACGTGAGGTGATAGAATTTTTCTGGCTTCGGATTCGAGTTCAGCACGCCTAAAAATACTGTAAAAGTATATTTTTGTTTCTGTTACAAAAAAAAAGATGACATGTTGAGCAATGACCAGTATAAAAGGTAGAGATTTTTTAAAGCTCATAGGTTAGCGGGGTCGGATCCGGTTGGATCCAATTCTTGTAAAATATTACTCACCGATAGCATAAAACTCCTTAAAGGTGAATTAGAAAGCAGGCATATGCAAGCATTTTTTTAAAAGCTTGTTGGAAGTTCTAGATATTATTTTTTAAAAGCAACTGTAAAAACCGGTGTTTTTGAATGGAAAAATCTATAATTTGATTTTTTTTTAATTTAATTTTTTTAAACTAATCTTCCTTAGTTGAACACAATTTATTTCATTGAGTTATCTCAAAAATTGAATGAAAGGCTCGAAAA
This sequence comes from Dasysyrphus tricinctus, assembly GCA_963921185.1. Taxonomy (NCBI): domain Eukaryota; kingdom Metazoa; phylum Arthropoda; class Insecta; order Diptera; family Syrphidae; genus Dasysyrphus; species Dasysyrphus tricinctus. The sequence continues at coordinate 168,728,504 of OY992531.1, read as the reverse complement.
ACGAAAAATATCTAGTATCACATTTTTTTTTGGCTTAGAAAATAAGTGTCAACTTAAGCCATTATTTCATGAAAACCGATATGTTTACAAACAAAAATTTTTATTTTATAGCTTATGAAAGAGTGGACAATTTTCAAAATATCACATATAAGAACTATGTTCATATCACAACAAAAAAAAATCACCTCATGACCAGAAATTTGTACTGATCGTTCCACTGTGCGACGTCCTGTTCTATCCAACCATTGCCTGCCAACCATGTGTGTTGGCAGTGTCGGAATAAACTCTGATCATGTGTCTTGCCAAGGCACAGCAGCGCTCCAAGCACATTGGGTTTCTTTTGTAAAGCATTGTGGATGTGCTGATTTGGGTTGACTCGAATAGCTCCTAACTTCATTGTGGGAAGCAAGAATTCTCAAATCGGAGCACATTTTGTGGATGGATGTTCCCAAGCTTGAGAGCGCTCCTAAGATCTCAACATCAACCTTACGCGAGCAGGTTTGCCCATGTGATGGCGTATGGTTTTTCAAATCCCGCTTACCTTCCCCACATGACCATTGAAGAGCTGCATAAAAAAAGGCCTGAGCTCCATTTGTTCCTTTCACTCCCCGGAATCGCATTTCATCACGTCATCGCCACAGAGCCCCTTCGTCCATGAGTAAATCATGAATACAGAGACACGCTCTTTTCCCACGCTCTTTTCAGCTTCGTCGGTTTTGGAGGTGAGTCAATCTTGTCAATCGACTTGTGCGATTTGGCAAAGTTCTTCAGGCAGATGATCACAGACGCGACACGAGGAAGCAAGAGGTCAAGCAAGTTCCTCAGAACTATCAAGTCGGTATTGTCACCAACGTAGCAGTAGGTGGCTCCTAAATGTTGTTTGGCAGTTTGGCAAAAACATTACTTCTTGTCGCGTAAGACGCAGCAGCTGGGAATCAATGTTCTCGACGTTCTTCTTCATTTCATCTATCTGGGCGTGTTATTTCTAGGCTCAGTTGCTGAAAAAAGGCAGAAGTGTATAATGATTTTATTATAATTTAATGACCATTGGCATTACGTGTTGAACTCACACTTGAATATTTGAGTTCGCATCGGATTTTATGTCTTTATTTTTTAAATTCAATTATTTTCTTGTTTTTAAATTATTTGCACAAAAAAAAGTAAGAAAAATTACAAAATTTCTTCATTTTTCCTTAATGATAAAATGATAAATAAAAAAAAAACAAAACTAGTCAAACCATTTGTCAAAAGCTACACCATTTTTCTGTTTTGCTCCAACTAGCGCTGGTGGCGCTTCGTGGTTGAAAATGAACCGTCGTGAAGTTGGCTCCTGGCATAATAGGTCAATGGGGTGAGGGGTGTAGTAACGTAGGGGGAACGAAAAGACGAAAGCACGTATGAAAATTTCAAGACTTTTTCCGGTTGAACTTTGACGTTTATGATTTGAAATATGAGTAGAGGTGGGGAATGCTTATAAAATTTAAATAATGAGATTAAAAATTGATTTTCATAATTAAATAGGTATAAATTTGAACAAGAAGTGATGTTAAAATATTTTTAATTGTTATTACTGCCTATTTTCCAATAAATAAAACTCAAACTTGTTGTGTGGAATCATGAAGGTACGTACCTGTCAAAAAGACGAAAACGAAACGAACGAAAAAACGAATCGTGAAATCAGGCTCAAAAAAAAATATATGACATTTGGCTGAAATTTCAGATTTTTTGTGCGTTCAACGTTAAGGTAGAACTAGAATAGTCGGAAGCAAACTTAAGAGGTCGTACGAGACCGAGCGAAAACAAGAAATTCATATGATGCGCACATAATTGCGAAGTGGAGCTTTCGTTTAGTTTTCGTTAACTTTTGCCGTCGGACGTCGGACTGACTGCTCTTTCGTAAGTGGACGTACGAAAATCAAAATGGTGGAAGCAAACTAAAATGAATTTGGTGCTTGGTGCATAGTTTTCAATACATTTTTTCTGTTTGATGTATGAGTGTAGTAAATTCTTATAGCCTTTTCCATTGGCAACCCAGAAGCGTTCGGAATGCGTGTAAACCCTTCTGAAAGTGTTCTATTATCCTTCAGAATGACAGTTCTTCTCCTGAAAAGAACAGAAAACGATTCTGAATTTTATTTCAGAATTGGAACCAGAACTACTCACACATTCAAACACTTAGTTGTCAAAGTGTTGTCAAATATTGCAAAAAGTAAATTTTTAGCTAAAAATAAGTAAATTTCACACATTTTGCTGTTTCTAAGAAAAATTATTTTCCGTTTAGAATATTTATTTTCCCATTTTCTTTATTGAAAATTATCATACTCGTTCATATTTGCGTCTGCCATCAAGTTTCCAAATGTTAAGAACTATTTCGGCATCGGCATGTGAAGTTGCACAAATGCAGAGATACGGAAACTTCAGAGTGAAATTGCATCTGCCTGTTTGTTTTATTGGCGTTCCGGATCGGAGAGTTCTTCCCAATTGCCAATCGAAAAGGCCATTAAATTTTCTTTTAAACAATTTATACCACGTCGAATTTTCGTGGTTTCATAAGTAAATAATTAAAAGCCTATTGTTCTGTGCTGTGAATAGGGCTTTTTAGCAAATACCAATGTTCATTTCTAAATGTCAAACTCAGGACCTCGGCACAAATGACATTTAGGTAACACCCATTTTCTTTTTTATTCCAGAGGCAAATACACTCCAATTCAACAGAATGATCACATGGATTTTCATAGTTGGTTTGTCAATTTTTTTTCAAACATTGTGCATTGTCCGAGAATAAATATTAACAATAAAATTATTTCAAACAATTTGTTTTACTTCCATCCATTAACTTTTATTACCAGTTTCAATATTTGGGCTTATTCAGTTGACACAAAAAGACTGCATTTTCCCTTAAAGTGCCTCTACACTATCCCACAAAGTATTAATACATGTCAGAATAAAGTAGGAAGAAATTTCATACGACTGCCAAATTTGTGTGATAACTGACTTTCATATTTTCCTTCCACACTTGCATCAAAAATTAGTTTCACCATAACCTCAAACGCCCAAGTGGGATAGAAAGTGTGATGGTTTTAGAACCGATCCTAAATATTTTCATGTATTAACACATGTCAAATCGTGTCGGATGCGCTGTCAAGTTGTGTGTGATCAAATTTCATATTTTGTGTCCACACTATTATACATGATTTCTTCACACTTTTTTGACATGTGTTAATACTCAGTGGGATAGTGTGGAATGGCTATTATGGAAAGACTTTGAAGAGAGCCGGAGGAAAAATAGCAGTGCCTTTTGAATTAATCTTTCTGTTGTCTTTTCCCAATATCATAAACAAACAATAAGGATAATCAATAATTCACTATGCACAATGTTAACAAAAAATGGAAAAAGTACCTTTGAAAATTTGTGTCCTTATTCATTTGAAGTGGAGTGTAAATGTTTGGATTTTATTTTTTTTTGTAATAGCGTCTGTCAAACGTGCCGAATTGTTAGCTGTCACTTTGACTTTGACAATTTGGTAGAGATCTCTATTGATTATTTACATTTTTTTCACTTTCAACCACTAAAGTGCATTATGGGTGACTTAGTCGATGTTGTGGCCATCTACATGTGAACATTTATAACTTCGAAATATTTTTGTTCTGCTTTGAACGCCACCTTTGCTAAGTAGTCAACTGAACACACTTTTCATTTTGTTTTTAAGTTGTAAGCCTGAATTTTACGGGCGGTATTCACCGACGGCTCATAACTTATGAGGCTCATAAACCTATTCACCAAGCAATAATAGTGAATATTTATGAGCGCCCATAAAACTTATGAGTGGTCCTGACCACTCTTAAGTTATGAGCGCTCTCTTCGAAAACTTATTCGAAATCATTCGAAATAAAATGTCAATTCCAAACTTTCTATCGCTATCTGTCACTACTGTCACAGCTTTTTATTCGTGTTTTGATTTTTTGTTTGGTTTATTTAATTGTTGAAATAAACATTTCTTTTTCAAAATTAATGTTTCAATCATGTATTAAATTTATTTATATACATATGTACCTCTACACAAATTGTGTATTTACCTATATTTTTTAAAGAAAATATGCTTTTTGTTTGGATGAAGAGTGGTGAAGTGTTCGCGTTTTTTTTTTGCAACCTGCAACCTAAAGCCCCTTTCTAAAGAATATTCAAATAATAGCCCCTAAACAGCAGTTTGTCTTATCCAATTTAGTTCTCCAAAACTACCTAGGTACACATGGACAAGAATTATAGAAATATTTCTTTTTAATTACAAAAAAAAATCCATGACCGAGATTTGCAAAGCATTCACCTTATCTGTTGTGCTACCATGTTCACGTATATTCTCTAATCCTTTGTTTTTTCCCTGCGCATTCTGTCACTGGTCACGAGGTCACGTCAACGAAATGACGAAAAATTTGATATGCTACACATACAAGTACAAAAAAAAATCAGTCCCAATGAGTGATGTTCTATTTGCCACGAAAAATTAGCAATTTCGGATCAAAATCCCTACTGGCAAAAGGAAAACGACAAGAAATTTGTGTATATTTGCTAATCAAAATAAAAAAATATGAAGTGCAGTGCGAACTTGTGTAAAAAAAAATACCAAAATAAGGCGGACAAGAATCATTTCCTTTCACAAGTGAGTTTTATTATATTTTTCACAAAGAGAGTAATGTGAGTTGTTTGTATTTTAATTAGTTACCAATCAAGTAACACATTAGGTCTAATCCTTTATTTTGGGTTTCTGTTATTTTTAGTCCAAACTTGTGTCAATTTTTTTTTATATGAACTTTAACACAACTTTGGACTAAAATGTGCAGAAATGCACAGAAAATCAAAGAAATTCAAAGTAAAGGAACAGACTTATTATAAATGATAAAACTTTGAAATTCTATAGTATTCTCATGAAGAAAAAAGCTCGTGGCCATCTATGCGTCCAAACGTAATACTAATTTTTGTTAAGGGATCGCGGTAATGCGATCACAGCGAACCTATCGACCAAATGTCTACCTACAAAATCGTGTTTCATGAGAATACTATAGATTGGATATACAATGCCCTTGGTTTTTCGGATATAATTGTGTATAGAAGAAATGTCAAACTGCGATTCTGTGAAACAGGGACGTATTTTTTTGTTGTTGGTGATTGTAAGGCGCAACTATTTGCTAAGCGGCCTTTATATTAGGAATTTATTTTGGTTATTAAATCGATTTTGTACGTTTGTTCAGTGCCGGAATCAGGAGAGGGCAACCGGGGCTACAGTCCCGGGCCTCCACAAAACAGGGGCCTCCACAATGGATGGAATTTCGAATTCCGACGAGCTAATAAGTACCGCACAAAAAAAAAAAACAACAAAAAATTACCAAATGGAAGTCTTAAGAACAAGAACATATAAAAATGGTTATGGAGAAGTTATGATCAATTAATGATTTTAACGCGTTTGTTTAGTTCTGCTTGAATCTATTCAATTATTTATGGGACTGGAACATTATAAACAAGGGGCAATAACATTCGTTAATTCAAATTTGAATTTTTTTAGTTTTTAATACATAGCTCGCAGCTTCTCTACTCTTCTCATTTTCCATCTGCACTATTCTTAACCCACCAAAGCCCTTTTTTGTGTTTCTGCTTATGTTTCCTCTTGCTCGACTATCAAATCAACGAATATTTTCTTATTGGTTATGAGCTTTTTCAGGTGCATCTTTTCGTAAGTCTTTTTCTAAAACTAATTATCAGAAGCAAGAGCAAGCAGAATTTTGTGGTAACAAATGAAAAGATGGAATATTTGGCTGAAAAGGAATCTACAGAACTTCTAAATTGCGATGAAAATCATCTACTCTTCTCATTTTCCATCTGCACTATTCTTAACCCACCAAAGCCCTTTTTTGTGTTTCTGCTTATGTTTCCTCTTGCTCGACTATCAAATCAACGAATATTTTCTTATTGGTTATGAGCTTTTTCAGGTGCATCTTTTCGTAAGTCTTTTTCTAAAACTAATTATCAGAAGCAAGAGCAAGCAGAATTTTGTGGTAACAAATGAAAAGATGGAATATTTGGCTGAAAAGGAAACTACAGAACTTCTAAATTGCGATGAAGTATCGCGAAAAAGTTTCAAGTTTCTTCGGAAAAGCTCAAAGAATTTGTTTACAAGCCACAATAAAAATCAAGAGTCCGTCAATTCTGGCTTTGCTTTTCTCCAACTCCGGGGAAAATATATTGTTAAGCGTGTTAGTTAAAGCCCACTCAAAACATCAAACTAAACTCAGTGAGAAGGCATTCATCTGATCGCCTTTACAAATATGAATTTCAAAGACTCATTTGAAATCAGTAATGAGTTTAGTGGAACAGGGAAAAGTTAAGGACACATCCATCAAGAGCTAGCGAGCCAAGAGGCTCAGAATTATAGTTAGTACTTACAATCAAATTCATTGCTGAATGCGGATTAGCCTTTCGTGGTGACAGTGAACTAAGGCGCCAGTTATAGCTATCATTGAAACTCATCATTGAAATTTTTAATGCTTAAGTCTGAGACCATTGAAAGGTGAAATCAGTGATTATTTTGATGCCAACCAAAGCTCGTGCCTAAATTATTTTTTCTAGTATTTTTCATTGTGGCTCAACCTTCAATATAAAATTAATTTCATTATTTCAAGGATTGAACTACCTTTCCAATGATAATTGAAATATTCAGACTTTTCATTTGGAAGAATGGATATATTTGTAATTTTTTTTTGGCTAGATATATTAATTTAGCCTTGAGCTTCAATCCTCTATCAAAATATGAATTGATTTTTTCCTAAACACCTCGAAATCGAAAAACAACATTTTCATTGATAATTTTCAATGATAACTATAACTGGGGCATAGTTGGTTCATCGAAAAATGGAAATTTTCTGGAAATAAATTATTGAAACACTCGATTAAGATGTTTTCTTCATTTTATTTGGAAAATAATGAGGGGTCAGGGGCCTCCACTCCTTTGTTGCCCCAGGGCCTCCAGACCTCTAAATCTGGCCCTGCGTTTGGTGTTCGTATATTTATGTTAACAACCGCCTATTGACACCTGGTAAGTTGCTTTCCACACCACCTGCATTTCAGCACATGAACCCTATCTGGGGGATAAATTTTTTTCCAATTTGACGTTCAATGTATTTCCCATAAGAGAAAAGCAAAAGAGGGCCATATTCATGTTACTTTTTCTAATAACTTTTATATGAACGGATACAACTTTTATGATTGCAACAGAATAACAAAACATGTAAGTTTACAAATCTAGCAAAAAATAAATCAAAACTGACGCCTCAAATGCTTTAAATTTAAGATGAAAAATGTAAACAAACTACCTCTACAACGAGAAACAACAACACCAATACTCGTTTGAGAAAAAAGCAACACAGGGACGTAGCCGAGTTTTAGTTTTGTTTTCTTTAATTATGTTTGTATTGAAAATGAAGATTTTCAAATACATGTCAACATTTTTGTTCGGAATGAAAATTTCTTGCATATATATTTATCAATTTAATTACAAAAAAAAACTTTTTCAAGTATTTTTACCTACGTACAGAATTTTTTTGTTTGGAAGTAAATGTAAATATTTTAAATGCTTCTTCCTTATACCGAATTTACACGACTGGTGAAAAGCTGCCAGTAGGTATAATGACAAAAATAATGAATTTGTCCATTCTTCTGTTATTGTTTTGGTCATTATATTGCCAGTTCTCCAATCGTATAAATGCGGCATTAACAAAAGACGCAGGCACGATTGAAGTGTTATTATTTCCTGATATTTTTGGAGGGTACATATTTTGAAAATAAGAATTGTAAAAAATTAAACGCAAAATTTTATTTATTTAATTAAGGGTGTTATTGACCCCATGAGCTTCGCTAGTTTCTAAACACAAATTATATTTTATTGATAGTCACAAATAGTATACAAGTATTTGTACTCCTTTTTACAAATACACAAACCCAATACATAATGTAAATAGATAATATGTCTGTTCGCGTACTTCGAATACGAATTTAGCCCAAAGTTCTTTCAAAACTCATATAAAAAAAAATAAAATTCGAAGAAATTCGTAGTTTACGGAAGTACACGAACAGACATAGAAATACTTTATACCTACATCTTCATAAAAACTTTTATACCAACTTATACAATACTGTAATAACTTTCCATATTTGAACAATAATGACTCCGAAATGCAAACAAACGGACACAATAATGCTTACGGTCGCAGTGCAAACATACCCTTATTAGCTATAATTATAGCAACTCTCAAACGAAGGAAGCGCCATCTGCCGGATTATAGCAGATTTACCAGCTGTCAAATAAAAGCTTTTGGAAGGGAAATTATTGGGAAATTTCCCCTACGGAAAGCTCTGGAAGCAGAGACCAGAACGTTCTCCTTATTTCCAGAGTGTGGAAAACAAGTATAAAAGGCACATGTTTGAACGGCAGCGGCACAGTTTGTTTTTAATCGTGAATGAATAAAGTTGTTTGTAATAAAAGTGAAAAGTAAAGTTTGTGAATTAATTTAGTGTTTTATTTTGCGAAATAAATAAGTGGACGTGTTGAATAAAGTAAATAAGTTTTATTAACGAACCTGAGAAAATATTACATTGGTGTCAGAAGTGGGATAAAACTTATTTTATCTGTGCACTCAGTAAATCTATTGTGTGAAAAGTGAAAAAAAAAAGACAATGGGTAAATCTTTGAATGATTTAAATTTAGTGGAACTTAAGGCAGAACTGAATAAGCGAGATCTTCCTACTGCTGGAACAAAGAATGATCTTATAATTCGTCTGCAAGAATATTTAAGAAGATGTGGAAAAACCCGGACACGTTTATATTCGATATTGAAATGGAAGAACAGCAAGAACAAGTAAGTACATCGGGCATGACCAATATGCTGTCTCAACATCAAAGCCAAGAACAAAAGAATCTTCTAGAACATCAAAGCCAAGAACAAAAGAATCTTCTAGAACAGCAAAGCCAAGAACAACGTAATGAACAAAAGAACCTTCTCGAACGTTTCGAACAGCAAAGCCTAGAGCAAAAGAATCTCCTAGAAAAACAAGAAAAGAATCTTCTTCAACAATTCCAAGAACAGACAAATCTGCTGGAAGGTAAGTTAGATGCCTTTGACAACAGAATTATTGCCCGTGACAAGCGTGTCGATAAACAATTTTCGAATGTCGATAAACAATTTTCGACTGTCGTCAAACAATTTTCGACTATTGAAGCAAAGTTCGAATGTGTGGAAGATAAAATCGAATCCATTACAAAAGAATTAGATAAAGTTAAGAAAATGAAGGTTCGAGAAAGTTCTGGCGACTGTCCAAAGAAAAAGGAGATGCATCCACCAACCTTCGATGGGCAAACTTCTTGGTCAATCTACAAGAAGCAGTTTGAGGCTGCCGCAGCAACAAATGGCTGGGATGAGGAAGACAAATGCATAGCTCTAACTCTTGCCCTCAGAGGACCTGCGGCTGAGCTGTAACAAAGCATACCAGCAGATAAAAATGGCAACTTCAGTGCTCTCGTTCAGGCCATTGACAAACGTTTTGGAGATGGCCATATGCAAGAAGTCTTCCGCGTTCAACTCAATTCCAGAGTCCAGAAAAGAGGAGAAACTCTGCAACAACTCCAAGCAGACATCGAACGGTTGGCACACTTGGCATATCCGGCTGCAGGGGACGAAATCATCAACCAATTCGCAACAGAAGCCTTTGTCCGTGCTGTATCTGATATCAACCTACAGCGAGCAATTCGAACTGCTGGCAAACGCACGCTTCCTGAAGCACTAGCATTCGCCCTCACTATGGAAGCAGCAGAACAGGCTTCTCAAGGAGTCCATCGGGAAAGAGAAATTGAAATTGAGGAGTGCTCTTGCCAGAGAACAGCATTCCAAAGGAACCAGCGCGATGGACCTGCTCGATGCTGGAATTGCGACAAAACCGGACATCTCCAACGCCAGTGCAGATTGCCACCTAGAAGATCTGCATGCCAAAATTGTGGAAGCAGAAATTTTAACAACAACAATGTCAAAACTCCTACTCGCCCCGTTTCTCAACCGGGAAACGAGTAAGAACCAACTTCGAGGGGCAGAAGCTGGTTTCTGGTATCGATGGCCCCAGAACCACCATCCAGGTCTCACAGACGAAACGAAACAACAAAAGTCTGACTGTGGAGGCAACACTAAACGGCAAGAAGCAAGTGGCTACGTTCGATACCGGTGCCACTGCCTCCATTGTTCGAAAGGACTTGGTGAAGATGACATGGCTGCATAACACCAACACTTACCGTCTGAAAACAGCAACAGGAGAGGCAGCCAGAGTGTATGGGGAGGTTCGTCTTACAATCCGTTTGGCAGAACTGGAGTTTTCACATCTATTTCTGGTAGCAGATATATGTGACGAGTGCATCGTTGGAATCGACTTTATGAAAGAGCATGGAGTAATTCTCGATATCGGAAAGCAAGTTCTCAAATACCGAAATGTGGAAATGTGGTTTATGGCAATGAAAATTCATCAACTCTGAGAACTGTCATAAAGGAAGATATTTGCCTGCCACCCTTCTTCAGAAGTGTTCGTTTGGACAAAATTAAAGGGAGATTTGGGTAGCCATCGATACCTAATGGTGGAGCCAGACTCTGAACAGTCTTCTCAAAACATCATCCTAGGGAAGATCCTTGTGGCGCCTAAGAACAACATGGTGCCCGTACGGATACTCAACATCAAACCACGAAGTCAAGCTTAGAAAAGAAGAAGTTGTTGGAAAATGTGAATCCGTATCCGCAATAACTAAAATCACAGAAGTTGATACACAAGAATATGTGGACCCCAGGAAAGTGAACACTCTGAAGTCAAACATTCTCAAGTCTTCAAAATTAAGTGAATATCAGCTTAGTGTTGCTGGAAGCCTCCTTCACGAGTACGCTGATATACTCTCTTCACCCAATGGGCAGTTTGGTCGAACACAACTGGTGCAGCATCGAATCGATACAGGAGACGCAAGACCTATTCGACAACCAGCAAGACGTCTCCCATTAGCCAAACAAGCCGAAGTTGAAAAAATGATATCGACCATGAAGAAAGATGGGCTAATCGAAAATTCTAAAAGTCCTTGGGTATCCCCAGTTGTTCTTGTCAAAAAGAAGGACGGAAGTACTCGATTTTGTGTGGACTATCGGAGGCTGAACGATGTGATAAAGAAAGACAGCTACCCTATGCCAAGAATCAGTGATACTCTGGATGCGATGGAAGGAGCTGAATGGTTTTCAACATTGGACTTGAAGAGTGGCTACTGGCAGGTAGAAATCCATCCAGAAGATCGAGAAAAGACGGCTTTCTCCACAGGAAATGGTCTATGGCAATTTAAAGTGATGCCTTTCGGACTATGCAACGCTCCGGCAACATTTGAGCGTTTGATGGAGTGCGTTTTACAAGGACTTACTTGGAAATCTTGCCTAGTCTATTTGGACGATGTCATTGTTTATGGTAAGACATTTTGAAGAGCATTGTGGAAACCTTAAGGCCGTGTTCCAGAGGCTTCGAGAAGCAAACTTGAAATTGAATCCAGACAAGTGCGATTTTTTTAAGTCTGAGGTAAAATATTTGGGACATATCATCTCTTCCCAAGGAGTGAAGACTGATCCTGAAAAAGTTGACACCGTAAAGAATTGGCCAACACCACAGGATAAACATCAACTGCGGAGCTTTCTTGGTCTAGCCACGTACTATCGACGATTTGTGAAGGATTTTGCTGGGATCGCGAAAAGTTTGCATCAGCTAACAGAGAAAGGCAAACCGTTCAAATGCTCAAGCGAGTGCGAAAAAAGCTTCCGGGAACTTAAGCAGCACCTATGCAATACACCAGTTTTGGCCTATCGACACCAGGGAAACTTTTCATCATCGACGCTGACGCAAGTAACGTGGGAATTGGTGCCGTACTTTCACAAGTCCACGAAGGAGAAGAGAAGGTCGTTGCCTATTACAGCAAGGTGCTCTCAAAGCCAGAAAGAAATTACTGTGTGACCAGAAGAGAACTTCTAGCTCTAGTATCGGCAACAAAACACTTCCATAAGTACATCTATGGACAGAAGTTCCTTCTTCGAACAGATCATGGTGCACTTAATTGGCTGTTGAACTTCAAAAATCCAGAAGGTCAAGTGGCAAGATGGATTGAGAGATTGCAAACATACGACTACCAGATCCAACATCGAAGAGGAAGGTTGCACTCAAACGCAGATGCTTTATCTCGGAGACCATGCAAACCGGACTGCAAGCACTGCACACGTCAAGAAGAGAAGGAGGTTGCTTCCATCCAGCGATAAAGAGCCGATCCCATTTACGGTTGGAGTAATGATGAAATAAGAGCTGCCCAACAAGAAGACTCGGATATTGAACCCATTCTTGCGTGGAAGGAACACCAAGAGAAACCAGAATGGGGTGACATCTCCGATAGAAGTCCAACTTTTAAAGCGTATTGGGCACAATGGGCCTCACTTCATGTACAAGAAGGAGTACTAAGACGAAAGTGGGAATCCGCAGACGGCAAATCTTATGTGATACAGCTAATAGTGCCTCGATCAAAAGTTAATGACGTTCTTCAAGAGATGCATGATGGAGCTTCCGGAGGACATCTGGATGTCAATAAGACACTGGAAAAGGTAAGGCAGCGATTCTACTGGCTACACGCAAGAGAAGACGTTGAAAAATGGTGCCGACAATGTGATACTTGTCCTGCAAGCAAGGGACCAGGCAGAAAAGTCCAGAGTAAGATGCAGCAGTATAATGTGGGCACGCCTTTTGAAAGAATTGCAATAGACGTTGCGGGCTCTTTTCCAGAAACCAGAAGCGGAAACCGATACATCCTGGTAGTAATGGACTTCTTCAGCAAGTGGCCTGAGGCATTTGCCATCCCAAATGAGGAAACCAAAACAGTCGCGGACCAGATTGTTTTCAACTGGGTAAGCAGGTTTGGTGTACCTATGGAACTCCATTCAGATCAAGGAAGGAACTTCGAGTCCAAAATCTTTCAGGAAGTTTGTACACTCCTTGGCATTAAAAAGACGAAGACAACACCGCTTCACCCACAATCTGATGGGATGGTTGAACGATTCAACCGAACCCTTAAAGAACACCTTTCCAAAGTTGTAAGCGATAACCAACGAGACTGGGATCGGCATATACCATTATTCTTGATGGCCTATCGAAGTGCGGTACATAGCTCAACAGGACATACACCATCAGAAATCCTGCTCGGGAGCACAATACGACTACCAAGCGAAATCAAATTTGGATGTTATACAAGTGAGCCACAAGGAATAGACGACTACGTGGACGACCTCAAAGAAAAGCTAGTTGACATTCACGAAAGGACGAGGGCAAATATAAAGCTGTCGAGTGATCGGATGAAAACAAGATACGACGCAAAAGCCACAACGACAGGATTCCAAGTGGGAGACCTTGTGTTGTTTTATAATCCCCACCGTCGGAAGGGACTTTCACCGAAGCTTCAACAAAATTGGGAAGGCCCTTATACTGTTGTAACACGAATAAACGATGTCGTCTACCGCATTCAGAGAGGATTAAGAGGCAAATTAAAAGTAGTTCACAGCGACCGTTTACATCATTATAATGGTGATGGAAGTGATGGATTTGCTCGGGACGATCAATCCTAAGAGGGGGGCAGTGTAATAACTTTCCATATTTGAACTATAATGACTCCGAAATGCAAACAAACCGACACATTAAAGCTTACGGTCGCAGTGCAAACATACCCTTATTAGCTATAATTATAGCAACTCTCAAACGAAGGAAGCGCCATCTGCCGGATTATAGCAGATTTACCAGCTGTCAAATAAAAGCTTTTGGAAGGGAAATTATTGGGAAATTTCCCCTACGGAAAGCTCTGGAAGCAGAGACCAGAACGTTCTCCTTATTTCCAGAGTGTGGAAAACAAGTATAAAAGGCACATGTTTGAACGGCAGCAGTTTGTTTGTTTTTAATCGTGAATGAATAAAGTTGGTTGTAATAAAAGTGAAAAGTAAAGTTTGTGAATTAATTTAGTGACGAATAATAAATCGTTTTGTTTGTAGTAAGAAAAGTAAAGTGTTTTATTTTGCGAAATAAATAAGTGGACGTGTTGAATAAAGTAAATAAGTTTTATTAACGAACCTGAGAAAATATTACAATACACAAACAAATTTCACGCACAAAATAACACAACACACAAAACTTAAATAAAAAATCAGTTTGATTGACAGAATGGCTTCAAACAAACCAATTTCGCACAAAATAACACACAAAACTTGAGAAAAATCTGTTTAATTGACCAAATTTCTTCAAATTAAAATATTAAAATGACAGTTCTTGAATTATTTTTAAAAATATCCCAGGGATTTTTTTCAAATCGGAAGTTGATCAGAGTGGTCAAAGTGGTCAGATCATAATTTTTTAGTGGTAAATAGAACACAAAATGAGATTTGATTTGCTTTTGCAATTGTGTTAGTGACTATTTTTCTATTGATGAATTTGTCCAACAAACACCACCTTCTTATCGAAAGTAAACAACACTGCGAAATGCCGAATGCAAACTAATACGTTCAGATTTATGTCAGTTTATTTTGGTGTGTGTGCAAATGCGTATAAATCTTGCTAAAAATTGAGATGTGAAGAATCGACCTGAGATCGAAAAAAAAAATCGATTTTTTTGGTTGAATGGAAAGCAAAAGTTGATATCAGGTCGAAAAAATCAGAAAAAAGTCTACTTTTTTGGTCGAAAGGAAAACCACATTAGATTCTCAACTCGGGAGTTGAGAAAAAAATTAGTGAATAAAAAGGAATTTCAACTTGCGTTTCAACTCTCGAGTTGAAGTCAACTCTCAAGTTGGTCAACTTGAGAGTTTGCCTCAAGTTGAGCATTAGTGAAATAAATGGCTCTTAGATGTTTTGTTATTCTATTGCAATCATAAAAGTTGTATCCGTTTATATAAAAGTTATTAGAAATAGTTACATGAATATGAATCTCTTTCGCTTTTCTCTTGTGGGAAATACATTGAACGTCAAATTGGAAAAAATTGTATCCCCCTGATAGGGTTCATGTGCTGAAATGCAGGTGGTGTGGAAAGCAACTTACCAGGTGTCAATACATATCTTCAGAATTTTGCTCGATATGTTTCGTAGTCAAGTTATTTGTTCAGGCTTTTAGTGTTAATTTACTTGTCTATTCAGGAAGATGTCCAGAAAATATTTGGTTTATTCGCTTGAAAAAAAATTTTTTTAATAATTTCATAAAAAAATTAAAAGTTTTTTCGAAAGTCGAGTGGTTTAAGGAAAAATGAATGACCATTCTGAAAGTGGATGAAGTAAGGCCACATTCGGTGGTGTCATAGTTTGTATCGCTGCCAATGGTTTACTTTGATTTCGCGTTGGTTTCGGAGAGCCTTTATTCATAACAATGTATAAATTAAACTAAGTACATTTATAATGCAACACTGAAACAACAAAATTTTGAAGAAAATAGATTTTAAAAAATTTTATCGGCGGTACCCTAGAGCAGCGGTTCCCAAAGTGTGTCCCTGGGGTTCCGCGGGAGAGTTTTCAGGGTTCCACAAATTTCTTAAGGTATAAACAGTAAAATACAATCAATAAAAAATAATAAAAATAATTATGTAAAAATTTGCACAAAAATTTTTTTTTTTCAAATTTTTAACATTTTTTTTTTTTTTTGAACTTTATATTTTTTAATCGAAGTGTGAACTTCAAGGTCATAAACTGGTTCATGAGTAAACACATCACTAATTGGGGAAAATGTATTGATATATGCAAGGGCGGAGCCGCAGCAATGCACAGTGGTTCCACTGCCGAACAAAGGCGGCCATAATTATTTGCTGGCATAATATCAACCTGAAATATTTGGTCATAGGGTAAATTGGGCTCTCTGATCATGAATCTGAAATCAGTTTCGCTCTATCTTCTTTTGTTTCAGAGGTACCTTAGGTAAAAGGGTGTGATATCGGACTTTTTCCAGAAATACGTAAGTTTTTTGCAAAAATATACGATTCTAGTCTCCAATTTTGTATAATCAGCATTTGGAACGTTTTAAAAAGACGTCTAATATGGAACGGGACTTGTCGCTTTCACTTCCAGAAGCATTCAACCAATGCTGAAGAAGAAATAGTCTGGCAAATGAAACTTTTGTGAAAAGCCCCTGAAATAAAAACAGTAAAACGTATGGTCGCTTAGAGCTCAATTAAAAGTGCATCCGCAAGGTTCCGCAGTTGATTAAACTTGCATTTAAAAGTAAATAAATTAACTTTTCTGGAACTATAAATTTTGTTGGGGCATAACGGGGCATAACAGTTAAAAGATTAAATCAAAACACAGAACACAACCTAAGTTTAATTTTATTTAAACCTCATTTTATATACAATTTAATAATGGATCACAAAAAATATATAACGGAAGTCACCTTCAACTAATATTTCCATCACAAAAAAAAATTCACAAAATATCAAAGTGGGATTATGGCCTACGGTGGCGGTGGAACCACAGTGCATTGCAGAAAAAAGATCTTCTTTGATTATGTGGATTCTTAATTTACATACATAAAATTATCATATTTCATGAAGGGTTTTCACTCCTAAATTTTATTTATTTCACAAAAAAAAATTATGATAATATCAGCTCTTAATTATTTTTGAACACTTTAAGGCAAACGTAAATATATTTTGACAAAATCTGTTCCAAAAATCTACTCGTATTTTAATCGTAATCGTGGTATAATTTTCATTTGAGACAGCATTTAAGGACTCATAAAGACTGTTTTAAGGTTTAATTTAGGAAGAGGACTTATTACTTTTAATTCCACAAACTATAACCCATGCTGAAGGACCAAATATATCAGTAAATGGACATACTCAGACAGATTCTGAAATAAAAGCAGTTAAAGTGCATCCGCAAGCTTCCGCAGCTAAATCAACTTAAACTTAAAAGTAGATAAATGTACCTTTCCTGCAGTATATAATTTTTTGGGGGCGTAGCGGGGCGTAACAGTTAAAAGCTTAAAAGAAAACACAGATCGCAGTTTTATTTAAGTTTTTTTAAAGCCCAATTTCGCAGCCACACCATTCTTATATTTATTCGTATAGCGGCTCAAAAAAATGCATAATGGAAGGCTCACTATCTAATAATACCTCAAAGAAAACAAAACAATTCACAGACAATGCTAACAACAGCAAAAAAAAAATTGCAGTCGCCCTTATTTTAATGACTTAAAACTGAAATGCTATATGTTTGTACGAAGTGATCACCTTACAAACAAATATCTAACGGTATTGACGAAAAATATAATTTTTTTTATTACTTATATTGAGTTTTGGTTTTTCTAAGCTGATTTAAAAGGTTTTTGGAAGAAACTGTAATAATTTTTTTTTCGAATTATGGCCTACTGTGGAACCACAGTGCAATGGTGGGAAAGGTTAAAGGGGTTGTTTCAAATATTAAAAACTTTGCTCTTAGAAGTACCAGCAGTCATTGTATTTTCCATCGTTATGCACTTGTTATGAACTGATTTAAAAAAAAGTTCTCGGTGAAGCTGTGAAAATAGTAAATTTTGTAAAGAGTCGTCCTCTCCAATCGAGATTGTTTAAATTAGTGTGTAAAGATATGGGCAGTCAGTACGAATCGCTCCTTTTTCATACTTAAATCCGATAGCTTTTCAGAGGGAAAGCTTTATCCAGGTTATTTCAACTTCGTGATGAGTTGAATGTGCTCAAACTGGAAAAAAATATGTCTTCAACTGCAAACCTCTTTGATGTATTGCATGATGAGCAATGGATTACGAAATCAGCTTATCTTGCAGACATTTTCGAGAAGATCAACGAAACTGCTACAGTTCTGCAGGAAAAATCAATTACAGTATTTTTTTCGAGAGACAAACTGGCAGCTTTGAAAAGAAAAATTAATTTCTGGCTCTTAGTCCAGTTAATTTGTGCTAAAGGCTTTTGCAAGCAAATTGTGACGTAGTTTTGATTTTTTCCTTCCTATATGTTTTCGGGGTGCTGAACCGAATCTGAGGTTTACCAACAAAATGGATTTGATGGATGGATGGATTTGAATATCTTAAAAACGTGACGTGATAGAGCCATTCTAATGCCAGATTCGAGCTCAGCGCATCAAAGACCATCAGAAAAGTATATCTTGGTCCATATTACAGACAAAAATTCAAATTTTGTCACACAAAATAATTTCTTAGAGCTGTCGAGTGGATTTTCGAAAACAGTAAAAATATATCAATCTTCGACTAGCGCTTGAGTCCAAATGGGTTGTCGCAGAAAAAAACCTTAAATAGGGATTTATTGGAAATTGTATATGCTTTCAATGGTAGCTTGATGTAATTTTCGAATAGTTAGTAGTTTTCGACCCATTGGTGAAAAACTCCCAGAAAATGCATTTTTACATCATTTTTTGCATTTTTTTCCATGTTGCGTCACGAAATTTTGTAGGCAAACCTCAGATTCAGATTCAGCACCCTCGAAAACATAAAGGAGCGAACAAATCAAAGCTACCCCACAATTTGCATGGTAAAAATACAATATGACTGTACTATCTCATGTGTACAAAAGAATAGTTTTGAGTGTTTTCTATTTTTACATGAATTCTTGCAAGAAATCATGCTTGAACTCAGAGCAGATATTAGCAATGTTATTGCTCTCCATTTGGTTAGTCTCGTAAGATCCATGCTGGAGTACTTTCCAGATACAAATCCACTCGATGGATACAAAATCCATTTCTAATGAAAACCATCAAGCCTATGACCCTGAGTATACAGGAATACGAATCCCTGATAGATCTGCAGAGCTCCTCTTCGTCAAAATTTGTATTTGATTCTGTATCATTAAACGAATTTTGGATTGGTATTAAGAATGAATTCCCAGAGCTTGCAAAGAAAGCTTTATTAAATTTGCTACCTTTTGTAACAACGTACCGCTGTGAAGTAGGCTTTTCAGCGTATACTTACACAAAAACTAAACACAGATCGAGGCTAGACGCTGCCCCAGATTTACTAATTCAACTTTCGGACATAGAAGTTAGTTTAAAAACAATTATAAATCAAACAATGAAACAGATTCATTCTTCACACTAAATAAA
The DNA here is from genome assembly GCA_963921185.1 of Dasysyrphus tricinctus. Classification (NCBI taxonomy): domain Eukaryota; kingdom Metazoa; phylum Arthropoda; class Insecta; order Diptera; family Syrphidae; genus Dasysyrphus; species Dasysyrphus tricinctus. The sequence continues at coordinate 168,709,324 of OY992531.1, read as the reverse complement.
AAATTGATTTTAAAATGTGTTGTTTTTCATTTTTTGCTATTGTCAGGATGGGGTTCCAAAATATATTTGGGCATTGTTTAGGGTTCCACAGCTTAAAAAGTTTGGGAACCGCTGCCCTAGAGGGTTATCATAAAAAAATAAGTACTAACATAACTTAAACATACCGCTGAGAAGAAAAATATATTAAGAGAATAAAAAATTATTGTTATGGCGCCCTAGTAAGTTGCAATTAAAAATTACTCCATCCCTGTCCCTGTCGGAATGCATTTGTGTATGAAAAATCCGCAGTTTTTTCCAACAATGGCGCTTCCTTATATTTCCTATTCTAAGCTCAACTGGCTTCGAAAAAGGCAAGCCAGTTGGCTAGCGATTAGGAAAAGTTTCGATGTATAAGTAACTCGCTAGCGATTACACTCTCGTATGGCCTCGGGGTAAAGGTAGAACTAGAATAGTCGGTGTTATGTATTTGAATACATAATATTAAGATTTAATATCGAATGTGAAATAAAAGACTTTTTATTTAATTAAGTAATTTAATTGTGATTCTTCTTATGCGATTGCTTCTTACAAGCTCTAGTCTTCTTCTGATGGGCGAGTTCAGAGTTCTGTTGGATTACATGTGTGTAGTTCTGTTTATTTAAAATGACATGACATGACACGCCCCTTTTATAAACGGATTGATTTAGTTTACATAATTGGTCATACATATATATTCGGAAGGAATATTTAAAAGGAAAATGCTTAGTCTATACTTAAATCGTAGTCTTTAAATTTTATAGGTGGTTTTATAACTCTCTTAGAAGTTCTGGCCTGTTCAAGGACGTCCGATGTAGGTTGAAGATGTTCTTTATTTATACTTGGCTGACAGTCGAGTTGGATTTCATGCTCGGTTTCTGCTGCTTCTCTATCTGGAAGTAATAAATTAATATTCATTAAAGAATCTGAGTTATCGAAGATATTTTCGCCAAGAATGGCTTGATTTATGCTTTTGTTATCTATTGTTGTCGATGATTTTTTTGTGGAGCAAGGTTGTTTCGCAGATGGGAAGTGAATCATTTTCTCTAGTGAGATTTGAGTAGGAACAGGTATGATGGTGTTGTAGTAATCTTCAGGTGATGGAAAACTTTTACTAAATTGTTTTTCAACAGTGTCTCTGGAAATTTGTCTAGACGGAGGTACATACTATTTCTTTCAAAAAATTTTCCATTAATTGTTTTCACAACATAACGACGACTCGATTTTTTTTTTATTATTTCGCCTTTTATCCAAGGAGCTTGATTATTTTTACGAAACCATACTGGGTCCTTTACACAAAATTCTGCATGTGGTTTTGTTTTAACGTTCGCATATTTGTTTTGTGTTATTTGGTTTCTTTTTAACTGAGCTTGGGCTTTTGCAATAGAAAATTGTGGGTTTAGTTTATCAGGATGAATCAAGAGTTTTGTTTTAAGTTGCCTTCCCATTAGTAATTCTGCTGGAGACTTAAGTCCATTGGCTGCAGTGGTTCGATAGTCTAACAGGATGAGGTACGGATCACGGTTATCGTCTTTAGCTTTTCGAAGAAGGGATTTGACTGTTTGAACACAGCGTTCTACTTGGCCGTTTGATCTGGGATTATAGGGTGAAGAATGATTATGTTTTATGTTCCAGTCCAAATCAAATTGAAGCATTTCCGCTGAATTAAATGGTGGACCCTGATCAGTAACAATCTCATCCGGAATACCAAAACGAGAAAAAATACTCTTGAACGCTTGTATATCAGATTTTGCTGATGTTCCATTCATAAGTTGGATTTCTATATACTTGCTGAAGTAGTCTACTACCAAAAGGTATTTCTTCCCATCCAGATCAAAAAAATCAGCAGCTACTTTTTGCCAAGGCCGTATGGGAAGCTCCCTTTCCAACAATGGTGCAAACTGATTTGACCTTTGAAATTTTTGGCAAACGTTACAAGAACTTATAAATCTCTCAATAGCAACATCCATTTGTGGCCAATAGAAGTACTCACGTGCTTTTGTCTTGCAGGCGACTATTCCTTGATGGGCGTTGTGCAATGCTGATAAAATTGTTTCACGTGCATCTTTGGGTACCACTAATCTTTGTCCTCGGCAAACTATTCCGTCCTGAATATGAAGCTCATCATGACAATGCCAATAAGGTCTAGCGTTAAAATCGACTTTTTGTTTACCACTAGGCCAACCATTTTCAATGTACGACATGACAGCAATTAGTTCCTGATCGGATTTAGTTTGTTCTTGGAAAATTTCCCAGCGTTTGTCTGATATTGAGACGAGAACAGAAATGTTAAATGATCTGTTTTCATCTTCAAGGTTGGTTGGCTCAAACAAAGAAACTAAGGGAGCCCTTGAGAGCGTGTCAGCTGAAATTAAATTTTTTCCAGGAATGTATTTAAACGTAACATCGTACCGATTAAGACGTAAAAGCATCTTTTGAAGTCGTGGTGTTATTGAGTCATATGGTTTTTTAATAAGTCCGAGTAGTGGCTTATGATCAGTTTCCACCAATATTGGCCTGCCATAGGTGTAGTAATTAAAATGCTCCAAACCATACACTACAGCAAGAAGCTCCTTTTCTATTTGCGCGTAGCGCTGTTGAGTTTCTGTTAAACAAGCTGATCCAAACGAAATTGGTTTTTGTTCTTGAAAAAGTGCTGCTCCCAGGCCGTACTGCGAGCATTTGAAGGAGTAGGGAAATTAATTATTGCATTCACTTTTTCTTTGTCAGGAGAAATTCCTTTCGCTGATAGAACTTGGCCTAAATAGTTTATTTCTGTTTTTGCCAATTGAATTTTGTTCTTATTAAATTTCAGATTTGCTGTTCGAGCTGCAGTTAAAACTTTTCTCAACAGCTTACAATGATCTAACATATTTTCTGAACCCAAGGCCAAATCATCAAAATACGGATTAGCTTCTGGAATATGATCAAATATATCATTCATTGTATTTTGAAAGATTTCAGGTGCATTAACAAGACCATAAGGAACAACTAACCAGCGATATCGCCCAAAAGGTGTGCAGAAAGTTGTTAGCAACGAGCTTTTTTCATCTAAGGGCTGCTGCCAAAATGCTGTTTTAGCGTCAAACATAGTAAATATATTAAAACCTTGCATTTTTTGTACAAGCTCTTCAAATGTCGGTATTTGGCAGTGTGATCTTTTGATACTAGCGTTTAAAGGTCTCGGATCAAGAATAATACGTAATTTGCCTGACTTATCTATAACATGCATACTACTCACCCAATCTGTAGGCTGGTTGACTTTTGCTAACAGTCCTTCTTGCACCATTTTGTTCAGTTCATGTCTTACTGGTTCCTGTAAGGAAATCGGAATTCTTCTAACCGCAGCAATGTGGGGAATCGCATCTTCCTTCAATTGTAATTTCACTGGTTTAAGTGAACCCCGACCTTCGAATACATCTGCAAACTCAGCGATAATTGATTCCGGAGTTTCATCAATTTGAGCATTGTTGATGCTAAGCTCACAAATGTTGTTCTCATTAATCAAATTGAAATTTCGACATGCTTCAAGTCCGAGAATGGTTTTAACATCTAAATGTGTGATTAAAAATCGCTGCTTACATTTAACGCCATTAAATTCAACTTGTAAATAGCATTGTCCAATAAGTTTAATTATTGAACCTCCGAAAGCTTTTAAAATGTCTTTTGTCGTAAGTACATCGGGTTTGGTTTTAAATTGTTTGATGCAATTAACCGAGATAACATTTGACTGTGCCCCTGTGTCAAGTTTGCAATTTATTACATTTCCATCTATAATAACGTTCACCAACCAGTCTTTAAAGCTTTCGGTTTTGTGAATATTACTTAATGCCGAGATTGAGAAAACTTCACCCTCAAGATCATAATTATAAACACTATTTCTGGTCTGAATCTCATGAACGTTGCTTGTATTTCTTCGCTGAGGGTTGCTTTTGTCGAATTTTTGTGTACTTCTACATTTCTTTGCCCAGTGATTGAGTTTGCCACATTTTTTACACTCATCGCCATAAGCTGGACAACGCATAGGTTCATGAAGTCGACCACATTTGTCACATGATTGGCTTTTATTTTTCTTTTGAAAATTCCTTCTTTTAAGAACGTTTACGGATACTTCTAGATTTTCAGCACTAGCAGTGGACATGCAATTCGATTGGCTATGTGATTGCTCGCTAATCCGACATTGCTCGACCACGTTTTTTTCAGACAATGCTGCTTTTTCACGCAGGAGTCGTTCTCGTAAGGCAGAATTTGCAATGCCAATAAGCAATTTGTCCCGAATATTCCTTGAAAGGGACTCTCCAAAATTGCAGTCCACGGCATGTTGCTTTACTTTATTGTAAAACAAATCAAATGTTTCTCCTGGCAACTGCCTAAGATTTTGGTTCCAAAAAAGATAGCTAGCAAAAATTTCATTAGAGTATGATTTAAAGAATTCATCAAACTTCTCCATGACTTGCAAAAATTTTACTTCAGTGGCGGGAGAAACTGGTTCCAACTCGAGTTGCTCATATTTGTACTTTAAATCTTCACCGCAAGTGATGAGGAAAACTGCAATTTTCCGTTTATCAGGTTTTTCATCTAATTCATTTGCAATCAGATAATTGGAAAAATCTGATTTCCACCGTCGCCAATTTTCTGCAATATTTCCATTCATAGAAAATGGTTCCATTTTAAGCACCGCCATTTTGAAATTGATTGCTTCAATTATCTATTTAATTAAAGTATTATCTGTATGACTATGAGTAAATATTAAATTTTATCCCGTTTCTGTCACCATGTTATGTATTTGAATACATAATATTAAGATTTAATATCGAATGTGAAATAAAAGACTTTTTATTTAATTAAGTAATTTAATTGTGATTCTTCTTATGCGATTGCTTCTTACAAGCTCTAGTCTTCTTCTGATGGGCGAGTTCAGAGTTCTGTTGGATTACATGTGTGTAGTTCTGTTTATTTAAAATGACATGACATGACAGTCGGAAGCCAGCTTAAGTGGTCGTACGGAACCGAGTGAAAACAATAAATTTATGTGACGCACACATAATTGCGAAGTGGATTTTTTCGTTTAGTTCTCGTTAACTGTTTGCCGTTTGAGTTCTTAAGGCTCTCCCAAACCAACGCGAAATCATAGCGAATCATTCGCAAAATCAGTTTCTTTATTATTGTTTCCTTTAAGACTCCCCCAAACCAACGCGAAATATTCGCCGACGATGCGAAATCATTCACAATAATACAAAATATGAAAGATACACAATGCTAAACAACAACAAAAAATCGCCTTTGCGAATGATTCGCTACGAATTCGCGTTGGTTTGGGAGAGCCTTTAAGTGTTCAATCTCCAATTTTTCCGAAAATGGTATTATTATTGAATCTTAGGTTTTTGGGGACTCTTTTTCGATTGGTGAAATCAGAAATAGTCTATCCATAATAGTTTTGGAAATATCCTCTTTCCATTTTGTTCAATAGACCAAAAACACACGTTTTTTTCTCCACCGATTAGTTCTTAAATGTTCCAAGTGCCAATATTGTGGCTGATTGAACAAATTAACAAAGAAAATAACAAATCATAAAATCAATTCCAATGTGTTCAATTTTTATATGAAAATGGACATTGAACAAAATCCAGGGGTGGAATCGCCTAAGGTGATTGGTGATTGACACATTTATGATAGTCAAATGTGATCACAGTTTATTTTCCGTCTGTGTAAGGTGATCACCAAAAATTATTATAAAATTGGCATCACTTTGAAAGACAAGTACTGAGAGCTGTCAAAAATTCATTTATTTGATTTTGAAACATTAAGAATTTTTCCCACACTTTATAATTTGGCCCATTTTAGCCGCCTATTCCGAACTAACTTGCATTTGGGATCCACCAAATCCAAGAAAATTGCATTTACACACAACTGGAATTGTAAAATAGGAGAAATGCGGGTTAGTAAGACTCCACCTGGTAAATCTATGAACCGACAAATGTTTGTATACAAATGTGTTGCTACTAGCCGAATGTCTTATGAACCTATGTTCTAGCGGATACCCGGCGTATGCTACTTCGGTTAAAAAAGAAATATGTTCATTTTATTGGCTTGTTGGAAAAAAGGAAGTTTTTGTATGGAAAGATTCGAAATCGATTTCATGAAACCGAATGTTGTCTAAAACCATCTTCGCCCTTGTAATGAGATTACATTTTTGTGAACGTCAATTATTTATAAATAATTTAGAACTTATATGTACTGTACATAATGAACGTACATATGTGTTTGGACAGAATTAGGTGCTCGGGTTTGTTTCTAATGTTAATCCTCAAGAGTCGCATATTTCCATTTTAGGTTCCTGAATGTTTTTTATTTTCCACATTTTGATTTGATAAAAATGATTTCACATCACTAATATACTAGTTTTTTTCTTTTTCAATCTCAGAAATTCAAAATACAATTTGGATTTTATATGAAAATGACAACAGAATAGCTGTCACAAGAAAAAGTCACAGAAAGATGATTGTCACATGTGACAATCACCTTACGCAGACGGAATTTGATTATTGTGACTGTCAACTATCACAAATCACCTTAGCCGATTCCACCCCAGATTACTTTACTAATTTGTTACTCTCCATATGAAAATGGACATTGAACAAAACCAAGGCCGATTTCTCTTTGCTTTATTAATTTGTTCAATCTCCTTGTGTTTTGGGTGTTTGACAGACAATTTGGCGGGATTTCACTATAAATTGTTCTTGAAATAGTCTGGTTGGTTTGAGGAAATAATATTGGAGTAGAGGTACCTATTTAGTATAAATGTCAAAACGTTATTCTCTGGATTTTTTCAGCCAGCACGTCCAAGAAAGGAGTACATCACCAAGACTTTCATCACCGATTCCATTTATACCTCCAATCATTGAAGAGTAATTTTGTTTCTCATTTATGTTTTTGTTGGTTGCTAATTTAGATATTTTTCAGGGAATCAAAACAGCATATTAAATGATTTGGACTCTGAGAATTGTAATTTTCCAATGGATGGTGACAAAGTTTCAAATTTAAGTCTTACAAGTGAAGAAATTAAAGCAACAAATGGATTCAGGGATGCAACTCCAAGCTCTGTTCAAACCAATGAAGGAAACGAGTTAGTTAATATTCCTACTGTCTTGGAAAGTATTGAAAACTAAAATACTCAATCACACGATCTTCTTCGTAGACCGAGATCAACTAAAGATTCTCACTACCCCTCAAACAAAAATCGCGGAATCTATCACATTGGAAAAAAGAGGTAATTAAAAACCTCAACCCCCCCAACGCAAAGGGAAAGAAGTACGCTAAAAAAGTACCTAAGCAAAATATTTGTGGCGAAGAATGTACATATATTTAATTGCTGTCTCAAGTTTTCTCAATCTGCCCGCGAAAGCATTCATGTCGATTTCTGGAAGTTTTCAGATAATCTCAAGCAAATCTTTTCCAGTAATTTGTATAAAGAACCCAGATAGCTAAAAAACGGACAAATTCTACCACTTCTCGCAGATAACATTCATTTAAATATTATTTTGAAAGATTGGGTTATCGTTATCAAGTTTGCAAATTTTTTTTTGCGACAAAGCCAAAGAAATTTTGTATGACAAATCACAACAACGTATATTAAATATCGTGAATGTTATGGTGTGGAAGGTAATTTATTATCCAGTGCTTCCAGTTATGCCAAAATCTATTATATGTTTGTATTGGTCTTAACTGTCTGGATCATTGTTTGGAGCAAAACAAACCGAAGTCAAAAGAACCAATGTTCTTCAGTAAATTTGCTAGCAGCCTTGTCGGCCAAGGAGGTAATAGCGTTTTCGTTTGGTATTCCGGAAGAAGCCTCCGGAGCTCACCAATCCAGAATGCCAAACGAACAAGTTGCAACCCTTTTCTTTATTGTGAAGTTTGGGTTTATTTGTATTTGTGCACTTGGCTGTTTCATTTGGGTGATGAAACATTCACACAGCTGTTTCTCGGAATATGGATATTTCTCAAGGACAGTAACGAATGTCTCCACATTGGATTTTTACTTTGAATAAACTCCTTACTTTATCGAAAATTTCACATCATGGTATAAAAATAACGATGAAATGTTTGGTCTATCCATTTTTTTTATAATTGGTTCCTTTCAACTCCAAATTTTGTATAATGCACAATCGCAATTCCAAAATCAAATAACAAACATATTACCTTTGACAATTTTGACGTTTCAATTGCGCGCATGTATGTGTGCTTCTGGTTTTGATTCTTTCTTCAAATCCAGAATCGTTTTTCTCTACTTTTCAGAAGAAGAACTGTCATCTAGTGCCACACGAACGTTTTCAGAAGCATTCGGAATGCTTCCGGACGACCAAACGAAAACGCTATAAGTGTTGCTTAAACATCGATAGTCTATCGATAGTAAAAAACTATCGCGTACATCGATAGTTTTGAAAAACTATCGATAGTTTCAATAATTCCAAATTGTGCAATGAAAGGCCTGTGACCATTAAAATTTAAAGAAAAAACGTTAAGGTTGTCTATTGTCTCAATCATTATATTTTTATACTGAAATCCTGACATTAATGTCGTTTTCGATTGGATTTTCTGACTGTTCTACTCCTTTTTGATTCCAATAGAATACGAAAACATCGTGTTGTCAAATTTACACACACACTACTGAATGATGCCATATTATAAAATGGCTTCTTCAAGTAATCATCACTTTTGACAAGTAGTGCGACGAAAAACTGTATGTGCATGCGTGTGTTCCAAATCTACTCCTTCTTCAAATCGGAAACAGAAAAATACTCTAAAAACAGTACTCCGAACAGCCAATTGAAGGCTTTTGGAGTGAAAATGGAGTAGAAAAGGCGTACTCCGAACGTCTAAACGACGACTATGGCCCTGTTGGTTAAGAGCTACAAGACATCAAATATGCCAATAGTTGAGACCAAAGATAGGTTATATAGGTACTTGAAACTCTTAAAATGGAAAAAAACATTAAACAAAAATACAGTAGACGCTTTATTTGTGAAATTCGAAATAGTGAACTATCCAAAATTATGAACACACAACATTTTATATAAAAATGTATTTTGTATACAAATTGCCCGCAAACATTAAACAATGCTTAAAATCACTGACGAGTTGTTTTCATTTTTTTGATTAAACCTCATTGAAAGCTTTGGTAAACGCTTAAATAAAATTAAAATTCACGTCGAACAAAATGTGCACTTTGGATCGAATTCATCTTTAGAAAGCCTTTTAAAACTCCCGCACGAAAAAGTAAACAATCTCAAAAGAGTGAACTGCCTTGGTTTTTATTATTCCACTATACCGAGCTTCTACTGCAGTTTTGAATGAAATAAAACTAAATAATTACTATCATTTAATTTCAATTTTTAAAAAGAAATTTTGAGACCTTTTTATAACAAAATATATTTTTCTCTTTTTCAAAAATCATAACTCATTTTACAATTCAATGGATTTTGCAATAGAAGTCTTTTTAAGGCATTTTAAAAATGTGTGAAAAATTAATTGGTAAAACTATCGATAGTATCGATACTATCAATAGTTTTTTGCAAAAATATCGATACTATCGGAAATGGAAACTATCGATGTTTAAGCAACACTAATGCCCATAAAGTTTCCGATGTAAAGCTAGAACTATAATGCTCGGAGGGGCACTTATAGCCTATTGAATAGACCTTTTAAAAAGGAACAATTACGTGCAAGGGTTTTTATTATTGAATATGTTTGTTTGGCCCATGAGCATGCTTGAAACCGAAAATGCTACTAAATTCACCCATGCGTTTCTGAGAGAATGGTCACACTGGCCACTTTTCAGTATTTTTGGTATAACTCGAAAACCAAGCCGAGTTTGACAATTTTACATATAATACTTTTTGTTCAAAATTAAATTTTCTATCGAAATGGATAGTTTGGAAAATTTCTTAAAAAAATTTAAGCGGGAAAAGTAAACTAAAACCAACATACAAAAAATCGAAACATCAAAGATTTTTAAATTTTTTTCTAAATTGCGCATAACTTTTTTCGGAGCAAAGATACGCTCAAGACATGCATGAACAAAGTGAACTGGAGTTTTAGGGCTTTAATATGACATGTTAAAAAAGCCATATTATTTGAAAATCGACAGAGATATATCCATTCAAACTTTACCATTTCTTATCATTTTTCACAGTTTTTGCCCGAAAGCCTATTTTTTGGTACTTTATCACAAATTTAACGTTCCTAGCAGCTAGTACCAAATCTTATGTTAATCGGACCAGCCGTTCGGTCTGTAGGTCTGAAAGCATTAAAAAACAGCCGAAAAACGAAATTGCGAACTTACATCCTTTTCATAAATTCTCTATAGTTCTAATGTAATATTATATCGCAATTTTTATTTCGAACATTTTTACGAAAGTGAAATTTGCCATATTGTACCGAAAAAGGGACTTTCGGGCCAAAGCTGCGAAAAATTATAAGAAATGATAAGATTTGAACGGGATTATCTCTGTCAATTTTGAACAAATATTAATTTTTGAAAATGCCACATTAAGGCCTTAAGTCTCTACTTTATTTTGTCTCTGCATGTATTGACCCTATCTTTGCTTCAAAAACAGTTATGCACAATTTATTAAAAAATTTAGATATCCTTGACTTTTTTATTTTTTTTAGGTTGGTTTTTGTTAACTTTTCCTGCTTAAATTTTTTCGTAAAATTTTTTGAACTATCCATTCAAATAGAAAATTTAATTTTGAACAAAAAGTATTAAGTGTAAAATTGTCAAATTCGGCTTAGTTTTCGAGTTATACCAAAAATACTTAAAAGTGGCCAGTGTGACCATTCTCTCAGAAACGCATGGGTGAATTTAGTAGCATTTTCGGTTTTAAGCATGCTTATGGACCAAACAAACATATTCAATAATAAAAACCCTTGCACGTAATTGTTCCTTTATACCTCTCATTTTCCGGTCTATTCAATAGGCTATTAAGTGGTCGAAAGAAAACAAGCGAATACACGGAAAGCATTTGACGCGACTATAATTGCGAAGTGGAGCGTTTCGTCAAGTTTCGTTCAACTTAGTTTACGGAAGTAAAACTGACATTTGGGGAAATAGGAATGTCAAAAAGAAAAAGATGATAGTTACATTATGTGTGTGTTCCCCTTTTTTCGGTACGGAAAGCTACTTTTCGTTGGTTTTTGACATAAGCTTCTGTGCCCTTCCGACTATTATAGTTCTACCTTAAGTTTTGTTTTTCAAAGAAAATGGGTACGTTCAGACGACCCAAGGGACTTCATATTCAGTCAACTGCATTCGTTGAACGCAAAATTGACCAAGGTAACTAGGTTTTTTTGAAATGTCAAACTTGGAACTTTACTTCAAACATTTACCTTCAGTTGATAGTGAAGAAAGTACCAATTTTATTTTTTTTTGTTTTTTTCTAAGCATTTTGATCTTCTGTTAACGACATGTTTATCTATATATTAATACGTAAACACTTTTCTATATCTCCCTTTTTAACTGACTTAATGGCATCGTATTTTCATAATTTTTTTTATTTGAAAGGTATAGCCAATCGCTCTGGCAGAATCTAATTTTTATATTCATAATGTTGCCATCAAAACATTAATAGAGAAAGGTCGCATTTCGACCACGGGGCGATACTTACTTACTTACTTATCCGGCTCCCGATCCATGAAGGGTCTCTGCCTGAGATATTGCGGTCTTCCATCGGTTGCGGTCCCTCGCACGCTCCCTCCAGTCGTCGAGACCAAGCTCTCTTGCGTCTGTGACCGCCTGGTCCCTATAGCGGAGGTTCGGTCGTCTCGAACCCGGGGGCTGGGATTCGAAGATTTTCTTGGCTGGAGCGTTGTTGTCCATTCGCTCGATGTGGCCGAGCCAGTGTAGTCGACGTGTTTTGGCTCTTTGGACTACATCCACATCTTGGTACAGCTCGTTCAATTCACGATTGAATCTTCTCCTCCAATCGCCCTCTTCGCATATAGGACCAAATAGCCGCCGAAGATTTTTTCTCTCGAAAGTGCCCAGTATCAATTCCCCTTTTTTACTTATCGTCCAGCACTCGGCGCCGTAGAGTAGAACTGGTAAAATTTGCGTTTTGTATAGAGTGCACTTTGTCTTTCGGGAAAGGAGTTTTGAACCCATTTGTTTGGCCAAACCAAAGTAGCAGCGGTTTGCTAGGGTAATTCTTCGTGGGATTTCCTCGTTCGTGGAATTGATGTTTGTTCCGAGGTAGGTGAACTCCTTGACTACCTCGAAATTACTGCTACCAACAGTGACGTTTTGTCCTAGGCGATGGACAGATGAGGCTTTGTTTGTTGATAGCATATACTTTGTTTTGTTCTCATTCACTTCAAGACCAACTCGTTTCGCCTGTTCATCAATAGCTGTGAATGCTTCAAGTACAGCTCTCTTGGAACGGCCGATGATGTCGATGTCGTCCGCATAGCCAAGAAGTTGAGAAGACCTGTTGAAGATAGTGCCTTCCATGTTAACACCACTCTTGCGCACTATCTGCTCCAGGACTAGGTTGAAGAAATCACATGATAGCGCATCTCCTTGTCTGAACCCTGTACACGTCTGGAATAACTCGGATGAGCTGCTACACATTTGCACGTTGCACCGCGTATTTTGTAACGTCATGCGGCATAGCTGGATCAGTTTTTTTCGGGATCCCGAGTTCCGACATCGCCAAAAGAAGCTCTTGGCGACTATGCTATCATATGCGGCTTTGAAGTCGATGAATAGGTGGTGGGTCTCGACTTGAAATTCGTTGGTCTTTTCCAGGATTTGCCTCAATGTGAAGATTTGGTCTATCGTTGATCTGCCTGGCCTGAAGCCACACTGGTACGTGCCGATCATAGTGTTGCAGAAAGGTTTAAGACGCTCACATAGTACGTTGGATAGGATCTTGTAAGCAACATTAAGCAGGGATATGCCTCTGTAGTTCTTGCAGGACATAGGATCACCTTTTTTTGTAGATTGGGCATATGGAGCTATTTGACCAGTCGTCGGGCATACTTTCCTCCTCCCAAACTTGGTTGATGAGCTGGTGCATGCACCCTACCAGAACATCTCCATAATTGAAGAGTTCCGCTGGTAGGCCATCCGAGCCGGCGGATTTGTTGTTCTTAAGCTTGTGGATGGCTTTCTTAACCTCTTCAGTACTGGGTGCTGGGACTGGATCTTCATTGACTGGTCTAATGCTTCTTTGTTCCCCTGTCGCCTCCTCTACATAATGCCCATTAAGCAGCTGCTGGAAATGCTGCTTAAACACGTCTACAATTCCCTGTGCTTCGGTGACTAGATTCCCTTCGCTGTTTCGAAGAGCTTGCGTGCCAGTCCTATAACCAGATGCCAGTTGCTTGGCTGTTTTGTAGAACCGGCGAGTGTTGGTGGCGGTGCTGGACGCTTCGAGATATTTGAGCTGAGAGGCTGCGGATGCTCTTTTCTTTCTACGCAGGGTTTTTTCTCTTTCCTTCTCTTTTCACGGTACTCCTCTCTTGCTGCTCTTGTTTTCCGTTGCAGCATTTGCATTCGTGCATTTTCCGTCTCCTGCTTCAGTACCGCGCATTCATCATCATACCACGGGTTCTTTTTTCTGGGTGGTTGATAGCCTATGGTGGTCTCGGCTGTCTCCTTAATAATGTCGCGATACTGGTTCCACTGGTTGTTGACGCTTGTGGCTGGGTGTACGGCAGAGAGTTTCCCGGTCAATTGCTCACTGTAGTCTCTGGCTTTCTCAGATGTGCTAAGGCATGCAATGTTGAATTTCTTCCTTTGGGCGGTCTGCGTTTTCTTTTCGTTGGACAGTCGGGCTCTGAACTTTGTCACAACAAGAAAGTGGTCAGAGTCCACGTTTGCACCTCGGAAAGTTCGCACGTCCAAGATGTTCGGTGCGTACCTTGCGCCAATTAGCACGTGGTCGATTTGGTTGGCAGTTCGACCATTTGGAGATCGCCAGGTTGCTGTGTGTATCCTTCGCCTGGGGAACCTAGTGCTACTTATCACCGTATTACGAGCTGCAACAAAGTCGATTAGTCGGAAGCCGTTGTCTGTTGTCGTTTCGTGGAGCGGCTGTGCTTTCCAACTAATCCGCCAAAGATGTTTTCCTTTCCGACTTTAGCATTGAAGTCTCCGAGCACGACTTTTACATCGTACTCCGGACAGGCTCCGTAGGCTCCGTCCAGGAGGTCGTAAAACTCCTCCTTGTTAGACTCCCCAGCTTCATCGGTAGGGGCGTGTGCACATATTAGGCTGATGTTTTGGAAGGTAGCTTTGATTTGATGCCCCCTCACGGTTTTCGCCTTGACGGTGGCGAGGGGGCTTAAGTTTGTTCCTCCAGCAATCCAGCTGCAGGGACAAACAACTAAGTAAAACCAACAAAAACAGGGATGTTCATCCAAATAATGAAAATTATGGAAAAAGAAAAGTTTACAAATAATGAAATTCGAGTGGGGATATACACTCAAGTGTCGGCAGAGGTCACGGCTGCCGGCGAGGGCTTGGCTTCGGATGAGGCTAAGTCGCCAGTGACAAATGTAAGCAAAGAAATTAATAAACCAGTTTTAAAAAGACAATCCAACGCTCTCAACCTTTCAGCGACTCTTCTTCCTGCACTAGATAGCTTGGCTATTGACGGTAGGGAGACCTTGGACAGACTTCCCTCTATAGGAAGTCAAACCGAGGACGAGTTACTGGAAGACTCGAGTCACGAAGAGACTACGCTGAAGCCTACTGCACCCCTCAATGCTTCGAGGCAACGCAGTAACTACAGATCCTCTAAGCGATTCGTGAGTGCCACGGAGAAAAAAGACCCATCTTCTCTCAGTCCGAGAGACAGGGCCCTACTAAAAAAGCATAGGAAGTTGGTGAGAAACTATGAACGGCAGTTGGCAGAGTCTGCCACTGCACCCACTGTTTCCACCCAGCAGTTGAACGCTAAAAAGCCGGACAGCGAAAGAGTAAATGCTGCTACATCTAGGTCTATCCCTAAAAAGATAAACCGTGAACAGGCTGGCAACAACTCTACTGCTCGTACCGGCTCAAATCCGAATCTGGCGTCCTCCAGTAAGAAACAGCAGACCAACGCTATATCAAACCTGAAAGGGAATGAGAAAGCACAGGTAGGCAGCTCTTCTGGGACGAAGCCAGGTTCAATCAAGAGAGCAAGATCGGAGGAGGCAACCAAAACTGAAGGCTCTAAAAAGCTTAAAACCAATAGTTTTGACACCACCCCGATCGATCTGCAGGTGGCCATAATAAGTCGAGACGACCCAGATGGGAAAATCACGGCAAAAAATTGGTTACTTGTGGAAAATGAAATCCTCAAAGCCATGATGGCGGCATCGGAGAGTGATAGTTCTGACGACTACACCTTTGATGGAGCTGGATGGCGGAAAGGCGTTAAAGTGGTATGCTGTGGGGACCAGAAATCCCGGGAGTTCCTCACTCACACAATCGCCAATATTGGCGAACTGTGGGAGGGAGCTTCTCTCGGGGTTCTTCCCGTCACATCTATTCCGCTTCGCCAGCAGGTTAATATATGGATTCCTCCTCCTGCCACGCACGAGGACTCATCCATAATTAAACTGCTGGCGAAACAGAATAAGGAGTTCTCCATACTCGAATGGAAGCTCCTGCATTCCAGGAAGAGCTTTAGCGGGGAAGGGAAGGACCTCTTGTTCGTAATTGACAAGATATCTGACCTTCTCCTCAAAGAGAAAGGGGACGTGCTGAGATATGGTCTCGGGACCGTAAGGGTAAGGAGGCATGATGGCAAAGGGGAGTCAAAAGCTGCTAGTGGTGCAAATTAATTTGCACCACGCCATAGCAGCAACGCACGACCTGATGCTCTTCATGTCTCAAGAGGCCGTGGATGTGGCCTTAATCCAAGAACCTTGGATTCGTAAGAATCAGGTACAAGGATTGAGGTCAAAAAACTATAACCTGTTCCACTCCACGTCCGAAGGTGAAATAAGAAGTTGTATTCTAGTGAAAAAGTCAATTAACGCTTTCTTTTTATCTAGGTACAGCAACAGAGACAACGTGGCAATCAGCGTTGAGACCAAGGAAGGCAACTTCGTCTTGGCATCAACGTACATGCCGTACGAAGAAGAAGACCCACCATCAAAAACGGTCCGCGACCTTGTGGGTTACACCATAACACGTGGGACACCTTTGGTGATGGGCTGTGATGCCAACGCACACCACACTCAATGGGGCGGTAAGGATATCAACAAAAGGGGTGAGTCAATTTTTGAATACATTCTCTGTTCTAACCTCATGTTATGTAATAAGGGTAATCACCCAACATTTCGAAACAAAAACAGGGAAGAAATTCTTGATCTGACTCTTATGAGTTATAATGATAAGATCTCTGTAGAAAACTGGAGAGTCTCACCTGAGGAATCCTTTTCGGATCACTTTAGGATACTCTTTACTTTAAACAGAAATCAAAATGATATTAAACCTTTTAGAAACCCTACTAGAACAAATTGGACAGAGTACACAAAATGGTTGAATGAACGTATCAACCCACCTGAGGAAGAAACGTTTTCGATAACCTCAACCATTGACACTGTTGTTCAAAACCTAACTAGTAAAATGAGAACGGCCTTTGAAAAAAACTGCCCTATATCTCGTAACATTAAACCCACTAACCCACCATGGTGGAACAGTGAACTTAAGAAACGAAGAACAGGGGTCAGAAAACTTTTCAATGTAGCTAAGCTGAGCAAATTAGAGAAAGACTGGATTTCATACAGAGCCGAACTTAACTTATACACCAAAGAGTTAAGAAGGGCCAAGAAAGATTCATGGACTAGGCACTGTGAATCCATTGAGAACACAAGTGAGGCGGCGAGACTTCGAAAGGTTCTTACCTTTAACCCCACGAATCCAGGATACATTAAGCATCCCG
This sequence comes from Dasysyrphus tricinctus, assembly GCA_963921185.1. NCBI lineage: Eukaryota > Metazoa > Arthropoda > Insecta > Diptera > Syrphidae > Dasysyrphus > Dasysyrphus tricinctus. The sequence continues at coordinate 168,692,366 of OY992531.1, read as the reverse complement.
ATGGATCATGGTCGAATTCGAGCCAAGAAACACTTGAACTCTTCATGGAAACACATTTCCCTGGGTGTAAGAGTCCTGAGATCTCAGGTTATTCACAACCAGACTACTTAGAAATTTTACAATCAACACCAGAATTGGAACAGGTTATCACAGAGCAGAAGATTATGTGGGCTATAAACTCGTTCAAACCCTATAAATCAGCTGGACCAGACGAGATTATTCCGGCATTTCTTCAACACGCTCTACAGATAATCACCCCATGGCTTAGGGTAATCTTCAAAAGTTGTGTCAAACTTAGATACGTCCCTACTAGCTGGAGAAAGGTTAAAGTTGTCTTTATTCCAAAAGCTGGAAAACCGACACACTCGACTGCAAAGGATTATAGACCTATAAGTCTCTCTTCGTTTCTCCTCAAGACACTGGAGAGAATTATTGATCTGCATGTCAGGGACCTTCTTAATCCAAACATTTTGTGCAGCTACCAACACGCTTACCTCAAAGGTAAGTCAGTGGAGACTGCATTGCACGAAGTCGTTACACAAATTGAGAAAAGTCTCGAACACAAAGAACACACCCTTGCAGCATTTTTGGACATTGAAGGAGCGTTTAACAACGTAAAAACGGAGTCCATTAAATCTGCTCTGGAAGAGGTTGGGGTTGAGTCTGCCATTGTGGACTGGATTTATACCATGCTCAATGGTAGAATCATAAGCTCCCAACTTGGAGATACGATTGTTGAGAAAACAGTAACAAGAGGCACTCCACAGGGAGGGGTGATTTCGCCTCTTCTTTGGGTCCTGGTTGTTAACAAAATTCTTACAAGATTTAGGAATCAGGGCATTAAAATCGTGGCCTATGCAGACGACATAGTAATTTTGATATCGGGTAAGTACCTTACCACCATCAAAGATATTATGGAATCCGCACTCAAAGAACTATCTTCGTGGGCAGTACAAAACGGTCTTGGGGTTAACCCCTCAAAAACTGAGCTAGTTTTGTTCACGAATAAAAAGAAATTAGAGGACTTTACTCCTCCAAGGCTTAATGACATTCCTTTGAAACTTTCCAAAGAAGCTAAATATCTTGGCGTAATCCTTGATTCCAAGCTAACATGGAAACAGAACACAGAGGAAAGAATGAAAAGAGCACTATGCGCTTTCTATACATGCAAGAAAACCTTCGGTACACGGTGGGGAATGCGACCGCACGTCATCCAGTGGATGTACACGGCGATTGTTCGTCCTATACTAACCTATGGTTCTATTGTTTGGTGGAAGGCTGTTGAAAAAGTAAGCTATCTCAAAAACCTGAACAAGGTACAGAGACTAGCCTGTATAGGAACAACGGGGGCTCAGAGGTCTACGCCACAAGCAGGGCTGGAAATTATTTTAAATCTTCCGGCACTTGACGAGTACATAAGATGCACAGCAGCCAAGAGCGCACTTCGACTCAAAGAACTGGGCTCTTGGAAGCAAAGCACCTATGGTCATGGGTCTATCCTCCAGAGGTATGACACAGTGGCCGCACTTGATGTGACGACTGACTACATACCACCTTTTATAGATTTTAATAAACACTTCTCTATTTTAATACCCCAAAGGCATGGCTGGGAACCCAACTCACTTACCAGGGAACAGGGTATCTCATTCTACACCGATGGATCTAAAATGGAAGAAGGAACGGGAGCTGGGGTGTTTTGTGAAGCTCTGAATATTAGAAATTCGTATAAACTCCCAGATGAGTGTAGTGTCTTTCAGGCTGAGATTTACGCTATTGAAAAAGCGGCAGAAATGGTACAAACGAAGAAACTGAACTCGTCGGAGATCACATTTTTCGTTGACAGCCAAGCTGCTATCAAAGCTTTAGCCAGTGAGACTATAAGATCCAAAACTGTAGCAAAATGCCGAGGCAAACTGAATGATATTTGTGACACTAACCGAGTCAAACTCTGCTGGGTTCCTGGACATAGCGATATAGAAGGGAACGATATAGCAGATGAACTGGCAAGGAAAGGGTCAGTATCAAATAGAAACAGTAGTAGCCATTTAGATATGGGACTTAACATCCCGATCGGCGTGATTAGAACGAAAATAGACCTAATAACAAAAGAGCAAATCAATAAATCCTGGAGGACTAGGAACGACTGTGTTATCTCTAGAAGTTTATGGCCTAGAATTAATGAAAAGGAATCTCGGTATATTTTATCACTGAGTAAAAAGAATATTAGAATCTTGATAGGTGTACTAACGGGCCATTGCGCCATTGGCACAATGGCCATCAGACTGGGTGTATTTGCACCCGATTTCTGCAGGAGCTGTCAAGACGTAGAGGAAATAGAAACCATTAAACACCTGCTCTGTGATTGTCCAAACCTCCAAACAAATCGACTCCGTTATTTTGGAAACAGGTTTTTTGAAGAACTGGAAGATCTGGCACAGGTCTCAATGGCAAACATGAGAAAATTCATAGAAAGCACAGGCTGGTTCGCAAACGATCCAGTCTATGTGAACCATTAGTTTGGGTGCATCTCTGCCTTCTTTTTTAAGGGGATCACAATGGACCAATAGGCCCCCGTGTACGCAACAGCCTCTGTGCTGTGCACGCCCCTCTTAACCTAACCTAACCTTGATGCGGATCACAGCCAGGCGATCGCTTATCGGCTTAAAATCGATGACTTTTGATCTGAGTCGATTTCCCACGACGAATCCGCATCCTAGCATGTACAGTCTTTGGCTGTAATAAATGTCGCAATCTTTTCTTTTCGTTATACCTGATCCTATCCATCGTATCTCCTGGATCGCGGTAATGTCTGCCTTGTACCGCGAGAGGACAGATTCAAGTTTTTGAGTAGCACCTGGTGTGTAGAGTGTCCTTACATTCCAGGTGCATACTCGTAGATCATACAGTTCTTCAAATGGAGTCAACTTTTTTGTACGGATACGCTATCCAGTTATATATAGAGATTAGTGGGAAATCCATGTTAAAGTCGAACATCAATTAAAAAGTGTTGCCCTAGTGCTGTTTTATGGTATTTTAATTTGTATTTAATACTTAAATCTATTCCCAAGTTATCAGGTAGATTTCAATAGGTATTTTCATGAGTTGGTTTCAATCTTCAGATCATTGTTTTACAGTGAAAAAGAAGAACTTTATCTAGAAGTACTTTATTTACTGTTTATATATTTTGTCTGTTGGCGTACCTCCAAAACTACGAAATTCTGCAATGCAGATTTCTAAATGAAAAATGTATTCATACAAAAAAAATATTTTTAATTAGATACCAATGACAAAAAAAAATAACAAAAATAAATCAGATAAAAATAACATTGTTTCTTTTATAATGTACATGCTTGAGGCATTTCATGTTGTAACGAAGAGTTACACTTTCCTTTCCCTCACACCGACCGACCTGCAATTAAACGCCGACCCATCACGTATTAGTGTAATAAAATACACCACCCACCATCCATATCAGCTACCAACACCCTACATCTCCATTGAATCCCCATAGACCAGTCATTAGCCCACACCATCACCCTGCACAGCCGAACCACTAAATAACAATTCGACACACACCTGCCACCACCGTCACCGGCAACGCTTGATAAGCTCAGGTTACTTTTCATGGTGCATTCGTGAACCATTTAAGGATAATCTTTTTGGCTTCCGCCGTTAAAAACCAAAGTAATTGTTCCCTTGGGTTAGCCTTGGGCAGGAATCAGATTCCTACCGTAAACTCCCTGCTAGTGAGAGATTGGGCACCAAAGTAATTGTTCCCTTGGGTTAGACTTGGGCATGAATCAGATTTCCACCGTAAACTCCCTGCTTGCTCCTTCTGAGTGAGAGATTGGGCACCAAAGTAATCGTTCCCTTGGGTTAGCCTTGGGCAGGAATCAGATTCCTACCGTAAACTCCCTGCCTGCTCCTTCTGAGTGAGAGATTGGGCACCAAAGTAATTGTTCCCTTGGGTTAGCCTTGGGCAGGGATCAGATTCTGTAATCTAAAATTTGTTCCCAAAATAATAATGTCAATAAATAACAACACCACAACAACCGTATTAAAGTTTAACTTCGCTTTTATTTTTCAAAGATAGGTAGTAGGGTTTATGCATGTAGTGGGCTTAGTAATAAAAGTTTTAAGTTTTTAGAAATGAGTTTGTCTTTCACGTCAAAGTGGACTGTATCGCGTCGCGTCTTAATTTCAACTGCTCGTCTTTTCGGTCTTCTTCAATCTCTGTGTTTCTTGTGTACATAATAGTATCTTGGTGTTTGTCACTGGAAATTTTCCCCAACATCCTCCCCGGCGGTATTGGAGTCAGGAGATTCTTCAATACCATCCTGATTAAAATTGAAGACACACACTTTTGTTATTGGTCGTCGATATAGTCCTGTAGCTGTTCGAACTTCAACGACTCGCACCACTCCATCTTCACCAGGAAAAACTTGCGTCACCACACCTTTTGGCCAGGATAAACGAACTGCATTGCTGTCTACGATGAATACCATATCTCCAACTTTGACTCCTTTACCTTTTTGAAGCCATTTGGTACGTCTGTTGAGAGTTGGTAGGTATTCTTGCCTCCATCTTCGCCAAAAGTTGTCTGCCAGATGCTGCGAAGCCCTCCAATGTTTTCGAAGGAGAAGGTCGGTTTTTGCGAAAACACCAATTGGAGCTGAAATAGATGATCGTCCCAGAAGGAAGTGGTTTGGTGTAAGCGCTTCTGGTTCATCTGGGTCCGTGGGCACGTCAATCAGTGGTCTGGAATTTATAATCGCTTCTATTTCTGTCATAAGTGTGTATAGAAGTTCATCGGTTGGATAATATTCGTTAAGGATGATCTTAAGTGTTGTCTTAACAGAGCGCACCAGGCGCTCCCAGCAACCGCCCATATGAGGCGATGCTGGTGGTATAAAATTCCACTTGATTTGGTGAGTTGTCATAAATTGTCTTATCTGGTCTTGATTTAGTTCTTTTAAGTTTGTTTGTAGCTCTTTGTCTGCTCCACGGAAATTGGTTCCATTGTCGGAGAATAATTCTTGGGGACATCCTCTTCGAGATATAAACCGCCGCAGTGCCATGATGAACACATCGGTGGAGAGATTAGTGGCTATCTCCAGATGAATGGCACGGACCGTCAGACAAGTGAAAAGAACACCATACCTTTTTTCGTGGCGACGTCCGACTTTGACCATAATGGGACCAAAATAGTCTATTCCGGTGAAGCAGAACGGTGGCATTCCTGATGTCACCCTGGCTGAAGGAAGTTGTCCCATCAATGTCGTACCGGGTTTCGAATTTAGCAGCTTACATCTTTTACATTCTCTTCTGATGGATTTCAACGTTGGTCGGACTTTGATAATCCAGTACTTCTGGTGTAACTCGTTCAATACTCGTTCGTGGCCGATATGATTGGCTTTTAAATGATGGTATCGTACAAGAAGTCTTGTATATGCGTCATGTCCGTGCAAAATAAAAGGAAATTTATAACAGCTTTCTTCTTCGTCAAGTTTTCGAAGCCTTCCATCTAGCACAATCGTCCCATTGTTTGAAAGCTTTGGTGAAAGTAAATACAAATTGCTGTTTTTATCCAGGGTTTGGTTTGCGAGTAGTCTTCTATATTCTTTTCCAAATGTTTTACGTTGGGATTGTCTTATCCAAAGGAGTTCCGCGTCACAAACTTCTTTTACGGTCAGTTCTCCTTGAAGTCTTTGCTGTTTTCGGTTACAATTCCGAACGTATCGCAACATCCAGGCAGTTGCTCGAATTAGTCTGGACCAATTGGAAAATTTCGTCACATCTGGTAGCTCATATGGGGGAATCGATGACTTTTCGGAAACTATTCCCATGAATTGCAGTTCTTCCACAGTTGAAGGTTGTATAAGTTTATTTACTGGCCAATTTGTTTCGGTGCCATATAAAAATTCGGGTCCTTGGAAACACCTACAATCTTCATGGAATTCTTTATGCGCGAAACAGATTAACCCAGCACCAGCACCAGCACCGTCAACAGAGAACAGCACGCTGGCCAGCAAATATTTTTCAAACACATTGCCACCAGCACCGTAATTTCATGTGCATGGCATTTCACATAGAAACGAAAGTAAAAACAGAAACAACAAGTTCCATGTCCAAGGAATTTTATTTTTTGCAGTGTGGCTCTCCTGAATTTTTTTGCGGAAAAGTTGTCAGCAATGCACCAGCAACAGCAAATTTAGGACTTAGGTCTAACGACGCTGTTGACGTTGCTGGTGCTGTTCTAATCTGTGCTGAACGATTTAAACACCTTGGTTCTAAAACAATGGCCGCCGCTGTTGCTGGTGCTGTTGCTGGTGCTGGTTTAATCTGTTTCACGCATTAAAGCCGCTTCGGGTTGCATCGTCCGCTACGTTAAGTTTTGTCGGTAGCCATCGCCAGTCTTTCACATTTGTCAGCTCTGATATTTCGCATAGTCGATTTGCCACGAACTGTTTATATTTTCTAGCCTCTGACTGTATCCAATACCACACAGTCGCAGAATCGGTCCAGAAAACAGTACGGGTAAATTTTCGTTCATGCTCTTGTTTGATGTTTCTTACTAATCGACTACCGAGGACTGCAGCTTGCAGTTCTAGTCGAGGTATGGTCATATTTGGTTTAAGGGGTCTTACTTTGGCTTTTGCTGCAACGAAAGAAACATTAATTAAATTTTTGTTAAATATTCTTACGTATGTCACAGCTGAATATGCTTCTTCACTAGCGTCTACAAAACAATGAAGTTCTACGTGATCCGCATCTAAGAACATGTTGGAATAGCATCTAGGGATTTTGACAATAGAAATGTTTTTCAAATCTGTTAACCAATCTTTCCAAAGGTTGTGTAGTTCGTCCGGTAGCTCGTCATCCCAATCAGTTGCAGTCTTCCAGATTTTTTGTAATAAAATCTTTCCAACTACAACAAAATGAGCAATAAAGCCCATTGGGTCAAAAACTGACATGATGATCTTCAAGCATTCGCGTTTTGTTGGCATTCTGGTCGCATTCAATAGATTCGGGTCAATTTTGCAGAAGTAAGTACTAAAGGTGAAGACATCCTTTTCGGTGTCCCATGTGATCCCCAAGACTCGGCTGCTTTGAACTTTTTTGTCGAATTCAATTTTTCGGTTTGGATCTGCAGGCAGCAAATGTGTAGGAATGGACCTCAGGATCACCGATGATGATGAATACCAATTCCGCAACTCAAAGCCACCATGACTGTGAATCTTGATAATGTCGTTGATTAGGGATGAAGCTTCTTTTACATCTCTTGCAGTACCCAAATAGTCGTCCATGTAATGATTCTTCTTTATTGCTTTAACGGCTTCTGGATGTTCGTCAATGAAATGTTCAGCATTGCGATCTTTTACGTATATGGCAGTGCATGGTGAACATGTTGCACCGAATGTCATCGCAGTCATCTCATAAGTCTTCGGATAAGTTTCTCGGTCGTCTCCACGCCACAAAATAAGTTGACTATAGCTGTCTTCTTCACGAATTTTAACACGGTGGAACATCTCTTTAATGTCCGCGATGAAGCCAATGGATCCTTGTCGAAATCGAAGCAATACGCCTGGCAATGATTTTAGTAGGTCTGGTCCTTGAAGGAGCACATCGTTCAGAGCGATTCCATTACATTTCACTGCGGCATCAAAAACAATTCTTACTTTGCCCGGTTTATTTGGATTTAACACGGGAAAGTGTGGCAGGTAGAATTGTTGACCACTACGATGATCTGAAATCGGTAGTTCTCTTAGATATCCTTTCTCGAGATAGTCGTCAATGATGTTTTTATATGCAGATCTAAGAACGTCATCCTTATCCAACCGTTTTTCCAGCAACAGAAGTCGTTTAGCAGCCATTGTCTTACTGCCTTTGGGTAGTGGCACATCGTCTTGCTTCCACAAGAGACCAGACTCCCAACGGTTTTCGGAAATTCTTCGTGTCGTGTTTTCTAAAATCTGCAATGCTCGTTGATCTTCACGGGAAATCTTGCTGTCGTCATTAGCAGTCGCTGCATTGTCCAGAACCCAAAAAGATTTAACTAAATCGTGAAGTTCGTCGTCTTCGACCTTTGCAATGAGATTTGCACTGAAGACTTGGTTCATTGGGTGTCGTATTGTGCCATCATTTCCGCTAATTGTCCAGCCCAGCCATGTCTTGCTTGCAATTGGGGAATTCCAGTTGTCGTGAATCAATTGGCGAGTGGATGTCAAAAGAAAATTATTTTCTCCAATGAGAACTGATGGCTGTCCACTGAAGCTTTCAAATTCAATTTTTTGTAGATAAGGCCATTTCTTTACAAGCGCTTCCCTGTCAATGGATTGGTGAACAAGTGGAAGTTTCTTAACTGTCCTCACGTCTCTGAGTTGATAAGATTTTGATCCGTCATGAGTTCCTTGGATCGTTGTCGAAAAGCAAATTGAGTCAGCTTCCTCAGCTAAGTCACCATTAAACCATTTAATTGAAAGTGGTGTGGAGACTCCCTTTACTTTCAAAATATCAGCTATATCACTTCTTATGAGCGTCAAGGTTGCTCCTGGATCGAGTATAGCCAGTGTCTTAACCGATACGTCATCATGTTTTAAGTAGATCGGCAAAATACGAAGTTTGGTTGAGATGTCTGTTGCCGAGCTATGGGCACATAATTCAGTAGCGTTTCTGATGTTCACGTCACTCTGAGGTGCTTTCCTGTCTGAATGTAACAAAGAATTGTGATGTCGTTTACAATATACTCACCTTGCATTGTGTCTTTTGGCGGCATTCAGATGTAGTGTGATTTTTCTTCAGACATGAAAAGCAAAGTGCTGCTCTTGTCACAGATTTCCATCGGTCGTCAATATTCATCTCTTGAAACTTCTTGCAGCTTGGGACATTTTTGCAATTTGAAGAGCAGATACAACATTTCTCTTCGTTGTCATTCTTGATGGTCACGGTGTTGACTCGTCCAATCCGTCGTTTTGGTTTTGCTCCTGCTGCTACTGATGTGTCTGCAAAAATCCGAAGCGAAGCTGCGTGGGATTTTCGATCTAGCCAGTTTGAAAAATCACGCAGATTATATCTTTCTTTTTCATAAATTGTGTCAGACCATAGTATGTGGAGCATAGGTGGTAGTTTTCTTTCGAGCTCTTCGATAAGTTGAGGATTCGCCAGATACTCTGGTCTGTCTAACAACTCAATCATGACGGTCAAGTTTTCAACAGCAGTTGCAAAATTGACGACAGATGACGGATTATCTTCTTTGGGGGAGTCAATGAGTTTGGTCTTGGAAATAAGTGATTTTATTATTATATCTGGACGCCCATACTTGCGTTCCAAAATAGTCATCACTTTTTCTGCACTGTTGGGCAGAATCAGTAAGGAACTTACTGTCTCAAATGCTTTGTCTTTTAAAGCATTCCTGAGTCTGCTCACATTTTCACCAGAAGTGAATTTGCCTGTTTTGGTGGTTCGGGTATATTCATTTTTGAATAAAGGCCAGTTCTCTGGATTGTTGCCGTCGAATTTTGGCAAATCCATCTTGGATTGTCTGGCCATAAATGTTGTCATCAAATCCAAATAAGATGGTCGGGTTTCATCTTCTGATTCGGAATCTTCTTGAATATAATTATGTGTAGGTTTAGGCAAATTATTTCGTGTGTTTACTTTTTTTAATTCGTCAGTTAATTTTTTTACTTTATTTTCCAATTCAAATATTCTGGAATCGGAATTGAAACTTTTTTTATCTGCTTGGAACATTGTGGACTTTCGCCAGTTGTCAATTCTTTTGGAAGTCAATTTCCAAGTCATGTTGTCGTCGTCTCTCTCGCACGGTATCCACATCGTTCATGCTGAAGCAGGCTGTCCTTTTTTGTGTTGTCGTTTCTTTTGGTGTCTTCCATTGGTTATATACTTCCAAGGAGTAGTTTCTATGTGTGGGTGACTGTTGTTGTCGTCGTTCCCCTGATTTACCACCGTCAAAGATTTGTGTCTGGCACCGGTCATCATCACTTGTGCATATATCACCATACATACCGTCGTCGTCTGCATCTGCTTGTCTGTCGTACAAGCCAATTGCATTGGTATGATTCTGTAGTAATCCTTGTGATGTTGATGGCCTTCCTTTGGCAGCTGCAAAGGCGGCGTCATGAGAACTTTTTGTCGATTCCTCGTTGCCGTTGAAACCAATGCACGTAACCAACGACGACGATCTTTTGCGAATGGCAGGGGTTGTTTTTTTACTGAGATCATGGTCTCCAAGGTGTACCGGCAAACGGCCTTTATTTTTGCGTTCGCTTTTACGTAACGGCGTCACCGACATTTCACAGGTTTTTTTAAATATTATTTTAAGGAACAACACTAACCATGTCCAGAGGGTTGATTCTATTTGGCTCGAAGGATCACGCACGAATGTAATCTAAAATTTGTTCCCAAAATAATAATGTCAATAAATAACAACACCACAACAACCGTATTAAAGTTTAACTTCGATTTTATTTTTCAAAGATAGGTAGTAGAGTTTATGCATGTAGTGGGCTTAGTAATAAAAGTTTTAAGTTTTTAGAAATGAGTTTGTCTTTCACGTCAAAGTGGACTGTATCGCGTCGCGTCTTAATTTCAACTGCTCGTCTTTTCGGTCTTCTTCAATCTCTGTGTTTCTTGTGTACATAATAGTATCTTGGTGTTTGTCACTGGAAATTTTCCCCAACAGATTCCTACCGTATTTGTCCCTGGTTCACTTCTTCAAAGTGAATTGTGGGCTGAGTCTACTGCTGTAGCTCTACCGAACAAAGCTGTTGTATATGAAATACCGTGTTATTTATAGTAAGATTAAATAATATTAGCCCTGTTTTTTAGTGCATTTTTATCTCTGTTTATAAAAAAGTAGCATGTTAATTACAACAGCAAACTGGTTTAATTCCGTATTGTTGTTGTATTTAACATGTTAAAAAACAGGGCTATTGTAAGTTTGTAAGCCCCTCTTATTATAGTTATAAATAAAGAATAGAAATATTAAAACCGGTGACTTTCTCGAGTTCTTTTACCTTCTTTAACCCGAGTTTTACTTGCTTTCTTCGGGAATGCCTTGGACTACGACGAGCTTACCTCAGCCTCGATAAAAAAAAGCATCACAATATATTACTTTAAAGTCAGTGCAGTTATTATGATTTGATTTTATGGAATAGAACTTTATATAAAGATGACAGCATACAGCAAAGTTATTGAAGATTTTTTTAAAGAGAACAAAATATTAAAGAAAGCACGAGTGCAGATATAATCTGCGTTGCAGATTTTCGAATTTCAAAAGTTTGTGGATGAGATGAAAATCTGCAAAATGCAGATAAATCTGCACTTATGGCAACGCTGATCATTACTGAAAATTTTATCTTAATCGGTTTGCTGCTTCAGATTTTATAGATTTAAGATCGCTTCTCCCATACATCTTGAACCACTGTGCAGTGGCATGAGTACAGAGGCTTCGATTTGGCCAGTGGGACCCATCTTAGGGTAACAGTGTTCGTTGCATTGAGTACTCTTAGCTCATTCCGGCAACGATCGACCAGCTTGGACTTTGTGGTGATTGAGGGAATGGCTTAAATTGTCGCCTGGCTATCTATGAAAATGTCAATATTGTTGTTGACTAATTCGCGTGAGGCAAGATGTTTCGCGGCTTCGCAAATTGCCAGCACTTCCACTTGGAATACACTGCGAAAATTTGGAAGCTTTATAGATCTATTTATAGGTGAGTTATCTGAGTAGATGCCTAACCGAACCCCCTCCAAGGTTTTGGAAAGATGGTTACTGGGTTGAAATCTTTGTGCGGTGAAACGTAGTCTGTTTGAATCTCGATGTCTGTAAATTATAGTTCTGTAGAGACCCTTTTTCCAATTTTTACATTGATGAAGTCTTAAAGCACTTTTGACGTCGATTATCTTACTTGTACACCGCTTACCGTTTATTTTCTCAAAATAACTAAGATTTCATTAAAGTAAAATATTATTAAAATTAAATCGTTGTTCGGCTTTTATTTGCTATTAAATTTAACAATAATTAACTAACTAACTAAATAATTAAACGTAATACATATATGTATGAAAAATTTGTATTTTAAAACAGAATATTTAGTAAGATATAAAATTATTAACGAATTTATGAGCAAGTAAAATAACAACACAAATGTATCTAATATCATATAATGATCTAACATGAAAAACAATTCATCGGGGTATGCGTTTTCTTAGGAAATGATACAACCCCATTTTTCCGATTTTTGTTTCCCATTTGTAGTACTGACATAATTCGAATCATAATAATGTGAATATTGTCGCTGCTGCCAGCTAGAATCAATTTCATGTCTTTCTCTAATCGTTATTGGAGGAACTCTAGAAGACATCGTTATAAATTCTTCCTGAACATTTCTTCTTGGAAAAACAGTTGCTTGTGGCTTAGTCATTGGGCTTATTATGCCATTTTGACTTTTTAAAACAGTTTGTTTTTTCGTAGTTTCAGGATTCAAAGTTGGAATTTTTCTGGGTGTATATTGATGATTTTGGTTTGTATTCCATCCATTTAAAGGGGCTTTACTCTCCACTTTTGCACAATATGATCCCACCTTCTCTGAAGCTAAATAAGCAGTAACACATTTAGGATTGCTTTCTACCGTTTTAAATGCACTAGAGATGTTAGAACGTATTTGACTTACTGCTTCAATACTGTTTCCGTTAATATTTTCCCTGAGAACAGGCTTTTTCTTGACATTTTCCAAAAGCAAGGATTTTTTCGGTGTGGAATCACATTTCCTTAGCCGTGTTTGATTCACTGAGGATTTAGGTTTGGAATGCAGTTCATATGAATTCAGATTTCTTTCAATTGAGGTTGTAATATTATTCGTTGTATTTTCAACCAAAACGCTTAATTCACCACCCCCACGAATACACTTGTTTCTGGCACATTCATCAATGATGAATTTGAAGTCCTTATTTTGACTGAGAGTTTTTGGGTTTCCAATCATAATTAGAAGAGCTTTGGCACGAGACAAAATAACGTTAAGGCGCTGTTAATAAACACAATCATTAATGCAAAAATAATAAATTTAAAATATAAAAATTACCCTTGGGTTTTCAAGAAAACCTAAAGTTTTGGTAAAAGAACGAACAGTAGAAACAATTATGATCGGTTTTTCTTTTCCTTGAAATGTTTCGACAGCGCCAACTTCAATTTTATTCCATTGACGACGGCAAAGCTCTTCTTGTATTCGAGTGTACTGTTTCTTATAAGGTGATATTATACCAATATCAGTTTCCTCGATTTTACGACCCTTCATGCCAAAATACATGAGATCCTTGACGTAATCCATAACTGCATTTACTTCTTGTTCGTTACACAAGCTAAAATTAAATTTAAATTTATTTCGATTAATAACACTGGTCAACAAAATTTAATTATTTTTTTTGTTACAGAAACCAAAATATACTTTTCCGTAGGTTTTTGGTGTGCCGAACTTGAATCTGAAGTCAGAAAAATTCTATCGGGCCACGTTTTTGAGATATTCCCGTTACAAAATCGAAAAAACCGTTTTTTCGCTGTTTTCAAAGTTGTATTGTAACGTGAAGTAAATTTTTTCAACAAAATTTTTAATGGTTTCTGAAATAACTAATTTTCTTCTTTTAAAATCAGTTTAAATCTTTCCGATACCTCTTTTCTTCTCGGAGAAATCTACAGTTAATTGTAGGCCTTCCATTTATGACATACATACAATGTAAAGGAGAAAGGGTAAAAATTTATGGGAAATAGTCCATTTCCCAATACGAATGTGTCATATATCGATTGAAAGGTTATTTTGAGTACATCATTTCATTATATAACCGTTAAGCTCTAAACCATGGGGCTCGCGAGATATTCGGCTTCAAAGCACCGAAAGAACAATAATGCAACTCCATATTTGGACATTGTGTTCCCAATCCACATTAGCTGAATATCTCGTGAACTTCATGGTTTAGAGCTTAACGGCCATATAATGAAATGATGTACTCAAAATAACCTTTTCAACGATATATGACACATTCGTATTGGGAAATGGACTATTTCCCATACATTTTTACCCTTTCTCCTTTACATTGTATTTATGTCATAAATGGAAGGCCTACAATTAACTGTAGATTTCTCCGAGAAGAAAAGAGGTATCGGAAAGATTTAAACTGATTTTAAAAGAAGAAAATTAGTTATTTCAGAAACCATTAAAAATTTTGTTGAAAAAATTTACTTCACGTTACAATACAACTTTGAAAACAGCGAAAAAACGGTTTTTTCGATATTGTAACGGGAATATCTCAAAAACGTGGCCCGATAGAATTTTTCTGACTTCAGATTCGAGTTCAGCACACCAAAAACCTACGGAAAAGTATATTTTTGTTTCTGTAAGAAAAACCTTGTTGACCAGTGTAATAGGTTTGTTCGATGTGAGCACTGGGGCGCACTGGGTTGCCCTGAACTCGCTCTAATGTGTTTTATGTGACACTTTTTTCACCCCAGTTTATTTGCACTGTGTTCGATGTGTGTTCGGGGCAAGCACTGAACTCGCTCTTACGTACCCCAGGTTTTTTCTCAGGGAAAGAAATCAGAGCTGCGAAATTGAAATCAGCTGTTTGTAAAAGTTGAATGTCAAAGGGAAAGGATTAACTTTGCGAATTTTTATGACGATATAAATAATAAATGTGAAATATTTTGTATACTATTTTATTACTTTTTATTAATTTATATATTAATAAATACAATGCTAAAGAAAATATATGTATATCTAGTGCTTGCATAAAGATTTTGAAGCTGCACAAAATAGTATCCAAGCACCTCAACATTTTTATCATACAAAAGTAACACTGAGGTGTTCGATGTGAAATCAAAGCCCGGGCAGCCCCCAGTTTTTTGACATTTGAATGACATTCCCCAGTGCGCCCTGGGGCAACGAACAGCGAACAAACCTAATGTAAGATAAAATAAGATTAATAATATATGATAAAAAAAGCTTGTGTACTCTGGCTTTGTTGAGATCATTAGATTACATAAGGACAAAATTGTTTACCGTCAAAATTTCAAATATGTAGTTGAGAGATAAATGCGACTGAAAATTTAGTTTTCTTGGAAAATATATGAGAAAACGACTTCAGTGCAACAAATTATGCCTTCTTATAGGGAGTTGAGAAGAAATATAATTTTATAATAATTTTAATTATATGCCTGGACCTTAGGTCTTTTAAATGCAACCTGAATTGTACGGTACTAGTTAGAAAGATTAGGCAAGATTGAGTTCAAGGTGTTTACTTTCTCATTAAATCCCACGGGTGGCGTCCAGGTAAGTTGGGAGAATATATAAAAGAATGCTGCCTAGAGTGGGCTCGAATCCACAACTCTAAAGAGCCCTACACACGATCAATTTTTATTGTCAATATTCAGTGAAAAAGTCATTTTTTTCTGAGTATTGATCGTTCGTATGCTTTTCAATTGATGAGAACCCAAATTAATTTGTTTTTTTTTTTCAATGTAAATGTCACTTGTTGGCTATGTTGACATTTAATTTGTGAAGTCGGTGGCAATAATAATACAAAATAAAAATAAAATGTAGATTTTCGGCTTAATTCTCGCGAATTTCGAAAGAAATTTTTATTTAGCAACATCTTCTCTACTACCCAAATTTTGTTATTCCTTCTTTTTTATTTGCTAATACACCCAATGCAGCCCTCTTGCAGCCAATTCAAACAGTTTTATGTAAAATTATTGTCAATTTTCATTGATAGGTGTTGAGAGTCAGACGCAAAGAATCGTCGTGTAAAAGGAGACTAATGTCGTTTTCCATTGGACATTCAGAAGCCTTCCGAAGCATCCAGAAGTCTTCTAGAGTTTTCATTGAGATTTCGTTGAAATTTCAATGAAATCTTGTTCCATCAACTTGAAATATCAAAAGTTTTCAACCGAAATCTCGGATTTCATTTTGGCATTGATGAAAATGTTGAAACCACCCAAATAAATAATGGTCTTTTCGATTGGGAGTAGAATGACAGTTCTTGTTTTGAAAAGAAGAGAAAATTGTTCTGGATTTGATTTCAGAATCGAAACCATAAGCGTTCACACGCATCGAATCAGTGTTCCGGATTGCCAATCGAAAAGGCCATAAGAAACTGATACATAAACTGTGCCTACGTTCTGTAACTAAGTCGAGAACTTCTCGCATCGAGAAAAGTTGGAACACATAATCCCATTGTTTCTCGACCTGGAAAAATAAACTGTGTCTGTATCTTAATGTGAGAAACAACTCTTTTGATTTGTCTTTCCATTGGAATATCTACCGGAAACTATAATATTGGCAGTTAAAATTCAAATATTTTATAAATTTTGTATTTTAATCAAATGCCTTATGTAGGTAAGGTATGTTTATGTTAAATACAGAGGACAAATGACAATAACCGCCTTAATGCAATAAGTAAATACGTATTTATATAAGCTAGTATCGCCAAGTAGTCGAAACTCGACCTGACTCTATTAATGTCTTAACGGCAACATAAAAATATAAAACATTAGATTCTGCCCCAGCGATTGGCTACACCTTTCAAATAAAAAAATATGAAAATAAATTGCCATTGTCAGTTTAAAAGGGAAATATAGAAAAGTGTTTACGTTTTAATACATAAATTGTTTTTTTTTTTTGAGGGTTATTGATACATTTATTGAAAAAATAGCAATCTAAACACATGGATAATATAGGTATATGCATATATCTATGTATGTATATTAGGGTGTCCGTTATTTCCCAAAATCGTTTTTAAATAGCAGACACCCCCCATATCAAAAGTTTATGCCCTAAAAACAAAACTTTGGCCAAAAAAAAATTTGTCCGACGCCATTTACACGTGGCTCTAAGCCCATGTTTTTCCCATACAAATTTGTATGGGATTTTCGCTCTTTTCACGTTTTATTTTTTTCTCTCGAGTTACTGCAGCTATTCTAAATTTTTTTGTTGATTTTCGTTCTTTAGGCATCCCTTTAAAAGACCTCATTCAAAAATTTATTAAAAAAAAAAAAAAAAACATCGAATTTTTTGCATCGATTATTACTATGGGAACTCCCATATAAAAACATCATAAAACTGAACGTCTTAATATTTAATTTTAAATTTTTGTTAATAAATTTTTTGAATGAGATCTTTTAATGGGATGATTTAAGAATAAAAATCAGCAAAAAAAATTAGAATAGCTGCAGTAATTCGAGAGAAAAAAAATAAAACGTGAAATGAGTGAAAATCCCATACAAATTTGTATGGGAAAAGTATGGGCTTAGAGCCACGTGTAAATGGCGTCGGACAAAACTTTGTTTGGCCAAATTTTTGTTTTTAGGGTATATACTTTTGATTTGGGGGTGTCTGCTATTTAAAAACGATTTTGGGAAATAACGGACACCCTAATGTATATGTATATTAGGGGTGTCGGAATTTTTTTTATTTTGTATATTCAAAATGGGTATTGTGGATCTTGTAAAGGGTTTAGAAAGAAGTAATTTTTGTTCTGGGACATTTGGCAAAATTGAATTTTGAGACCCCACGGACGTTTTTAGGTTAAAGAACCTTAATTCGAAAAAGCGGTCTGAAAAAACAATATTATATGACGTCACAGTAACTTAAAATGATTTTTTTTTGCTTTTCTAATCTGTTGCTGAGAAAATAGCATTAAAATCTGCTTGTCAAAATATCATGACACAACTTTTTACCTCACATCTTCATAAAAAACAGATCGATTTTCTATGTTTTCGATTATTTTTTCTAAATGGAATGCTCGAATTGGTTGAAACTTGCTTTCTTAACACTATGCAGCATTTTTCAATTGATGTTCTATCAATACAAATGAGAAAAGAAAGCCAAAATAAAACATTATAAGTATTTTGAGAACATATCGACGCAAATTTTATTGGTTTTCCTGACCACTTTTTCGAATTGTGCTGTTTTGTTTTATCTAAAAACGGCCGCGGGGTCTCAAAATTCGATTTTGGAAGAATCTGAAGTATACCACACTTTGGCCATCTGCACACGACGCGTCTCGTCATAGACGCGTACTGCGCTTGTATGCAGATTGTGTGCAGCGCACATTGATTTAATTGAATAACTGCACACGAGGCGTACGCAACACATATTCGTCACAGCACATTGGGCAGCAATTGCAAAACAAATGCAATGGTCAGATGAATTTAATAAATAAAAAGATTGATATCTTTAATACAAATGACATGAAATGCAAAATCAAATAGATTTTTGCAAACAGTATTATTTGACGTTGACGATACGCTTCGTGTGCAGAAGATTGGGCGTAGAGAAGTCGTCGCTGCATGACGAATCTTGTACACGTCTATGACGCGAGCGACGTGTCGTGTGCAGAAGGCCTTAATTGAAACTGAAGACACTGAGCACAAAAAAAGAAAGACTATTTATTTCACTTAGGTAAGTGAATTTGCCCATAATTACGGTTTGTTACTTTTAGTCTAGTTGCATTAACTCTTGCTCTTAAGTGAACTTAAGTAAAAATGAAAAATCATAAGCGTGGTACACATTATCAAACCTGAGTGTCACCCGTGTTGGATATCAAACCTGCGTGAAAAGTTTCGCGTACACACTTATCAGTTATGTTTGGCATCAGGCAAGGAAATTCCACAACTCTCAGAAAATTGTTTCTTTTTATTTCGAGAATATTTACGCCATGCATCGTGTTAATTCTTTTTTTACATGACACACACGAGCTTTTTCTTATTTTGTTTGCATTTTTTCAACTTATTCGCTTTAAAAATTCGTGTTTTGTTCCGTGAATGACGGCTCATGAATGAAATTGTGTACACATCATCGATCACACACCCAACAAACCAAGGGTTGTCAGGCAATATCAAAAAATTTTGTGAGGCAGTTCTGAGTGTCAAACTATCATTCAGCGTGTACACAATAGGTTTGTTCCTTGGATTCTTCGCACTGTTTCGGACTAAATGTCAAATTTTAACATTCTTCACTCAGAGAGGAGAAAAACTGTCAAAATGTGTGGAACGGCTTGGGCACTAGTTTGCACTAATTCGGACTAAACGTCAAACGACATACTCGGCTAGAGTTGCCGTACATTAATCATAAATCTCAAAAAACATTTTCAAGAATAACAACTCAAAAAATGAAGTTAATAAAAATTTCAAGTTTATTAAAATAAAGAACAAAAAATATTCATAGTTGGTTAAAAAAGATTGTGACGTCACAAAACCCCAAGATGGTGAATTGAGTCTATAAAATGAGCATACTTACTTTAGCCCTGTTTTTTAGTGCATTTTTATCTTCGCTTTAAAAAGTAGCGTTGTTGCGGATCCTTCGTGAGAAATAACTCCAACCGAGGGCATTTACTGAGCGTCATGAGAAGCTCACATTGTGGTCAGGGATTGAACAAAATATGTAATATGTATTTGGCAGCATTTTTTTTATTCGTCTCCGATTTGCCCTTTATTTCGGAATGCTTGCATCACACACATACAGAACCATGTATTAGTAGAAAAAGAATAAGCTGAGCCAATAGGAGGATCGGGTGATGGAAAGTACCGTAGGTCCGTTAACCGTTTTACCACACGATTGGCATTATGAGAAAGCATTTGAGATTTCAGAAGAAAAGCTGGTCGCCGCGCGGCAAGACCCATTAATTGTTCTCGTCCAATTGAATTTTTTTTAGTAAAAGAATCCGGTAAAAATCAATCGATAAGAAAGAAAAAAGAAATAAAATACCGAACAAGAATTTAGTTTCAAGGTGCGAGATTATTCCTCGAAAGTGAAATAGAAAAAAAATTAAAAGAAAATCAAAAATTAAAGTTTTTTTTCGAAAATAATAAAAAGGAAAGAAAAGTCCACCGGGTTCAAACAAGAGGGAAAACTCCCAAAAGAAAAAAAAAAAGCGGGGAATAAAGTGAACGAAAAGTGAGTAGTTATAAGAAAAAAAAAGGATAGTGTGGTATTAAAATATTAAAATCCTAAAAATTTAGTTCAGCGGCACGGCGATCTATCTCAAATTATATTGGGGCCAAAGACGATTAGACAGGGTCCTAAACTCTGTACGTATATAAGGGACATTCAAGGATAAAGGGTGCATAAATACTGGAAGAAACTACTTGGTGGTTACTCTACGTGCACGTGGCCACCGTTACTTCTTTTTAACACCGACAGCCTCCGGTTGTATGAGCGACCAGAACACCCTACCACAAGGGAAAAATATTTTCGTGGGTGGTTGAGTCGCGGCAACCTACGATAGAAAACCCGACGTGGGTGTTCCAAAGCAAATCCACCAGACGGACGGATAGCGCCACCCTTGAATGTCGTAAATTCGTTTGCATTAGTGTTTGTCCTTTTGTCTAATTTAAAGTATCTTCGGTATCATTTTTTTTTATTAAAACAAAAATATCAATCATCATTTAAATAACATATATCTTGTTTAGAATACCTTTTTTTTATCTTAATTTTCATAAATAACTATTTTTTTTTGTAAGAAAACAATCATTAGTATCTAAATAACTTTAAAAATAACTTTAAATATATATAGTGTACATTGAGGTATCCTTCGGGAAGGGTGAATCCAAACCACCCCCTTATCTGACCCACATCCACTCCGCACGGGTTGTAGGCTGATTTTCTTTTTGGCTAAACCATTTAACTGTATCGTTAGTCATACTCCTATAGAGAGCTCTTTCTAGGCAGGGATCTAACGACGAATATCTTTTAAGGCGCGAATCGTTCGCATATTGTCCTGGTGGCTGGGTGGAATACGACAGTTAGGCATGGTAGCGATTTCCCTCCTGCAAGTATTCACTCGATTTTTTTTGTTGTTTTGGTTAAATTAGTTTTGTAAACTTATCATTCAAAAATTTTTGTGTATATTTTCTTCTAAACCGAAAGTTAAATAAAACTATGAAGTGTCACAAATATCATTAATGAAAACGAAGTTTATCGTCTACGATTGGGGCGATACCTGTGATCGCTACTTAGGTAAAGTTTGTCCATGAGTGTCATTACGACACCATGATGGAATAGGTAAACAATTTTCAGGGGGTGGGATGGGGTGGTCTACAGTCGCCTATGTGTGAGAAGGGGTGACACTGTCCAGCAGCAACAGTAGCTAAGGGGGATCCCATGAATCGGCCGCGGGATTCCAAGGATGGGAGGGATTGAGGCCAAATGCAAAACATCTGCAGTCCAGACGTGTGGTGGAGCACCTAGTCAGTGGTGGTGAACCTTTTTAAGGTAAAGTGGCATGATATATGTTTATTTGTTGTAGGTATCGTCTCTCGAAGAAGGAAAGAACCACGCCCCATCCGACGAGTAGAGCTGAGCTTACAAGCATGCCGTCCTTCTTCGAAGACTTTTCTCCTGTATTTTTTTTTCTTTGTTTCCCCTTTCAACCCTCCTCACTTTCCCTCATTCCCCATATGTTTCAGCAACTATCTAAGGTTTGGTGCAAACTAAGTTTTCTTGGGCTTCCTCTGGGTTGAGCCACTATCATTCTTCTATCCTTAGTCCAACTATACTCTCCTATACTCCTTATCCTACCAATCCTACTACCTACTACCAATCCTGCAACAAATATGGCGCCCAACGTAATAGCTTTGTGATTTTGTCTTTAGCCTTTAAGAAGGCATATAATTATGTTAAACTGCTCTTGTTGTCAACATCAAAATGGCCGTATGTCTTTACCTGGAAGGTTTTTACGTACCATGGTAAATTGCGACGGAACCAGTTGATGATGATAACGACAATAGTTGATCCCGGTTTTCCTGTCTATCCTTTCATTTGTTTTTCAAAATCCCTTAGTGTTTTGTATGAGATGATGGTTTAGTGGTTAGCTACGATGGCAGTGGCCAGTTATGATGTGGTTCGTCATTCTGTAGCATTGTTCTTCGTGGTTAGACCATGACGCGTAGAAGAGATGAAGTCCTTTCTTAACTCAAGTCTTCCTAAAGGTTGTAGTGATCGACCGGAATTGCGGAGAAGAGAAAGAATTTAGTAAATTGTCAAGTGTAATTTTTTTTTTGGATAAACAAGCGGAGTGTAACCACCACACGGAAGGAAAAAGAATAGAGAAACAAATATGAGGATGCCGCTGGGACGTCAACCTCTAGGGCAGCATAGCACCATAGAAAGACACCCTGTACACCCCCGTAAGACGAATGACAAA
Organism: Dasysyrphus tricinctus; assembly: GCA_963921185.1. Taxonomy (NCBI): domain Eukaryota; kingdom Metazoa; phylum Arthropoda; class Insecta; order Diptera; family Syrphidae; genus Dasysyrphus; species Dasysyrphus tricinctus. The sequence continues at coordinate 168,670,155 of OY992531.1, read as the reverse complement.
CACAAATACAAATCCAATTCATTTTCCACATTTTGTTGTTGAGTACTTTTGGTTCTTTTATTAACGATTTCTACACGATAACAATAAACAAAATTGCAATTTCTTTAGTAAATTGAACTTCTTCTGGCTAACGCGATTTAGTAGAGGGATTGTTACGAACAGTGGGAGAGTTACGTATGAAAAGAAGAAAAAAAAAGATTAAAAGAGTTTACGGTGAAGTTTTTTTTTCTTTGATTGATAATTGCACTTATCCGAATAAGAACATAGTTCATCGAGAGTACATCACTAGTTATTTGTTATTAAGACAATATTTTACTTCCTTTTAGTACTGTGGCAGTACTTGAATTGAAAAGTAATAATTGTTTCGGTTAAGGTTTTAGTATCCGGATCTGGGATTTGTAGCATAAAATTAGGCTACATTTCAACCAGCTGGTCAATACCATTCGGAAGCATTTCATAATTTACTTTAATTTTTCGTTTTAAGCTTAAGTTAGGTGAAGATATTATTGTTATTTTTTGTTTGTCGTTTTGGGATAATACCAGTTAAGTTTACAGGCTAAGGATTTTCTTTGTTTTTGTGCACCGCAGCAAACTTAAAGGCTTTTCGTTTATTTTTCGTTATTTTTATTCTCGTTCATTTTTCTTGAATTATTACTCGTATCTTTCTACATTGTGGTAGTACAATATCATCTTATCAACGGCTCCTAGTGTTTTTTTTTTCATCACCCGTCCTCCTATTTCGTTTTCTTTACTTTTCGTGTATACATTTCTTACATCAAGTACCTAAAATGGAGCAGGACGAGAGCAACCAAATTCAAAGATCCATCAGGGATGCGGACCTAGAGGAACAGCCTTCAGCCTGGCCGCAAAGTGGCAGAGGTGGGGTGCAACACTCACCGGCTCTAAATTCTCAATTTCATGCTAGAAATCCCATAAGTTCTAGAGTTCCGGGAGGAGCGTATATTCCGTGGTCGGATCCACAAGTAACCCGATCACATGAGGAACTCAATACCTTCGATAGCAGCAAAAGGACATCTGGGATTAATGCCCAAAGTGGGGACGCTAGGCGGTCTTCCAATAATAGTAAAACAGGTGCATCCAAAAAGCAAACTCAGACTCCCTCACAACAAATTCTTTCCAAATACCCTCACACCTCAAATTTGTTGGGCCAGCGTATAGAGAGTCGATATGCTAGCTCAAACGAGTCCATACAAGCTCCCTCATACAGTAGCCTCTCGGTTCAAGACATTCCACATCGAGGTGCTACAAGTAGTTGCGGCAATGAGGTGGGTCAGTCGAACTTGCCAATGCAAGGCGAGGTAGGCGGTAAAGGTAAAAGTGGTACTAGAGCAACGACTTCAGAACCAGTAGAGAACGGCATGTCAGAAAATTTGAAGACGTATATCAATTTGACACTAGGCAATGCTATTTCTACCTGTCAAAATACTCTTAGGGAGCAAATCTCCAGAAGTCTCCAGGTACAGCTTAGGGATGAACTATCAAGCTTTATGGGGAATCTCAACCTCACCTCACGAACGGCAGATGTAGGTAGCCAAAGGCCACTTACTAGTAGAAACTCGGGTAAACCCACTCCACAACAAGGAAATACTACGGTGCGACCTCAATTGAATCCAGGGGGCGTTACGAATACAACTTCTAGACCACACTTTCGGCACCAAGTCATCGCTGATGACGTAAGATTTTGTAGCTCCAACCCACCAGAGCAGGTTCATTATCCGCAAAATAATTTTCCCACATGGGCATATCAGAGTCAGCCTTCAAATTCTTCATATCCCAACTATCCAGTCGGTGTCAGATGTCCAATTAAGATCAACAAATGGGCTATCAAATTTGATGGTAAGCCCGAGAATATGACGGTTGAGGATTTTATATTCCGCGTGGAAACTCTCCAGAGACAACATCAATGTTCTTGGGCGGAGATACTGCGAGACTTTCACTTGCTACTCTCAGGCACTGCGAGTGAGTGGTTCTGGCAATATCAGAAGACAAGCTTTAGTCCGGACTGGCCTATGCTCAAGGACGCATTAATGCGCCAGTTCCGAAACTTGAAGACCGACTTAGAGATTATTCGTCTTATTATGGACAGGAAACAGAGTGCCTGGGAGTCAAGCGATGAATTCTTCGCAGCGATCTCCAAACTAAGGTCTCAGATACGTACTCAGATACCCGAGATGGAAATGGTGACTATCCTCAAAAAGAACCTGCACGAGCGGGTTGGGAGACTTGTGTACCCCATGCCCATTTTCACTCTGGATCAGTTGAGGTACGCTTGTAGAGATGCAGAAAACTTGCATTTCAATCGCGATGTTTCGAAGTTTCCGAAACCCACTCAGCCTAGATTTAAAGTGAATGAACTTGACTATCAGGTAACAGGGCAGTTGAACTCTGATGAAGAGGTTGCAGCGTTGCCGTATACTGGCACTCGTCCAAAACTCCCGAAAAGGTATGAGGATGCAAAAATTTTAAAATGCTGGAATTGCAAGGTGGAAGGCCATGTCTACATGGACTGTCCCACACCACAGCGAAATCTATTCTGCTTTAAATGTGGACAAGAGGGGGTAGTAACACCAAAATGCCAGAACTGTAACCCGGGAAACCGGTATACGAACGTGACGTCTCAGGGGGAGTCGCGTTCGACAAAGTTAACCCTGTAGAACTGCTAAACGAAAACGAGTTACCGAGAAATTGCACGGTTGAAGATGGTCCTCCATATAGGGAGGAGAAAAAAATAAAAATACTAGGTAGGAAAAATCAGTTAACGAATAATGAAGAAACGAAGAAGCAGGCAGAACTAACGCCTTTGCACGTTAGAATAAGGAATTATAACATGATTAGAGAACGAATATTTAATACGAAAACACAGCCTATTTCTAAAAAGATTTTGAAGGCTAGGGCCCGGTATGAATTAAGAAAGGAGACGCGTGATTCGATAGCTTCTACTGTGATAGATACTGCTGCTGACCCGCGCCCCTACGCCAAGGTCAAAATTGCGAATAAGGAACTCTTAGGTCTCTTAGATAGTGGGGCCAGTGTCAGTGTCCTAGGAAAGAACTGTGTTGAACTTGTTAAGTCAATTAATTTACCGATCCTCACTCACCAGTCGGGGATAAAAACAGCAGACGGTCGTAGTCAGGCGATAATCGGCAAGGTTAACACTGTTGTTGCCTATAAAAATTTGGAACGTTCGATCACCTTCTTCTTGGTCCCTTCTCTAGACCAAGAACTCTATCTGGGAGTGAACTTTTGGAAGGAATTCCAAATAGCCCCAAACGTTGTCAGTTCAATATCGTTTACTGACGAGGCGGATGTTACCAATGCACACCAGTTATCCATGGAGCAAAAGACCAAATTGGAAGCCGTGAAAGACCGATTTCTTACCTTCGAGAAGCATGGTCTCGGAAGAACAACTTTAATGGAGCACGTTATAGATACTGGAGACACGATCCCAGTGAAGCAGCGTCACTATCCGGTCTCTCCAGCGGTGCAAGCCATCTTGTTTTCTGAGATAGATCGAATGCTTGAGAAAGGCGTTATTGAGGAGAGTGAGAGCCCTTGGTGCTCGCCCGTTGCCCTTATCAAGAAGCCAGGCAAAGACAACACCGTAAAGTACCGGTTTTGCCTGGATGCTCGGAAGGTCAACTCGCACACCAAAAAGGACGCTAACCCTCTCCCCAATATCGAAGGTCTCATCAGTCGATTACCAGACACGTTCTTTATAAGTAGCGTGGATCTCAAAGAAGCATTTTGGCAGATACCGTTGGAGAAGGACAGTAGGGAAAAGACTGCCTTTGCGGTTCCGGGGAGACCCTTGTACCAGTTTACGGTAATGCCTTTCGGTCTGTGTAATGCAGCCCAAAGGTTGTGCCGTTTAATGGACAAGGTTATCCCTGCACGACTTAGGGATCGCGTTTTCGTGTATCTAGACGATTTGCTGATAATAGCTCCGGACTTTGAAACGCATATCATCCTGCTGGAAGAAGTAGCTGACTGTTTACGGAAGGCAAATCTCACCATCAACATGGAAAAGTCCAAATTTTGTTTCAGAGAGTTGAAATACTTGGGTTTCATTGTTGGTGGTGGGAGGTTGCAGACCGATCCTGCCAAGGTTGAGGCAATAGCTGACTTTCCCGTGCCCAAATCTCCGAGGCAGGTACGCCGGCTACTTGGTCTAGCAGGATGGTATCGGCGTTTCATCGGAGATTTTTCGAGCTTGACGGCACCGCTTACCGACCTGCTCAAGAAGACAAATGCGAAGTTCAAGATGACTGAGGAGGCACTGGTGGCCTTCGAACGATTAAAGGTGGCATTAACGACGGCCCCTGTCTTGTCACATCCAGACTTTTCCAAGAGATTTTTCATACAGTGCGACGCCTCGGACTCAGGTATTGGGGCCGTCCTCTTTCAAAAGAACGCAAACGACGAGGAATACCCGATTGCATATTTCTCCCAAAAACTAAATAAATGTCAAAGGAACTACAGCGTCACCGAGAAAGAGTGCATGGCCGCGGTCATGGCAGTTCAGAAATTTAGACCATATGTCGAAGGGATGGAGTTCACGGTTATCACCGACCACTCAAGCCTAAAATGGCTAATGGGGGTAAAAGACCTGAGTGGGAAATTGGCCAGGTGGAGCCTCAAGTTGCAAGCCTTCTCCTTCGACATACAACATCGTAAGGGAACTCTGAACGTCGTGCCGGATACTCTTTCTCGGGGACACATAGAGGGTCTGGAGATGGAACTAGTTGCGCCGTTGATTGATTTAGAGTCAGAAGAATTTGGTTCGGAAGAATATAAAGGTCTCATAGTGACGGTTCAGAACCATCAGAACGAACTCCCCGACTTAAAGGTAGATGAAGGTTTCGTCTACAAACGGTCATTCCCGGTATCGCAAGATGAGGCTATGGTAGAGCACCACTGGCGCTTGTGGGTCCCTTCGGGATTAACAAATGAGCTAATAGCTAAGGCCCACAACCCTCCGCAGTCATCCCATGGGGGCATAGCTAAAACTTTAGAGCGCGTACGGCAGTACTTTTATTGGCCGAACATGACGGTCCAGATAAGACTTTACGTCAATCAGTGTGAAGTGTGCAAGGAGTCCAAATCGAACAACCAAATTTCTCGTCCTCCCATTTGCACAAACTATTGTTCCGACCGACCACTTCAAAAACTATACGTGGATTTCCTGGGTCCGTACCCGAGATCAAGGGCTGGCAACGCTTTTGTGTTTGTGGTTCTAGACCATTTTACGAAATTTGTTTGGCTTAAGGCACTCAAAAATGCGAACGCGAAAAGTATTATACGTTTTCTGCTGGATAATGTCTTCACGACATTTGGGGTGCCAGAGATAATACACTCAGATAATGGCAGGCAATTTTTGTCGAAGGAATTCCAAGAGCTCATGTCTAAACATGGTATACGGCACCTAAAAACAGCCAACTACTCGCCTCAGTCGAATGCTTCGGAGAGGGTGAACCAAACACTTTTGGCTGCTATACGCTCCCATCTCAAGGATGACCACCGGGGCTGGGATCTACATCTGAGTGATATAGCGTGCGCTCTGAGAACGTCTGTACATTCCTCCACGGGTGTGTCACCGTATTTTGCACTGTTCGGTGTGAATATGATGACACACGGGAGCAATTACAAGCTGGCGAAGAAACTCGACGCGGTAGACGATAGTGAGATGTCCATCCTTCCCCGAAGTAGTCGACTGCAGTGCATGCGTGAGAAGATTCGTGAAAACATTCAGAACGCCAACGAACGCAGTGCTAAAACGTACAATACCCGGACAAAGAACATACGGTTTGTACCGGGGCAAGAAGTGTTCCGCAAGAACTTTGTTTTGAGCGACGCGGCGAAGCAGGTATCGGCAAAGCTTAGCCCAAAATATATTAAATGCAGAATTGTGAAGCAGATAGGGAACAACATGTATGAATTGGAAAATTTATCCGGAAAAAAGGTCGGGGTTTATCATGCAAAGGACCTTAAACAATAACCTGCATCTGTTTCATAACATAGACAGGCTTCAAGACACTTCAGGCGCTGGTGAATCTAAGGGTCCGTTCGGAACCTCACCTAGCTTTATCTTTGACTCGGTAATCAAATTCATAGAATACTCTAGGTTTTTTTTTCATACAAGTCCAGCTAACATATAAATGACTTGACTAAGATAGCAATTCGTATCCACCCGTGACTTGGACGCTCAAAAGACAAACGAAATATCGTTTGAAACGTGCGATAGAGATGAGATACTCGAGAATAAGGAAATTGTAAAGCGTTATGCTCTTCTTCAAGTAAGCAACTTCAAAAAAATATTACGGAAAAGGTTTCATAGCATTGACTATTTTACCCTGAATGCGGTAAAAATTGCGGGTGGCAATGGTGCAGTGGATGTAGTGCTTGACTGCTAGCCTAGAGGTGTGGGTTCGAGCCCCATTCTAGGCAGCATTCTTTTCTATATTCTCCCAGCTTAACTGGACGCCACCCGTGAGATTAAATGAGACAATAAACACCTTGATGTCAATCCACTGTGCCTAATCTTTCCTATCCTCCTACTCTTTCTAACTAGTGCCGTGCAATTCAGGTTGCATTTAAAAGACCTTAGGTCTTACAGGCATATAGTTAAATTATTATTATTATTATTATTATTATTTATGCCCGGCCTAAGGACGTGGGTAGCTTCACCACTCTGCAGGAGCAACCCAAAACCGAATGATCCATCCTCCATTATTGTCGTCATATTCATAACTCCAAAAACGGAGATTTGTTGCGGATCCTTCGTGAGAAATAACTCCAACCGAGGGCATTTACTGAGCGTCATGAGAAGCTCACATTGTGGTCAGGGATTGAACAAAATATGTAATATGTATTTGGCAGCATTTTTTTTATTCGTCTCCGATTTGCCCTTTATTTCGGAATGCTTGCATCACACACATACAGAACCATGTATTAGTAGAAAAAGAATAAGCTGAGCCAATAGGAGGATCGGGTGATGGAAAGTACCGTAGGTCCGTTAACCGTTTTACCACACGATTGGCATTATGAGAAAGCATTTGAGATTTCAGAAGAAAAGCTGGTCGCCGCGCGGCAAGACCCATTAATTGTTCTCGTCCAATTGAATTTTTTTTAGTAAAAGAATCCGGTAAAAATCAATCGATAAGAAAGAAAAAAGAAATAAAATACCGAACAAGAATTTAGTTTCAAGGTGCGAGATTATTCCTCGAAAGTGAAATAGAAAAAAAATTAAAAGAAAATCAAAAATTAAAGTTTTTTTTCGAAAATAATAAAAAGGAAAGAAAAGTCCACCGGGTTCAAACAAGAGGGAAAACTCCCAAAAGAAAAAAAAAAAGCGGGGAATAAAGTGAACGAAAAGTGAGTAGTTATAAGAAAAAAAAAGGATAGTGTGGTATTAAAATATTAAAATCCTAAAAATTTAGTTCAGCGGCACGGCGATCTATCTCAAATTATATTGGGGCCAAAGACGATTAGACAGGGTCCTAAACTCTGTACGTATATAAGGGACATTCAAGGATAAAGGGTGCATAAATACTGGAAGAAACTACTTGGTGGTTACTCTACGTGCACGTGGCCACCGTTACTTCTTTTTAACACCGACAGCCTCCGGTTGTATGAGCGACCAGAACACCCTACCACAAGGGAAAAATATTTTCGTGGGTGGTTGAGTCGCGGCAACCTACGATAGAAAACCCGACGTGGGTGTTCCAAAGCAAATCCACCAGACGGACGGATAGCGCCACCCTTGAATGTCGTAAATTCGTTTGCATTAGTGTTTGTCCTTTTGTCTAATTTAAAGTATCTTCGGTATCATTTTTTTTTATTAAAACAAAAATATCAATCATCATTTAAATAACATATATCTTGTTTAGAATACCTTTTTTTTATCTTAATTTTCATAAATAACTATTTTTTTTGTAAGAAAACAATCATTAGTATCTAAATAACTTTAAAAATAACTTTAAATATATATAGTGTACATTGAGGTATCCTTCGGGAAGGGTGAATCCAAACCACCCCCTTATCTGACCCACATCCACTCCGCACGGGTTGTAGGCTGATTTTCTTTTTGGCTAAACCATTTAACTGTATCGTTAGTCATACTCCTATAGAGAGCTCTTTCTAGGCAGGGATCTAACGACGAATATCTTTTAAGGCGCGAATCGTTCGCATATTGTCCTGGTGGCTGGGTGGAATACGACAGTTAGGCATGGTAGCGATTTCCCTCCTGCAAGTATTCACTCGATTTTTTTTGTTGTTTTGGTTAAATTAGTTTTGTAAACTTATCATTCAAAAATTTTTGTGTATATTTTCTTCTAAACCGAAAGTTAAATAAAACTATGAAGTGTCACAAATATCATTAATGAAAACGAAGTTTATCGTCTACGATTGGGGCGATACCTGTGATCGCTACTTAGGTAAAGTTTGTCCATGAGTGTCATTACGACACCATGATGGAATAGGTAAACAATTTTCAGGGGGTGGGATGGGGTGGTCTACAGTCGCCTATGTGTGAGAAGGGGTGACACTGTCCAGCAGCAACAGTAGCTAAGGGGGATCCCATGAATCGGCCGCGGGATTCCAAAGATGGGAGGGATTGAGGCCAAATGCAAAACATCTGCAGTCCAGACGTGTGGTGGAGCACCTAGTCAGTGGTGGTGAACCTTTTTAAGGTAAAGTGGCATGATATATGTTTATTTGTTGTAGGTATCGTCTCTCGAAGAAGGAAAGAACCACGCCCCATCCGACGAGTAGAGCTGAGCTTACAAGCATGCCGTCCTTCTTCGAAGACTTTTCTCCTGTATTTTTTTTTCTTTGTTTCCCCTTTCAACCCTCCTCACTTTCCCTCATTCCCCATATGTTTCAGCAACTATCTAAGGTTTGGTGCAAACTAAGTTTTCTTGGGCTTCCTCTGGGTTGAGCCACTATCATTCTTCTATCCTTAGTCCAACTATACTCTCCTATACTCCTTATCCTACCTATCCTACTACCTACTACCAATCCTGCAACAGCGTGTTAAATACATACACGGTTCTCTTTTTAAGAAATAATACTGAAATATACAAGAAATACTAAATTGCAAATAAATGCTACAAATGTTTTCTTTCAAACAGTTTTGCTAAGTGCAATAATTTTATGAATATTATTTGATTATTTTAAAGAAAAACACAGTTAAAAAATAACCACACTACTTACTAATATTAAAATAATAATAGAAATAAAAGTTGCACTTGGGTAACCCTTAATAAAGGTTTGTTTTTTTTTTATTTGAATGCAACAAACGTCTAAATTACGTGAACTTGGCATATTTGACAGCTAGTACAAAACAGCCAACAGAAATTTCTCGGACCAAGAGCCTGATTACACGATTCGTTTTTTCGGACGTTACGTGTTTCGTCTTTTTGACACATTGGGTGAGGGGTGCAGAAACGTAGGTGGAACGGAAAGACGAAAGCACGTATGAAAATTTCAAGACTTTTTCTGGTTGAACTTTGACGTTTATGATTTGACAAACGAGTAGAGTCGGGGGATGCTTAAACAATTTAAATAGTGAGATTAAAAATTGTTTTTCATAATTAAATAGCTATAAATTTGAACAAGAAGTGATTTACAAATATTTTTGATTATTATTACTGCCTATTTTTCAATTCATTCCTATATCCAATTCACAATTAAAAAAGCTAAAAGATGTGTTGGAAAAGTATTGCTTTTTGTATGTCAAGTTGAATAAAGGGCTATGCACATGGGAATGACCAACGAATGTCGAATAAACGAACAAAATGGGATTTCAAACATTTTTATACCTAAATTCTTCCAAATTTTAGAAATTTTATTAACGTTAATGTTGAGGTATGTACTAAAATTTGCATTTTAATTGCCAAAATAAAAGAAATTTGAGTTAACAAATTGTTCCTTGCAAATTACAATCTCAAAAACCCAACAGATGATTATTCGTTTATGCTGGGTATTTTAAAAACTGTCCAAACTTATGTCACAAAACTGCCTTTTACCAGATTCTGATTAAGTCTTAAATATTAAAGGTCAGGTCAAATAGAGCGCGGTCCAGTGGGATTGTCAAAACTTTACTGGGAAAGTTAGCAGTCAAATTTTTTTTTGTTTTTATAAAGACCACCAGACCACGCTCTGTTTGACCAGGCTTTAAGAAAATAGACGAAATTATGACAAGTTGCCAGTCGTTTAAATCTGCCATTAGTGTTTCCGTTGGAATTGACATTTCTGAGGGAAGTGACAAAGTTCCATTATGTCTTCCATTTTCTGCCCATTAATGGTATAGTCGTGTACATGGTTTAAATTTTGCCATATAAATCACAGGGTAAAATGGCATTAAACATTGCCATTAAAGTCGTCACAATGACAACAGTCCTCAAATAATTACAATACATATACAATGAAGAATGAACTTGCTAATCCTGGCCAGTTTTACGACTTAACATCAGATTGCCATTCATTTTTTGTGTGTGAATGTTTGAACATATGTCATCATGGCAATCCATAATTATGCAGAAATAAATCTAGCCACTATGTGTAATATAACTGGGGTTTATAGCTTCGTTTTTAAGTTTTACTAAACTTGCTTTCTTTTTTTCAAATGCCTATTAATCCCTTAACATCTTTTCTTAACTCTCCTTTAATCGAATTTCATTCTCTTTATAGAAATAGAATTTCAGACTACCAGAAAGTACCCACTAATGATTTCTATTAGAAATGGCATGGAATATTTAAGATGATCGTCTAATCGTATCTTAATATTCCAAGCCACCTAGTGGTGACTAGTAAAAATAAAGCATAAATAAAACGAACACATCCTTATATGATCAAGGTCTGCCAACCTTCACGTAGGAAATATTTTTCTGCAAGCCCAAGTGTTGTTCTATTCCAAACATTCCACAAATCTTATCTGCACTATTTTTTACTGACTAAGGCGCCAGTTATAGCGATCAGAAAAACCCATCCGAAAAACTTGAAACAGTATGAAATTGATTTTTTTTTCTGATGGTTGTTTATAGCAATCAGAAAAAATGTGTCAGAAAAACTATATTCTTTGCAAAACAAACAAACAGCCGCCCAGATTTTTTCTGATTGAAATATCAGAAAAACTTTTTCGGATGGAGTTCTTTCAGTGGAACAGAAAAAAATTGGAACACAAATCAGTGGAATGATTTGTTCCTTTTTCTGTCAAAAAGCAATCAGCTGATACGAAAAATGAAATTTCATCCGAAAAACAAATAAATCCATTTAAAACATGAAAAGTTATTTGTTTGGCAATTTTGTTTCGCGAAAAAAATTCTACGCTGAATTACACGTCCATTGATGTATCATTTGGCTATTAAATCTAATTGAAAAGTATTAAAAACTTCAATGATTCTTTTTTTCGGATGGTTTTTTCTGATCGCTATAACTGGCGCCTAACTTATCCACACTATTCGATTGTTGTTGTTTACTGTGTTAACCGTTTGCTGCGCTGCCTATACACTTACCAATAAAAAACGCCTCATATTAATGTGTTAGTACTGCTGGGATCGTCATTGGTAGTTTCTTCAATGTTTTCAGGTGAGGAAAAGTCTTCACATGCATCTTCATCTTCCAGTATATTTGGCAAGGAAGGAACATTCTCGCATGTTTTTCCACTGCAGTAGAAACATATTAAGGAACTATTCTGACCAGATTTCCGACAGCCACAAGCTCGACCACACTGGCCCTTGCATTTGCAGGATATAGTTTGCAATATGCTTTGTGGAGCTGGATCTTGAGTTGTTGTAACTGGCTCTAATCCTCTCGGAGTTCTTTTCCAACCCCATTTTAGTGGGTCATGGTGAACATCGATCCAAGTCTGTACTTGATGGTAGATACGGAATGTGTGTTGCTGAGCAGCTGCTGCACTAGGAGGCAATGAAGATAAATTAAACTTGGTTTTTTTTTGACGTTTGACGCGAGAATGTTCCTTCCTTGCAAAATTTACTGGAAGATGAAGACGCATGTGAAGACTTTTCCTCACCTGAAAACATTGAAGAAACTACCAATGACGATCCCAGCAGTAGGTACTAACACATTAATATGATCATTGATGTTCGCACACCTCGCCCAAAAAAGGAGAACGACATGAAAAAACTATGCCACATTGAGCTATCGATAAGCTGATACAGAAACGAAAACGATTGAATCGTGGATTATACCTCCTGGGGACAGCAAATTAAAAAAAATGTGCCGTAACTCTACCTCGGTGGTGGGGTGGAAAAGAGTTTAAACTATTTCTTTAAACTTCGTAATGAACATAATCAAATTTGAAAATTTTCAAACGTGAGTAAATTTCTTTTTTTTTAATTTTCGCAGGATATTGGCCATTTTGACAGGTTATATTTCCTACAGTTTTTGTTGCACATAAAATTTAAATATACCAAAATGTAGGAAATAAAGTGATCTATAAAAAGCAACTTAAGTATTTTTTCGATCATATGAACATGAGGCGAGATAAACGTTAAAAACCATTTTTTACTTCAAAATCTCGACAGTTTTTCGTCGATAACTTTTAAAATTTTTTTCTCAACAAAAGTTAAAGAAGATATTTTAACGTACAAACCTAAAAAAAAAAATACAGCTCTATATATGATAGGAGCCGAGAAAATCGAGTTCACGCTTTCCAAAGCCTTTTTCAAAATGGCGGACAACGCATGGGCGCTTTTTGTTCGAACTTTTTGGATTAGCACTCTCCAAAAGGTACTCTTTAAGAAACAAAAAAAAAATCGACGCAGTATTTTTTGTAGATATTTCGAATTAATTAATTTAATTTTACTGGACTACATGCATCACCGAAAAGTGATGGTAAAGTCAATTTCGAATAAATATGACTTTTCGAAGCCTTTATCCTCTACTTTATTTTGTCTATGCATGTCTTGAGCCTATTTTTACTATTTTATGAGTTATTTATTTAAAAGTTTAAAAATCATAGATTTTTTGTCAGTCAATGCCCAATTTATTTTTTTATAAATTTAGAAATCTTTGATTTTCGTCAGTTATTTACTTGCAAACGCATTTAACGTTTACGAAAACGCACTCTGGCGTTTTGTTCGTCAACTCAATTTTTTTTTACTGAGCAACTGAACCATCAGAGAAGTATTTTTTTTATATTTTTGAACTAAAGATGAAGACGAAACATAAAAGAATTATATAAAAAGTGTGAATTGATATTAAATTCAAATTTCCAATCAAAACAAATAGATCCCTATTCCAACATTTTCAAATAAATACATAATATGTAGCTGCACTTTTTTGTCTTTTGTTGGTCTGTTCTGTTCTGGTCTGTTTCTTCATTAAACACAGCTTATATTAAGCAAATCAGATTCATAATCAAATTAAACAAAATAATTCGAAATATCTTCAAAAAATACAGCGTCGAATTTGTTATATTTCGTAAAGAGTACCTCTTGGAGATTTTAAATCCATAAAGTTAGAAAAAAATGCGCTGTCCGCCATTTTGAAAAAAAAAAAACGTTGAGAAACGTAAATACCATTTTCTAGGATCTTTTTGGACATAGAGCAGTGTTTTTGTTTGACTTTGTAGGTAAAAATATTTTATAGAACTTAAGCTTCTTGGCATGTCTTTCCAATGAAAAGTTATTGTCGAAAAACTGTTTTGAAAATGGTCTTTAACGTGTATCTCGCCTTTTATCCATACGAACGAAAAAATACTCCTCAGTTGGTTTTTTGTATAACACGAATGTATATTAAGATATTATGTGTAGCAAAAAAATTCTTAAATATAGCGAAAACAACAATAAAGTTGAATTTGATGAGAAGAAAGAAATACGTATAGCAGATAGGAAAACATACCTTATAGAACTTCCTTTTCTGCCACAGCTTCCATAAACTGAATGGAAAATAACTGGATGATTATTATTGGGTAACCTGTGCCATTGCAAGCCCCAAAAAGTATCATCTATAAAAAATAATAAAAAAATCAATTGCTTTAGTTTACGATGCTTTGGTCTTACCTTTATTGGCTAAAGGTTTCAGTTCATTATTATAGTAAAGACTATTGTATAAACCGACAATTTCAGGATGTGACCGATAGTTCCGGATCAGTCGTGTTTGGATTGATCTGTTATAATTTCCAGCCTCGTCCACTTCATAACACTTGCTTTTTAACAAGCGCTCCATAAGTGAGACCTCAAGTCCAAGACCAGCGGCTCGAGTCGATTTTAAAATTGGACCTAGTTGTTTATGGTCCCCAGATACAATTAATCGTGTTTTCGATGAAGAAACTCCCATCCAACCAACAAGAATTTCCGGCTCCGTTGAAGCAGCACACTCGTCAATAAATACGTGAGTGAAGAAATTGGAACCGATTGCTGCCGAAACAAGCTTGCCAACAATAGAAAGAGTACAAACTATTATCCGATATTCTCGAATAGATTCTACGCTAGGGTAGAAATGTGCATTATAGAAGTTAGATGCTTCAATCAAAATATCGTCGATGCTTTCAAGCCGCTTTTCATTTGATTTAGCGAAAATGCGCAGAATATTTGGTTTTTCTGGTTGGATCTCGTTGAGCACTCTACACAACCGTAATGCGACTTCATCGCACGCACTATTAGAACCTGCCGTAATAAGAACGCGAGTGTCTGGACGTCGTTGCCAAAGTTGGAGGACAGTTTCGACTATTGTTGAAGTTTTACCCGTACCTGAAAAGGTCAAATTTATTCAAAAAATTGTTTAAACCCCTTATTTATTTACTTATCAAAAAGCTGAAAGTAAAAACATTTTTAGAAACTGTATCAGATTTACGTATCTACTAAGGAAATGATATACATACAAATTATTATAAAATACGTTTAAATATACCGGAAAATTTAGGGAACATTGCGTTCATAGGTTTGTATTATTTAATATGTTTGTTTGGAGCACTCCTCCACCTTTGCGTTTCGGAGAGTATGAGAAAAAATTAAATGCACGTATGTATGTATGTACATTAGGGTGGTCGTTAAGAAAAAGTCATCCCGGATGGACCCAAATTTTCTCTAAATGAAGAAAACAAAATTCCCTATTTTTTCAGATTTTTATTTTCATTCGCTGTAGGAGTAAATTAAATTTCCCCTTTTTTTTGCATTCTAGAAAATTCGCGTAAGATCTGCCAACAAAATTCAGAGCATGTAGGTGGGAACTAGACAAGAAAAAAATCCTATAGAAGGGGGTAATATCTCCCCCCGCTTGGACGGGAGGGCCAATATAACAAAATATTTGCATAAAATAGAAAAAAATATAATTAAAAACAACGGAAATATTTACAGTAATGCTTTGTGGCTTTTTGGAAAGCCAGAAGTCTCTTACGTTTTGTTTTTAAATTAAGTTTTTTTGATGAACAGTTCTTGAATGGAACTCATATCAACATCACCATTACAAAAAAGTCAACTCAAACAGATGCCACCCCCAATATCACACAGACATGGCAAAGTCCAAAATAACCAACTTTGTGCGACTGCGGCTGGGACATACTATAGCTACACACTAACACCTGCTGACAAAAAATACACCCCCAAACTGCCCTACTTGCAATGAGACTTTGGATCTTAAACATATACTTGAAAATTGTATCGTCTTTAAACCAATCATATTAAGACTATTTAAAAATAATAACATATAGGACATATTAAAAAACCCTATGCCCCAGCCGGGGTTACAGGACACGATGATGAACCACACAAACATAGAAAAATTAATGAATTTATCTTCGCTACTAATATTAGCATATAAGTATCTTTTATCATAGAGCAAATAGTCTTCGCAGCTAGGCTCGTTAATTTTAAGATTACCATGTCATTTAAATTACCTGTTAATAAAAGATAATAATAATAATAATAATAATTGTTTCATACTCAACATTTTGAATAAAAATTATTATTTTTGTTTTTTAATTAAAGGTTTGAAAACAGATTTTGCTGAAATTGTTTATTCAAAGAACTTTATTTAATGATCAACTATTAAAATGGATTTCTGGCTTTCCAAGAAGCTACAAAACATTACTGCAAGTGTTGCCGTTGTTTTTTAATTAATTTTTTTTTTTTCTATTTTATGCAATTATTTTATTAAATTGCCCCTCCCGTTCAAGCGGTGGGGGATATTACCCCCCTCCGGTAGGATTTTTTTCTTCTCTACTTTTCACCTACATGCTCTGAATTTCCCGGAAGATTTTACGCGAATATAAAAAACAGGGGAAATTTAATTTACCCCTACAGCGACTATAGGGGATTAAAATAAAAATCTGAAAAAAATAGGGAATTTTTTTTTTCTTCATTTAGAGCTGATTTAGGCCCATCCAAATATTTAAATTAAAAAAAGAAAACATTATAACGACCACCCATAGCTTAATTTTGGTACGGACATGACATAAATTTTAAGTTAAATAAACTTCCGCCAAAATACATTTTACATTCCAAAAAACTTTCAACTTTCAATGAGAAATGTGAAATATTACTAGCATGTGTGCAAGTTCTTGTAAATCTAACTAAATATACGAGATTAGATAAATCGATTTTTTTCTTGACAAAATTAGCTTTTTTGAGGAATTCGCCAAAAGTTAATTGGCCTTTGAGTTACGTTGAAGTTTTTATATGTGTTTTTTGTTGAAAAACATTCTATGTCAACATACTTTGCTTAAATATTTTTTTTTTTTTTTATAAGCTTTGATTTAAAAATAAGTTTGTAATTTTCATTCTAACTAAATTTGTTCTCCAATAAAGACTTTTTTTTATTATTATTATTATTTATAGTTAAAGGCTTTTTAACTAAGGAATTTCAATATTTTTGAAGTTTGGTAGTCTACACATGCTAGTAAAAATTAACTATTTACGGCTCGAAGTATGTATTTACATTGGTAGGACTTTGTAGTTCGGGATTTCTTACCCAAACAATTATTTTATCTTTGACAAATCACAATTAAAATAAATACCTGGAGGTCCAAATATAACGTACGGAGCAGAAACATCAGGTCCAACTGCAATATTGCGTACAGCTTGCAACTGTTCAACATTGCTTTCTATAGTCGGATTAAAAAGGGTCAGCCTGAAAAATTTAAAATAAAGTAACAAAAATGTATATAACAAAAAATTGAATGAGCATACTTTTCTTTGGTTAAACATTTGTTAATGTTTCCATCCACTGGAAACAAATAAAGTTTCTTTTCCAAATTAAAAGAGAGCAATTCTAATGCTCTAAATTGATATTTCAATGACAAGCGTGATGGGCGCAGAGTTATATCATATTTTTCTTTTTCATCTATGAAGGAATTATCATATTTGAAACAAACCGTGTCATAACAAACTCGTTCGACCATTGCAAAATATTTTTTCACTTTTTTATTTCTGCCTTTTCGATTAGTGTTTCCAGCCTCCGTTTCAGTGTCGGTGCAAGTCAAAATTATTTCATCCAAAGGTGATACAACATTTTCCAAAAATATATGTTTCGGGAGTTTTTTGAGCTGAAAATTAAATACAAACTTATTTTTTGTTCTTTAAATTCAAAATAGATTTAAATGATATTTAAAGGCCATGGCTTTTATTAAAACTCATAAAATAATCGGTTGTTTATTTGATAGCAAAACAAAGCTCTTGTCCTCATTGTTATTTCTAGTCAAAAACAAAAAATTGGTTTCGGCCAAGGCTAATAAATTCAACCTATGTTCCCGCGCTAATGTTTGCGGACGATTTTGTTATCTATAGACTGGAGATTTATTATAAGAAATGGAACTTTAGCTTTAATTTAAAGAGGACAAAAATTATGATATTCAGGAGCAGCGGCGGTAGGTAATCAAGGAGCTGCTCGGAAATTATAGCGAATAGAAGTCGTAAGAGAATATAGTAAATATCTAAGAACTAAGGACTCAGGATACTATGTACTGAATGCGTCTGATAAAGGTGACCCTAGATCTTGTATACTAGTTAAGCGTAGCACTAATGTATATTTACTCCCTGATTTCAGTGATAGAGATATCACCGCCGCAAGGCTTGAAACGGCCAATGAGACGTACTGGCTAGTTTCGGCGTATCTGGGCCATGACCACCTCGGCCCTCTCCCCGGTCATACACTGGAGAGACTGATTGCGCATGCAGAACGGCAGAAGATATGCCTCATCATTGGGAGTGATGCGAACTCCCATCATACAGTATGGGGAAGTACTGATATCAATGATAGAGGTGAGTCTCTTTTTGATTTTATTTTAAGTACTAACCTTATAGTAAGTAATGTGGGTAATGAACCTACCTTCATCACTAAAAACCGACAGGAAGTATTAGATATTACTCTTGTCTCAGATACCATTCATCATAAGATCTCGAATTGGAAGGTGTCGGATGAACACTCGTTCTCCGATCACAGATACACTCAATTCAGTCCCATCGATGAACCTTGCCGCGTAGAATTTCGAAACCCTCGGAAAACCGACTGGCTCAAATATAGGATTACACTCCAGGGGCTATTAAAATCAGATCTCTTAAATCTTCCTTCTAATAATAATGAACTTGACTGTCAATGATCTCACATTAGCCCTCAACAAATCTATGGCTACATCCTACTCACTTACTCTAGTTAGGGGGAAAAAGAAACCACATTGGTGGAATTCTGGGCTTGAACCGCTCAGGAAAGACTGTCGCAAGTGTTTCAATCGAGCTAAAAGCACTCGTGAAGTATCAGATTGGGAATCTTATAAAATAACCCTCAAACTATGTAAGAAAGCATTGATAAAGTCAAAGAGATCCTCTTGGAGAAATTTCTTTGGAAAAATAGAAGAAACTTCAGAGGCATCTAGACTAAGAAAAATTCTCTCTACTAATCCAGTAATGCCAAGCTGCTTAAAAAATGCTGATGGCTCATGGACAAATTCCTGCGAAGAATCGCTTAACTTGCTATTGGATACTCACTTCCCTGGTAGCTCCCAAAACATTAATAGCTTCGACCGTAATAGGTTTGATATGAATCCAAGCTATCCACAAGGTCTGATTACAAGGGAAAAACTGCAATGGGCGCTCAACAGCTTTCAGCCTTACAAGTCTGCTGGACCAGATGGCATAATACCAGCCGAACTCCAGATCAATAAAGATTTAATTCTGCCAATTCTGGAGTCTATCTTTACAAGCTGCTAAGCACTCGTCTACATCCCCTTGTCTTGGAGAGAGGTTAAGGTTGTGTTCATACCCAAAGCTGGAAAGTGCTCCCAAGTAAACCCAAAGGATCTCAGACCTATTAGTCTATCATCATTCCTTCTAAAAACATTTGAACGACTGATTGATATCCACATACGATCATGCATTGACACGCGACTTTTGTCTACGAGTCAACATGCTTACTGCAAAGGGAAATCAGTAGAAACTGCCTTACATAGTTTAGTAAGAACCATTGAATATTCCCTCCATCATAAAGAGTACACCATGGTTGCTTTCTTAGATATAGAAGGCGCTTTTAACAATGTCGACGCATCTGCAATCGCATCTGCGCTGACATCTCTGAAGGTAGATAGTTCGCTTGGAGAATTGATTAACCAAATGCTGACTAGCAGGGTTATCAACTCAAAACTGGGTAGCTATTCTGCCAGAAGGTCTGTTAGTAGAGGTACGCCTCAAGGCGGTGTCCTTTCTCCCCTTCTTTGGAACTTGGTGGTAAAGGAGCTGCTAATATGCCTGGAAGAGGAGGGTTACAGAGTGATTGCCTATGCGGACGATGTTGCCATTGCCGTATCAGGAAAGCATCCAACCACCTTAAAAGAACTCTTACAAAACGCTTTAAATAGGCTAACCAATTGGGCAGACCGGTGTGGTCTGGGCGTCAACCCTCATAAAACAGAAATTGTTCTATTCTCAAGGAAATATAAAATCCCTCATGTAGATCCTCCCTCTATTAAAGGTGTTCCATTAACATTTACTGATCAGGCAAAATATTTGGGTCTTATTTTAGACAAAAAGTTAAGTTGGAAACCTAATATACAAGAAAGAGTCAAGAAGGCCACAGTGGCACTCTTCTCATGCAAAAAAGCCGTTGGGAACAAATGGGGCCTTCAACCTCGTATTACTCATTGGCTATACACATCGGTGATTAGACCGATTCTCACATATGGGGTTGCAGTATGGTGGACTGCTCTAGATAAAGCGGTAAACTGCGACAGACTAAACAAAGTACAACGCTCGGCTTGTTTATGCATAAGTGGTGCGCTTCGCACGACACCCTCTGCTGCTCTAGACGTTCTGCTATATCTGACTCCCCTCGATATCTTTAGCAAACAGGTGGCTGCAAATACAGCCATACGCCTACAAGCTTCCTCACAATGGTACAACAATAATATTGGCCCTTCCAAAATTCTGAATTCATTCAGGTCACTACCTAGTCACATAGACGAAAACTGTAGAAGGGGTGGGTGGCGGTGTGTACTCAGAAAGACTAAAATTAAGTCTCTCATTCCGTCTTCCTAATCATTGTAGCGTGTTCCAGGCGGAACTTATGGCGATTAAAGAAGCCTTATCTTGGCTGAAGAAAAACGTGATATCGACTACAGATATCCGCATCTTCTCGGATAGTCAAGCAGCTATTAAATCCCTGGTATCGGTCTCTACTAACTCTATAATAGGCCAGGAAAAATGGGTTCCGAGGTTGAAAAAATTAATTCATGAAATATTAAAATTGGAATCGACGCAGAATTGCAACTCTATAACATATCCAAAGTCCCCCAAAATCCCCCCATTGGCTTTTTGTGTAGATGCATTTGAAGAGGTGCAGACGGGGAGAATTTGGAGGTCTATCAAACTAAAATATTTGTTTGGGTAAAACCTGATCATATGATACATGTTTTAAGGGTAGTTTTTAACGTTGAATCTAATAAAACCAAATTCAAAATGATACAACCACCCAAAAAGAAGTTATAGTCCTTTTTATGTAATGAAGACTTTTTTTTCAGGTACAACAGGTAAAATATTACCGAAAACCCTTTGAAAATAACGGTATGTTAATGAAACTTGGAATGAATGTTTCATTTGTCATAGTAACTAAGAATAAAGAGAGGCCATAAAAATATCCATGGTGAAAGGGTGTTTTTTTAAGGGGGAGGGGCAAGTGTAGAATGTTAACCATATCACCCAAGAAAAAACTCTTACACTTATGAAATTCGCCAAAAATATATAATTTGTCATGGCAACCAAGAATCAAAATAGTCCTCATAAATATATTTGTTCTGGGGTTTTTTATTAAAGAGAGGGAAAATCTGGGAAGAAGTTGGAAGAATTGAGCCAAAATTCCGATTTGGTGTAATTGAGGTATATACACAAAGTATGGTATATGATTTAAGGGTATTTTTTAACGCTGAATCTAATAAAAGCAAAACTAAAATGATACAAGCACCCTTAACAAAGTTATGGGCCTTTTCAACCAAAAATTAATTTTTTAAATCGTATTTTCCGTAGATCAAGTCAAAAGTTAACAGTCACCAAAAACACTATTAGAACAAAGATATTTGTATGGAATATTTTGATTCTTGGTTGCCATGAAGAGTTTAATATTTTGGCCCAGGAAAAATCACAAATAAGCGAAAAACCTTAAAAAACGTCATTTCATCCCCACCATATATGAGGCATGCATAGGTGACCTTTGATCCGCTGTAACTTTGAGATTAATAAACATACAGAGCTGTATAAAATCTGTCCTTTGGTAATTTTTTTGAAAAACGCAATTTCAACGAGTTATTAAACAAAAACAAAATCAACCTTGTTTTCAAGATGGCGGCCATTCCCTTTCATGTACCACCCCAAAAACTTGATTTTACAATAAGGAGTTGTACTTAAACATAAATCACAAAACAAAATTTGCCCAGCGATAAGCAAAAATTTTATAAATTTTTTGGACTTAACTCACTGCACCATGAAGTTCTTGAACGTTTTTCTCTGAAATTATTGGTTCTACGAAAAAAAGTATGTTAATATTTTTGTGTAGAATAACATCAGCTTTAATGTTTACCTTAACATTTTTTCAATAAAACCGATAGTTTAGGAGCAATTCTCAAAAAACTGAAATTCTACCCCTTTCACCCCCCCCCCTAAAAAATTTAGCCCCGGGCCAAATTTAGGGTACTTTTCAGGAAATGCTTAAGGTGTCAAAATAAGCCACTCCACCAAAAATCAGCTTTGTCGCAATTTTCTCGAAGTGAAAGTCTAATTTTCCTGGGCTATTGTTATTATTATTGTTTAAGTTTTCTATAACATTTCCTTGTAAAATTATTTCTTGTAAAAGTTTAAATCAAAACCATTTTCACTTTTTAATAATTGAAGAAAAAAATGAAAACCTAATCTAATCTAACATTTTTTTCATCATTCATACCTTCTTTTATTGCATACCTTTACTGAATATTCTTTGCCAAATCGTTTTATTTGAGCTGCTTTTTGATACAATGGTAAATAGTCCTTTTGCCCTTCAAGATCTTCGATTTCAAGTTCTGTCTTTAAAACTTCACACATATTTCGTTCATTTAATGTTTCCCCTCGAAGATAATTTCTAAAAAAAAATACAAACATTTTAAAATGTATGTTTAAATAACAAATAATGATGTGTCATCACCTGAAATGGTCCGATACCTTGCTCAGAGATTCATCAGAAAAATTATCATGTTGGGAAGCTTTCACTGCAGCAGCAGGATAGTACTCTTCAAGTTTAAATTTCGATTTCATCACACTACAAAAAAAAATTATTATTGTATACACTCACAGATTCTAGTTTTTATGAAAATTGTTATGAAAATTTTATTTTAACTTACTTTTTACCGGAAAGTCTGCATGCTCGAATGGAAAAGTGAACTTGTGGGAACTCTTCAATTCTCTGAAAACGGATTATTTATAAGCAAGTATATTTTATTGTTCAATTAACTAGAGAAATTTGAAAAATGGCCAGTATTTTTTCAAAACTGATAACTACACTGGGCAACAAAATAATTTGTCTTTATGTTTTTGATGTGCTGAACTCAAATCTGAATTCAGAATTATTCCATAACATCACGTTTTTGAGATATTTTCGTTAAAAAATAAAAACAAAACGCTTTTCGCTGTTTTCAAGGTTATGTGTCAGCGTGAGGTATTTTTTTGTCAACAAAACAAAATCTGTTTAAATATTCCTGATATCTCTTTTCTTCTCCGAGGAATCCTCAGTTATTTGGTAAGCCTTTCATTTATAATAAATGTAATACATAATGTAAATTTATGATAAAAAGAGGTATGCCAACAAAATTAACTTCAACTTGAGAATTTTTGGACAAAGAAAATGTAAATGTAAGAATTTAAAAGGCAAAACTTAGTGCTTTCAGAAAACGTTACAAATTATGTTCAAAAAAATCACTTCACGTTATAACATAACATCGAAAACAACGAAAAAAGGATTTTTTTATTTTCTAACGGGAAAACCTCAAAAACCTAACCTGATGGAATATATGTGAGCTTGGATTCGAATTCAGCACACCTATAGAAAAGTATATTTTGGTTTCTGTAACAAAACCTTGTTGACCTTGTTGAATAAAAAAGAAAATACTTACTAGAAAATGGTGTTGCTCCACAAACCGCATTTTTTGGTCAGATTTGTATCTATAAATCACAACAACAGGTTGTTCGACTCCAATCGTAAAAAAGTGTGAATCAACCAAAAATGAATCGATACCATCTTTAAAAATAAATTTATAACTTAGATTACTTTTCCAGCAATAAAACATACATACAGGATGATTTGAATTACGTACGACAAAAGCCTAGAGAGTGTTGGTTGGGTCAAGATCGAAACAAGACAAAATAATTTAATATGCTGTGACACACGAAACGATTTTCTATTTCAATTAAACATAACATAAGCATAAACAACATAAATTTGCATATGAAATTTATATAGTAGTAGATGAACAATTTATCTTCTGATTGACCGACTAGTTAATATTATCGAATATCGTTTAATCGCACGATAGACACAATTAGGCGGGTTTTTGTAAAATGGACACACGAAAAATCTGATGAAATGGACAGTGCCAAGATGAACATGCACTCTTTTTTGACCTATCATTCCCAAAAAACTCAAGGTTCATCTGGCACAACTGGAACCACCTAAACATAAATAAACTCAAACTTATGTATCTCAAACCAGCTTCTTTGAAGTATTTTGCGAATTATTTAAAATGTTTAAAAAAATGGGTGGTAGCCCATGAACCTACATTATGTATGTAACTGTATTTTTAAAAATAGTTTGTCTCTGTTTATTTTTATTAACTTATTCAGACAGTTCACCCTCGGTTAAAGCAACCCTAGTTAACCCAATACCTCTGTTAAAGCAACACTCAAATTTTTACCATAATTAGCTAAGTAACTGCAACTTTTCAAAAAAGTGTGACTCAGCAAACGCAGATTTTCTTCTAATTATCTCTATTTCGTTTGATCAATGTTTCCATTTTTTCTACTATACGCACGAATTAATTTTAAAAATTATATTGATTTTTTGAAAGTGTTGGAGATAAAACAAAAACACTTTAATAAACAATATTGACTACATGACCACAAGTTTGTCTCTAAATCAAGTGAAGTAAAGCTGGATTTACACCTTCGTTGCTATCGTCCGTGTAAGTTGTTCGTTTTTGCCCGTACGTGGAACAACGAAGGTGTAAATAGGTCTGTTTGGTTACTGAAATTTCGTACGAATTCGTACTACGTCGCACTACATTTCACAAATTCCTGTTTGTTAACTCCAAAGTGTAGCAACGAGAGAGCAAAATGAGAGAGCAAGAAATTTCCCCTCCATGAAAAATCTTGCAAATTTCTGCTACACAAATTTCTGTGTGCAGGAAGTAAACAACTGTCAAATCCAGGTCTGTGTGTATTTTTGTTTGTGTGTGTTTTAAGATTTGTCTGTAGTGTTTGATAGTGTTTGTCACGTTTGAAGTTTCGTACACAAAAGTGATACAAAATTGGTTTTTTGCGTTTGTTAACTTTGTAGCGAGTTTTCCCTCTATGAAAGAATTTTCCCCTTCTTTCAATAATTTGACAGTTTTTGAACATTGTGCTACAAAAGTAACCAAACAAACCTAATGATAACACCGAACACGAACAACGAAGAAATTCAAAGCCGTTTTGAATTTTGGATAAACTTTACTAGTTGTTTGTGGAACAACGTTCACCGAATGAAGAACGAAGGTGTAATACTACGTTTTCATTAGAGCTGAAATGAGGTAATTTCGCAAATTTCGTTTGACAGCTCATTTCATTTTTGAATTTCAACTGGCTGTTAATCGCTTTTTGTTGTTGTTTTCTTTTGTCTCCTTCCATTGCGCTTTGACATTTTCATACAAAACCAATTCAGAGCTCTTCAAACTGTGGCTAATTGGGTGTGTTCGTTAGGTTTTGACTAAATTTCCAACCTGATTTCGTGCAAATTTGGTTGAAATTATCTCATTTCGAAATGTGAATTTGTATGGGAAATGAGATGATTTCATATCGCATTTGGAAATTTTCAACGAAATTACCTCATTTGGCCTAATGAAAACGCAGTATAAATCCAGCTTAAAAGTGAATTATAAAAAAAGGAAAAGAAAATCGACATTCCTTGAATCAAAATGACACTTTTGACAGTATTGTTGTTAAGAGGTTTGTTCCTTGCCGACTTTCAAACAGGTTGAAACCGCCACATTTAGTCCGAAGTCGTTCCACACTTGAAAAATTGTACTGGTCCGCACCAAATCTGACGGTCTGAAACTGTTTGGGACTAACCAAGGAACAGGGTTAAGATATCATATGGATTTAGTACGATACTTAAAAGATTCCTCGCTTTCGGCCATCTAACCGATAGGCTATCCATAATCCAAAAAAATTTCAGATACCTTGAGTTGTTTTTACATCAGCTGTTTTTTTTACAGGGGATTACAACAACACAAACAAATCCGGATCGCTAGATACACAGCCGAACCCGCCCATTAATAGCGTTTTTGTTTGATCGTATGATCGAATGCTTCGGAAAACGTTCGTTTGGCACTAGATGACGGTTTTTCTGAAAAGAAAAAATCTATTCTGGATTTTAAAAAGGAATATAAAGTTAAAACACTTGTATTTTTGTTCCACGGTTTATAAAACTTTTTATTTTAATAATTTGGCCGACGCGTTTCGTCTGGTTAGGACATCCTCAGGGCACTGATTATACATTTTAAAAACAAACTTGTGCAAAGCTCAATGGTTAATGAGAATGAAGTGTAGTAATTTAATTTTTATAAAGAAAATTAAAGATTGAAAAAACTAAAATTAACGACATGAAAATTATAAATTAAACAACATTATTTGTTAAAAGAAAAATAAATAAATTATTTTAAAAGTGGACTATTGTTACATAGGTCTATTTGGCAATTTAAAATATTAAGCGTCTTGTGTCTATTTATTTCTAAAATCTCGTACTTATCAAGTACGCGTCCGGAAGGTAAAGAGTGTAGAAGTTCTATATCGTCTATAGAACAAACATGTCCAGAGTCTTTGAGGTGCTGTGAAAGGCCTGAAGTTGGATCCGAGAGCATGGAACCCCTTTGATGTTCAATAAAGCGCGTCTGTAAGGTCCTAGCTGTTTTACCAATATATACACCGTCGCATCCTTTGCATGATATTTTATATACGCCACTTTTTTTAAAAAGGAATCAACACCAGAAGCATGCACATATAGGGGAGACCGGGGACAACATCAAAGTAACACGGCCATTCACGGTCTAAATTAATGTGTTGGGCCATTTTCTTGTATGCAGCTCTGAAAAGAACTTAACTCTTCTCTTTCCTAGCCAATTGTTGTCGATCGGTCGTGAGATGGGCATATGCCACATTGAAAAAGTGGTCGGAGGAAAACATGCAAAGTGGTTGCAGGAAAACAAGCGAATAGGTACACGGAAAACATATGACGCGGCCATAAATCTGAGTGGAACGTTTCGTCAAGTTTCGTTCAACTTTGCTTTCAGAAGTGCTGTTCGCTTCCGACCGCACCTGACTTAAAGTAGAACTATAATAGTCGGAAGGGCACTAAAGCTTATGTCAAAAACCAACGAAAAGTAGCTTTCCGTACCGTCAGAAGGGGAACACACCCATAATGTAACCATCATCTATCTCTTTTTGGCATTCCTATTTCACCAAATGTCAGCTTGGGAGCGCACCTCACTTCCGTAACTAAAGTTGAACAAAACTTGACGAAGCCTTCCATATGCTTTACGTGTATTCGCTTGTTTTCTTCCGACCACTTAAGTGCCCCTCCGAGCATTATAGTTATAGCCTTAAGTAAAACTGACATTTGGTGAAATAGGAATGCCAAAAAAAGATAAGATGGATGATAAGAACAGTATGGGCGTGTTCCTCTTTTGACGGTACGGAAAGCTACTTTTCGTTGGTTTTTGACATTAGCTTCAGTGCCCTTCCGACTATTATAGTTCTACCTTTAGCTGTTGTTACCTGTAAGCAAACAGAGAAAACGAAACGGTCTGAAATTCGGAACTAAAAAAACAATCGTCAAAATTGGAACTGTTTCTGTACTTTAACAAGTAAAACCCTCTAGTCGCCTAACAAGTAAAACCCTCTAGTCGCCTATACGTAAGAATTTTGAAGAAAATTATATAACTTTTTTATGTTTTGCCAACCCAACCAACACGACGCGTCCTAGATTTTTGTTGTACCTTATGCGAACCACCACTTTGTTTAAGTGAATACACAAACCTGATGCTAAGGCATATGGTACAAGATCGTTTTTCACAAATTGCATCGATCTTGTTTGCACTATGATGATTTTTTCAATAATCACGTCTTTCTTATTGGTTTCCATTGTGAAATGAAAATAATGAGAATTGTTGCACAAGCGGTAGTTGATTTCAAAAATATTTTTCATTCTAGAAATAAAATATCAAAATTTAATAAGAACAGATTTGAAGGAAATTTGCTGCAGCAATAGTTAGTGAAATAGTGAAATAGTTAATAGTCGATAGTTTTTTAAGGGTAATAAATGGAAAAAAGGATGATAATAAAAGTAACAAAATTTGGAAAATATGGCGGTTATAAATAAAAGGAAACAAGAAAAGGACTTTTTCTGTTTTCCTTTATGTCGATGATTTGTTCTGCACTTCTATACCTATGTATGTGTATAGATATTCAATACGTGCTAAAATTAAGCGATTTGGGGCCCTAAGGTCACATGTAATAGTACAAAATCATATTGCATGACAATTCTATAGAGTTCATAACAATGCCTATTAGTCCAGTAAATAGAGAGGCTTTACCCTACAAAAGGACAGTTAGTTCTAAATGTTTGATATGTTGTATGGTATGATTTGTAATTGAAAATTGGTAAGAAATTTACACTTCTTTATTTTTTTCTCTAGAAAAACAGTAGCTTTCCTATATTTTTTCGTTGATTCTGTTTTAGAATAATCTCTGTAATGATAACATTCAAAAATGATTAAAAAAAAAGAGAATTTTTAAGTTCTAAAAATGTAAAAATGTAAAAATGTGTTAAAAAGTGCTATATCCTCTTTTGTATTTAATTTCAGGTTTATAACCTTCTTTAATTCATTTTGAAAAAATTGGATATCATTCTCTGCCATTTTTCTAAGCATAACACCACAATCGTGACGGTCCGATTAATAGAACTCAAGATATAAACCATTTACGTGAACCTTATCATCCTTTTTTTTGGAGATTTTCAGCTAAACAAAAAATCAACAAATATAGTATCCACAAAAACGCTGATAAAGGCTTGCTTAAAAAGCTTACATCATGGATCCTATTTATCGGATCACCAAGATACAAATCTTGAGACTTTGGGAAAATGACAGAGCATCATATTTTTTTTTTTTTAAGTGGATTGAAGCTTTAATGACCCTACCATATAAATAGGAAACCAAGCTGGTTTTAACCCCCCACCCCCACCAAAGGTTGAAAAAAAACCTGCCAGACTTTTGTATTTTATAGCACGATACAGGTACCTATAACTCCTCATACTCTGATTTTGGTTATACATCCACTACCAAAATCTGCTGTCGGCTCTGGGTCTATTACGTCAACTTTACATTGAGCTACAGCCTTAACAGGTTTACCGATAAGGCAAGAGTACGATTACTTAGGCGCCAAGAAATGATAACGGTTTTTTGTAGAATAGTTAAATACAAGCATTTTGTTTAATATGGGAGGTCTAGGAGGAGGAGTCTATCTCCCTCCGTTTGGGCGGGAGTGGCAATTTTACAAATAGAAGTACTAAAAGTATAAAAAAATATTTAAAAATAACGGTTATACTTACAATGAAGTATTATACGTTTTTAAAGCCAATGCTCTGTTCTATTACCAAGTTTTTTTTTTAAATCAAGTGAAATCTATGCATAGTTTTTGAAAAAAAAAACAAATTTTAAACTCAAAATTAATTTTTCAAAACTGTAATATTTTTTTCTGAAATTCGTTGCTTAAATTGATTCTGAATCTAAGAGCCATATTATTCACACCAGGTGTAAGTGAGGTTTAAGTGAATTTTAAACCTGACTCATTAATCCGCATATTTAAAACGTTTCAATTTTAACTTTTGTTCATAATATTCACTCAAAACGCACATTAAACTAGGTGGATTTAAAATACATTAAAACCGGATGTAAAATTGTTTAAACTTGACTGTACACCGATTTTAAACACACGGAGTATCGATAATTTGACATTTGCCAGCATGTATTTTCTTTTTCTTCGTTTCTTGTTGTTGTATTTCAAATTTGATTGTTCAAAATAAAAAAAAAATCAAGTTACTCTAGCTATTGCCGTTTGAACACAATTGTTTTTGTGTTTGAATTTTGAATGATTGGCTAATTGAGTGAATGTACTGAAAATTTAGTTTAGACCCGTGTTGAACTACTTTAACAGCTCCAGGCAGTTAAAATTGAATCGGATTTAACGCGACTAGGTTTAATAAATAGGGTTTATTACCGGCTTTAACGAGTGAATATTGTTTGCTTCGGTGAAACTTTTGGGACTTAACTCACTTTTAACCAACTTGTAACTTTAAAACCGGATTAATTGAGTGAATAATATGGCAGTAAATCTGAAAACTAGATAATCGTATGTCTTATAGTTTTTGATAAATTGAAAATTATTAAAACTACTTTTTAATGGGATATTTGGATTTTTGCTGTGTATGCAAAGTTTCTTTTGCATTTTAAGCACTCGGCAGCTCACCGTAAATACGTACTACGGTACGGAAAGAACTAATTTTTTCATAATTCTCAAAGAAAAATAATCACCAAATCACCTCCTTAAAGTTCTCGGTTAAACCTGGAACATAAACACCGCTTTTGAAGAAGCTATCCGCGCTTTGGTCAAATTGTTGACGAGGGATTTTGTGGATGTGTTTGGAAATCAAACTCCGAATAACCAGGCAACCCGTTATCGTTTAAAATTTAAGTAACTCTTTTTTGGTTTACGGAGTGGAATTTTTCATCACTCAACGTAAAAACTTTGTTGATCAAGTTGGAAGCCGCGCTCATAACTATATGATTGGCTTGTCTGGAATGAAAGTTGACGAGTCTTCCTGACGCTGTATTTTGATGGTACCAATCGAACGAAAGATGATTTTCTTCTCTGTATATTTTGACATCCAGAAACGCTATCGTATTGTTTGTTTCTCTTTCAACAGTAAACTGTATTTTTGGGTTAAGTTAAATCCATTTAGAATTAACAAAACATCACCCATTTGACGCCTGTCCATCACCGCGAATATGTCATCCACTTATTTAACTAAGAAATTTGGTTTTTCGTTGGCACCTTCACTGATGGTTTTGATTAGAAAAGTTGATTTTTGATTTCGAAATTTATGTAAATAAGTATTTTATATTTGATTAAGTTTATGTTTAGAAGCGGAGCGGGAAAAGCAGTGAGTTATCTGGATGAATAGTTGTATATAGGAGTTTTTGTAATGGTGGGATGTTGTTTGCAAAGTGTGTTCTTGTTAATGGGCATCTTTGAAGAACATGGTCTGAGGTTTGAGTTTCCTGACAGAAGCTGCAAAGTGGTGTAGGTTCGTTTTTGTAAAGATGAACTTTATTGAATAAGGTATGACCTAGCCTTATCCGAGAGAGCTGCACCGATTGTAATAATTTCAATGACTCGTAGGTCACTTGTCCTAAGGTTGTCTTATGTAATCTTAAAAAGGAATTGGAGTTATTCCAACGTATTTCTGCTTCTCGTCGTATATTGTCCGAGGCAATTTTGAACATTGATGATGCAAGTGAGGGTATTATAAATTATTTCACGAGCCGCAGTGTCAACCTTTTCGTTTCCTGGAATTCTTGTGTGCTGGGGAACATATTAAATGAATTCTAGGGAAGTTGGAGCGGATAATTGAACGTAGAAGATAAAAGATTGGTGTTTTGTTTGGCACAGTCTAGTGTACAATTATGTATGTATGTACAAGTAAATACATTATGTGTACATCTGTACATGTATATATATTTGCACACTTCTATTCAACTGAATAGTTACAACATTTTCGAGAGCGTTTAACCGTTATCACTCTGAACTGAAAAAACTGAATTAATTTTTAAGTGCACAAAGAAACGCCATCGCCAAGGCGCCACTTACCTTTTGAACCTAACCTTAAATTTTGTTTATATTCGCTTAGTTCATAACCGGAGATGAATTTCTTCGCTTACGAAACGGAATTTTTGTTGTATTTTATATGCAAATAATTCTTCAACTGAAAATAAGTGCACAAAAATACACCTTTTGTAAGTGGCACTATAGAACGGTTTTTAATCAAAGAGAGAACAATAATAACGCAAGCCAAAACCATATTATGCCAAATGCATGGGGTAACTAACACATAAGTAAACGAAGACTTCAATATGAGGTTAATAATAACTTACCTTTTGAGATTTGAAAGAAACTCAAAATCAGATTCAAATCCGTGTATACAGATGTGATCTTCGAATTCGGATTGCGTTTTGAAATTTGTTTGGCATATGAAACAACCCAAACTAATAAGTTCAAAATTCAAATCTACAGTTTGCGTGCAACCTCCCTGAAAAACTAAAGGAAATTCTTCGGCGTCTGCAGAAACTTTGATGGATGCTTCGAGTGGTTTATCTATATTGAAAACGAAATAAAAATTTTATATTTATTTAGTTAATTTCATACAATTGGCTCCCTCTAATTCGAACTCCCTCTAACTTCCATCTAACTCGAACTTTTTCACCATATTTTTGTACTCCTCTCAAATTTCCATAATATGTTTACTTATCTCTAGCTCGAATTTTCGCAAAACTCTCTCTTACTCGAACTCATTTTAATATCCCATGAAAACTCGACTTAGAGGGAGTCGACTGTATTTTAGTCCAAATATATCGAACTTAGTAGTAAACAATGGTTATGGTCGTCATATAGGATTTTTTGTTTTTTGTATATTTGGATGGACAAAAATCAGCTCTATATGAGGACAAAATAATTCCTTAATTTTTCAGATTTTTATTTTAATGTCCTATAGTAACTGTTGGTTAATTTTATTAACTATTTAAATAAATACATATAGGGTGATTCGCATGAAACGGGACAAAAAAGATAGGGCATGTAGGTTGGAGTTAGACAAGGGATTATATTTCCTCCCGTTTTGGAAAGGAGGAAATTTTCCAAAAAATACTTGAAATGGAAAAAATATAAAAAAAACAACGGCAACACTTACAATAATATTCTTTACATTTTTTTAAAGCCTGAAATCCAGTCTTACATACATATATCAACATTTTGAAAAAAAAAAATGAAAAAAAACTTGGTATTTTCCAATTTTCTCCAAAACTAAAGAAAAAACCATATAATAATCAGCACTTCAATACAAATTTGTAAGAGGATTAAAAACCAAATCAGCGCTAATCACATCAAATAATAAAAATATTTTATATATTTTTTTTATTTCGAGTTTGAGAACAATTTTTGTTTTATTTAAAAATTAAAATATAAGAATGGATTTCTGGCTTTGAAAAAGTGAACAAATATTATATGTTGCTGTTATTTTGTTTCAATATTTTTTTCCACTTCAAGTATTTTTTTTTGGAAAATTGCTTCTTATGCCTAAGCGGGAAATATAACCCCATTCCATTGAATGTTTTTCTTGTCAAGTTCCATACATGCCCAGGATTTGTTCTCCCGTTTTATGCGAATACCAGTACATAAGTATATGAAAAAAAAATTTATTAAATTAAACGTTACAGGATTAAAATAAAAATCAGAAAAAATAAAGGAATTAAAGCCGATTTAGGCCCATCCAAGACGAATCTTTTCTTTAACAACCACTCTAATATGTTATGTGTATACTTTTCACTTATTTATTGTTTTTATTGCAACTGTTAAAGTATGGCAATACCTTTGATAAAGATTTTTTTTCAGTGTATGAAGAAACTAAACATTTTGACTTACCGTCGATTTTTAGAGAATTCATATTTCTTGAAATTTCTGAATTGGTGCGCATTTCATCCAACTGTTTAAATTTTTCATTACGAAATTCAAATATTCTTTTAAAAGAAATACGAAAGTCCATGCAGTTCCTCGGGGTGTTGTACAAAAATTTATGTTCATGCAATAATGTTCCGATCTAAAAAAAACACATTATGTAGCAGCAAATAATAAGATGTCTTTTTTTTTAAGTAGAAATTTGGAGTTTAACACACAAAGCAATTATTAATTAAAGTGCAAGGTGAGTTCGAACTTAGCTTAAAGGGCTAGGAAATTTATTGAATAATATACGTACTACCTACATACGTATTTGAATATTATTTATGTATATAAACATACACGTATGTACATAGGTTACTTGGAGAAAAAACGTAAAAAGAAATGAAAATGTTGTTTTTAAGAGCTCTTTGTTTTTCTTAAAATAAAAAAAAAAATATTATTTTAGCTACCAACTGGAATTTGGATATTAACACGCTTTTATTAGTATCGGCTGTATGTATGTATGTATGTATGTATGTATGTATTAGGGTGTTCCTTATTTTGGGTTTTTTTGAAAATTCAACTTGGATAGGCATCAAATGACTCTAAATGGAGAAAAAAAAATTTCATAATTTTTTCAGATTTTTATTCCACCCCCCTGGTCTCCCTTTTTTCACTTCAAGGTACAAATAATGGAGTTAGGGTGATTCTTATAACACGCAAAAAAAAAGTCAGAACTTATAGATTAGATTCAGATGAAAAAAAAATCGTATCGGAGGGGGGGTCTATTTCCCCCCGTTCAGGCGGGAGGGGTAATTTTCTAAAAATTTGACCAAAAATAGAAAAAAAATTATTAAAAACAACGGGACCACTTACAATGGCAAGCTATAGCTTTTTTTAAAGCCATGAATCCAGTCTCTAATATATTTTTTAAATCAAGTTTTTATTGTAAATACTTTCTGAAAAAAATAATTTTCAAACGTAAAAAACTATTATTTTTGTTTTTATTTTTAAGGTTTGAAAAATTTTTTTTCAAAAACTATTTACAATAAAAACTTGATTTAAAAAATATATTAGAGACTGGATTCAGGCTTTTAAAAAAAGCTATAGCATGCCATTGTAAGTGGTCCCCTTGTTTTTTAATAATTTTTTTTAATTTTTGGTCAAATTTTTAGAAAATTACCCCTCCTGCCTGAACGGGGGGGAATAGAGCCCCCCTCCGATACGATTTTTTTTTCGTCTGAATCTAATCTATAAGTTCCGACTTTTTTTTGCGTGTTATAAGAATCACCCTAACTCCATTACTTGTACCTTGAAGTGAAAAAAGGGAGACCAGGGGGGTGAAATAAAAATCTGAAAAAATTAGGGAAATTGTTTTTCATTGTTTTGAATCGAATAAGGGCTATCCAAGACAATGTCTAATTTAAGGACCACCCTAGTATGTATGTATGTAACGGAATCTTTGGGCGTGATTTTGACCTACTTCAAACGGTCCGATTTGATTCAAACTTTGCACACTTATCAAAGCCCGATGACAATACAATAATTCGATCAAAATATTCCATTATCCCGATTAGGTTCGCCAGGATTCATAAATTCCTTTCGGGATCCTTTGCATGAGAGTAAGAGAGATTAAGCATGTATGCAGCTTAGGGTGTTTCATTTTTCCAAAGATGTGATTTTCGGCTGACTTTGCTCACGCCCCGAGTTTCAGTGATGGA
Organism: Dasysyrphus tricinctus; assembly: GCA_963921185.1. NCBI lineage: Eukaryota > Metazoa > Arthropoda > Insecta > Diptera > Syrphidae > Dasysyrphus > Dasysyrphus tricinctus. Next base: position 168,634,925 of record OY992531.1, on the reverse strand, counting down.
AAAAATATGTATGCCAAATTTCAAGAAGATTGGATAATATTAAGAGGTTGCGCATTTTGATCAGTATTATCAAAAACTAGCGAATTTTCTAATATTGAAGTCCTTTGTACTCAAGGGTTCCTGATGCACTTGTTTCATCTTTTCTAGGTTGTGTGTGTCTATACGTACAATCTAAACTGCAATATGTAAATTCGTGTCATTGCTACCTACATTTCTTTTACAATTTCTCGTCGAACTGTACCTTCAAACTTCAAGCATACACGGTTTACCGATTAGGGAAGATCGATTTTGAAATGGAATAAAACAAACTGTGTGTGTGGTATTAACGAAATTCTTATTAACACGCATTTATTAGTTTCGGTTGTATGTATGTATGTATGCATGTATGTATGTAACGGAATCTTTGGACGTGATTTTGACCCACTTCTGACGGTCAGATTTGATTCAAACTTTGCACACTTGTCGAAACCCGATGACAATACAATAATTCGATCAAAATATCTGATTATCCTGATTAGGTTCGCCAGGATTCATAAATTTCTTTCGGGATCCTTTGTTGCCTTATAAAAAATCGAACTAAAAAAATGAAAAATAAATTATAGTTTAAAAAACTAAAAACACGCTTTTAGAGTTAATCAAACTAAAAAGTAAAAAATAAATTATAGTTTAAAAAACTAAAAACACGCTTTTAGACTTAATCAAACTAAAAAGTAAAAAATAATTCTTAGCATGAGAATAAAATTACTGACGAGAAAATTAATGTCACTGTTCTAAGAGCGTGGGATGCCTTGTATGACATTTCTCAACTAACTCTGCACATCGCAGAGTAATTATATAGGTGAGTGAAATAAAATTCCGGTACGTGTCTAAGATAGCTTAACTGGTAGAGCTTTTGGCGCGTAACCAATTGATCTGGGTTTGATTCCCAGTCCTGGCTGTCTGAATTGTTTTTTCGGTTACCGAAAATTACCCACTGAGTAGCTCCCTCCTTTATCTTTTCTTTCCCCATTTTCCTAATAAGCTCAAAATGGCGAAATCGAAACTAAGAGCTATGTATCAATCGTTAAAACTTTTCACTAGTTTCAATCCGAAATGCAGAGTTAGTTCAAAAATGTCATACAAGGCACCCCACGCTTTTAGAACAGTGACATTAATTTTCTCGTCAGTAATTTTATTCTCATGATAAGAATTATTTTTTACTTTTTAGTTTGATTAAGTCTAAAAGCGTGTTTTTAGTTTTTTAAACTATAATTTTTTTTCCATCGTTTTTGATCATGACGAATAAAATAAAAGGCACGACTAAGTCGCACGTACTTCCTCTTGTGTTCAAGAGGCTTGGAGCTAAAAAAAATATATATAAAGACATGGAAATTACGAAAGAAAAATGTTTAAAAGCATGAAATACGATACATATTTAAATAAGCTAAAACAACTCCTTTAAAACTTCAAGGTGAAAAAAAAAAGAATGCCGTTTGAATTCTTGATCAAATATGATATGAAAATTAAAATCGATGGGGCGGTAAAAAAAAAATTCTTAAACATTTTCGAGGAACAATTTTGGTGTCCAAATCTTTAGTATTTACATATTTATATATTTGGATACAAAAATAAAATTTCAAAAAAAATTCTCAACCCCCACTTTGATGTATCGAATTAAAAAAAAAAGAAACTTTTTTTAAAAAATCAAAAACTTCTTTGAAAATTTTGATAAGCAATACTATTTCATCTTATTTAAATTTTGCATATAAAAAAATATCTAAATCTGTTCAGCATATAATGAGAAAATTCTAAATAAAATAAAATGCACGACTGGATCGCACGTACTTGCTTTTATGTTCAAGTTGTGTGGGACTTAAGAACTTTAAAAAATATTCAAGTAATTATAGAAAAAGTATAAAAAAGCATTTAAATCGTTCTTCTAATTGTATAAACAGCCTGATAAATAACTTAGAGCTAAAAAAAGTATGCCATTTGATTACTTGAAAAAATATGAATACATGCAACAAAAAAAAAAAAATGCACGACTGGATGGCACGAACTTGCTCTTATGTTAAAGTTGCTAAACTTTTAAAATAAGGAAGTCATAATAGAAAAAATATATACAAAAAATATTAAAACAACTTTAGCCCGAACTATGCGGCAAAGGCCACCCCGGATCCTTGCCAACGTGCGCAGCCGTGGCAGATATTTTGAACAATTTCATATTCCATACGCATACGTATAGGCCCTACAAAAAATATTAAGAATTTCGTTAATACCACACACACAGCTTGTTTTATTCCATTTCAAAGTCGACCTGCCGTCTCTAATTGGTAAACCGTGTAGGCATTGAAGTTTGAAGGTACAGTTCGAAAAGGAATTATTTAAAAAAGAATTGTAGGTATGGGTGTCACGAATTAACACAATGCAGTTTGCATAGATTGTACGTAGACACACACAACCTGCACAAGATAAAACAAGTGCATGAGAAGCCCTTGAATACAAAGGACTTCAATATTAGGAAATTCGATAGTTTCAGATAAAAGTGATAAAAATGCGCAACCTCTAAATATTATCCAATCTTCTTGAAATTTGGCATACATATCTTTGACAACACTTAGACTCGGGGCGTGAGCAAAGTCAGCCAAAAATCACACCTTTTGAAAAATGAAACACCCTAATGTATATGCAAACAAAAATTAAAATCGTTAAAGTGGTTTTCTTAAAAACTAATTTCTTATATATTAAATTTTAGTAACATTTTTTTAGAAAAAATTTGGGATGCACATTTTTAGAAAATATAAATATACATTTAAAAACCTATTTTCAAAAAAAATCATCAACTCGTTTTCGAAATATGTATTGAATTTTCATAAACAAAAAATTAAATATTTTTTTAAAAATCCAAAATTTATTTTTTGTTTAAAGTGATATGCAATACTATTTACATTTTAAAAAACCTTTTTCATAAAAATGTGAATGAAATAAAAACCGTTATATGGCAGGTACCGTTAATAACAGTTTTTGGTAAAGTTTTGTCTACCAAAATGTACACCATGCCTACAATAACGCACTGATTTTTTTGTTATCATAATCGTTGGAGCCGTTTTTGAGATAAATAAGCTTTTCCTAAACTGTTGTATGTCAGGTACCGTTATTTTTGGAGCTGAAAATGTAATTTCAATTTCCCCTCTGGAGAGTTACAAGAAAACTTAAGTTCAAAAGAAAATCGCTTCATGGAGAAGACGAAAAAAACTGGGTAGCGCAATTCTGTCTGCCTCTCTGTACCTCAACCTACAGCCTAAAACACTGAAGCGATTTTCTTCAAATTTTGAATTTAAGGTTTTTTTTAACTCTCCAGAGGGGAAATTGAATTTCTTTTAGCTTGAATTGAAATTTCTTTTAGCTCCAAAAATAACGGTAACTGCAATAAAACCGTTAAGAAATCAGTGTTATTGAATATATGGCGTACTTTTTCGTATGAATTTTTTTCAAAAACTGTTATTAATGGTACCTGCTATATAACGGTTTTTTGATTTTGATTTTCTCTTTAACGGCTCCACCTTTTCAATTAACTAGTATCGCCCAGTGGCCGAACTTCGGTCAGGAAAAACTGACACACACATACTCAAGAGAAGCAAGAAAAATAAATAATAATAAGGAAATATCTTCATGCATAGGGCATTGGTTTCTCTTGTTTCTCTAGGATCTAGGTACATATGTAAATATATAGCATTCGTAAAAGCTTTGTATTGAAAAACAACTGATTTTTTAACTTATTCTTACCTTCTTCGCCTTAGATTAACAATTGTGCAAGTCCAATGACTGCTTCATATATAAAGTCATTCACCTTGCTTCGTATAACTGCAAGGGTACTTGCTAACATTACATTAGAAATAATAAGGATGTTACATGAAAAAGATCGAGCGATCTAAAGCATTTTTCTTATATACCTTTTAAGCTAAGTAAACTTAACAATATACATACATACATTATGTATGTACATGAAGTTCTCTTTTTTTAAGTTATTTTTTCGCATATGTAGATAAATGAAATTGTTATTTCTCCCGAATAACTGCAAATTAGGAGTTTAAACTTTTTACCAAAAATGTTAATCAATGATATAGTTATCATTCCCCAAAATTTCAATCTTCTACACTAAACTGGTAAGAAGGTAAAATTCAATAATTTCAAATAAATTGTATTACCGTATACCGTTATCACCTTAACGGACATAAATAGGTACATATAATTTTAAGAATTTGCACATCTGTTAGACAAAACCTTTCCAACGATACATCCTTCATGCAGTCCCATTGAGTATATGAACAAATGAATGGTCCGATAATATTCACGAATAATGTCAACATAAACATCATCAATTATACTATCTAAATTGCCGCAGTTAATTGTTTCGGCAATTCGATTATATCTTCACCAAACTGTGGACACTGCAATAATTTCCCTTTACCAACTTTTCTTAAAAGGCAACAAATTTTACTTCATTTAATTGAGCTCTCATATTTTTCGTTAAAGTAATGTGGTGGAATGAATTGAATATACTCCAACGAATTATAAAATTCTCAATAAAAGATCTGCATATTCCATGCGGAACAACATGTAAAAATTGTCTTAAATCGCCACCCAAAAAAGAGTTTTACTACCATAATGGCAAATGTTTTTTAACTTCATCATTTCGAAATCATTATAAAGTCGATCTATAACTTGAAATGCATAAATCGTATAGATAGAAATTTCATCGATTATTATTTACGATGCACTTTTTAAAAAAGTGACCATAGACACATAAGCAACTGAATTTTCTAAAGCTGGCAATTTGAATGCATTACCTATGCAATGTTCTGCCACCAATCAAAAATGTTGATGCAATACCACTAAAAACAACAATGATACTCACTGTTCATACAATTTTGATCGATTTGCGCTTCAGAACTAACCATAGCTCCAATATTCTCAAAAGAATATCTTTGATGGAATAGTCATTCGAAGATACGAACTCAAACCATTAAATAATTCATAAAAAAGATTGTTATGAATCAACGGAGAAACCGAAGCCTTACCTTCATGAGAACAGGATGTGAAAGTATATTTTGTTTTCAAAACTAAAATTGTGAAATATTTTCTCAAATTCGTGACGGCCCTTATTCCTTTTTTCACGCTGCCTATTCAATTTTTATCATTTGTGGATCCGTGTTGTGATAACGACTACCGGAATAAGGGTTATTATATTTATACAAAAAAAAAAAAAACTAACCTGCCGTATCGTTTGAAGGTTTTCCTCAAAAAAATTAAAAGTCTTAGGCCAGAGAAGTTCACCATTGACCAAATTTGTTCACTATGGAAAATCTTGAAAAATTTTAAGTACTTGCAACTCAAATCTTTCTCTCTGATCGGTAAACTAAATTAACTCCTGTAATAGTATATAGAAAATAATATTGTATACATATGAACATAAACCACACTTACCTTTCTTCAGTTCATCCTCTACATACAATATAGTATAGGTACATAACAACACATTAATATTTATATTTTTCAAATAAATTAAATGTTTGAAATTTTAAGCAAAAACTGTTTTCTTTTTGTTAATATTCAAAGTGCTTTGCAGTGTAAAATGGTTCTTATCTAAAATGAACCCAAGATGTTTAATTTTGCGATTCGCACACCCTCACCACTAATAGCTTTCCAACCATATAAAATTTTTCGAAATCGGTTAAATACTTTTTGAGAAAATGGTACCACAAATTATTTTTAAGGCTATTTATATATAGAATTTGTATATACAAAAGCTCCTTTGCAGTCTCAATAATATTATATATCAATATTTTGAAAATTCAATATATTGAAAACAGGTGGATGAATTTTTGAAAATAATTTTGTAAATGTATATTAATAAATACTCAAAACTGGAATCCCAAAATTTTGTTTTAAAAATATAACTTGAATTTTATATATAAAATTTAGTTTTTCAGAAAACCGCTCCAACGATTTTAAATTTTGTTTGCATATATTAATATTTTTTAAAGTAATAAAATGGGATACTTGGTTTTGAGCGCTAAGCTATTTTAATAGTTTTGTATACAATTTAAAGAACGATTTAATTGCTTTTTATATATTTTGTTTAAATATTTTGTATACATTTGTTCTATAATGACCTGCATATTTTAAAAGTTCTTAAGTTCCAAGCAACTTGAACATAACAGCAAGTACGTGCGATCTAGTCGCGCATTTTATTTTATAATTTTTCGCACTTATTCAAGCATACAGAATTTTTTATCAAAATCGTTGGAACCGCTCTTCAGAAAAAAATATTTCCCTTAACGGTTTTTTAACATTTGTATGGAAGGTACCATTATTTTAAATAAACCCAAGCACAAAAATGATTTTTATTGTGTTGTGCGCTATTCAATTAACTTATTTTTGTATGCCCTAATAACAACTTAGAAGTGGGCAGAGTAGTTGAGTAGCTGAGAACCAAAACTCGTCATATCCAAAATTTTCATTTTGTGCAAATGGAAAAAAACTTAATAAGGCTAAATGATAGTTTTTAGAAAAGATTTGATTTTGTATAATGAACGATGTTATGATTTAGATCAAAAATACATTGAAAGTTCCGTTTAAAAGATATTTAACAATTAAATTTGGATATGAAGAGTTTTGCTGCAAATGATTGGATATGGGCAGTTTCCAATTCATTCACCTTAATCTCAATCCATTGTGCTTATTCTTTCCTATCTTTCTATTCTTTCTAAATAGTACCGTGCAATTCAGATTGCATTTGAAAAAACCTGAGGTCTTAAAGCATACTATGGTTAAAAATATTTTAACTATTGTTTTGCTGAACTTTTTGAGTTTATATTAATTGTAAACTTATCCTCTGTTTTGCTTCCTTAGGAAAGAAGAACATTTTAAATAGTTCTTATTTAGTTTAAGTAAGGCCTTAACAAAGCCAACTCTAAATAAACTAAAATTTTTGTTTTCGCTGTATCTTAAATCCATGTTATCATTGTACGTATGCAGCCAACGATATAAACATCCCGTTCATTTGAATATGGACACAATTTACGAGTGCGATTAACCGTTATAACTCCTGAACGAGTGAACGAAATAAATTTTTGTAAATGGCATTAGAGAAATCATCCAATTAAGGATAGAATAATTTTGTCCGTTCATTTGAATAGGTACACCACTTATATCATCACTTTTATATAATAGTTTCTTTGATTTAACACAGAAAAATTAGTTAAAGTGGTAAATTTCCGGTGGAAAAGCTCTTGATGCGAGATATACAAGTTAACGAAACCAGCTTCCCCATTAAATGAAGAAGAAAATTCCAATAAAGCTGACATTTTTTCATTATAAGGAATAATCTTCAAAAAATTAAAGCAAGAAAGCATTTAAATAGCATCTGCATTTAAATAGCAACAGCTAAAGTAGGTTATGAGTAAAACCAATTTTCAATATTTGTTATTTTTTACTATAAACTGTGAACTTTGAACGCTTTAGATTTGTCAGCAAGTTGAACAAAAGTGAATAAAATTAGCATTAGGAATTTTAAAAAATACAAGCTTACTTACGTTCTGATTGGAAAAATGTTCTTTACAATTATTGGCTGTAACAAAGTTATTAAATTCTCTCCAAACGGTTTTTTTTGCAACGAGTCCATTTGGTTGAAGAAGAAGGTCATGATATAGCTTTAACACAAATTCAGCGATTTTTTCTAGAAAAGTGACTCAATATGTAATAAATATATTCCATCAATTAATTTTTTACTTACCAAAATTAGCTTCAGTCTTATCCATTCCATGAAATTCTTTTCCATCTACTAAAAATTCTTTTGCTGATTCAGTTGGTTTATCTAATTAAAAAAAAGAATATAAATAATATAATTTTATTCATTTCTGTTTGCAGTTTGTTGTTAATTTAAAATAAAATTGGGGGTTGAAGTTATTAAAATTAAATTAAACAAAACATACCACCCATTCAAAGAGAAATCTACAAATCCGACATGGATTTCAAATCTTGGTTTCTAGTGATCTTCGCTATCTGCCGTTGAACATCAAGAAACATTACATTTTAACATTTTATATAGAATTTTACAGTCTCAAAGTGAGTAATTTTTAAATACGTATATAATATTTTAGATACGTATACAGGGTGTCCTGTAAATAATGGATAACCTTGCAACTGGTTGTAGCAGGCCTTATGACCTTTCCAGAAAAAAATATAAAAAAAATATTTTTCCTGTGGTTACTATGTTATGATGCTTTTCCAAAAGTTGTTAAAAAGTACTACTTTCCTCGAATACGTGAACGCTACGACCATGGATGAACAATTTTTACTATGTTTATATTTTTGTAGTATTCTAGAATAACTGTTGTAATAGATGGGTGGTAAAATTTAACAGTAGTTATTACATTTTTTTTATTATAGTTTTTTAAAATATTTTTTTCAGTACAAAAATTAATTTTCGAAAAAGTTTGACCACCTCTAATAAATTAAAATTGTATGAGAACATGAAAGGCCAATTGCTTAAAAAAGTTGTCTATTTAATGCACTTTTCAAAATGGTATAACACATGCTTGTGTATTAACGAAATAACCAAGAAAATTTGTCAATCATCTAATAAAGCTGCTTTTAACATTTTGGCAAAATGTCTATCAAAATGTTACAATAACCTCCAAATTTGGGTTGGACAAAGATTTTCTCTTTTGATGTGTAAGAGGGTTCAGTGCAAGTATAAAACTCGATTTTAGGTGTTGAAAGCCCAACCATTTGGCCACTATATTGGAAAACGAGTTCTAAAATGTTTTCCATGGCAACTTAAATTTTATTAGTCTTAGAAAAAAAAAACTTTGGCACAAATTTGTAGCAAATTCAATTCTCTTCAATTTATGTTAACATACTTTTTACCCTAAAGTTATAAATAAAAAAGTTATAATAAAAATTTAAACATTGAAAAAATTCATATGTTTTTGATTATAACTTTCTTATTTATAACTTTAGGGTAAAAAGTATGTTAACATAATTTGAAGAGAATTGAATTTGCTACAAATTTGTACCAAAGTTTTTTTCTGAGACTAATAAAATTTAAGTTGCCATGGAAAACTTTGCAGAACTTGTTTTTCAATATGGCGGCCAAATGGTGGGTCTTTCAACACCTAAAATAGAGTTTTATACTTGCACTGAACCCCCTTACACATCAAAAGAGAAAATTTTTTTCCAACCCAAATTTGGAGGTTATTGTAACATTTTGATAGACATTTTGCCAAAATGTTAAAAGCAGCTTTATTAGATGATTGACAAATTTTCTTGGTTATTTCGTTAATACACAAGCATGTGTTATACCATTTTGAAAAGTGCATTAAATAGACAACTTTTTTAAGCAATTGGCCACTCATGTTCTCATACAATTTTAATTTATTAGAGGTGGTCAAACTTTTTCGAAAATAAATTTTTGTACTGAAAAAAATATTTTAAAAAATTATAATAAAAAAAATGCAATAACTACTGTTAAATTTTACCACCCATCTATTACAACAGTTATTCTAGAATATTACAAAAATATAAAAATAGTAAAAATTGTTCTTCCATGGTCGTAGCGTTCACGTATTCGAGGAAAGTAGTACTTGTTAACAACTTTTGGAAAAAACATCATAACATAGTAACCACAGGGAAAATATTTTTTTTATATTTTTTTCTGAAAAGGTCATAAGGCCTGCTGCAACCAGTTGCCAGGTTATCCATTATTTACAGGACACCCTGTATAAATAAATAAACTTTAAATCATCATTCATCTACAGGCCAAACGAGTAATGGTATTAAAACGGCGCTGATTGGGTCGTTTAAAATAAATCTACCTCCGCATTTCAATTTACGTTTAACTTTGGTATAAATTAAACTAAGTAGAAATAAGTTGTTACGTACATAGCTGATGAACGATATTAACAAAGTGAAGTAGATATACTATACATGAGGTAAATTGGCATCTCTACCTATATACCATATCCTTTTTTTACTTGCAATGCACATAGGTTCTAAAGAGCAAGTCTTGCATCCCTATCACGACTTTTAATTATCAATTTGATAGTTCATAAATTTTAAAATCGATGTTCAAACATGCAACTGTTAAAAGCTTTGATTATTTGGAATGATACAGACCGTTGCGAAAAACAAGAAAATCAAAACGAACGAGTTTAATTTTTTTATATTGACTCAAGTGATAAAAAAAGAAATATTTACTTACCATCAAAATCATACAGATTCAATTTCAATGAAGTTTCGCTTGCACGTGATGCATCAGGCAACATTAAGTTTTCGTTCCGAAACTCAAGCACACTTTTCATAGAAATACAAAAGTAGCTTGAACCTTTTGGAGTATTGTGCAAAAACTGATGCTCACGCAGTAATTTTGCGATCTAAAAAGAAAATGCAAGATGTTTAAAAGTTTTGCTAATCATTAACATGTACGTATTTAGTTCTAACAACGTTTAACAAATTTTTGTAAAGAAAAACATATTTTAGTAGCGAAGTTAAAAATTTTGGTTAAAAATGAAAGGTAGGGAGATAAAGAGTTCGAACTCCCCACTCTGGAACGCCAATTAAATTCGCTTCGGAAGATACATAGGTAGCTTAAATTTTAAAGATATCTAGTCCTAAAGCCAACTTCCAAGTAAAACATAAAACATTAGATCGGTATAAAATTGTTTTGTTTACATTCTAAATATAACCTTCCAAACGCAACAAGTATGTTTAAAATCAGATGCCGTATTTTTTACCCCATATATTCTATTAATATAATATACAGGGTGTCCCGCACCTGAGTGGAAGTATTTTAGGGTTGGGTTCCTGGGTATATTCTAAGAAAAAAAATGTATGGGGGGAAAGTTGTATCTCCCCTCCCTGAGGTAGGGGGGGCAGTTTCTGAAAAATTGACTTAAAATGCCAAAAAAAAACATTTAAAATCAACGAAAACACATCTAATAATGTGCTATAATTTTTTTGAAAGCTAATACCCCATTCTTGCATTTGGTTTTCAAATCAAGTTCTTTAAACGAATTGTTTTTGAGAAATTAAATCACAACAAAAACATAAATGTTAAAAAAGGAGCCAAGTTCTTATGTGCACAAGAAACCTGTGCGTAAAAAGTCAGCCAAAAAAAGTAATGAGATCTAAAATATATGCCAAGTTTTAAGTTCATGAAGTTCAATATCAAATATCTTAAGTAGAGTAATATCGAAACAATTCCAAATCATGACAGAAATTTGGTAATTAATGATTACTGATTAAAATTTGGTGGGTTCACTGGTCAAGTTTTCATACATTTTAAATTTGTGATTAAGTAAGTATTTGAGAGAAAACTTGCCAAGTAAATCCACCAAATTTTAATCAGTAATCATTAATTACCAAATTTCTGTCATGATTTGGAATTGTTTCGATATTACTCTACTTAAGATATTTGATATTGAACTTCATGAACTTAAAGCTTGGCATATATTTTAGATCTCATTACTTTTTTTGGCTGACTTTTTACGCACAGGTTTCTTGTGCACATAAGAACTTGGCTCCTCTTTTAACATTTATGTTTTTGTTGTGATTTCACTCCTTTTTGCAAAGACTTATTTTGCCAGGTGAAAGTCAAGCCCTACCGCTCCACAAAGTTTCATAATTCTACGACAGCCGAAAATGCTCTGTACAAATAATAGCAAAACTGATAAAGTGGGTGGATGGCACCCCCCCCCCTGAATGGACAGTTCCAAATTTTCGATTTTTTCCTTTCTAAGTACTTCAAGTCCTACCGACCTACCAATTTTCATCGTTCTACAACAATCGGAAGTGCTCCATATAACTTATAAGAATTTTTAAGAATGTGGGTGGATGCCACGCCCCCTGAATGCAAAATTCCAATTTTTCAATTTTTCTTTCTAAGTACTTTGAGCCATACCGACCTACCAATTTTCATCGTTCTACAACAATCGGAAGTGCTTCATATAATTTATAAGAATTTTTAAGAATGTGGGTGGATGCCACGCCCCCTGTATGGAAAATTACTATTTTTCAATTTTTTTCTTTCTAAGTACCTCAAACCCTACCAACTTACCAATTTTTATTGTTCTAGAACAATCGGAAAAGCTCCATATAATTTATAGAATATTTAAGAAAGTGGGTGGATTCCACGCCCCCTGAATAGAAAATTGCAGATTTTCGATTTTTTCCTTTGTATGTACCACAAGGCCTACCATTGTGCGAAATTTCAAGTTTCTACGATGTCGGGAAGTGCTCCATAATTTTGATGATCTGTCAGTGAGTCAGTGAATCAGTCAGTCAGTTACGGTTTTTGCGATTTTGTAAGTCCTATATCTTGGGAACTACTAGTGCTAAGGAGTTGAAATTTGGTGAGCCACCTGTGTTTGATCAGCTTAACAAATACTGCGAATTTGAAGTTTCTGACTTTATTGGTACTGAAGTTAGAGGGGGGTTGAAAATCGCCTGAGTTTGTTCCTGTAAAAAGGGTGTAGTACCGCGAACTTGGCTGGGCACTACCGTGCCCTTTGATTTCAAAGTCAAATTTGTTTAAAAAAATTGTGATTTTTTTTTTCTTAAGTCGATATTTTTCGAAATTTTACGTTATTAAGTGCTATTTTTGTGTTCAATATTCATTGCGCTCATTTATTTTTAGTCCATTACCGAAAACCAAATGTAAAAATCTCTCTTAGTTTTTGAGAAATTAAGAAAAAACTAAAGGTACTTTTACCAAAAAAGCCCGAAAAAGGGTTAAATTATGGATAATTCATGAATAAATTAATTTTTTCGGGCGTTTTTGGGAAAAGTTTTGTTTTTTCTTAATTTCTCAAAAATTAAGAAAGATATTTACATTTAGTTTTCGGTAATGGATTACAAAATAATGAGGGCAATGAATATTGAACAGAAAAATAGGACTTAGGCCCATTTGCTGATACGAAACTTAAATATTTAAGTAGAACATAAGAGCTTATGTGACAGTTTATGCAGAGGAAAAACTAGAACATAAGCTTTTAAGTAGAACATAAATCCCTAAGTTTCGTATCAGCAAATGGGTCTTAATTACGTAAAATTTTGAAAAATATCGACTTAAGAAAAAAAAATCACAATTTTTTTAAACAAATTTGAGATTGAAATTTAATTTCTCAAAAACTATTCGCTTAAACAACTTTACTTAAAAACCAAATACAAGAATGGAGTATTAGTTTTCAAAAAAATTATAGCACATTATAAGATGTGTTTTCGTTGATTTTTAATGTTTTTTTTTGGCATTTTAAGTCAATTTTTCAGAAACTGCCCCCCCTGCCTCAGCGAGGGGAGATACAACTTTCCCCCCATACAATTTTTTTCATAGAATATACCCAGGAACCACACCCTAAGATACTTCCACTCAGGTGCGGGACACCCTGTATATATATTCTATTAATCCTTCATTATAACCATTTCTCCCTTTGAATGAAGGTTGGAATAAATCCAACCTATAAATATACATACAAATCGGATATTTGTTTATACTATTTCACTCTATAGATACATTTGTAGCTAGGTTTCGAAAAATATCCAGCCCTTAACCCATCCTCTAAGCATAAACCTTCAAATATAAAAAGAATTTCTGGTTACTCGAAATGGTTTAACACTGACTCTGGAGTGAAACAAGGTTGCCTGCTAAGTGCACTGCTTTTTTCATTGTTCATAAATGACATAGTCTCTTGCATACCCGGTGGCATCCGAATCGCTGAAACAAATGTTAATGTCCTCTTGTACGCAGATGATATAGTTCTTTTAGCCGAATCACCTGAAAGCTTACAGCTTATGATAAACCGACTTTCCAAATATTGTGAAACATGGGGACTTACCGTTAACGTACAGAAATCGAAAATTATGATTTTTAACCAAAATTCGCGAAGTACAGTGGGCGATTGGTTCTTTAATGAAAGAAGAATTGACGTTGTTAAAGAATTCAAGTATTTAGGAGTTAAAATAAATTCTATTTGCGACTTCAAGAAACACATCGAAGAAAAAACCAGCACCTCACAGAGTTTGATCAACATGACGTGGCGCAAGGTTTTTACAAATGAAAACGTAACATTATCAACCAAATATAAAATTTTTGATAGTGTTGTGAGATCAACGTTGTGCTATGCTGCCCAAATTTGGGGAATAGATGAATTTGAAGAGGTGGAGAAATTTCAAAGAAACTTTCTTAAAAAACTCTTTAACTTGCCACGAAATACGCCAAACTATGCTTTATATCTGGAAACTGGTTTGCCAAAATTGTTTACATACACCCTAAAGCTTCAAGCTGATTTTGTATTAAAAATTGCCTCACACGCACATAATAGACTAACGAAAAAAATGCTGATGTATGAGATGAGAAACCGGGAATGGTGGATGATGAAATGGCAGAACATCGCCTTAACTTATGGAGTAAACCTGCAATGGAACTTTCAGAACTTGGAACAGCTTAAAAAAGACCTATATACCGTTATACGAGTACAAGAAGATACAGCTCGAAATAACCTAATTGATGAAGCCCGTAAATCTGAAAGCCGAATTATCTATTCGCAGCTCAATCACAGCCTATCTAGCAAAAATTACTTTTGTGACGATTTAAGCTATCAGGAAATCTCACTCCTATTTAAGACTAGATGTGAGCTACTACACTTAAACGGTATTCCATACAACGGCAGTTTCAATCAATTCTGCACTCTCTGTAATTTGAACGCGAAGGAAGACGTATTTCACTTTATAAGCATTTGCCCAGTTTTAAAACATGAAAGACTTGCACATTTCGGGAAAAAAACACTTACAATGATTGAAACCATCTACATTTTAAATGAAACAAATTGGAAATCCTTCTGCTCTTATGTAAAATCCATCCAAAAATTCAGAAATCTTATCATCACTGAGTTCTCATAGTAAAATTTTGTAATTGTAAACTAATAATAAACATACATTTTTTGCCACTCGAGCTGACGGCTAAGCCAAAGCGCTTAAATTCATTTGTAACTCATACTATGTAATGAAAAATTGTATCTCAATAAATGAATGAATTACTTATTACTTATTACTTATTACTTAAAAAGAATTTAAAAAAAATTGAGACCATTTCTTTTTTTGTACCCATTTTACCCTATACAATAAAATAATGTTTACACAAATTTTAAAGCCTTCCTCTAAGAATACACTTTCAAATACAAAAAAAAAAAAATGAAATCGGATACGCAGTTTCTGACATTAGCGCGCACAAACAAAGCCATATTAGCGCTTTTTAAATGTCCGTTATTCCTAATCTGGCTTTGTTTCTTTGTGTATTCAGAAGGAAGGCTGAAGGTTCGTTGTTGCTATGAAATTTTATTGTTTGTTGTGTTTTATTTGGAAAATATTACCTTTCATAAGAACAAATTAAAATCATAAAAAGTCATACTGATGTGGAAAAAATATAATTTCCTTCCTGGAAGAGAGACAGTTATGTTGTTTCTTATAAAATGTGAAAACCGAAATGAATATAAAGAAAAAATTAAGTATGTACTTTTGTTTCCTTCAACGGGAGCTTTCAAACAGACTTACAGCCCGATTCTCCCCTTTGTGAGGAGTCACAAGTCATAAGCTCTTGTGAATATTCCTTGTGAGGATTGTTGTGATTCGATAACGTTTTGGTATTCTCCCCCTAATCGACACAAGAAAACTCACAACGAAACTCACCACACCATTTTGTTTGTAGAACGGAGGAAAATTACTGAGCGCTCAAGAAATATAAACTGGCTAAATTTTTGACATGATGTTTGTACAAAATTTTTTACGTACAGGAACTGTCATACGAAAGACACAAAATCAGTTTCAAATTTCACAATTTCTTGTGACTTGTGAGCTATCAAAAGGTTTGATCGCTGTTCCCTGCCCCAGGGCGCACTGGGGAATGTCATTGAAATGTCAAAAAACTGGGGGCTGCCCGGGTTTTGATTTCACATCGAACACCTCAGTGTTACTTTTGTATGATAAAAATGTTAAGGTGCTTGGATACTATTTTATGCAGCTTCAAAATCTTTATGCAAGCACTAAATATCCATATATTTTCCTTAGCATTGTATTTATTAAAATATAAATTAATAACAAGTAACAAAATAGTATACAAAATATTTCACATTTATTATTTATATCGTCATAAAAATTCGCAAAGTTAATCCTCTTCCTTTGACATTTTACTTTTACAAACAGCTGATTTCATTTTCGCAGCTCTGATTTCTTTCCCTGAGAAAAAACCTGGGGTGCGTAAGAGCAAGTTCAGTGCTCGCCCCGAACACACATCGAACACAGTGCAAATAAACTGGGGTGAAAAAAGTGTCACATAAAACACATTAGAGCGAGTTCAGGGCGACCCAGTGCACCCCAGCCCAGTGCTGACATCGAACAAACCTAAAGATAGTGGAGAGAATAGGCCTGTTAGCATCTCCACTACATCCAAATATGGCTCATAACGCATACATATCAATTAGCTATGTAGTTTATATTTCTTGAGCGCTCAGAAATTTTTCTCCGGTTTTGACAGAGCAGAAAAACAAAATATTAACAGAATTGCTCACATAGAAGCCAAAACAACTCTCTTTTTCTTTTTCTACTTATATAATTTATTGCGACAAAAGATAATTGAGCAAGCGAATCAAAAAATTTTCTGTCTCAGTTTTTAAGGGGAAAAGTGAGGAACTTATGAGAGGAATCCTGTATATATTTGTGAGCCCTCTCAGTCCTTTGAGATCTCAGAAATATAGACCCTCATTATGAATAGCGAATCGAATGTCCACTTAAAAGCGAATGATTTAGCGAATTCCCTTATCACGGTATTATCGATAGCAAGCTTCAAAATTCAATGCTATTGTTGGCAACATTGATTTTTGAAGCGATTGTGGAAGCTCGCTATCGATAATACCGTGATAAGGGGAATTCACTAAATCATTCGCTTTTAAGTGAACTTTCGATTCGCTATTCATAATGAGGGCCATTAACTGGCTAAATATTAATATATTGTGATATACACTCGCATTTTCATATGTGCAGCAAAGTATCTTGCTGGAAGTCGCACCCACGCGACTTCACACAGATGAATTAAAATTGCTCCAATTGTTATCGCGCACAAGCAATTTTGAAAAAGAGGCAAATCAATTCTTCGATGGAATAAAATATGATGCTAGTATAAACATTTTGAGTGGACCGCAAGATTCATCGTGAGAGTCTTGGTCAGTGGTCTTTCGGACCCAAATGCATACGTCAGCGAAATTACTCCTTTTGAGATTCAAATACGAAGCTGATAAAAACCATCGTTTTGAGATACGATGAATAGTACTGTAGGCGGTATGTTATATAATTCTTGAACTCAAGGGTTCGTTTTGAAATGCGAACACTTGAGTATCAATATTTATGCAGCGTCATAGTTAATTTAATACCAGACAAAAATAATTGCATGAAATGCAGATGAATCATGGTAAACATTAATGGATCCATATTCGAACCAAATTGAGATGAGGAGAAGACCCAAGACCTAGCATAACAGGACTTTCTTCAAGAAAATTGCAGAAAGGGTACAAATCTCTAAACGCATTATTTTTGTATGTAAAAAAAGGGACAAAGATGCAGTGCCGAAGCAATCGCCCAGGCTGATCAAAAACCCTCACTGATAGCGACGCATGCTTAGTAGAAAGATTCATGAAGAAAAAAGATACCAACATACTCAAAATGGTAGCCAGATTAATTAATAAGAATGTCAGAGATCGACAGCTAGAAGAGCCTAGAAAAAACCGGCTTAGCTGCAGGTATAAAACAGAAAGCAAGCTATGCCTCATAAAAATAGGAGGGCACGCCTAATGTTCTGTAAAGAAAATAAAAAACTGGACTGTTGCAGGCTGGAAATGAGTGGTTGGGTCAGATGAGACAAACATATATAAATTCCAGTCGTATGGCAAGGAATATTATTGGGATCGACCAAATTGATCCACTGATAAGGCATTGTATATATATTATTATAGTACTATCATGAAGAGGAACGCTCGGCCTGACACCTGGGCGAGCGAAGACGAACTATAGCTGTGGCGAATTGAAGCGGGGAGAATGAGCAGATAAATTAAAAAATACGAATGAATATTAAGGCTTATGCTGTTTTCCATTGGACGTCCGGAAGCGTCCAGAATCGTCCGGAACGCTTCTGAAACCGTTTCATTGGCACAAAAAATACTCTTCTGACGATTCTGAGGAGAGAAAATTGATTCTTGATTTGAATTCAGAAGACACTCAGAAGCACTAATACATGCAACACGAAACTTCAACAAAAATTCACTCAAACGTCAAAACAAACTGCAGTGCAACTTCATATTTTTTGTTCATCCCATTCGAATTAATTGTGCACTCGAAAACACTGAAATAATAAAATTTAATAAACAAATTAAGAAAAACAAAAAGAAAAATTATTATTTGTAAGGGGTGATTACACTATTGTTTTTAATTTCACTTTTTGTGTGCCAGCAAAAAGTTTCTATTTAACGATTCACTAATACAGAGACGAAACTTCAAAATTGAGTAGAAGTAACAGGCACTGTTCCATTGGATTCAGAATGAGTGTCTTCTTGAGTGAAACCAATGGAAAACGACATTAGAGACGAACAGAAGATAGAGAACAACGCATACAAAATTTGAGGGAGTCCAAGGGAGACAAGAAAAACATCAATTTTGTGCGTTTTTTCTTATTAATTTTCTGTAGTATGGTTGTATTGTTTGAAAATTGAGATTATATTGGACTTTTTTTGTTTGGTTGTATGAGTGACTGTAGTAAATTGGGAAAATAGAAATTTATGAAGAATATATCATCTATAGCCACAGTGCCACTAAAAAAAAATGTTTTAATGAAATTAATAGGGAGGAATGTTTTTCAATTGTGTAGGGAGGTATTTTCGATAAAATTAAGTTGGTTAGTTCTGAATATTTATGAATCATAGATACATAATAGTGGTCGATAACAATATTTATATAGTACAAAATTATTATTTCCTTAAATTATTTATTTAATTGATTTTTTTTTTTGAAAAAGTGTGTCAAAAATCAAGAGCAAATAGGTTGGTCCTAGGCAAGAAAAAAATACATCGGGTGGAGGGTCCATTTTTCCCCGTTTAGGTGGGGTAAAATGACTTCTAATAGAAAATAAATTATTAAAAAATAACGGCAACACCTGGGGCCTATAACACAAAGCTACTTACTTACTTTTACTTTAGATGGCGCTTACAGTCCAGGGTGGACTACGGCCTCAACCAACAAGCCTCTCCAGCCAGCTCGGTCCCTAGCTAGCTGCCTCCAGTTACGCACTCCAATTTGGTTGAGGTCGTTCTCCACTTGTGTGCGCCACCTAAGGTGGGGTCTTCCTCTGCTGCGTAGACCATCAGGGGTAGATTCGAAGACTCGTCGGGCTGGTGCGTCGGTGTCCATACGCTCCACGTGTCCCAGCCATCTCAGCCGCTGTATTTTCAGCTTTTTGACTAGGTCGACGTCGCTGAAAAGCCCATAAAGCTCGTTGTTAAATCTTCTCCTCCATACTCCATCGATACATACTGGACCGAAGATCACCCGAAGAATTTTCCTTTCAAAGCACCCAAGCAGATTCTCATCCGTTTTTGACAGGGTCCATGCTTCTGCCCCATATAGCAGAACCGGGATGATGAGGGTCTTATATAAGGTCTCCTTGGTTCTTTGAGAGAGGGCTTTACTACTCAAATGCCTTCTTAGCCCGAAGAAACAGCGGTTGGCAAGAGTAATTCTTCGTTTGATCTCTGCACTGATGTCATTTTGCGATGTAATAGTGGAGCCCAGGTAGACAAAGTCCTTGACGACTTCGAAGTTGTACCTATCCATCGTAACGTTTTGGCCGAGTCGACGATGTTGAGATTCTTTTCTCGATGATAGCATATACTTCGTCTTGTCCTCATTAACAGCCAAACCCATTTTCGCCGCTTCCGATTCAATACTTGCAAATGCGCCGGTAACAGCTCGCTTCGTTCTCCTAATGATGTCAATATCATCTGCATAAGCAAGTAGTTGAACTGACTTTTGATAAATTGTACCTCTGTTGTTGACTTGCGAGTTGCGTACAATTGCTTCAAGTACGATGTTAAACAGGTTGCATGATAACGCATCGCCTTGCCTCAAACCTTTCTTTACATCAAATGGTTCGGTGGTGTTCTTGCCGACTTTGACGGAGCAGCGAGATTTCTCGATCGTCATCCTGCACAATCGGACGAGTTTGGCAGGGATGCCAAGATGCGACATGGCTCTGTATAGCTCGTCTCTGTCTACGCTATCATACGCGACTTTGAAATCGATAAAGAGATGGTGTGTATCGATTTGGAACTCCTGGGTTTTTTCCAGAATCTGTCGAAGTGTGAACATTTGATCGACGGTTGATTTGCCGGGCCTAAAACCACACTGATAAGGGCCGATCAGATCGTTCATCGTTGACAAACGGTTTTAAGCGATCACACAGCACAGATGACAGGATTTTGTATGCGACGTTGAGGAGACTTATACCTCTGTAGTTGGCGCAAGTCAGAGCATCTCCTTTCTTGTGGATGGGGCACACTATACCGAGGTTCCATTCATCGGGCATACTTTCATCCGACCAAATTTTGGAGATAAGTTGGTGTATACTCCCTACCAAATCATCTCCTCCTGCTTTGAATAGCTCGGCTGGAAGGCCATCTGCGCCATCCTCAATAGACTCGACCGCCCGCTTCGCATGCTCTCTCTTTTTCCTCCTGAGAAGTCGGCGCTCCTCCCTTCGTTTTTGCCCGTAGAGCTCCCGGGCTGTTACAAAGCTACAAGTACTTGTAATACAAGTCAATCCTTACAAATGTAATGAATTTCTGTAACACAAAGCTACAAGTCGGCTGGCTCTTTTACAAGTGTAATGAACATTCATTACAAGTGGGAAATTGTGCAATTTCCCTCTTTCTGTAACACAAAGCTACAAGTGTAAAGAAAAACTAAATCTTACTTGTAGAATAATCATCGAAATCTTACAGGTGATTCAAGACTTGTAGGATGGAGAAGATGTATTTTAAAATGCTAAAAAACAAGCTTTTCAATTAATCAGCATTTCAATAATTTTTGTTCATCATGATTATTGCTTTTTTTTAACCGAAAACAAGTTCCAATTGTCAATATATCCACGCAGTCAATTAATTCAAATATCCCGAATAAAAAAAATAAGTATGTAAGTCTTTCAGTGAACTATTGGAATGACGTATAAATCGTAAAAATAATAAAGTTCGAGTAGTTTGGTCTCGGCTTGGTTTCACTGTCTGCGGAGTTAAGTCGAACTATGTTTACTCGCACCATGTTCGAGCATTTCCAGAGCCCTTAAGAAAGGGATATCATTTCTCTAAATAAGTTTTCACAATTATAATTTGTCCGAAATGTGAATATACAGTGTTGGACAGAGAATTAGCACACAATAGTGGATCGGATTTAAATAAGGAAGATCTTTATTTTTGTGTGTGTTTGTGTTCCTGGAACATAATTTATTGAAAACTCTTTAATTCAATATTAAAAAATTTAAATATATACAAAAAAGAATTCAGCAAAATAACAACAACAAAAAATCATTAAATAAAATTTGTTGGTGTAATATGAGGTGGTCACAAAATTAGCACAAGTACGAAATAAAATAATCTATCACTAAAACAAGTAGTTTTTTTCTAATATTTTGTTGGGTACCCTTTCTGCTTTAACACAGCCTTAAACCACCGAGGAATACTCGCCTCTAGGTGCTGGCATTGATGAACAGGAATGCTGTTCCAGCCATCCCTAATTGCCTCCCAAAGTTCTGCTAGATTCCTTGGCTTCCTTAGTCTAACCTGATATTTAACATCGTTCCATACATTTTCTATGGGATTCAGGTCAGGACTCTGCACAGGCCAAGGCAAAAAATTGATTTGCTGATCACTAATGCACTGCTTCACCAGCCGGGAAGTGTATTTAGGATCATTATCATTCATGAATGTCCATGATAATGGTAAATTATTGTCTGCAAAGGGCTCCATATGGTTTTCAAAAATGCTCTTGTACTGATGCTGGTCTATTTGCTGCTCTATTTTCGAAATAGACCCTACACAGCACCATGAAAACGCAGCCCACACCATAATACACACACCACCGTGTTTCATAGTTTTAACTGTGTAACGTGGATTAATATCTTGCTTTGGTGGACGCCAAACATAACGCTTTCCATCAGATCCAAATCGATTTAATTGCGAGTCATCACTCCAAAAAGCATTTTTCCAAAATGATAAGGATTTGGATCCGTTCCGGTGAACTTAGGCCTGGCTGTAATATTTTTTTTTTTGACACCAGTGTTTTGTAGTGCGTTTTCATGGTAAGGTGTAGGGGCTATTGTAAAAATAGAGCAGCAAATGGACCAGCATCTCTACAAGAGCATTTTGGAAAACCATATGGAGCACTTTGCAGACGATAATTTACCATTATCATGGACATTTATGCATGATAATGATCCTTTATACACTTCCCGGTTGGTGAAGCAGTGCATTAGTGATCAGCAAATCAATTTTTTGTCTTGGCCTGTGCAGAGTCCTGACCTGAAACCCATAGAAAATCTATGGAACGATGTTAAATATCAGGTTGGACTAAGGAAGCCAAGGAATCTAGCAGAGCTTTGGGAGGCAATTAAGGATGGCTGGAACAGCATTCCTATTCAATAATGCAAGCACCTAGAGGCGAGTACTCCTCGGCGGTTTAAGGCTGTGTTAAAGCAGAAAGGGAACCCAACAAAATATTAGAAAAAAACTACTTGTTTTAGTGATAGATTATTTTATTTCGTACTTGTGCTAATTCTGTGACCACCCCATATTACACCAACAAATTTTATTTAATGATTTTTTGTTGTTGTTATTTTGCTGAATTCTTTTTTTGTGTATATTTAAGTTTTTTAACGTTGAATTAAAGAGTTTTCAATAAATTATGTTCCAAGAACATAGCAAAAATATATTTTTTCTTGTTAAAATCCGATTCACTAATGTGTGCTAATTCTCTGTCCAACACTGTATGTACATCTTAAACTAGTGGTTTCTAGTATCCAGTGTATACTTTCTTTTGTCGCTGAGTGTTCCTTGAAATTATTTTCCATTTTTAATTCTGATATATCAAGAAAAAGCTGCCAGAACCTGACAAATAGAATTTCAAAATCACATTTTTGTGACATTTTTACATTTATGGAAATAGTGCGTATCCACTCGCACCTATCAACGTTTGAGTAAGAAATAGAATAAGAAAAATGTAGTGCCATTCGGGCTTTAATGAAATAAAATTTAAATTAAAGTGATTAACATTTTTACTTTTCGTTCTTTTCATTGGTTAAGACATCGGAAAATGAAAAAAATATAATATTTTTATTTTCTCTAATTTTAACCAAAACGGACATTTTTCTTGAAGAAGTTAGTAAACAAATAAAATGCACGGCTGGATCATTCTTTTAATTGTATAAGCAGCCTGATAATAACTTAGAGCTTTAAAACAAGCACGCCAATCGATTACTTGAAAAAATGTGAACACAAGCAAACAAAATTTAAAATCGTTGGAGCCGTTTTCTTAAAAATAATATTTTTGTATATAAAATGTATGTAACATTACAAAAAATTGATATGCCAATTTTGAGTATATATTAATATGCATATAAAACTGAAAATTCAAAATAATTTATCATCCCGTTTTTGAAATATTGATTTTTCAAAAAAAAAGAATTGAATATTTTTCAAAATCCAAAACTTTTTTCTTCCATAATTTTGATACGCAGTATTATTTATATTCTAAGAAAGCTTTTTTGCAAGAAATTTTATTGAAATCGGATGAGCGTTGAATAAGAAAACCAAAAATCAAAAAACCATTATATGGCAAATACCGTTAATAAATATTTTTGGCAATTTTTTTTTCTTACCAGAAAGTACATCATATCTACAAAAATACACTGATTTGTTTTTATCAAAATCGTTAAAGCCTTTTTGAAAAAAAATTAGATCTTCCTTAACGGTTGTATGGCAAGTACCGTTATTTTTAGAGCTAAAAAAATATTTCAATTTCCTGTCTGGAGAGTTAAAAAAAAACCTTAAATTCAAAATTTGAAGAAAATCGCATCATTGACTTATGTCGTTTTTCATTGGTTTCACTCAAGAAGACACTCATTCTGAATCCAATGGAACAGTGCTTGTTACTTCTACTCAATTTTGAATTTTTGTCTCTGTATTAGTGAATCATTAAATAGAAACTTTTTGCTGGCACACAAAAAGTGAAATTAAAAACAATAGTGTATCCACCCCTTACTTACATCTAATTATTTTTCTTTTTGTTTTTCTTAATTTTTTTTATTAAATTTTAATTGAATTCAGTGTTTTCGAGTGCACAGTTAATTCGAATAGGATGAACAAAAAGTATGAAGCTGCACTGCAGTTTGTTTTGACGTTTGAGTTTGAATGTATTAGTGCTTCTGAGTGTCTTCTGAATTCAAATCAAGAATCAATTTTCTCTCCTCAGAAGCGTCAGAAGAGTATTTTTTGTGCCAATGAAACGGTTTCAGAAGCGTTCCGGACGATTCTGGACGCTTCCGGACGTCCAATGGAAAACAGCATTAGGCTGTAGATCCAGATACAAACAGACAGAATTGTGCTTTTTCCGTGTTCTCTATCATCGTAATGTTATGTTTGATTGTTATCTCAAATTTTTTTTTGTACGAATCCAAAACTTGCCCTATAGTTCCTATATCGCAAGTAAAAATGTTGGTACAGTTCCCCGCTTTTTGTGTAATTTTTAGATCAATTAACAGAATTACGTTTTTTAATTTACATGTTTTTATTTTGTTGGCATCAGTTTTTTAAGATCACCTAAAATCAATTAAGCGAGGTGCAATTAACCGGGGAATACTTTATAGCATGTCTACACGCATAGATGCAGGGCCAAATCTTTATGAATTATGATATAGGACTTTACCTTTTTTAGTGCGGAATTAAACACGAATTTTAAATTCATAATGTTTTAATCTCAAATATCCGAGCATTAGAAGCAAAGTTATAATTTTTTGAAGCTAATAAAATCGACGATTTTTTTTTATTAAAATGAATTTTTAGGTGCAAAATTTATTGAAATGCCCCCACTGTCCCTCCTGTTGCATTAAGCCTTAGTACATCACTCACACATTTGTAGAAGAGGATTGGGGCAATTACTTTGTAAGATACAATTTTTAAAATGGTATAAGTTTTCATCCACTTTTGCATTTTGAAAAATGAAAATTGAATTGATGGGAGACTCAATTTGCCATTTAGTATTAAATTCTGTGTGCCTCATCAAAAAACTGAGTACAAAAATGTTGCCTTATATTTACCCTTCATTTAAAGTCCTTAACTTTGAAGATAGGACAGTTATAACCAAAATTATAAGCATTCCAATCGGTCGGTTTGAAGGCTTTTTGTGCATAACAGAAATTTTCTACACTGGATCTTGTCGGTCGATTGCCGACGAACACTCAACTCATTGCATGCAGAATGGAATGCCTACAAGTGTAGGGAAATTTTTGTTTCTACAAATGTAAGTTTTTTTTTTGTGTTACAGAAATAATCTACACTTGTAAAACTAACGTAATCCTACAAGTGGCTCTTGGCTTGTAGACTTGTAGCTTTGTGTTATAGGCCCCAGGGGTTTCGTTGTGGTCGCCTAGTGAAACCCAGCACATCAGTGGCGGCACTTCTGATGGCTTGTTGGCAGTGCTTCCACTGGTTGCTGAAAGGTTCAGAGAGACTTGATCAGCAAAGGTCCTGGCAATCTCTTGCGATTTAAGCTTCGCGACATCATATCTTCTCACAGCATCCGCTCGGTGTTGTGGCGTCATAGATATCCGCATACGTACTTGAGCTACAACCAAGTAATGGTCCGAGTCAATGTAGGCCCCTCGGAACGTTCGGACATCCAGGATACTGGAAGCATGTCTAGCGTCTATCGCAACATAGTCAATTTGGTTGACGGTTCGTTGATCCGGAGACCGCCAGGTCCCTTTGTGTATATTAAGGTGTGGGAATCGAGTGCTGGCTATGATGATGTTACGCCCTGCCGCAAAGTCAATCAGCCTGAGTCCGTTACCGGAAGTGTTGTCGTGCAGGCTGTGTCCTCCGACTATCGAACCAAAGATACCCTCTTTTCCGATTTTGGCGTTGAAGTCACCAAGAATGATCTTGACGTCGTACTTGGGGCACCTATCATACGAGATCGTAGAAATCTTCCTTGGTTGAGTCATCTTTGTCTTCCGTTGGGGCGTGGGCACAGATCAACGTAACATTTTTGAATTTTGCATTGATGCGGATTGTGACCAGGCGCTCGCTTACATTTCTGAAGCCCAAGACTTCTTGCCTAAGTCTTCCCCTTACCACAAAACCACAACCAAAGAGTCGCTGACCCTGCTCCTTGCAGCACTCACCGAAGTATATGTGACACGACTTCATCCTTCGTATGCCCTCTCCATCCCATCGCACTTCCTGGATGGCTGTTATATCAGCCTTTAACCTATCCAGGTTCTCCACTAATTGTTCGGCTGCACGTGGTCTGTTTAAGGTCCGGACATTCCACGTGCAGATCCGAAATTAATTGTCCTTGTTTCGTTTGCTGGGGTCGTCAACATTAAAATCATCCATATCCGAGGCTTGTTGTTGTTTCAGAACTATTGTTGTTTTCCGTGGTAGAGAAGTTTCCCCGACGCACAACCCCCAACCTGGAGGACCAGACCTTTAGTATGACTCCAAGGGTGGGGAGCCGGATAAACCGCTCCTTATAGGCCTGAGCTACGAATATGTCGTAGTAGCCCATATAAGGTATTCACTAAGTAGTTCAACCTAACTGGAACTGTAGACTCCACCGTTGATTCCATCTGGAGAATTCTTCCGCTGCCGCCTGGATAAAGGAGAAGTGCCTTAGTGGGAACACTCCTCCCCCCCCCCCCCCTCTCTCGTTTGCTACCCCCTAAAACCGTCCACAGGGATTGGAACCCCATCTTCAGTTAAAGGTACTAGGCACCCGATGTTCACCGCGGGGAGGTGAGAGTAGGAGTTGATAGACAGAGGTTCGCTTTGAAAAAAAGCTTGTGGACGCTTGTGTCCTCTTGAATGCACATGTCTACCCTTTGAACATCCCCATGTAAGTAATTGTTACTTCAAAATTATTGTCTACTGTTGGTAATTTTTTGTTACAAATTTGTTGGCTATCTCAAAGCGCGCATTTAAAGACCTGAATCGCAAAGATCCGTTAAGAACTTTTGAAGTTGAAGATTTATTAGTGAAACAATTTTATTACATTTTTAATTAAAAATGATATTGTAAAAGTCATTTAAACCTTCATAGTGTCATTCTGGGGTGGAATCGGCTAAGGTGATTTGTGATAGTTGACAGTCACAATAATCAAATTCGGTCTGCGTAAGGTGATTGTCACATGTGATAATCATATTTTTGTGACTTTTTCTTGTGACAGCTATTTTGTTGTTATTTTCATATAAAATCCAAATTGTATTTTCAATTACTGAGGTTAAAGAAGAAAAAACTAATCTATTAGTGCCTGTGAAATCATCTTTACCAAACCAAAATGAGGAAAATGAAAAACATTTACATATGTAGGTACCTACAACGGAAATATGCGACTCTTGAGGATTAATATTAGAGGCAAACCCGAGCACATAATTCTGTCCACACACAAACATATGTACATATGTATATACATATAAGTTCTAAATTATTTACAAACAATTGACTTTCACAAATGTAATCTTCTGTTTCTTTCAATGGAATTAGGCGAAGATGGTTTTAGACCACTAAACATTCCAACACATTCGGTTTCATGAAATTGATTTCGAATCTTTCGATCTTTCCATACAAAAACTTCCTTTTTTCAACAAATCAACAAAATGTATATTATTTCTTTTTCTTTTTCAGCGAAGTAGCACACGCGGGCATCCAAAAGTACATACAGTGAGCGTCAAAAAAAAGTGTACAGCTGTGAACTGCGTTTTTGTAACTCTGTTGAAGAAAATAGATTCGATCTTTTAGGAAAATACTTATCTTATTTTTTAAAGCGGTTAATCTTTAATGAATTGGCATATAAAACTTAGCAAAAAATATTATAGTAAAAATTCAATAAAAAAATAACAAAAAATACTTCATTTTTATGGCGTCAAAAGAAAGTGTACACTATTCAATTAAAGCGAAAAACTTAAAACCAATACTTCGTCTGCTTCCCTTTCGCCCTTAGGACAGCTTCTATGCGTCTGGAGATTGACTCTACTAGCTTCCCTGTCAATTCAGCTGGGATTTTTTGCCAATCTTCAAACGAAATTGAATTTAGTGCCTTTTTGCTAAATAATTTCCTCTTTTAGATATGTTTGTACAGATAATTTCACAAATGCTCAATGGGGTCAAGGCCTGGGTATCGCGGAAGGTTTTCTAGTTGCTTAGAAGTACCATGGAGTAACCATTCCTTGACCAGTTTCGATGTATGCTTGAGGTCGTTGTCTTGTTGGAAGACCCATGAATCAGTTAACCCCAGTTTTGCAACACCAAACGGCAGATTGTCTCTTTAAATATTTAGGAAAACTTCAGTCCTCATTGTATTATCAATAAAGACAAGGTTTCTAACTCCAGAAGACGTCATTCAACCCCAGACCATTACCAAACCTCCTCCGTGCTTTTTGCAAGAAACCTGTTTAATTCAGTGTTTTTCAGTTGCCATATTTTTGGTGGCTGTTTTTAGCCAAAAATAGTAATTTTGCTCTTGTCCACTAACAAGATAATTTCCCAGAATGATGAACCGTAATTTTTATATTTCTTGGCATAAAGAAGTATTCACTTTCGATTTTTTTCGGAAAGGTATGGCTATACGGCAATGTTTCTGAGGCGTTTCGGTAATGGTCTGGGGATTTCTGAGACCGTTCGGTAATGGTCTGGGGATGTATGGTGTCATCTGGAGTTGGAACCCTTGTATTTATTGATAGTACGATGAGGACTGAAGATTGCCTTAATATTTTAAGAGACAATTTGCCGTGTAGTGTTGCAAAACTGGGGTTAACTGATTCATGGGTCTTCAAACAAGTAAACGACCTCAAGCATACATCGAAATTGGTCAATGAATGGTTACTCCATGGTACTTCTAAGCAACTAGAAGACCTTCCGCGATCCCCAGGCCTTGACCTCATTGAGCATTTGTGAAATTATCTGTACAAACATATCTAAAAGAGGAAATTATTTAGCAAAAAGGCACTAAATTCAATTTCGTTTGAAGAGTGGCAAAAAATCCCAGCTGAATTGACAGGGAAGCTAGTAGAGTCAATCTCCAGACGCATAGAAGCTGTCCTAAGGGCGAAAGGGAAGCAGACGAAGTATTGGTTTTAAGTTTTTCGCTTTAATTGAATAGTGTACACTTTCTTTTGACGCCATAAAAATGAAGTATTTTTTGTTATTTTTTTATTGAATTTTTACTATAATATTTTTTGCTAAGTTTTATATGCCAATTCGTTAAAGATTAACCGCTTTAAAAAATAAGATAAGTATTTTCCTAAAAGATCGAATCTATTTTCTTCAACAGAGTTACAAAAACGCAGTTCACAGCTGTACACTTTTTTTTGACGCTCACTGTAGGTCCATAAGACATTCGGCTAGTAGAAACACATTTGCATACACATATTTTCGGTTCATAGATTTGCCAGCTGCAGTTTGATTAACCCACATTTCTCCTCTCCTATTGTCCAATTCCAGTAGTGTGCAAATGCAATTTTCTTGGATTTGGTGGATGCCAAATGCAAGTTATGTCATTTTTCATTGAAATCTGATTTTAAAATCAAGAATTGCTGTCTTGAATGAAACATCTGGGCGTACTTTTGAGTAGATTCAATTACACGCATACACATAAACATCACGTACTATGTCGCACAAAAATAATGCAAAAAAAAAATGCCCAACTGCGATTTGCTGTCTGACAGGAAAGTGTTTGCATGTATTAGTGAATGCAGATCAAATCTCCCAAACTAGAAAGATCGCATCTTTCTTCGTCAGATCTCATCTTTTTTTGAATAAAACATGAAAAAGTAGAATAAATGCATCTTTTCGCAAAAAAATCAAATCTTTTCAACAATGAAAAACGACATTAGTTCGGAATGGACCGCTAAATTGGGCTAAATTATAATGTGTGAGACAACTTCTTATGGCTTTTTCGATTGGCAATCCAAAAGCATTCGGAATGCGTGTAAACCCTTCTGAAAGTGTTCTGGCATTCAGAATGACAGTTCTTCTCCTGAAAAGAACAGAAAACGATTCTGGATTTCATTTCAGAATCGAAACCAGAACTACTCACACATTCAAACACATAGTTGTCAAAGTGTTGTCAAATATTACAAAAAGAAAATTTTTAGCTAAAAATAAGTAAATTTCACACACTTAACTGTTTTTAAGAACAATTATGTTCCGTTTTGAATACTATTTTCCCATTTTTTGTATTGAAAATTATCATACTCGTTCATATTTGTGTCCGCCAAGTTTCCAAATCTGAAGAACTATTTCGGCATCCGCATGTGAAATTGCACAAATACAGGGATACGAAAACTTCAGAATCAAACTACATGTGCCTGATTGTTTTATTGGCGTTCCGGATCGGAGAGTTCTTCCGAATTGCCAATCAAAAAGGCCATTAATGTTTCAAAATCAAATAAATGAATTTTTGACAGGTCTCAGTACTTGTCTTTCAAAGTGATGCCAATTTTATAATAATTTTTGGTGATCACCTTACACAGACGTAAAATAAAATGTGATCACATAATCACCAAACCTTAGCCGATTCCACCCCTGGTTGAACTAATCCTTAAACATTGTCAAACATTATTTTAGAAGATGGTTGGATGTACAAATGTGTAATACATACATTACTTTTCATAAATTTGAATTTTTTCATCAACTTTTGAGTTTTGGAAAGTGAAAATCGAATAATTTGGAGCTTGAAACTAGTGTAAATTTTCAAATATTTCCACTTGGCGGTGTTCTAGAAAATCGAAATTTTTACCAGATACTTGAGTATACAATAGTTATCACTCAGTAAAATTTAAAGTTTTTCTTTTCACCCCTCAAAAAGTTAAAAATTAAAAACCTCTAAAATCTCACCCAAAAAAAACATTGTTTTTAAAAAAATTATCAAGCACGGAAATTTATCTTTATCAAAAATTCCTCAAACATGGATAATTTTTTTTTGTCTGCTTTCTGCGAGTATAAATTTTATTTGTATCCTACGTTCCACTTGTCAATAGCAAGACATTTGTCAGACAGCTTTTTTAACATTTACATTTTTCAAAAATTAATATCTTCTAAACGGGATTTTTTAGAATTAAATGTTGGTCTAACAACCTTCTTAGAATTTTATTTTCTATGAAAGGTGAAAAAAATCAACTTTTTATCTATTACCGTTTAGAAAATAGATTTTCGACCTTCACTTAGTTTTACCCCCTTTTCACCCCTTTAAATATTTTAATTTACAAAACTAACTCCTTATTGGGCACCTACATAAATGCATGCACTATAAAATATATTAAATTTATGTGCTTTCTCATAAGATAAGTGAGTTAATCAATATCTATATTGATACACACTTGAAAATTGATTTTGAAACAAAAATTGGAAATTTTAATTCAAATTCCAATTTTTGCAAGAAAATAATAGTACCTATAGCATAGTTTACAGTTCCGATGCGAAAAAAAAATCAAAATTTTCAAAATGATTTTCCACCTATTCTGCGCACCAAGTTGAATAATATTCAAGGCGAAAAACGTTTGCTTTGGCCTAAACCACCCATTGAGTCATTAATTTACCCTTAATTGACAAGCTATAGGCCTAAAAATGGAAAATAATTATTTTTTGATGCGAAAACCATTTGCATGCAAATAATGCCTTGAGGTGAATATATTTTTTTTTTCGGAAGTATAAACCGACCATCAAAAAAAAAATATTTTATTCACCACACTCTTTTTCGCATGCAAATCAATTGCCGGTCCATTGTTTTGCATGACATTCCATGACAGCATTGTTTTTTTTTTTGCATGAAGCTGTAAACCAATCATGCAAACAATTAATTTTGCATTTCACCTCAATAATTTTTGACATGCGAGAATATTTGCATAGATTTTTTTTTGCGCACGGGAACTGTAAACTAGGCTTATATCTATAAATATACCTACGTGTTCATTAATTCATAAAAGAAACCAACACCATTGTATAATTTCGTATACGTGTACGAACATTTTACTTATTTTCTCTACCTCATTCTGTCGTTGCCATGACACTAACAGCTGACGCACCCATCTCCCTTATCCCCCTTATTGTTGCCAGAATAAAAAAATATAATCCTCTCTGTTTAATCGCCCTGTCAACAGCAATTCGCCGTCGATAACAGCGCCAAAAATGTCACCGAAAACGAGCCGAGTACGAAGCTTTTTTTTCGGTTCCATGATAGTACTATAATAATATATATACAAAGGATAAGGATCGAAGGTATAATGAAGAAAGAGCAATGCCCTTGAATTCTATGCTTCTGAACATTAGAAGAAGTGGATCCAAGACACACCGCTTGAGGGAAAGGTATTTCAAATCATGAAGTCAACAGCACAACCCCGGACCTTAGCGCCAATCAAAAGTCTGTTGTTGAAAAGATGGCATATAATTTTCATGACTTACGGCTGCGAGTGCAGGAACAAAGGTGATTATTTCCAAAAACCAAACAGAAAAATAAGTCAAAGCACATGAAAAAGAATGAGGAGCCTTATAAAAACAAGGTACTATGGACGACCACAAGGCAGCTTGAACAAAAAAAGAAAAAACGAGCATAACTGGACACATCAGTATATTCCCTTTGTATTTAAATTGTGTTATTACTGTTCATTGTATTACAAATGTCTTTTCTTTCTTTCTTTTCAATAAATAGATACCGTTATGGCCTTTTATTTATTTTTATATAAATTGAATTCGTCATCAATCCAGAACATGATTTTTGAATCCGTACGAAAATAAATTTCGTATACGGATTTGATTCGGAACGAAATTCAGAACAGGGTTTTATTTCCTAAAACCACAAGAATAATATATACATATTTAATACATAATGTATTTGTGTGTATTTATAAACCAGGGGCCTATTTCAGCGCTACTACAACAGAGCTACATCAACTACATCAACTACATCGTACATTTAAATCCTTTAACTACATCATTTATATTTGTCTGATTCAAACATACAACTGCAGTTATGAAATAAAAGATAAAAAAGTTTAATAAAATACAAATGTAACAGGTGTAGTTGTAGGATGAAGCTGTTAAATTTAGTTGATGTAATTGATGTAGTAGCGCAGAAATAGGCCCCAGGAGTTGACCGCAAGATAACTTGTCTCATGTGGATATTGAAAAATAGTATAACAACCGATAGCTCAGTACAAACATTTACAAAACCGAAATATGCCCCATGAGTGACCATCTTAAAGGTCACTAGTTTTTCATAAAAGATTGTATTGAATTTAATTTTTTTTGAGGCCATAATGTGAGGTGCTAACAATCTATACAGTAGCCTTGAAAAAAAACTGGAAAAGTTCATTAAAATATCTATGGCTCATCAATTACTGAAACAAGTTCACCTTTTTTGAGGATTGAGTGAGTGTCAGAGGTCATTGTGAAGTACTAATAATCTATACCATGACATTGATAAATACAATTTAAAAGTTCATTAAAAATCTATGGCTGACCAATTACTAGATCAAGTTAAACTTTTATGAGGAATGAATGATAATGTTATTTTCAAATATCCCACAAATGAGATGCTAACCATATCTACGACCTTGAACAGAAACTAATTTTGTTTACCGTCTTTTGAACAGTTATTGACCTTTTACGACCTTGAACAAAAATCTTTAAACCAAAGCTTTACCATCTTTACCATCATCAAAGTGAAAACTTACTTTTGCGTTATTGAAATAACCTCCGATAGAAACCTTGATCCCATATGTTGTTCTTGCATGCTAGATGATAACTCCGGCCCAGACCCAGATATAATTAAACGCTCTATATCCATAGCCCTTTGGTATGGGGCACTTAAGCATTAAATGAATGTTTTAAGAACTCTTCTACAAAGACTGCCCCACATAGTACAAATTTTGAATGTGCGGCAAATAAGCACTAAGAGGACCCACAAATTAGTGGTCTATGGAGCAAACTGGGTTTCTGTAACTTCCTTAATAATAGAGCTAGAGCAACGTGGATAGCAGCAAACGATAGAGAAAATTCGAATTAGTATAACTGCATCATTAACTCAGTTTCCCGAAAAAGTGGTCTATGGGGCATTTAAGTACTCAGGCGGCGATATGTATTTGTGTGTATGTATTTAAAAACCAGGAGTTGACCGCAAGATAACTTGTCTCATGTGGATATTGAAAAATAGTATAACAACCGATAGCTCAGTACAAACATTTACAAAACCGAAATATGCCCCATGAGTGACCATCTTAAAGGTCACTAGTTTTTCATAAAAGATTGTATTGAATTTAATTTTTTTTGAGGCCATAATGTGAGGTGCTAACAATCTATACAGTAACCTTGAAAAAAAACTGGAAAAGTTCATTAAAATATCTATGGCTCATCAATTACTGAAACAAGTTCACCTTTTTTGAGGATTGAGTGAGTGTCAGAGGTCATTGTGAAGTACTAATAATCTATACCATGACATTGAAAAATACAATTTAAAAGTTCATTAAAAATCTATGGCTGACCAATTACTAGATCAAGTTAAACTTTTATGAGGAATGAATGATAATGTTATTTTCAAATATCCCACAAATGAGATGCTAACCATATCTACGACCTTGAACAGAAACTAATTTTGTTTACCGTCTTTTGAACAGTTATTGACCTTTTACGACCTTGAACAAAAATCTTTAAACCAAAGCTTTACCATCTTTACCATCATCAAAGTGAAAACTTACTTTTGCGTTATTGAAATAACCTCCGATAGAAACCTTGATCCCATTTATGTTGTTCTTGCATGCTAGATGATAACTCCGGCCCAGACCCAGATATAATTAAACGCTCTATATCCATGGCCCTTTGGTATGGGGCACTTAAGCATTAAATGAATGTTTTAAGAACTCTTCTACAAAGACTGCCCCACATAGTACAAATTTTGAATGTGCGGCAAATAAGCACTAAGAGGACCCACAAATTAGTGGTCTATGGAGCAAACTGGGTTTCTGTAACTTCCTTAATAATAGAGCTAGAGCAACGTGGATAGCAGCAAACGATAGAGAAAATTCGAATTAGTATAACTGCATCATTAACTCAGTTTCCCGAAAAAGTGGTCTATGGGGCATTTAAGTACTCAGGCGGCGATATGTATTTGTGTGTATTTATAAACCAGGAGTTGACCGCAAGATAACTTGTCTCATGTGGATATTGAAAAATAGTTTAACAACCGATAGCTCAGTACAAACATTTACAAAACCGAAATATGCCCCATGAGTAACCATCTTAAAGGTCACTAGTTTTTCATAAAAGATTGTATTGAATTTAATTTTTTTGAGGCCATAATGTGAGGTGCTAACAATCTATACAGTAACCTTGAAAAAAAACTGGAAAAGTTCATTAAAATATCTATGGCTCATCAATTACTGAAACAAGTTCACCTTTTTTGAGGATTGAGTGAGTGTCAGAGGTCATTGTGAAGTACTAATAATCTATACCATGACATTGAAAAATACAATTTAAAAGTTCATTAAAAATCTATGGCTGACCAATTACTAGATCAAGTTAAACTTTTATGAGGAATGAATGATAATGTTATTTTCAAATATCCCACAAATGAGATGCTGACCATATCTACGACCTTGAACAGAAACTAATTTTGTTTACCGTCTTTTGAACAGTTATTGACCTTTTACGACCTTGAACAAAAATCTTTAAACCAAAGCTTATTTACCTTTTATGAACAGTTATTGACCTTTTAGATATTATTTTTTCAGAATATAACGGAGTCCAATTAAATACAAATTTAAAAATATTTTTGATGTTAACAAATATCGTTGTTAAGAGAATCAATTCTCTAAAATTCATAAATACATCAATTATTGCAATGAAATCAACTTTCAAAAAATTCCGTTGGTGTCTTTCAAGCTTTTCATGAGAATGGCAAGTATAAATTCTTTTTCTAAGTTCATAAGTGTCTTTAGATTTTATAATTATTTCTTTATTTGCATCCTCTCTCAATATTCATCGATAAAATAAACAAAATAAAACGTCGCAGAATTGATCTAACAAGGTTTTCATTTGTCGCAATATTAAATACCTATGGACATATGAAGCACATTCACAAGAGCCTGCCTATATTCAATTGAAAATCTATACGAATCTTGCAACCGTCACAACCTGAATGGGTTATATTAAAATGTTTATCAGTATCACTTGGACAAAACTTAACACGAAATTAATAGTCTAAGGACCCGTTGTACAAACGTGGTTCAAATTTTGATCCGAGGTTCAACGATGGTTCAAGGTTCCATCGCTGAACCTCAGTCCATTCTCCGAAGTCGGTGAGTTAAAATTGCTGAACCAAGAGTTAAATATTTGTACAACTGGCCCTAAGAGCCGAGAGCTTATTTTGTGAGTAAACGCATAACCAAAATATAATATCGAATACAAAAGGCTTCCAGGATTTTTTCGATGACCGAATTCGAGACGAGGGGTTAAAAATAGCGGTTTAACAATGTTTGTGTCACGAGTACAACCACTTCAAATTATTTATTTTATTAAAAAGAAAGTAATTTTTCCTAGGTCCACATACTTTAATTTTAATAATTTGATTAATAGAACTCAAGATATGAGCTTTTGAAGCCAGTATTGTCAGTCTTATTTTGGCCATTTCTTTTTTGTTTACTTTTCATTTTTTTAACTTTAATATCTCTCGATATGGTGTGCCTACAATGATTATACCCTGAAATTTATTATTCGGATCGTTAAAATTAAAGTCTGTGGACTTAAGGAAAATGATAGAGCCTATTTTCCCTTGTTTTATACATTAATTAAAATGGTTTTACCTTTGAACTAAGAATTTTAAAACTTCTATTTTCAACCCCTCGTCCCAACACGGGCGTCGAAAAAATCCTGCCAGACTCATATTTTTGTTATGCTTTCACCCACAAAATTTGCTGCCAACTTTTGGTAATGTTACTGAGGAGATTTGCCATGAAATAATTTCTAGTAGGCATGAACCAAAATCGTCGATTAAAAATTTCAATTTCATTTTCCATTTTGAAAGCAGTTTTGAATTTTGGCAGCAAATTTTGTAGTTCACATATAATTATGTATGTACATATTATATATTTCTTACAAATGCTAACAATTTTCTATCAAAAGAGAAAGACAATATTGTGGAAGTTTGCAAAATCCCAATTGAAAAATGTGAAGCAATGGATTTTCATAATGTGTTTTTATGTGCCCACTTCTTCGCTTTAAATAATAGTTGCACCAAAAAACGTTATCACCCCTTACTTTATATGTACATTATATAAAATGAATACTAGTCATAATTCCGTTTTTATGTTCGCTTAGTTTTCAAGATGGAGATGTTTATCTTTGCTTACTATGCGGCATTGTTGTCGTATTTTACATGTACATTATTTTTTAAACGATGATACGTGCACAAAAAACACAACTACTAGGTATAGGCACAATAAAAACCCAAACATTTCGGAGTGCATACTATAAATTTAGTTGTACCTACTGTTTTGAAAATGTTGTTCGAATACACATTTATGTTGAAAATAATAGACAGTTAGGTTACCAATTCTTATCAAAACTGGTACCTACAAAGTCAATTAAATCGTATTTAAATTGTTTGATAGATAGATTTCAACTTACACTGAGATGAGGAAACAGTTTTCTGCAATTACTCGTATTAACGAATGCTTCGAATTCTCTTCTAACGGTTTCTTTTAGAACATTCCCATTAGATTGAATACTTTGATCATGGGATAATTTTAAAATAAAATCCACTATCATCTTTTTCACTAGAAATATGAACAAATTAATTAATACATATTAACATATTTGCAAATTTTATTTGTTACCGAAATGTTTGTCATAGTCTTTCGTTTCCGAACTGGGCAAATTATTAACATTCTTCTGCTGCAGTGAATGTGAATCTTCTTTAAATGGGTTTTTCCCTTTCATTATCAAATATTATTTTATACAGGCAAACAATGGAGCATACAAAATTAATAATACATAAAATAAAGAACAGAAATTATTATAAACAAATCTTTACACTAAACACGCATATGTATGTAAGTTAATAATTTATTTCAATAAGACCACTATTGCAACAAAAATAAAAACGACTGTATTAAGCGGTGAGTTGTCAACGAATAGAAATTTGAATGAACACTGCTACTGAGATTGGCTGACAAATAATTCAAATTCACTTGAAATGAATTGAAATGCAGTTTTTGATAGCAAACAAGTGCGAGAAGCAACAAAGAAACAATAACATGAAAGTATACAGTACATTCAATTAAGTAATTACAAACAAAAGCAACTGGGTGAGTGAAAATGGCTTATAATTTTTAATATGGGGAATCCCAACCGATGATGGTATGACGATAAAAGAGAATAGAAAAATACAAGCAAGCGGGGTACACATTTCGATTTTGCATCATAGGTAAGGTGACCATCCGTTTATTATAATAATGAACAGTGCTATATTTGAAGACAGTGTTCATTATTAATTATTTTGTATGCAAAAACGTTGTTTTTTTTTAAAGTTGTTCATTATAATATGATAAATTTATTATTAAGGGTATTCAGGCAACCGCGTAACTGCCTGAACAGAATGCAAGACGCAGCTGGAATAGATGTCAAAAATGCTGCATTGGTGTGAAAAATGATGCAGTAAAAGTTAAAAATTGTTCAACTCTTGCAGCTCCGGCTGCAGCATTTTTGACATCTATTCCAGCTCCGTCTTGCATTCTGTTCAGGCAGTAAGGTTGTGGTAAACGAAGTAAAGTTATAAACTGCGTAAATCAGTCAAACTTTCCACACAAATTGTGACAGAAGTCGCATTTTATTATCCTCATGATCTGATCCGGATCAGATCATGATAAATAAAACAGACAGGATCTTAGTTAGGTATATACCCGTCTCTTTTTGCCTTATGTTTATTTATTTGTCATGCGTCTGTTGCCTCTTTTCTTGGCACTATTGAGACACATTCACAATAGTCATTTTTGGATCATTGAAATAGATCCAGATAAAAAGCAGGATCCCATGTTGTTTTTGTAATCACGTGTTAGAAATTGATCCGGATGAGATCATGTGGATAATAAAATGCGGCTAGAATTACAAAATTTAAAACTTTACTACGTTCACGACGACTTTACGCTTTTGTATGAATACCCCTATTATTTTTGTATATTTATTATAATAAAATAAAATTTAAAAATTTAAGTTTGGAAGTGTTATTTAAAAATGGAATAAAATTGTTAACCCTGATGCCACCTAGGAGACAATAATTATAGGTATTCTGGCGGGTTGCAAAGGCAGAACAAATTCTTGAAAAAACAACTGGCGTATGAAATACAACAAATTCATGGCTTTTTTCCATAAACAACTTGGAAAACTCTGCTTCGAACAACATTTGAAAACAGTGAAGTGCAAAAGAGTTGATAGAACAACTACATCCAGAAAAAAAGTTTAAATAGGCGTGTTTTGTTGATCTCTTTAATGTGGACATAAAGAAATACTTCACATTAAGAAAAATTTTAAAATGCAAATTCTAACAACAACAAGTTAACTTCACATTTGAATTTCTTAATTATCTTAATGATCACATTAAGGAGAGTAAACAATGAATTAATTACAGTCAATAAAGTCATTTTTCTTTAGAACAGAAATTCATTCAATGGCATAGGTATATACATAATTGAACATTGAAGTGATTTTTGTTTAATTTGATTGGGCACGTTCCGCTGGCTATTCTCAGTTATCCGGATAGCTTTGTGTTGTTGTAATCCCTTGTTAAAAAACAGCTGATAACAGCTGACGCAACAACAACTCAAGTTATCTCAAAATTTTTAGGATAGCTAGATAGCATAGCGAATAAACATTGGAACGCGAGGATTGGCATTCTAAAATATGGTCACCGTAACTCAAGGTGACACTTATAGCGTTTTCGTTTGGTCGTCCGGAAGCATTCCGAATGCTTCTGAAAGCGTTCGTTTGGCACTAGATGACAGTTCTTCTTCTGAAAAGAAGAGAAAAACGATTCTGGATTTGAAGAAAGAATCAAAACCAGAAGCACACATACATGCGCACAATTGAAACGTCAAAATTGTCAAAGGCAATTTGTTTGTTATTTGATTTTGGAATTGCGAATGTGCATTATACAAAATTTGGAGTTGAAAAGAATCAATTATAAAAAAAAAATGGTTAGACCAAACATTTCATCCTCTCCATTATCGTTATTTTTGTACCATGATGTGGGTAATTTGCTTAGGTAAAGAGTTTACTCAAAGTAAAAGTCCAAGGTGGAGACATTAGGCGCGTCTCACCAAATAAAATCTCTGAGCGCTCAGAGATTTTTTAAGTGGAACAAAAAATCTCACCTGAGCACTGAGATTTTTTCCGGAGATTACTGAGACGAAAATTTTTTGGATTCATTTCTCAATGTTCTATCTCAGCTAAAACAGCTGTTCCATTGACAGCCAAATTGAAATTTCTCGGTGATATGCAAATAGTAAATCGGTAAAAAAATAAAAAATATAGGTGAAATGTTAACAAAAATGAAAATATATTGAACTTACAATTATTTTTCATTCATTTTATAAAATTTTGTGCCTAAGCATTTAAATATTTTTAGCAATGTTGAAATTTTGTTTCCACAAATTCAGTTCGAAAATTATAACACATGTTTTTTTATACAATTCAACGGAGAATCTTGTCCCACCAAAGCATTCCGCCTCCGTTTACTTGACATTGAGGGCTCAGTGAGATTTCAGTTGGTGAGACGCGCCTATTCGTTGCTGTTATTGAGGAATATCAAATTTCCGAGAAACAGCTGTGCGAATGTTTCATCACCTAAATGCAACAACCAAGTGCACAAATACAATCAAACCCAAACTTCAAAATAAATAAAAGGGTTGCAACTTGTTCGTTTGGCATTCTGGATTGGAGGGCTCCGGGGCCTTCTTCCGGAATACCAAACGAAAACGCTATTAGATCACGTTAAACAGAAACAAGGTACGCTCAATATGTGTGTGATGTCACAATCGTCTGCTTACGTTCGGAGAACATCAAAAATAAATTAATTATTTTTAATAGTTTTTCTATTTTTAAAGCTTTTTGGCCCTCAATAACAAAATGTTTGATTATTTAATTCTTAATTAATAGGTCTGTTCCTTTACAGTCAATTCCGCTTAACTGCACTCCGCTTAACTGAAAACCTCGCTTATCTGAAACAAGAAATTTATAACGGAGCCTTTTTGAGCATTTTCCACACAAACTACTTCGCATAAATGAACTCCGGTTATATGAAAACTTCGCATAATTGAAACAAATATTTTCGTCTAATTTTGCACCTATTCAACTTCGCATTAGTGAAACTACCATTGAATGCCGCCACTAAATCTTGAATCGAGCACATCCTTCGGATTTGGAATGTTAAAAACTCTTTTCTTGTCAATCCGTTCCTGGAGGGTACGTAAGCTTTAAAGATATTGTGCAATGTTGTGGAAAATAAACCAAAATAAATAAAATATATTTTTTTTTAATTAAATTTATTATATTTTGAAGGAATTCCGCTTATTTGAAACAAGTTTCAGTTATCCGAAGTTCGGTTAATTGAAAACTCCGCTTAACTGATACAAATATTCTGCAATTATCGTGTTCCAGTTAAGCGGAGTCGACTGTACTTTGAATTTCTGTGATTTACTGTGCATTTCTGCACATTTCAGTCCAAAGTTGTGTCAAAGTTTATATAAAAAACATATTTTGACACAAGTTTGGACTAAAAATCACAGAAACCCAAAGGAAAGGATCAGACCTATTGTTCCACTTAAAAAATAAAATAATAATAAAAGATGGTAAAAGATGATGGTACATACATACGTCACAAAAATACCAAGATGGCGAATTGGGTGTATTTAATGAGCATACTTTGAACGTGTGTAGGATTAGGATATCAAATAGAACTGATGGTTTGACATCAGTGCTACAAGATGAAAAAAATCTTCCCCAACAAAAATTTAGAAAGCACTCAGATAATCACATTTAAAAAAAAGTCCAATTTTGGCCATCTTTTTCTTTTCTTTTTTGTTTCTTTCATTCCAAGCTCATAAGCTTTTTTTGTAGGTAGGTACACTCGTATTTCAGATGAAATAAAAAAAAACTAAGTCCCCTTTCACACGAAGAAACAAGTTGCTGGAGATTTTTTTTACGTTTTCTTTTAATCTCCTTAAAAATCTCTTGTACCATTGTATATAAATTCTATAGTATTCTCATGAAGAAAAAAAGCTCGTGGCCATCTATACGTCCAAATGTAATCCTAATTTTTGTTAAGGGATCTCGGTAAGGCGATCACAGCGAACCTATCAACCAAATGTCAACCTACAAAATCGTGTTTCATGAGAATAATATAGAGTGGATATACAATTGGCCAGTTTATATTTCTGAGATCTCAGAGGGCTCAGAGGACTCTGAAATATAAACACGATTCCTCACAAAAATTTCTCACTTTTCCCCTTAAAAACCTTTACTCGCAGTAAATTACATAAGAAAAGAAAAAGAGAGTTGTTTTGACTTCTATGTGAAGAATTGTGTTTATATTTTATCCTCCTGCTCTGTCATAAAGCGGAGAAAAATTACTGAGCGCTCAAGAAATAAACCGGCTAAGTGCTTGTACCTTTCATACGAGGAAACAAATCTCCAGGCAATTTTTGAAATTTCCTTTGAGATTCTGTTCGCCCCTCTTTCCTCCTGCCCTTCTCACCCTGGAACTTAAAGTTGCTGGCAACTCAATTTCCTCGTGTGAAAGGGCACTAAGGTTCAGTTGTACAAAAGCGTGGTACCATGATCTCTATATATAACTGGATAGCGTATCCATACAAAAAAGTTGACTCCATTTGAAGAACTCTTATAAGTGACGTTGCCTATTTTTTTTTGTTATACTGTATGAAAGTATAACATAAAAAGTGAAAACTGACATCTTCAAACGTCAAAAAGTGAAAAAACAAAAAGGTTTAACTTTTCCGAGTTTAAAATTAATATTCAAGAGAATTCTAAAACTTTATTAAAAATGCGGACTAAAACTGATCCATCTCATGTGGTAAACTTTTCCGAACAAATTTATGGCTTTTTACAAATTCATTCTTAAAGGACACACGAATTACGTCAACGATGTGGCCTGGGAGCATGACGAAGAGTTCCTTGCCTCCGTTAGTGACGATCATTCGTGTAAGATTTGGAGTTCAGCTCACAGCTTTGAAACTGTTACAACCTTCTGCCTGTCTTAGGCTGGTATGTCAGTGCGCTGGCATCCAGACATCCAGACGAACCTGGCAAGGTGTTGGTGGCCGAAAAGAAAGGAATAATACATTTGTACAACGTCCGCTCTCAACAAGACATAATGTCCTTGGAGTCACCGAATGTTCCTCTAATGGGTGCTGACTGGTCGTTACACAATCGTTTGTTTATGATGGCATTGGCTGGGGAAGATTTCATCACCTGGGACCTTCGTAGGAAATGGTTAGTCTATCTTATTTTTGTTCTAGATATCGTTAGATGCTAAGCAATGTTTTATTTCATTTTAGTGGACCAGCTGATATTAAACAAATCACGAATACGGAGGACGTACTGTGAGATTTTTGCCCAACAGTGAAGTTGTCTATGCCAGTATTAGTCGACCCGACATAACTCTAAAGGTATACATAGCTAAATCAACTGTTCCACTTATTGAATCGTCCCTTAAATTATATGGTGGAATGTCGATGTCAAGAATTAAATAAGTTTTTGCTGAGAAAATGTGT
Organism: Dasysyrphus tricinctus; assembly: GCA_963921185.1. Taxonomy (NCBI): domain Eukaryota; kingdom Metazoa; phylum Arthropoda; class Insecta; order Diptera; family Syrphidae; genus Dasysyrphus; species Dasysyrphus tricinctus. Next base: position 168,590,749 of record OY992531.1, on the reverse strand, counting down.
TTTTATTTAAGAGAATGTGGAGACTTCTAAGATCCCAGAAATATAAAAAAATGTTTTATTGTTAAGTTTTTCATTGATCTAATAATAGGGGTATTCATGCAACTGCGTAAAACACTAGATAAGTTTACGATTTGGTTAATTTTATCTTTTGGTTAATGACCTGTCAAATTTTGTATGGGAAATGGTTTACACAATTTGGTTAATTTTATCCAAGGATTTAGCTGCGGAAAGTTAACCAAATATTTGGTTAAACTTATCCAAACGTCATTGTGACTTTTAGAGATTGAATTAGGCGTGTTTGTGACTTTTAGAATTAGACATGTTTAGAAACATGATATAAATGATATCTCGGAGAACCAAAAAAGCTCTGAATGTGTTCTGTAATTATTGCATTGCAATTAGTTGGCGATAAAAGTTGTGAATTAAAACGTAGTTTACACAAAAAAAAAATTAGAAGGTCTTACTCAACGCTTAAAGGCTCTGCCCTACCAACGCGAAATTATAGCGAAGCATTCAAAAAGACAGTTGTTTTAGGTTTTTTAGTATTGAAATCATTCACTTTAATTTCGTGTTGGTTTGGGAGAGCCTTTAGGAAAGCTACTTTTCGTAAATTATTAAGGTAGAACTATAAATTCTCACCGAAACCAATGCGAATCTTTCGTTGACGACGACGAACGTGTTGTATTCATTTACAACAACGTGTTGTTATTATTGTTTTTGTTGTGGTCAACGAATGATTCGCACTGGTTTCGAACATTCTAAATAGTATGAAGCTGTTAGAAACATGTCATTAGCCAATGCGAAGTATTTTTCTGAACTGTCAAAATCAGAATAAAACCATACTTCACTTTTTCTCTTTTTTTCGTTCCTACATCAACAAATTTCAGTTTCACTTCCGTGAAGTGTACTCGGGGGCGCTCTATTCACTTCTGAAAGCAAAAATTAACGAAAATGAAGAAAAGTACATTATGGGCGTGACATATGATTTGTTTGTATTCGCTGATCTTCATCCGACCACTGCCGTGAGCTTGCGCCTAATCTATTAAGGTAGAACTATAATAATTGTTGATAGTTTACTGAAGCGGTCGGTTGAAAATGAGCGAATACATGAAAACCATACTCATCTCATCATGAACGAAAAAAAAGAGAGGGATGATTCATTTTACTTAAGTGGAATATTTCTCACTTCTTCTTTTGACTGTTTGGAAAGCAACTTTTCGTGGGTTTTTAACCCATTGATTTTGACAGACAAAAGTTTCGTTGTCGTTCCAAATATTTCGCATTGGTTTGAGAAAGCATTAATAGTTCTAGCTTTACATTTTGTTTTATCCTTCTGAGTTTCCGACTTCACGTTGGTTCGGGAGAGGTTCTCTATTTAAAAATTACTACGTTTACAAGCAGGATTGGGAGGTCCAGGTTTTTTGTCACTTGAGTTGAGTTGAAATGTTATTGAGATTCCAGCAAAATGAATGGCATTGATGTATTTATTTCAATGCAAAACAAATATAATTGAATTAACAGGAGTACTTACTACACGTATCTATTAAAAAAAATATATAATTGTGCACACACATGCAAATAAACAGACCATAATGCATTATCTGTAAAACCAACTCCTTGACCCAAGCCGAACGCGCCCAAATATTTGACGTTTAACGAACAGCTGATTCAATTACACAGCATTTAACCAAATTAATAAAAAGGTCGTTCATGCAAACTTTTGCGTAAACTTATCATTTTACACAATTTGTAAACTTACGACGTTGCATGAATACCCTTAATGTATTAATAAAATTCTATTTTGTAACATATCTAATTGTGGTTTTTTTTTTTAATTTTCTTGGCTTATGTTTTAGGGCTGCTGAATCCTTGATATTGATAGATAAACCAAGCTCCCATTTCCAAACTATTTGCTTTATTTGAATGATTGGAACGCATTTAAGTCTCTTTTTAAGTATTCTAACTAGAATCGAAAACCATTTTCAATTCGAAAAAGGATTTCAAAAAATTTGCATATAAAAGTAGTATCATCATTTTTCCACCTTCAAAAAACTCATGAAATGTGTTTTGTATGCAAATTTTTCGAAATATAAGTTTGAATTGAAAATGGTTTTAAAAACCATTTAAAGGACTTAAATTCAAACTCAGAAACGTTCCAATCATCCAAAACGACCAAATATTTTGGAAATGAGAGCTTGGTCTATCCATCAATTTCAAGAAATTTCTAAAAATTCGTAGAAATTTCTTGATATTGGTAGAAACATTGAATAAATATAAATAGAAGGTGACACCGGGCAAAATGTCCGCATCGTTTTCAAGTAGCTCTGCTTTCGCTTTAAATATTATGATGAGGTTGGTGTATAACATAAAATTAATTTCCTTAATTATAAAAAGTTGGTGTATTCGAAAGGGAATTTTTCAATAATAGCATTGTTTGTTATTTTTGTTTATTATGAATTACTATGGAAACGATGGGTGTCAGGACGATTGTAGTGTCTGCTTTGGATGTTAGTTGTGTTCTAATATGAAATTTAAATTTTCTTTAGAATTTGTAGTTTTGAATGATTTTCGTTGCCTTTTCAAATTAAACTTTTTTTTCAAGCTTAGTATATAAATAATAAATGTACTGATTTTCTTGATACGAAATCTGCATAGCATTGCTGAGGTATTCAACTTGAGTTCAATTGATCTGATCTTTTGGATAAAATTCTTAATATACAGGAGATAAAATAAGCTATATTCTAGTACCACTTTTTTTAGATAGGCATGGGAGCAGAATATAGGTTGGTATGGTAAACAGAATTTCCAAACGCCAAAAACTTTTTATTAATTTTTAGAAAATCGTTCGATTTTATGATTAATATTTTAAAGATAAGAAGGTTTTTGTATACATAATACAAATTCTATATACCACTGAAAAAAAATAATTCAACAAGTCCAATCCTTAATGCTAAGTTTTCTTCTTGGTTGTTTTATTTCAGTAGAACTATATAGAACTTGTATAGTAAAAAAACCTTATAGGAGCTATGCCCGGCCCCAGACAAAAAAACTTCCAGCTTAATGATTGGAAACTCTCATCTTGTTAGATATAGTTTACAGTGGTTTTTGCTAAAAAGTTAAACTGAACTTAATACAAATTGCGTATGACAAAGGCCCGCACTATGTCCCTGATTAGTCCAAGTGGACTAAAGGCCATAAAAAGCTATTTTAAATATACATATTCAAGCTTAAGGTCTATCAAAGCTTTTGAATAAATAATTAAGTAGATTTTAAGATGTAAGTGTAAGAACGAAAAATAAAAAACATTACCGTCATTTACTTTGAGCGCTTATAGTAACAGATAGTTTGGCTGTGGATACATCTCCAAAATATGAATATAGGGGTCTGGTACGAGCGTTTTGATATCGAATGAATCGAAAATCGAGGAACTGAAAAAAAAGAGATATAACAGACTAAATTCTTGTACTACCTATATTACAATTTATCGTTCAAAATCCATCGTTTTCGTTACATTGCGATTTAGTCCAGTCATATTCTGTTTTTAGCATGCAAATTGTGGGGTAGTTTTGATCTGTTCCCTGCTTTATGGTTTCGGGGTTGCTGAGGTCTTCGAACACAAATTCGTCACGCAACGTGGACAAAAATGCCAAAAATGATGCAAAAGTGGATTTTTTGGGAGGTTTTTACTTATGGCTTGAAAACTATCCATTATTCGTGAATTACATCAGAGAGCAATTGAAAGCATAAACAATTTCCAAAAAATCTCTGTTTTAGCTTTTTGTTCTGCGGCAACCCATTTAGACTCAAGCGCTAGTTGAAAATTGACGTGTTTTTACTGTTTCCGAAAATCCACTAGAAAACACTAATTTACTTCCTACTTTGCGTGATTTGGGCTGGGGCTTAATTTGTTTAGGGGGGTAAAATTCAGTTGTTTCTTTATTTCACGAAAACTAGCAGTGTTTTTTGAAAAAATGTGAAGGTAAAAATTGTAGCTTATGTAATCTTACACAAAAAAGATTAACATACTTTTTTCATCCAATTAATAGATTCAGAGAAAATCGTACAAGAACTTCATGGTGAAGCTAATTTTGTCAAAAAAATGTATTAAAATTCATTAATCGATGGGCAAAATTTTTTGTACGAATTGTGTTTGGCTATATCTCCTCAATATAAAACCAAGTTTGTGGGTTGCCTGCCCGGGGTAAGGAGAAGGCCGTCATCTTGGAAAAGAAAGTGATTTGGTTTTTATTCAACAGCTCGATCGAATTTTATTTTACAATAAAATAAAGACAGAATAACATTTAGATAGTAAAATTATCTAAGTAATGAGCTATTAACAAACTCTGTAGGTTAATTAATGAATTAATATTATTGCTCATAAAATTCTTCACAGAAAATATAGTAGCACTTTTTTTCGTAGGAGCAACAGATATTAGAAAAACGTGCATAAACCAACTCATTACCTATTTTATCCAATGAATGATGAATGATGAAACAAAATTCTGTACAGTAAAAAGCTCTTATTATACACGTCTCTGTCGATTTAATTTTTGAGGAAGAAGAAAAAGCTTGAAAGGAAAAGTATTGAAAATTGGTAATTTTTATATGTACTGAGATGCGTATGTAATTCTATTTTCTGTGATACTGCGCTTCTCACGTTATGGATGACTCCACTCAACTAATTACGAATTGGAATCAAAAAAATTCATAGTTTTCTATGGCAATACAAAATCAACTATACAACCATAAACTAGAATCAAGAAGAGTCCTCGTTTCTTCATGGTCTTTAGTACAACCTCTGCGCAAAGAAGGAGGTTCTAGTGGTTTCCTGGCCTGTACAGTGTCCGTATGGTGGGCTGCCATTGGCATGAATGGAGAGCCCCGACGATTTTCTGCTGACTGTAGCCGGATATAATTGATATAATCCCTCGAAAATGGCGGATGGAATAAGCTAATATTCGATTGCAAGTCTTCCAGCGTGACAGATCCCAATGCACTAGCCATTTTAAATTATGATGTTAAGTTGCATGAGTGTTTTTTTTAACAAAATTTTATCTAAGCATAAACAAATAGAATATCCTTAAGTGTTATGATTTTTGCAACAAAGACTGATTTTTGAACACATTGTATCGACTGTTATCAAGACCAAAAACAACGTCTATCTAGGTGTGTATCTGTCGATGCTTCATGACAAATCACTTCAGGGCTGAATTCACCAACTGAAGCTTCATATGCGTGGATGCTCCTACAGAGGAGAAAGATTATGACGTTAAAGACATCAATCAGAGCTTCTGAACAAGATGTTATAATTAGTTTCCTAGCAATGGACCTGTTGCACTTCTCATGGTTGAAGCCACGCACTTTAGCTTCCGGAAAGTGACCAAACGATTTCAAAAACAAAGTGTTTGTCTTGTTTAAAATATGACTTACTCTACTGAGCCAGTTAATATGTATGTACAGTACATATGTTAGCTACATCCCTAAATTAAAATCTGAGAGCAAAAACTATTTTTCACAGAAATTATACATACAAGAAACTAAATGAAAATGAACCCTCCACCCTACATAAATAATCAAAATCAACAAGTCTCTAAGCTTCCCACATATATTTTTTTTTATCTAAACACATTATGAAATAATAATAAGTCTATCCTGAAATAATTTTGTTCTATATTTCAATACGAAAAATAAAATCTTCTGCTTAGCTTGAAAAATCATAGTCATGGCAACAAAAAAAACAAACAAAACCAATACCACCATACCTTATAACACAAATTGCAAACAAAATTTAAATACAAAATAATAAATTGACCCATAATTGTCATGGAAACCAGTAATAAAGGAAATATTAATTAAATAAATATCCCTTTGAGAATTGGTTTGCGTACGCAAAAGTTTCATAATTTCTATTTATTTGTTTCTATTGGCCAACACCTTCTAGTATCGCTTTGAGTAATGCGGTGTCACTTCTATTTATATTTATTCAATGGTAGAAAGACCAAGCTCCCATTTCCAAACTATTTGCTTTATTTGAATGATTGGAACGCATTTAAGTCTCTTTTTAAGTATTCTAACTAGAATCGAAAACCATTTTCAATACGAAAAAGGATTTCAAAAAATTTGCATATAAAAGTAGTATCATCATTTTTCCACCTTCAAAAAACTCATGAAATGTGTTTTTTGTATGCAAATTTTTCGAAATATAAGTTTGAATTGAAAATGGTTTTAAAATCCATTTAAAGGACTTAAATTCAAACTCAGAAACGTTCCAATCATCCAAAACGACCAAATATTTTGGAAATGAGAGCTTGGTCTATCCATCAATTTCAAGAAATTTCTAAAAATTCGTAGAAATTTCTAAAAATTCGTAGAAATTTCTTAATATTGGTAGAAAGACCAAGCTCCCATTTCCAAACTATTTGCTTTATTTGAATGATTGGAACGCATTTAAGTCTCTTTTTAAGTATTCTAACTAGAATCGAAAACCATTTTCAATTCGAAAAAGGATTTCAAAAAATTTGCATATAAAAGTAGTATCATCATTTTTCCACCTTCAAAAAACTCATGAAATGTGTTTTGTATGCAAATTTTTCGAAATATAAGTTTGAATTGAAAATGGTTTTAAAAACCATTTAAAATACTTAAATTCAAACTCAGAAACGTTCCAATCATCCAAAAGGACCAAATATTTTGGAAATGAGAGCTTGGTCTATCTATCAATATCAAGAAATTTCTACGAATTTTTAGAAATTTCTTGAAATTGATGGATAGACCAAGCTCTCATTTCCAAAATATTTGGTCCTTTTGGATGATTGGAATGTTTCTGAGTTTGAATTTAATTTTTTTAAATGGTTTTTAAAACCATTTTCAATTCAAACTTATATTTCGAAAAATTTGCATACAAAACACATTTCATGAGTTTTTTGAAGGTGGAAAAATGATGATACTACTTTTATATGCAAATTTTTTGAAATCCTTTTTCGAATTGAAAATGGTTTTCGATTCTAGTTAGAATACTTAAAAAGAGACTTAAATGCGTTCCAATCATTCAAATAAAGCAAATAGTTTGGAAATGGGAGCTTGGTCTTTCTACCAATATCAAGAAATTTCTACGAATTTTTAGAAATTTCTTGAAATTGATGGATAGACCAAGCTCTCATTTCCAAAATATTTGGTCCTTTTGGATGATTGGAACGTTTCTGAGTTTGAATTTAAGTCCTTTAAATGGTTTTTAAAACCATTTTCAATTCAAACTTATATTTCGAAAAATTTGCATACAAAAAACACATTTCATGAGTTTTTTGAAGGTGGAAAAATGATGATACTACTTTTATATGCAAATTTTTTGAAATCCTTTTTCGAATTGAAAATGGTTTTCGATTCTAGTTAGAATACTTAAAAAGAGACTTAAATGCGTTCCAATCATTTAAATAAAGCAAATAGTTTGGAAATGGGAGCTTGGTCTTTCTACCAATATCAAGAAATTTCTACGAATTTTTAGAAATTTCTTGAAATTGATGGATAGACCAAGCTCTCATTTCCAAAATATTTGGTCGTTTTGGATGATTGGAACGTTTCTGAGTTTGAATTTAAGTCCTTTAAATGGTTTTTAAAACCATTTTCAATTCAAACTTATATTTCGAAAAATTTGCATACAAAAAACATATCAAATAAAGCAAATAGTTTGGAAATGGGAGCTTGGTTTATCTATCAATATCAAGGATTCAGCAGCCCTAAAACATAAGCCAAGAAAATTAAAAAAAAAACCACAATTAGATATGTTACAAAATAGAATTTTATTAATACATTATTAGATCAATGAAAAACTTAACAATAAAACATTTTTTTATATTTCTGGGATCTTAGAAGTCTCCACATTCTCTTAAATAAAAACACATTTTCTCAGCAAAAACTTATTTAATTCTTGACATCGACATTCCACCATAAAATTTAAGGGACGATTCAATAAGTGGAACAGTTGATTTAGCTATGTATACCTTTAGAGTTATGTCGGGTCGACCAATACTGGCATAGACAACTTCACTGTTGGGCAAAAATCTCACAGTACGTCCTCCGTATTCGTAGATTTGTTTAATATCAGCTGGTCCACTAAAATGAAATAAAACATTGCTTAGCATCTAACGATATCTAGAACAAAAATAAGATAGACTAACCATGTCCTACGAAGGTCCCAGGTGATGACATCTCCCCCAGCCAAACGACAGTCTGAGCTCCTTGGCGAATGTTCTCTCGCAAACACCCTACATACGACTCAATGCGGCCATTTTGCAGGGCAAACTGGACGTTGATACCCATGGTGTTAGCATTCATCTCCATAAGATCCAATAAGCTCTTAGCAACGCAGTTGTCGCTTGGGCAGTAAATCACCAGCCAGTTCCGTAGATTGTTGGTGGCATTTGTCGGCCTGTACCCCGGTCGAAATTTTTTTCCTGGCGAAGAAATGTATGTTCCTCCTCAAACTGACCACTACTTCCCGGGGCGCGTTAGTCATCTGCAAACCACACTTCTCGAGAATTTGAAGAGCTGCACAGGAGTTTTGTTCACATTCCGACAGAACTTAAAAAAAATAAACAAAATATTCTGTTTTTGTACAAATAAAAATCTCACTTCAAATTACTTTTTTTTTGTGCTCAGCAGACGTCAAAAAGTGAGAATGCCTAACAAATGTCATCTTCAATTGGAGTCAAAAAAACTGTTATACTTTCTATGGAATACACTATCCAGTTATATATAGAGATCAGTGCGTGGTACAAAAGAGTGTCACCCGTGTTGGACCTTTAAGGGCCCTACACACGATCAATATTCATTGACAATAATTATTGAAGATATTTTCTGTCAAAAATCATTGATGAATAATTGCCACCACACGTATCAATGAAAATTGACAATAATTTAAAGTAAAATTGTATGAATTGGCTGCAAGAGTGCTCCATTATGATTGAGTATTTGTTGGAATTAAATATATTTTTCAGAGAGCAGAATTTTACGCGGGATTGTGTTTGGCGGGAGATTTCGTTACTCTCTCGATTTAAATTGGTTTCCAGTTCTGGAGGGAGATTTTTCTCCGATTAAATTTGGTTTTATATATTTTGGGTCTGGATCTGAACAGAGGTGGGTCTGAATTCTGGTGGGAATTTTTTTTTGAAAAAATTATATAAAAATGTAAGCTTTTTGACTTTTTTTGAAAAATTTTAGAAAAAAACATTTTTTGAAACTTTTTTTTTAAGAAAAATTAAATTAATAGAAATTTTATTTTTCTTCGAAATAAGAATGTTTTATTTTCTTTTGCTTGAAAATTTCAATCCAAAATTAAAGTTTTCTCAACGTTTTTTTTTCTTCTTATAACTTTTCTTCGAAATATGAATGAAAATTATACGAAAATATCGACTTTTATCTTTAAACGCGATTTGCGGCTAAACTAAGCGTCCTAGAGGCATCAAAGTTTACACATTTAAGCCTGATTTGCGGCTAAGCTATCTGTCCTAGCGACTTATAAATGCAAAAGAACTTTGTATGCACCCAACCTCGACCCCACCCCAAATCCTATGTGAGCCCAGACAGGGGGGTTGCATACATAACTCACTTTTATTCGCGTTTATCCGCCACCCAATGTACTGCTGCTCAAGAAAACTTGACATTGGCGCCTGCCAGACAACTTTAAATACCCGAAGCGGAGCAACGGAGTTGCGTGAGCGGGACAGAGGACCCAAAAAGGTGGGTTAAAATCCTGAGAACGCCACGCAAGGTACTGTTGCTCAAGAAAACTTGACATTGGCAAAGAAACTGGCTATAAGCGTCATATTCATAATCTAATAAGTGCCAACTTTCAATTGATACATCGCATTATATGAAAAATCGACTTTTACCTTTAAACTTGATTTGCGGCTAAACTAAGCGTCTTAGCGACTTATGATATCGAAATTGCTAATTCTAAAAAATCAAAAAAAAAGTTGGTAAAAAAAGTCTTTTTTCAAAACCTTTGAATTTTTGCTTTTAATTTCAATGAGAAAACCTTTTTTTGTTTTTTCTCTAAATTTCCTTATCCCAGTTGCAGACCCACCTCCAGAGCAATTGTCCTAGTCCCAGACCCACCTCCGTCCGACCCAACCCCGTCATACCTACCATCGTTGTCGTCGGAGGCGCCATCGTCCTCGTTGTCCGTCCAGATCCAAACCATAGTCGGTTATCCAGATCCAGAGCATAATCGCCTGTCCAGATCCAAACAGACCACCATTTGGTCGACCCAAAATTGAAAATTCAGTTTCTATCCCTTTCAATAAATTATTGTTTTTATTTCTTTATACTTCGAGCTGGAGGACTAGCTTCCACCGATTTCTAATAAGAACTGAAATTTAATTCGGAATCACACATCCTTAAAAACTTTTTCGGACGACTTATGGGCAGTGTTGCCGCTGAAAAAAAAATCAAAAGGGTCCCAAAAGTGGTTCCGGGACGAAAAAAGGGGCCCTTTTAAGAAATTGCCATAAAGGAGAGAATACTAAAAATATCGTCGGTTCAAAGGTAAAACTCACTATCTAACATATTACACTTTTGGAGGAAATTTTATTGAAACATACTTTTTAAAGCTGAAAAGTCACGTTCCGGAAATTTTTAAATAAAGTTCCCGGGCATACCTATGTCCCTATAAAAACCGTGCAAAATGAGACTTTTTGGATTTAAAAAATGCATTTCATTCTCGTTTTCTTGAACATTTTTTTCTGCACTTAGTGAGTTTTACCTTTGAACCGACGATATTTTAATGACTTTCCATATTTGAACTATAACGACTCCGAAAAACAAACAAACGGACACAATAAAGCTTACGGTCGCAGTGCAAACATACCCTTATTAGCTATAATAATAGCGACTCTCAAACGAAAGCAAGTGCCCTCTGCCAGATTATAGCAGGAAACCAGCTGTCAAATAAAAGCTTTGAAAAGGGGGATTATGGGAAATCTCCCCTACGGAAAGCTCTGGAAGCAGAGACCAGAACCATCTACTAATTTCCAGAGTTTGTCAAACAAATATAAAAAGCAGATGTTTGACCGGCAGCAGCACAGTTTGTTTTTAATCGTGAATGAATTAAGTTGGTTGTAGTAAAAGTAAAAAGTAAAGTTGGTGAATTAATTTCAGTGGTGAATAATAAATTGTTTTGTTTGTAGTAAGAAAAAGTAAAATGTTTTATTTTGTGAAATAAATAAGTGGACGTTTTGAATAGAGTAAATAAGTATTATTAACGAACCTGGAAAAAACATTACAATATTATTAGTGCAAAGCATTTAATAAACATTTATTTTAATTAATTTTATTTTATCCCTTTCTTCTGTAATTTTTCAGAATTTTGTACGAAACTTGGTGAAGTTGAACTATTTTTATGAAAACCCAATTTTTAATGAAAATCACATATATTTTTAAAAAAAGTGGTGGCCTAGGGTCCCGAACGAAAAAAGGGGCTGTTTGGCCACTAAAAGAGCCCTTTTGAGCACAAATTGACTGGATTTTTCGAATTAGGTAGTAAGACGAAAACCAACTATTTCTCAAAGACGAATGGAGGTATTTGAAAGATTCAAAAAGAATTTTGAAGTAAAATTATCAAACTTCAGAATGATTATAAACATTTTTTCACAAAAAATTACCTCGAGAAAAAATTATAACCCCAAGTTTGTATAAAAAATGCATTTTTTGTAAATCTTTAGATTCAAATATCTCAAAAACGTGACGTGATAGAGCAATTTCAAGGCCAGATTCGAACTCAGCACATCAAAAAAACCATCAGAAAAGTATATCTTGATTCATGTTAGACAAAAATTCAAATTTTGTTATACAAAGTAATATCTTAGTAGTGGGGTTGTTAGTGAACCAACCTTTCATTTTGAGCTGACGGTTTAAGCTTTAGTATACAAATAGTTCATGTCCTAACTTTACTTTTAAGAAGTGTTGCCAAGGTGGCAGCACTGTCAGAAGGACAAGAGAAGGTTGCAACAATCCCGAAATGTTGATTATAAATTGAAAACCAAGGGTCGGACGATGACCCGAGAACTCTCGTTGGATTCGGCACCCTTGAAACCATAGGACCGCATTATTGTTTTCTCCCACCCCTCCCCTTGTACAAAGGTTGTGGAAAAAAGTCGTTTTGGAAACAAAATTTGAAAAGCCAAGAAAAGTTATAGACCAAGAGCCGACAGCAAATTTTGGGAGTGGAGGTATAACCAAAATCGGAGTATGAGGGATTATAGGTACATGTATCGTGATTTGGAATATGAAAATCTGGCAGGTTTTGTTTTCAGCCTTTGGTGGGGGTGGGGGTTTAAAAGCCGCGTAGTTTCCTATATATATGGTAGGGTCATTAGAACTCCAATTCACTTTTAAAATATTGGATATGATGCTCTGTCATTTTCCCTAAGTTTCAAGACTTTTATCTTGATAATCCGATAAACAGGACCCATTATTTTACCTTTTTAAGCAAACCTTATTGGCGTTTTTGTGGAGACTTTATTTGTTGATTTTTTGTTTTGTTAAAAATCTCCAAAAAAGGGATGATAAGGTTCACGTAAAATGGTTATATCTTGAGTTCTATTAATTGGACCGTCAAGATTGTGGTGTTTATGCTTAGGAAAAATGACAGGAAATCATATCCAATTTTTTTTAAATAAATTTAAGACGTTATAACCCTGAAAATAAATTAGGGGATCTAGCACTTTATAACCCCCCACCCCTCCCAAAGACTGAAAACAAAACCTGCCAGACTTTGGTATTTGATATCACGATACATGTACCAATAATCCCTTATACTCCGATTTTGGTTATACCTCCACTCCCAAAATTTGCTGTCGGCTCTTAGACTATTAGAAAAAGATTTTTATTAATAAGATGTTGTTGACGCAGAATTTCACAATCTACTACATAACATCCAAAGTTCATTGAAACCTACTTTGTTTTTATTAAAAAGCCACTTTCAAAGTGCTGGGGAAGGGGGATATGAAAGATTAATAAACATAAGTTTTTATCTTGGTATAATATAAGCATATGGCACATGTTTTAAGGGTATTTTTTAATGCCAACCATCTTAAAAAAAATAATACTTACTTACTTACTTAAGGTGGCGCTACAGTCCGGGGTGGACCAGGGCCTCAACCAACAAGCTTCTTCCAGCCGGCTCGGTTTCTAGCTAGCTGTCTCCAGTTTCGCACGCCAAGTTGGTTGAGGTCCTCTTCCACTTGCGTGCGCCACCTTTTACGCTGTCCACCTCTACTGCGTTGTCCCACGAGGTTGGATTCAAAGACTTTCCGGGCCGGAGCATTGGTGTCCATTCGCTCTAGATGACCCAGCCATCTCAGTCGTTGGCTTTTCACCTTTGTGGCTAGGTCGGTGTCGCTGTACAGCCCATACAGTTCGTTGTTGAATCTTCTTCTCCATTCCCCATCTATGCAGACGGGACCAAAAATCACCCGGAGAATTTTCCTCTCAAAACAGCCTAACGCGTTCTCATCCACTGTTAGCAGTGTCCATGCCTCTGCACCATACATCAGGACCGGGATGATAAGCGTCTTATACAGGGACAGTTTAGTTGCTCGAGAGAGGGCTTTGCTTCTCAATTGCCTTCTTAGCCCAAAGAAACAGCGATTGGCAAGAGTAATTCTTCGTTTGATCTCAGCGCTGGTGTCGTTCGCTGAGTTTATAGCGGATCCTAGGTAGACAAAGTCTCTGACTACCTCAAAATTATAGCTGTCTATAGTGACGTTCTGTCCGAGACGTCGGTGTTGGGTGTCCTTTCTTGTGGACAGCATATATTTTGTTTTGCTTTCATTCACCGTTAGACCCATCTTCTTGGCTTCCTTCTCAATGCTCACAAAAGCACCACTGACATCACGCTTTGTTCGTCCGATTATGTCAATGTCGTCAGCGTACGCGAGTAATTGGACGGACTTTTGAAAGATTGTGCCTCTGGTGTTGACGTGAGAGTTTTGCACTATTCTTTCAAGAACGATGTTGAAGAAATCGCATGACAGCGCGTCGCCTTGCCTAAAACCTTTTTTGACATCAAAGGTGTCGGTGAGGTCTTTGCCGACCTTGATGGAGCAGCGTGCATTCTCCATCGTCATCCTGCACAAACGGACGAGTTTGGCAGGGATGCCAAAACTAGACATTGCTCTATATAGCTCGTCTCTATAGATGCTGTCATACGCGGCCTTGAAATCGATAAAAAGGTGGTGGGTATCGATTTGGAACTCCTGGGTTTTCTCCAAGATCTGCCGTAGTGCGAATATTTGGTCGATGGTGGACTTCCCTGGCCTAAAGCCACACTGATATGGACCTATCAGGTTGTTGACGAATGGCTTCAGGCGTTCACAAAGTACGGCAGAGAAGATCTTGTAGGCGATATTAAGAAGACTGATGCCTCTGTAGTTGGTGCAGTCCAGAGGATCGCCTTTCTTGAGGATCGGGCAAACAATACTGAGGTTCCATTCATCGGGCATGTTTTCTTCCGACCATATTTTACAGATGAGCTGGTGCATACTCCTAACCAATTCATCGCCAGCCGCTTTGAATAGCTCAGCCGCAAGGCCATCAGCTCCAGCAGCTTTATTGGACTTAAGTTTAGATATGGCTATCCTCACTTCGTCAAGATCGGGTGGACGGAATTGTTGGCCTACGTCGTCCAGGTTGAATGGTACAATTTGCATGGTAGCGGAATTCGGTTCGTCATCGCCGTTATACAATTTGCAGAAATGATTTTTCCATATCCTCAGCACCGACTGCGATTCCACCACGATGTTCCCCTGATCGTCCTTGCAGGCTTCGGTTCGGGTCTTGTAACCTTGGGAGGTTCTTTTTACTTTTTGGTAAAACTTCCGAACTTCATTCCTGCAGTGGCATCCCTCTAATTCCTCGATCGCGCGCTTCTCATGCTCTTTCTTTTTCTTTCTAAGAAGCTTGTGTTCCTCTTTCCTCTTCTGCTCGTAGAGCTCGCGAGCAGCTCTGGTCCTTCTATGCAGCGCCGCTTTGTATGCCAGTTGTTTGGCTGCATGTACTTGCCGGCATTCCTCGTCGAACCAGGGGTTTCGCTGTTGTGGTCGTGCGAAGCCCAGCACGTCAGAGGCGGCATCTCTGATGGCTTCCTGGCAGTTTTTCCACTGGTTATCGATGTTTGCAGTTGGCGGCAAAGGACTAGTTAAGAGGGCGCGAGAGACTCGATCGGAAAAGGACCTGGCGATTTCTTGCGACTGTAGCCGTCCGACGTTGAACTTCCTGACAGTATTTCCCTGTTTTGGCTTTGGTCTGGATATCCGTAGCATTACCTTTGCTACAACGAGGTAGTGGTCCGAGTCAACGTTGGCTCCTCGGAACGTTCGGACATCCTTGATACTGGAGGAGTGCCTTGCGTCGATCGCAATGTGGTCAATTTGGTTGGCGGTTGATTGACCAGGAATTCGCCATGTCCCCTTATGAATATCGAGATGCGGGAACTGCGTACTAGCTACCACAACGTTTCGCCCCGCAGCAAAGTCGATTAGCCTGAGTCCGTTATCGGAGGTGGTGTCGTGCAGGCTGTATCTTCCGATTGTGCCACCAAAGACGTCTTCTCTTCCTAGTTTGGCATTAAAATCACCCAAGACAATTTTAATGTCATAGCTAGGGCATTGCTCATATGTCTTGTCCAGGAGCTCGTAGAACTCGTCCTTGGTGTCGTCATCTTTCTCCTCTGTGGGGGCATGCGCGCATATCAGGCTGATGTTGGCGAATTTAGCCTTGATGCAAATTGTCGTGAGGCGTTCGTTCACATAATTGAAACTCAAGACCACTTGCCTCAGTCTGCCTCTAACAACAAATCCACATCCAAAAAGACGCTGCCCTTGCGGTCGGTAACAGTCACCGTAGTATATATCGCAGTCTTTCAGTTTTCTTTTGCCCGGCCCATCCCATCGCACTTCTTGGATGGCGGTGATGTCTGCTTTGTAGCAGTCTAGGGCCTCCGCTAAATGTTCGGCTGCACGTGGTCTATAGAGAGACAGAACATTCCACGTGCAGATCCGAAGTTCGTTGTCCTTATTTCGTTTGCTAGGTTCGTCAACAGTAAATCCGTCCGTATCCGAGGCTTGTTGATGCTTCGCAACTAAAAATAGCTTTACGTGACCGGGAAGTCACCCCGACGGCACGACCCCCAACCTGGAGGACCAGACCCTATATATATAACTCCAAGGGCGGGGAGCCGGATTAACCGCTCCTTATAGGCCTGAGCTCCGAATATGTCGTAGTAGCCCGTATAAGGTGTTCACTAAGTAGTTCAGCCTAACTGGAACTGTAGACGCCACCGTTGATTCCATCTTGAGAATTCTTTCGCTGCCGCCTGGATGAAGGAGAAGTGCCTTAGTGGGAACACTCCTCCCCCCCCCTCTCTCGTTTGCTGCCCCCTAAAACCGTCCACAGGGATTGGAACCCCATCTTCAGTTAAAGGTACTAGGCACCCGATGTTCACCACTTGGAGGTGAGAGTAGGAGTTGATAGACAGAGGTTCGCTTTGAAAAAAAGCTTGTGGACGCTTGTGTCCTCTTGAATGCACCGTGTCTACCCTTTGAACATCGTAGCATTGTATATAAATTCTATAGTATTCTCATGAAGAAAAAAAGCTCGTGGCCATCTATGCGTCCAAATGTCATACTAATTTTTGTTAAGGGATCTCGGTAAGGCGATCACAGCGAACCTATCGACCAAATGTCTACCTACAAAATCGTGTTTCATGAGAATACTATAGATTGGATATACAATGATCGTAGTAATAGTCCTTTTCATAAATGATGAATGAATTTTTAGTGAAACAAGTAAAATATTAACAAATTCCAACAGCATTGACACGAAACTTGGTCCATATATTTCATTTGTCATAAGTAGGGTTCGGATTTCTATGCAAATACATATTTTTTTAGGGAAGCTTTGGAAGCAAGGAAACTAGTTATGTAGGTATACGAATCATGAAATTTTCTTTAAAATGGCATTTAAACGTAGTTGCATATTTTTGCATATTTTAGGATAAATGCATATTTCGCATGTTTTTGCATATTTTTAAAATAAATGCATATTTTGAAAATAAATACATATTTTTGGAGCATATGGTCCAAAGATTTATTTAAAAAATATATAATATCCCTTAAATGAAATGCACACGCACCTCAAAACTTTTATCTTCCTATTTTTTGTTATTCATTTGATGAACTTGAACCATATTTCAACTTCCAACCCCACATTATACGCATTTAAATTTGTATGAAAATGAATGTAGAGCGATCTTTTTCGATGTATAAGACATTTTTAAGACCGAATCGGCAACGTTTCGATTTCGAAAACTTCAAAAAAATTACATGATTTACAAAACAAAACATTTAAAAATGAGAATAATTAAGGAGTAATTATTATTTTATTTTATTTTGAATAATTTATTATTTTTTATTTCAATTAAACAAATGAAAATGTTATATTTATGTTTGTTATTTTTTTTTTTTTCTTATTGATTGTTACGTTATTTTCGTTTTAATTCATTTCTACCAAACAATGAAAATAAGAGACTGAATTTTTTTTAATTAAAAACTGTATAAAATGTGTTTTTACTCTGAACAAAAATTAAGATAAAATGATTTTAACTGCATATTTTACATGCATATTTAGCATTTTAAGGCGCATTTTTTAAGCGCATTTTTTGAGTTTTTTAGCGCATACAAATCCGGACCCTAGTCATAAGCAACAAGAATCAAAGGAGTCTACGAAAATATTTGTAGCGAAAGGGTGTTTCTTTCACTGAATTAGAAAAATTTTGAACAACTACCATGAAACCCCTCCCAAAATTGGTACGTTGATGAAAGTAGGTGAAAATGTTTGATTAATCATCGGAACCAAGAATCAATAAAGACCATTCAAATATCCATGGCTTGAGGGTCTTTTTTGAGAGGTAATGTCGTACCTCTAGTCAACAAAATACAATCATTTACAGACATTAACTCTTTAAAAGTAAGATAACTTTTTTATGTGAGTTTATATCTACTTTATTTTAATATTATTGGATTCAGCATTAAAAAATACTTTAAAATCATGCACCATATTACATTTATGTATCTTGGTTTGAAAAGAGGCAAAAGGGAGGTGTTTGGGAATTGAGAGTGGGGATCTGAAATAAGGTTTGAATAGAAATATATACAAAAAGGAAAAGTCGGGATGGGTTCAGGATAAAGTAGGAGGGGTAGAGGTTGGGAAAGAATGTATGAAAGGTATGCCCTCATATCGTGCACTAACGCCCCTACTATAGAGCTTTCGAGTGGATTTTCGAAAACAGTAAAAACAAATAAAATAAAATAAAAACAAAATAAAACATTTTTTTAAAGTTTTAATTTTATTTATTTATTATTATCAATAAAGTAAAAACACGCTAATTTTCGATTAGCGCTTGAGTCAAAATGGGTCGTCACATAAAATAACCTTAAATAGGAATTTATTGGAAATTGTATATATACTTTCAATAGTTCTTTGATATAATTTTCGAATAGTTGGTAGTTGTCGAGCCATTAGTGAAAAACTCCCAAAAAATGCATTTTTGCATCATTTTTCGCATTTTTTTCCATGTTGCGTCATGAAATTTTGTTGGCAAACCTCAGATTCGGATTCACCCTCCCCGAAAATATAAACGAGGGAAAAAATCAAAACTACCTCACAATTTGTTCGCAATGAGCCTTTTTGAGCACAAATTGACTGGACTATTATCGTAGTTGATATAATAGCTAGATTAGGGGTCGGCAATTAATTTCCGAAGGTTTGGGTTCGATTCCCAGCCGTGCCACCTAAAAACAGAAATGTTTTATTCGAGGTACTGCCTCTTGCGAGGAACTGACAAATCCTCCAAGAGTATACTTGTCATGAAAAAGTGCTTCTCATTTAGCCGTTCGGACTCGGCAAAAAACTGTAGGTCCCCTCCATTCTTGCCAACAAACACGCACACAGGAATGGTTGTGAGTTGTAAGTCACTAGGCCCTGGTTCTCCATGAGCTGTTGCGCCACCCAATTTATTTATTTTTTAATTAATTTCCAGAAAAGATTATATAGAAATTTGTGAGTAAAAATTTAAACCTCGTTAGGAATCATTTCTTACATTTTAAAAATGATTTTTATTTATTATGAATATATAATTATTCAATATTTTCCTATTGACGAAATGCAGTAACTTTCTGAATGAAGTCACATTCAAACTCACAATTAAGATTTAGGTAGAGAAAACTCGCATCAACTCAAAATTAAAGGCATTTAAGTATGAATGAATTTAAGAATTTATTATAAATATTAAATTATCCAATATTTTCCTATTGACGAAATGCAGTAACTTTCTGAATGAAGTCACATTCAAACTCAAAATTAAGATTTAGGTAGAGAAAACTCGCATCAACTCAGAATTAAAGGCATTTAAGTATGAATGAATTTAAGAAAACGTTTAAAAAAAACACATTTATTTACATAATATTTTGTCTATGGGATTTTGATTTTAAAAGTCAATATTGCTATACTTCTATAGATATTTTTTTTATATATATATAACGTATATATATATACATATAGTATAACAAGGGCATGAAAAACTAAGGGATCGCCGCCTAATTTTGCATTGAGCGATATTAATTTTTTTGAATTAAGAATAAAAAAAAATAATCGGTCCAGATTAATGTCCTTCACGGTCCGGATCTGGACCGCGGTCCGCCAATTTCCGATCCCTGAGCTAGATAGTGCTGTCACCAGGTATAGTTGCTTAGGGTGCTTGTGATGGTGCTTAGTTCTCACCAGCGCAGATCGTGGTATTTTGCCAATCTAACTGGCCAAAATTATTTTTTCTTTCTTATTTAAAATATGCTTATTTCTGATGTTTTGAAGATACTAGGTCAGTTCAGTCTTTTGAATAATATAGTAGTTCTTCAATATTTAGTGCGACAATACTTTTTTTTCTCACTGAAATATGTAAGCCTATATATGTATACCTACTCGTTATATACATGTCGTTTAACATAAGGTGTGACAAAACACTAGCGTATAGGTTGGCCCCATACAAGAAAAAACTTGTATTTTAGGGAGTCTACATCGTCCCGTTTAGGCGGGAGGGGCAACATATTGTCGTTTCAAAGGTAGAACTCACTAACAAAAATTTTACACTTTTGAAGGAAATTAGACTGAAACATACTTTTTGAAGCTGAAAATTCAATTTCCGAAAATTTTTAAATAAAGTTCCCGGGTATACCTTTCCATTTCCTTCTGAAAAATGTGCAAAATAAGGCTTTTTGGATTCAAAAAATACATTTCATTCTTATTTTTTTGATTTTTTTTCTGCACTTATTGAGTTTTACCTTTGAACCGACGATATATAACTATAGCTTTTTTTTAAATCGAAGAATATATTTTAGAATTCAACACTATTACTGATATGGCTTACAAATTTACGCAAATGACTTGACTTTTTATGTCTTTGGCTTTCAGTCTATAAGTAGAGTAAAATCGAAACAACTACAAATTATGACAGCAATTCGGTATTTAATGATTACTGATTGAAAATTAGTGGGTTCAATGGTCAATTTTTCATACAATTAAAATTGAGTAATTAAGTTATTAGTTCCAAAACAACCAAAATTGCTCCACATAAATATGTAGTAGCAATTCTGAGAAAGCGGGTGGATGCCGTGCCACCTGAATTGAAAATCCCAATTTTTATTTTTCTCTTTATATGTTCTTTGAACTCAATCGTTCTACCAATTTTCATCGCTCTACAAAAATTGGAACAATTTTAAAATAGTGGATGGATAATACGTCCCATGAGCAGAAAATCCCAAATTGTTTGATTTTTCTTTTTGTATGCACCTCAAGCCCTACCTCTCTACCAATTCTCACACTTCTACGAAAACCGCAAGTTCACCACATAATTGATAACAATTTTTAGAATTTGTGTGGATGCCACACCCCCAGAGTAGAAAATTCTAAATTGTCTATTATCTTTGTATGCACTTCAAATACGCCCGTAAAGGAAGATTCCAGATTTTCTATTTTTTTTTTTTTTTTTTCTTTGCATGTATTTCAATTCCTATCGCCTTACAAACTTCCATCGTTCTATAACAGTCGGAAGTGCCCCATGTAATTTATAATAATTTTTGAGAAAGTGGATGGATGTAACGCTCTCTAAATGAAAAGATTCGATTTTTTTCTTTATATGTACTTCAAACCCTACTGCTCTACCAATTTTCATTGCTATACAACCATCGGAAGTGCTCGCTCCACATAATTTATATGAATTTTTGAGAAAATGGTTGGATGCCACGTCCCTGAATGGAAACTTAAAGATTCCCGATTTTTTCCTTTGTATGCACCACAAGACCTACCGTTGTGCGAAATTAATTAAGGTTCTACGGTGTCGGGAAGTGCTCCATAATTTTTATAATCTGTCAGTGAGTGAGTCTCAGGAATTACTAATTCTAAAGAGATGAAATTTAGGGAGTCAACTTTTTTGACTATCTCAGCAAATACTGCAATTTTGGTATTGAAGTAGAGGGGGGTCGAAAAACGGGTGAGTTTGTTCCTGTAAAAAGGGTAGAGTGTCTCGAACTTGGCTGATAAATAGCACTCTGGTTTAAAAGAAAAAACAGTATTCCATATATTTTCAAGCTTTTCACGGATATTTTCCATTTCCACTCGGTGGGGTAGATACCAAGTGTAACATAATTGACAAAATGTCAATTCGATTGCTAATCAGCAACCGTAATCGAGGCCAGTAAAATGTTAAATCAAGCTTGTTAAAAAATTTTATATGACAAAACCTAGTTTCACTGTACTACTATTTATACTCTTGTAGAACAAAATTTGTCTATGTTAATTTTTTTTATGAATTCAAATTCAAGTTTTTGTGGTTTCCTACTTTTTACTATGTAGATTACTAAAAAACTTAAATCTAAAATATAATAATCCAAAAAAGCTATCGAAGAGTTGAAAATTTCTGAAACCCAACAGTATTGAATTTTCCAAATGACTCCAATGGGTAATCCTTACCCTCAACGGGAGAATGTATTCGAATCTGACGCATGTGTGTATCCCTGCCATTTTGGTGATTTGAAATAACCGCAATTTGAACCATAAACGTTCGGATAGGTCTACCTCGACCATCTTTGATTGGAACAACTACCCAGCCTTCAAAAAATAATTAATTTATGTACATATTACTCATTACCTTTTATAACAATTTATTACCAGTTGGTTCAGACAATTCAACAATTTCCAGTTCTTGTAAATCATTGAAATGTGTCCCTGAACGTATTGATATTCTGCTGGGGGTGTAACTCTCATCCAGCTTGTAGTCGGTGTATATGTATATTTGGCTGATGCTTGTTTTCCTTTGGAATTGTATGTTAACAAGATGAGGCAGCTGGCCATCAGATTGCCAATATGTGTCCATTATATTATCACGTAGCCTCTCAACACCAAATCCTTTAAAAAGGAACAATAATTTATTTCTTTAAACAACAAACTGGAGGTGTTAAATATGTAAGTACCGGGTTTGCATGAGGAAAGACTCCAAACTGCTTGTGAACCAACTTCTCGCACTGTGCCTAGTCGTTCTTCGTTCAATGGATCTTCATCGCCTCCAGTTTTGCCGACCATTGTTGCTATTTACTTTTTTATTACTTTGGAATATTATTCTTTATTTAAAAGACGAGAAATCTGTAGACTAAACGTCTACTAAACTCAAACAAAAAGTGGGAAGTTGTTTTATTTTTTGTGAGGGCTACGTGCGTTCAAGGATGCAGATATCTGAATTTTTTTCTTCTGATTGGCCAGCTGTCAAAAAATTCCGTGCGTTCAAGGATTAAGATATCTGAATTTTTGGGGCATCTGATTGGTCAGCTGTCATAAAAATTCTGAAAATTCAGATGACTTTTAGTTACGTTTGCTTACGTTTTTCAGATAAAGAGCCTGATTACCCGGAGGCCACACGAGCGAGTACTCGCTAGCGAGTTGGCTACATACATTAATTGTCAAATCACTCGCCGCTCTACTCGCTTCTCAACTGGCTTCGAAAAAGGCAAGCCAGTTGACTAGCGAGTAGGAAAAGTTTCGATGTATTTGTAACTGGCTAGCGAGTACTCGCTCGTGTGGCCTCCGGGTTACACGATTCGTTTTTTCGGACGTAGGGCCCTACACACGATCAATATTCATTGACAATAATTATTGAAGAAACTTTCTGTCAAAAAACATTGATGAAAAATTGCCACCACACGTATCAATGAACATTGACAATAATTGTACGTAAAATTGTATCTTTTTACTGCAAGAATATTGCATTGGGTGTATCAGCAAATAAAAAAGAAGCAATAACTAAATTAAGTAGGTACTAAAGAAGTCGTTTAATAATAAATTAACTTGAAATTCAAGAGAACTAAGCCCAAAAATCAACCAATTCTTTTTCTATTTTGCTATTTGCTTTATTTTTGCCACCGACTCAAACGTCAACATGACAGTTACATTGAAGAAAACCAAATCGATTTTGGTTCTCATCAATGTCGTCAATGTTCATTGACAATGACATTGAAGAGCATACGAACGATCAATACTCAGCGAAAAATGGCTTTTTCACTGAATATTGACAATAAACATTGATCGTGTGTAGGGCTCTGTGGTTTTCCATTCAACCATTTCAGATTTTGTGGTCAGATCATAATTTTTTAGTGGTAAATAGAACACAAAATGAGACTTGATTTGCTTTTGCAATTGTGTTAGTGACTATTTTTCTATTGATGAATTTGTCCAACAAACACCACCTTCTTATCGAAAGTAAACAACACTGCGAAACACCAAATGCAAACTAACTGGCTGAACAGAATGCAAGACGCAACTGGAATAGATGTCAAAAAAGCTGCAGTAGATGTCAAAAATAGTGCAGTAAAAGTTAAAAATTGTTCAACTCTTGCAGCTCCGGCTGCAGCATTTTTGACATCTATTCCAGCTCCGTTTTGCATTCTGTTCAGCCAGTAATACGTTCAGACTTATGTCAGTTTTTTTTGGTGTGTGTGCAAATGCGTGTAAATCTTGCTAAAAATTGAGATTTGAAGAATCGACCTGAGATCGAAAAAAAAATCGATTTTTTTGGTTGAATGGAAAGCAAAAGTTGATCTCAGGTCGAAAAAATCAGAAAAAAGTCGACTTTTTTGGTCGAAAGGAAAACCACATACGTGTTTCGTCTTTTTGACACATTGGGTGAGGGGTGTAGAAACATAGGGGGAACGGAAAGACGAAAGCAAGTATGAAAATTTCAAGACTTTCTGGTTGAACTTTGACGTTTATGATTCGACAAACGAGTAGAGAAGGGGGATGCTTAAAAAATGTAAATAGTGAGATTTAAAATTGTTTTTCTTAATTAAATAGCTACAAATTTGAACAAGAAGTGATGTTAAAGTATTTTTAATTATTAGGCGTGTTTTTTTATCATCGGGATCTGGATCTGGATCTTCTTTTAACACGTGTTACTGTAGTAGGGCAGAGAAAAGAATTTTGAAAATTCAATACTAAGTTTGTTGGGTGCGGTGGACTGGCATGCTAGCGGTTGCTCGGCTAGAGCTCGCCGGAATTGGGTGGGAACTTGCCCACACACAACCCAATCTCGCCTACCACAAAACACAAATCATGCCGAAATAATTTAATTATTCGAAAACTTAATTGATCAAATAAGCGGACGGACGTTACCACTAGAGGGCGCTGTGGTGTTGTTCAGCGACAGCCTAAACCCACCCTGCCTTGGAAGTTGGTGGCCTAATTTCAACTCCCCCTTGACCTTAGCGTTACCTTTTTCCAACTCGTTCACTTCCACCTCCAAATCATTCTGTCACCATCGGCATCCCCTGAAAAATATAAACTTACAAATTCATCAAGCTTAGAGCTTGAAAAAAAGACCAGATTTCAACCATCTTGGCGTAATTTACAAAAAATCAAAAATATTTATTAATTCTCATAAAGAAATATAAATAAGTTTTACGTTTAGAATAAGTTTTATAATTAACATTAAAGGATATAAATTGTTAAAGTTTAATCAAAGAAAAACAATTGTAGTAAGTGGATAACCTTAAAATTTAACCTATATAAGCAGAAAAGGACAAAAAGAATGATCTGTATTTGATTTGAATGAGATACAAACAAAAAATATACACCGTTGATGTATCCACTTCGTTATTGTTGATTAAGTATGTTTAAATAATATAGTATGGCTACAAAATAGATACAGTCTATCTATCTTAGGAATTTTCGTAACTATAAAAAAAAACTCTACTTGGCGCGATTCCCACCTCTATCAGGTATGCGAACTACAATGTTTAATAAGGAACACCTATATTGAGCTCAATCGGGTACCTGTTTCAAAAAAAAAAACTTTTCCAAAAAAAATTCGATGAAAAGTGGAAACCCTTTACCACGTAGGTTAAGCGAAAAATCCCTTTAAACTTCAAGATAAAAAGCAATAGTATCTTACAGTATGTATTTTAATGAAAATTTTAAATGAATATATGATATCAAATCAAAAAGAGAATTTTACAATATAAGTCAAATCTATAATTTAGTATTACGCCAAATTCAAATAATTTTTCTTTCTTTCTACAGGCTCTGGAACAGTTTTTTTCTTGAAAAGTACTAGTGGTGTTTTCTTGATTAAATCACCTTCCAACTAGTGCTGCTTAACTTGATTGGTGATTTCTTGAAAGTTGATTGTTGATTCGCAATTTCTTTATAATGCTTTGATTTTCTATGGAGTCTTGAGAATACATAAATTTTACTTGGAATCTTGAGGCTTGTCTTACGACTATGCAGTGTAGATATGCAATATTATCTTCCTAGATCTTACTTAAACTAAGGGGAGGGCGATCATGACTTTTCGTTTTTGCTATGTCAATGATCGCCACTTTTTATGAATCCTAGTGGTTGAAAAAAAGGAAATATATATATATTATATTATATCTTTGAATCCACATGGCTTAAGGCATATATGGGAAAGGAAAATGCGGGTCTACTTTACTAAAAGCACTTAAAAAAAAATACTTTATTTCTAAAATTAAACTTCGACTCACCCTCTAATTAGTTTTGTTTTTGTTTAATTTTGTAAAGATCAGGTCAGTAATCCGAAAGACAGAAACCTCCAGTATCAGTGGTATATATGATTCCTGAGTGATCTCGCTTTCGAGCGACGGGGTCGTTATCGCCAACTGCGAAGAGCTCCAAGAAATGGTCTTTAAAAAAAAAGGAAACCATTTAAGACACATGATATGGTTCATCATTTTGCATTTTTACTTTAAAATAAACGTATAACACGCTTATTGTGGACTTAATTATCCACATTAAAATTCTTTTTTTTTTCGTTTAGAAAAATGTGAACTCACCATAAGCTTGTACTGAATTGGCTTATATCAATAGTTTCGCTCCGTAGGAATGAATCCTTTTATTTTGTTGGTCACACACTTTAATTGCCCTGGTTCTTTTGGGTTGAGTATTTCGTTTTCTTTTTCTCAAAAATGTTAGAGCACTTCGTTATAATTTTTTGTAAAAAGTAGTTAGTTTTATTGTGGCTGTGCAAACTCTATCCTCTACGGCCTTTCGCGAAACTATGATGAAAATGATAATTTTTTTTTGACGGCTGACTAACAGAACGAACAATACTGTTTTAACTTTGAATAAACGGAACATAAGTCATCCTATTCTTATTTGTAGCCAATCAAAGCCTTTCCCATTTTGTTGAACACGACCATAAACCAATTCGCCCTACGGTCAACTGCGCCATCTGGATTTGTATAAGAGATACATTTCCTTTGGGACGCGTTCAACTAACTCACAAATCAGGTACCAGTTTACACGATGCGATTAAAGGAGAACAACTTTTCTTAAAATTATTTTCCATCAGGAGTTTTCTGCTATATATATACGATGCGCAGTATTCAAATACTTCGTGCGGACCAAAAACTTTTTAAATTTGTGTTTAGAGCGTTTTTATTAGTTCTTTTTCGGTTACATGGATATTCGATTAAACGCAAGTAAATAGTTACGCGGTGTATGCTCGTGGGCTAATCTTCGATTCTACGTTGCATATTTTCTTATCCACATACTTACAATTCCCTTGCGCCAGCTTAAGTATAAAAGGAAGCAATCTTATTTTTATATGGGCACTAGCAATCTAGGAACAAGTCTACTTCAGAATGTTGTATTTATTGACACTAAACTATTGCAAATAGTATTTGAGTGTTTAGAACGATTATATTGTCACTCTGGCTCTAAAATGTGTTTATGAATAAGATTATTCTTTTTTTTCCGAAACAAGAAAAATAAAACTACCAAATATTTTGACCTTAAGTTGCCTCGTGTGAACGACGTCCTCGAAATGTTTTTGTGAAACCGAAAATTTTAATCGAACGCACTCGAACGCGCCCTTCCAAAATGTCAAAAAGAAACATCAACAAACAAAAATTTACAACAAAAATGAAAACTGTCAATTGCCAAATTCCAAACATAAACATGGATAAAGACGGAACGTTCAGATGGTAAGTTTTATAATTTGTTTCTTCTAAATTGTTTTAAGCATACATTTATTCATCTTGTTTTTTTTTCAGATATGCCCTGTATTTGCCAGCGCCATTGCCCACATCAAAACTAAACAACCCCCTTATCGTCAGCGACGACAACACAATTTCTCGGGCTGCCAATGACACCGCCAGGATTCAGTGGTGAGTTTTATGAGTTATATATCACTATGGAATCCAAAACTATATTTAAATATATTTTCAGGTATCCACAACAAAACACTTTACGAGGAGGAGGACCTGACGACTTCACGAAGAGTGGAAGGATCCTGAAAATCATCTATAATTTATAATTAACGTCATATTTCCGTACACCCATTCTTCATCCAGCGCCAACTATGCCGCCTTCTATATTTTCCTGTCAGCTAAACTACATATGTATAAGGGTACATAATAATATGTGAAAATTTAACTATTTGTGTTAACAAAAGAAACTAAATAAAACTGTGTGAAAAGGATTCATGAATCTAGAAAATTTCACTACCTACTAAGGGTAGTTTGTGTGTTCGTTTTGGGCTCTTATTGTAGTTGAGTCATAGTAAGGACGTGGTGAAGAAACCCACATCAGCCGGGCAGTATGAATTTTTTTTTTTTTTTGATTATTGTGATTATTATTTTCTTTTTTTGTTTTGCCTGAAGATACATACCGGACACCTGGGTTAGGTTTACTTTAGTTTAAAATTTTCATTCGCGTTTAGTTGTATTTTACTATATTAGGGTTCGTAGATTGTAATTATCATGTTAGAGACATTTTCAAATGCAATCGAATTAAATTGATTCAACTGATGAATGTATATGTAGGTAATAAATATATAAATAAATAAGAAAAATGAATGGGTAAGTTAAAGCAGTACATATAGGTATAAGTAAATAAATGATGAAATAAATAACAAATTAATGATCATACGAAGTAGATAAGTAATCAAACAAAATAAATAAATAAACAGTTAAATAAATTAACAGATAAATAAATTTACAAATAAATAAATTAACAAATAAATAAATTAACAAATGAAATTAACGAAGATATATAAAAAAAAGAAGGTAACGAATAAACCGATGAGGGAAGACTTAATAAACGAATGAATACATTAACATATAAATAAATAATTTAACAAATAGATAGATCGAAGAAATAATAAATAATTTAACAAATAAATATATAACTAAACTAACAGAAAAGTAAATAATTTACTAAATAGATATACATTTGGCTATAATAAATAACTAATGAACTAAACTAAACCTAATATTGCAAACTTAATCTAAAATAAATAAACAAAAATATCACAGAGTCTGAAGGACTTCACTGTTTGAATAAATAATCAATAAATTAACATATAATTACCAAATATTACAACTTAATCTAAAATAAATTAACAAAAATATCACAGGGTCTGAAGGACTTCACTGTTTGAATAAATAATCAATAAATTAACATATAATTACCTAATATTACAACTTAATCTAAAATAAATTAACAAAAATATCACAGGGTCTGAAGGACTTCACTGTTTGAATAAATAATCAATAAATTAACATATAATTACCTAATATGGCAACAAATAAATAAATAGGACAAATATATATAAGAAAAGCTATTAAACCAAAAATAAATCGGAGTTATAACTCATATATATAAATAAATAAATAAATGGAATTAAATGTAAGTACATAAACCTACAAGGATAAATATGTAGAATATTATACAAGAATACACAGAAACATAAAATAAATGAGATGTTGCCATATCACCAACAAAATAGAGAAATACAGATTTTATCAATTAATTTTATTGCTTGATGTCTTTAGCATGATAAATACCAATGGATTTACCCGATAGATTTTCTAGTTCATAGAGGTTTTTGCCAACGGCTTTTACGACTCTACACTTAACGAACTTAGGACATAGTTTGGCACTGAGGTATTTCGAACTATCACTTAAGACGAAGTTCCTTCTGAATACCTCTTGGCCAGGTACGAAACGTATCTCACGAGTACGGGTATTATATTTTTGAGCACTTTTCTCGCCAGCTTTCAAAATACTAGCTTTAATTTTCTCACGGATGCATTGCAGTCTAGTTTGACGTGAAAGAGTCATAAGTTCACCATCCTCAACGACGTTTAATTTTTGAGATAGCTCATAACAACTACCGTGAGTCATCATGTTCACGCCGAAAAGGGCAAAATATGGCGATATACCCGTTGAAGTGTGAACAGCACTTCTAAGAGCACAAGCTATTTCGCTCAAATGCAAGTCCCAATCTCGCTGGTCATCCTTAAGATAAGATCGAATGGCGGCAAGGAGAGTTCGATTCACTCTCTCCGATGCATTTGATTGTGGTGAGTAATTTGCCGTTTTAAAATGTCGGATTCCATAGGACTTTAAAAAATGTTGAAAATCTTTTGCCAAAAACTGTCTGCCATTGTCGGAATGTAAGACTTGAGGCACTCCGAACATATGAAAAACATTTTCTTCCAAAAATTTGATAATGCTTGAAGTGTTTGCATTACGTAGGGACTTTAGAAAGGCAAACTTAGACATATGATCAAGAACAACAAAGACAAAACTGTTACCGGACTTAGATCGCGGATATGGACCTAAAAAGTCAATATATATCTTTTGAAATGGACGATCGACGCTAAACACACTAGACATAGGTGGACGTAAGACTTGATTAGACGGCTTGCACTGAGTACAGATATCACATTTCGAAATATATTCGCGTATTTGGACGGCCATGTTTGGCCAGTAAAAATATTCACGAACTCTTTGAAGCGTTCTCGCTACTCCACCATGAGCAACTTGTGGCGGATCATGTGCGCGCACGATGACGTTATTAGTGATCCCTGATGGTACCCAAAGTCGCCAACTATGTTCGTTAGTAGTAGTGCCTTCATTTAATGGAAAAGCTCGCTTATATACAAAGTTGTCTTCAACTTTCAAATCAGGTAAACGTTCTTGATTTTCCTGAATGGTCTTAATTAAAGAAACATATTCTTCAGATTTAAATTCTGGTGATTCGAGATCTATCAGTGGCGCAACATTTTCGAAATCTATAGTCTCTACATCTATATACATTCTAGACAACACATCAGGGACAACATTTAAACTACCTTTGCGATGTTCGATATCGAACGAGAAGGCTTGGAGCTGTAAACTCCATCGCGCAAGCCTTCCGCTAAGGTCTTTTAAACTCATAAGCCATTTAAGGCTAGAGTGATCAGTGATAACAGTAAATGTCATTCCTTCGATGTAAGGCCTAAATTTTTGAATAGCTAGTACCGCTGCGAGGCATTCCTTCTCAGTCACACTATAATTTTTTTGGCATTTATTCAGTTTTTGAGAAAAGAAAGATAGGGGTGTTTCTTCATCTGCATCGTCTTTCTGGTAGAGTACCGCTCCTACACCGGTATTTGAAGCATCGCACTGAATATAAAACCGTTTTTCAAAATTGGGGTGCGTTAAAGCCGGTGCAGCCGCTAAAGCCTTCTTCAACTCACCAAATGCCTCCAGAGCTTCTTCTGTCATTTTAAATTTTGTATTGCTCTTTTTCAATGTATCCGTGATTGGAGCCGTCAGAGTCGAAAATTCCCGTATAAACCTACGGTACCACCCTGCTAAACCAAGCAAACTGCGAACCTGTTTTGCCGTTTTTGGGATCGGAAAATTCTCGATCGCCTCAACTTTAGCGGGGTCTGTCCTGATGTTCCCACCACCAACGATGAAGCCTAAGTACTTCAATTCTTTGAAGCAGAATTTTGACTTCGAAACGTTGATGGTGAGACCAGCTTTGTTGAGGCACGCAGCAACTTCGTCCAGCAGAGCAATATGGGTTTCAAAATCCGGAGCGATGACGAGCAGATCATCGAGATAGACGAAGACACGATCCCGTAACCTTGAGGGAATGACCTTGTCCATTAACTGACATAATCTTTGGGCTGCATTGCACAACCCGAAAGGCATGACGGTAAAATGGTACAAGGGCCGTCCCGGTATTGTGAAAGCAGTTTTTTCTCTACTCCGCTCTTCCAGCGGTATTTGCCAAAATGCGTCTTGTTGTGGACACCTGTTGGAAGAAGATTAGCAAAGTAAAAGATTAGTTGTTTTGATTTGTATCTAAGACTAATACCTCCTACAAGAGTTCAACATTCCTTTTCGGCATACTGCATGTACCCCGATGCTCAGCGTTTGTGTTTGGTGTACGTACTATCTGCAGGCTACTCTTCCTACAAATGGACAGATAAAAGTATTTAAATATCATTGCGTAATTACGCCATTGATAATAATGAATACAAATTTTGTAATAATAATAACCATAACATGAATTTATCTACCTACTTACAATGCTTTTTTTTTTGGTTGAACTTCATCATAGATAGCATGCATCCCTGGGCTATGGAAGTTTTTTTTTGTTGTCTTCTCTGAAAGTGAAGATTTATTTATTAATAATATAAAGATTTCAACTTCATTTTCTTTCTTTTTGTTTTTGCTTACCAGATTTTATTTATTTGTGGATTTCCTTTTTTTTTGGTATTTGCTTCTCAGTTGCTGTTCTTTTTTTCTGTATTTTGTGTGCAGTTTATGCCTTCACGGCTATGTTGTGTTGGAGTTTGTTTTGATTATTTTTTTTTCTATTATTTCTTTTCGCACTCATATAGTTTTCTCATGTTTGGTATATGGGTTCGTACTCTATTCGCACTGCCCGAAAATTAATTATGGCCGATCGTCATATGTTTTGTTTAAATGATGAAATGCTAGATGGCACTTATAACAATCGTTCCATTTCTTAACTTATGTTATAACTATGTTAAGAAATGTAATTAATTGTTTTTTTTTCATTCAATCGCCTGTTGTGAGTGCGAATCAATTTGATTGGTGGTTGAAATGATTCGATTAATCCGTTGAATAGAGAGGGTTTGTGGAACGGATAGAATTAAATCGAAATTGCATTCTATAACCATATTACAACCATAGTTGTAGTAACCGCCGCGCGCTCCAGACGGCAACGTAGGTTAAGTGATTTTTAAATAAGAATACAATTCAAACTTATGAACTTAATTCAAATGAAACAAAGAACAAATAAAAAAAAAACACAAAACGAATCCTACTATGAAATTAAACTTAAAACATAGAAATTAAACAAAGTAAGTTAATTAAATGTGCTAGACTAGAAAAACAATTAAAAAGAAAAAAAGTGAAACATAAATACAAAAAAAAATATAATTTTGCAGAATTAAAAGAAAACAGAAGTATCTACATACATACTACTTACCAGCTAATTACTACCTACATATCACCTGCAACTATAGGCGAGTGGAAAATCGCCCAAAATTAAAATTTTTGAACAAATATATTTATATTAATTGGTAAGTGATGCAAATCAAAAGAAACTTTTAATTAAACAAAAATTAAAATAAATAGAGGTATACATAGGTTAGAACGTTAAAAAAAAAAAAAGTAAATAGAATAATTTTCCGAATCTTGATACCTAGATTAAAGACATTTTTTTTTGTGAACTATGGTCGTGTATGGAAAGTGATAGAGATTTTTCTTGTTCCTTTTTTTTTGCTATAGGGTGCAAAGCAGTTTGGCGATCACCGACGACCATATCCAGAAGTCGGGATCGCCCACCCCTTTTATTCTAAAGGTCCTTTATTGGAAATGTTTGCAGAAAGATTCTCCCAAAAAAATTTGAATCTTCGATTTTTAAATTTTTTTTATTATATTTAATGTTAAATATTTAAATTAAAGAAATCTAAAAATCGTTAACTACCTAAGTCATATATAATATATATACTATATATATATAAACAGTGCGATACATATATCATACTTAATTAGTATATATAAATGCACGCCTATATATATATGTGTATGCATTGTATACGTTATTTACATGTAAATCTCTGTTCCGGAGTTCAGTGAATTATAAAACAAATCAATAATTAATGTTTTTTTGCTCGGTGCAATAATTTTCTTTGTAATCTTTTTGTTTTGGTTGATAATTTAATTTCGTAAACAAAGTCTTTTATTTATGTAAAAGTAATTAGGAATTTTCTTGGTTTATTTCATCTGCGGAAGATTAACTTAGTTTCCCTTTAGAGATAGCGTAAATTCCCCCTTTCGTTCATATCAGAAACTCTCCCCTTAATTGAGCTCGATACAGGTAGGGTTTGCTGATAGGATTTGAAATACTTCAAATTACTTTTTTTTGTTATCATATTGTTTTGTTATTGTTGAAAAGGTGAAGCTGGGTAAATACCGCCTTTAGCATTATACAAAAAAAATTCCTAAAAACTTAATTTTTCATTTTTCCTTTTTTTTGTTGTTATTTTCATTCCAATGGTAATATTTAATTTGTTTTTTTTTGGTGCTGGGTTGCCACCCATGCTTTTTTTGTTTATATAAATTTATTTATTTTTTTTTATGTTCAATAAAAATTGTTTGTAAATTGCACCGATATGGTTGAATTTATGTTTTTTATTCAAGCGTATAGCTTGATGGCTTGATAAGATTTACATTTTCAGGGGATGTGGACGGCGACTAAGACAAATCGGTGAGAATGAACTGAGCTGGATAAAGAAGGTAAGCCTAAGTTTAGGGGAAGTTTAAAACAGGCCAAAAACTTCCAAGGTAGGGTGGGTCAGGTCAAGCTGAAATAACATCTTCAGCGCCCTCTAGTGGTAAATGTCCGTCCGGTTTTCATTCATATCAATCTTCAATTGATATAAATTATTTTTCTTTTTGGCATGATTTATGTTTTTGTGGTAGGTGAGATTTGGGTCGTGAGGACAAGTTCCCACCCATTTCCGGCGAGCTCGAGCCGAGCACACAGCCAGCATGCCAGTCCATCACACTCAAAGAAATTTCTCTCGAATTTTATAATTCACACCTTCTCATACCTACTACAAATGGCGCCCGCAACGTGAGTCTTTGTTTTCGTTTACCTTTTTCCCAATTTTAATATCCCCTAATTGTCTTCGTCATCATCTTCGGCAACTCGTATGTCATGATCGGGAAAGTCTCAGACATACCACTTTCATTTGCGACGAGATAACAAGAAGATGATGACGACAACAATTAAACTATGTTTTGTCTTGTCTTTACCTATCCCTTAAGTGTACATATTTAACTTTTCTATCTTTCTCATTTTTCAATTTTCTCTCCTCTGTCTCGTTTTTCCGACAAAGAATTGTGGCCAGTTAGATGACGAAGTGTCGCAACAGTTGCACAATTTTCTTTTCTAGAGTTTCTCTTATACTTATGTGTGTTGTTTATCAAAATACTTCATGTCTTCTAGCAAGGTCTCAGACTAGACTAGAATTGCGGAAGTAAACTGATAACAACGATTTCGTCCTACGTTAACGTTTTTCTGTGTACCTATATTTATCACTCAGAGGGAATTTTTCAAAATAAGTCCGTCTGACAGTCTTTCAATATCATAAAATACTTACCCCTTCAGCTCAGTTCATGCTTCGACAAAATCACTTTCACCGAAAAAGTTGCCCGAAGCATCCCGAAATGACATAATCACAAAAATAATAATAATAATAAAAAAAAAAAATAAAAAATTAAATAAATAAATAAAACACAAAATAAAACATTAGTTATAATACTATTTTTTGTGTTTTGGAAAATATTTAGTTTTTTTTTCTAAAACATAATTTACGAATACTTAATTTATATACATAATATTCTCGTACATACACACAAGATCAACACAACAAATATTTTTTTATTAAATAACGTTCAAAATGGACATACCTGTAAATAACAATAACTTTGAATCAATACCAGCTGATACCAAAGCCTATATTAATTTGGCCATTGTCAACGCTTTTTCGTCGTATGCAGCTTCGATTAGCACAACTATCTCTGAAACCTTACAAAAATCCATAAAAGACAGTTTTGTAGAGTTTTTAGGTGAAATAAATTCTGTGATAAATCCCGCACAGGAAAATATTAAACCCGAGTCAATTTTAAACTCCAATGAAAATGATATCGAAATACCTTTTTGTCAAAATTATCCTCAACAGCAACAACAACAGAAAATAAAATATTCAGAGCAAAATTTCCAACAACAAACAAAATGTTCTAAACTTGAATCAGATGTTGGATACTCTAAAGATTTCCAAAGTCCGAAGAATCCATATCATGATGATGTGAATTTGCATTTAAGAAAAAGTACTCGTGTTCATATAGCGTTTTCAAAGTCAAAACTCATACCAGAATGGCCAATATTATGTTATAATACGAGTAAGCTTCAACGAAGATACTCAAAATCCGATTTCGAGATGATCAGATATATCTCAAATCGTAGGAAGGGTTTATACGAAGCTCGAGATAGATTATTATACTTTTTGTATAGTTTAAGTTTTTTTTTATTTCAAATATATTATTCATATATAGCTCTCATATCTTTTATTTATTTATTACAAATACAGGTTATTTCAAGTTAATTTATTAATTATTTATTATTGCATTACAGCCCACATGACTCAGTGATATTTTTGTTTGTTGTTATGGCAACATTCTGTTATTCAATTCATTTTCGTAATTATTTTCCTTTATACTTTTTCTTTCTAATCCCATTTTTTTTTTGCATTAGTTTATAAAACTCAAGTTTTTTTTGTTATTTATTTATTAATAATTTCTTTTTGTTATTTTTGTATTTTTGTTATTTATTTATTTATTAAATTTGTTTTGGTAAACAATAAATTTGAGACTATGTCTCACCATAATTTTTCTTTGGTACCATAGCTTTTCATTATAGTATGTATTATTTTTTTAATTGTTGCCATATTAGTTTATTTTATATTAATTTATTTATTATTTATCAAAACAGTGAAGTCCATCAGACCCTGTGATATTTTTGTTAATTTATTTTAGTTTAAGTTTGCAATATTAGGTTTAGTTTAGTTTAGCATTTATAGTATAGTCAAATTTATTTATTTATTTATTAATTCATTTATTCGTCCCCTTTATTTATTCATTTATCTGTTAATTTATTTATTTATTCTTTAGTCCAAGTAATTTATTTATCTGTTAATTTATTTATTTAACTGTTCGTTCTATTCATTTATTTACTAAACTGTTTATTTGTTTATTTATTTGATAGTATTAATTTAATTATTTGTTAATTTAATTGTTTATCCACTAAATTATTTATTTGTCCAATTAAATTATTCATTTCTTGATTTGTTTTTTTTGTTTTTGTTAATTTATTTATTTTTTATATTGATTTATTTATTCTTCGAACTATTTATTTATATGTTGGATTGTTTATTAGTCCCATTAATTCTTTTTCATTTCTATGATTTGTTTCATCATTAAATTATTCGTTGATTTATCAATTTTGTTTCTTTTGCTTATTGGTTAAACCTTTTTTTTTTTGTATAAATTTGAATCAATCTATTTGATTATTTCCGATTAATCCCTTATTTATTTTGTTTGATTACTCATTTATCTCTTTATTTTATCTGAAAACTTATTTATTTTCGTCTATTTATTTCCTTGCATCTTAATTTTATGAATTAATTTTTATGTACTTATTAATTTTGTTACCTATTTATTTATTCTTTCATGGAATCCTCTTTTTTTTTCATTATTTATTTGTTTAACTATTGGTGATAGATTTTTGTCACTCATTTAGGTGTTTAAATCTCAAGCATGGGTAACACTCCCCTAAATCTATTCACTTTAAAGCACTTTTTTTTACGCCAAAATTCATATACATACATATGTACCTACATTAATTCAAATATCCACAATTCCAATCAGAAAAAAAAAAAAAAATCAAAAAACTACCTACCACAGACTCAAGGACATCAAATCGTATATTGCCCGGCCTGTGAGGGTTCTTCCCCACGTTGACACTTATCTACATACATACCTACCTGACGATCATTAATGAAAGGCCAAACACTTATGTAAGGCGGTACCATTGTATATCCAATCTATAGTATTCTCATGAAACACGATTTTGTAGGTAGACATTTGGTCGATAGGTTCGCTGTGATCGCCTTACGGAGATCCCTTAACAAAAATTAGTATTACATTTGGACGCATAGATGGCCACGAGCTTTTTTTCTTCATGAGACTACTATAGAATTTATATACAATGGCGGTACTATAATTAGCATCCGGTAAAAGTAATACTCTTTTTTTTTAATCTTTGTGAAAACATACAAAAATCCTTTTTTTTATTGTCTCCTTAATGCTACTTAATCTGCCAGCAGAATGGCTGTTTTCTCATTATGAATCAAACGATGGTTTACTTATAACTCACCGACTTTATAAGATTTGACATCTCTGCTGCAAAGTAATATTCTTGGTAAACGGTATCAAAATTCCATAATCCTTATGGTGTCCTTTCACTGTACCTGCGTCGGTGAAGTAATCCTCCTCAAGTCCAGAGTTTTGTTGTGGACACCTGTTGGAAGAAGATTAGCAAAGTAAAAGATTAGTTGTTTTGATTTGTATCTAAGACTAATACCTCCTACAAGAGTTCAACATTCCTTTTCGGCATACTGCATGTACCCCGATGCTCAGCGTTTGTGTTTGGTGTACGTACTATCTGCAGGCTACTCTTCCTACAAATGGACAGATAAAAGTATTTAAATATCATTGCGTAATTACGCCATTGATAATAATGAATACAAATTTTGTAATAATAATAACCATAACATGAATTTATCTACCTACTTACAATGCTTTTTTTTTTGGTTGAACTTCATCATAGATAGCATGCATCCCTGGGCTATGGAAGTTTTTTTTTGTTGTCTTCTCTGAAAGTGAAGATTTATTTATTAATAATATAAAGATTTCAACTTCATTTTCTTTCTTTTTGTTTTTGCTTACCAGATTTTATTTATTTGTGGATTTCCTTTTTTTTTGGTATTTGCTTCTCAGTTGCTGTTCTTTTTTTCTGTATTTTGTGTGCAGTTTATGCCTTCACGGCTATGTTGTGTTGGAGTTTGTTTTGATTATTTTTTTTTCTATTATTTCTTTTCGCACTCATATAGTTTTCTCATGTTTGGTATATGGGTTCGTACTCTATTCGCACTGCCCGAAAATTAATTATGGCCGATCGTCATATGTTTTGTTTAAATGATGAAATGCTAGATGGCACTTATAACAATCGTTCCATTTCTTAACTTATGTTATAACTATGTTAAGAAATGTAATTAATTGTTTTTTTTTCATTCAATCGCCTGTTGTGAGTGCGAATCAATTTGATTGGTGGTTGAAATGATTCGATTAATCCGTTGAATAGAGAGGGTTTGTGGAACGGATAGAATTAAATCGAAATTGCATTCTATAACCATATTACAACCATAGTTGTAGTAACCGCCGCGCGCTCCAGACGGCAACGTAGGTTAAGTGATTTTTAAATAAGAATACAATTCAAACTTATGAACTTAATTCAAATGAAACAAAGAACAAATAAAAAAAAATCTTGATACCTAGATTAAAGACATTTTTTTTTGTGAACTATGGTCGTGTATGGAAAATGATAGAGATTTTTCTTGTTCCTTTTTTTTTGCTATAGGGTGCAAAGCAGTTTGGCGATCACCGACGACCATATCCAGAAGTCGGGATCGCCCACCCCTTTTATTCTAAAGGTCCTTTATTGGAAATGTTTGCAGAAAGATTCTCCCA
Organism: Dasysyrphus tricinctus; assembly: GCA_963921185.1. Classification (NCBI taxonomy): domain Eukaryota; kingdom Metazoa; phylum Arthropoda; class Insecta; order Diptera; family Syrphidae; genus Dasysyrphus; species Dasysyrphus tricinctus. The sequence continues at coordinate 168,551,449 of OY992531.1, read as the reverse complement.
AAAAAATTTGAATCTTCGATTTTTAAATTTTTTTTATTATATTTAATGTTAAATATTTAAATTAAAGAAATCTAAAAATCGTTAACTACCTAAGTCATATATAATATATATACTATATATATATAAACAGTGCGATACATATATCATACTTAATTAGTATATATAAATGCACGCCTATATATATATGTGTATGCATTGTATACGTTATTTACATGTAAATCTCTGTTCCGGAGTTCAGTGAATTATAAAACAAATCAATAATTAATGTTTTTTTGCTCGGTGCAATAATTTTCTTTGTAATCTTTTTGTTTTGGTTGATAATTTAATTTCGTAAACAAAGTCTTTTATTTATGTAAAAGTAATTAGGAATTTTCTTGGTTTATTTCATCTGCGGAAGATTAACTTAGTTTCCCTTTAGAGATAGCGTAAATTCCCCCTTTCGTTCATATCAGAAACTCTCCCCTTAATTGAGCTCGATACAGGTAGGGTTTGCTGATAGGATTTGAAATACTTCAAATTACTTTTTTTTGTTATCATATTGTTTTGTTATTGTTGAAAAGGTGAAGCTGGGTAAATACCGCCTTTAGCATTATACAAAAAAAATTCCTAAAAACTTAATTTTTCATTTTTCCTTTTTTTTGTTGTTATTTTCATTCCAATGGTAATATTTAATTTGTTTTTTTTTGGTGCTGGGTTGCCACCCATGCTTTTTTTGTTTATATAAATTTATTTATTTTTTTTTATGTTCAATAAAAATTGTTTGTAAATTGCACCGATATGGTTGAATTTATGTTTTTTATTCAAGCGTATAGCTTGATGGCTTGATAAGATTTACATTTTCAGGGGATGTGGACGGCGACTAAGACAAATCGGTGAGAATGAACTGAGCTGGATAAAGAAGGTAAGCCTAAGTTTAGGGGAAGTTTAAAACAGGCCAAAAACTTCCAAGGTAGGGTGGGTCAGGTCAAGCTGAAATAACATCTTCAGCGCCCTCTAGTGGTAAATGTCCGTCCGGTTTTCATTCATATCAATCTTCAATTGATATAAATTATTTTTCTTTTTGGCATGATTTATGTTTTTGTGGTAGGTGAGATTTGGGTCGTGAGGACAAGTTCCCACCCATTTCCGGCGAGCTCGAGCCGAGCACACAGCCAGCATGCCAGTCCATCACACTCAAAGAAATTTCTCTCGAATTTTATAATTCACACCTTCTCATACCTACTACAGTCTTTGAGATCGATACTACTTATAAAAATAATATCACGAAGACGACTGAAGATGCCTTCGAGATTGGGGAGAGGATACGCATTTTTCTTCGTGAGGGCATTCAGCTTTCGTGAGTCCAGGCAAAGACGATTTTTGCCAGGTTTCTGTACAAGGACCACTGGCGAACTCCATGGGCTCTCACTCTCCTCAATGACTCCAAGGCTCAACATTCTGTCTATCTCGGCATACATCAGGGCCTGTATCGCTGGGGAGACAGGGTAGTGACGTTGCTTCACTGGAACCGCCTCTCCGGTCTCGATGACGTGCTCGACAAGGGTCGTTTTTCCGAGACCGTACCTGGTATAACACCGGAACTTTTGCCTGACTGCATCCAACCTGGATTCTTGCTCCGGAGACAATTGGTGAGTATCTGAAGAAACCTTTGCATCCGTCATTTTAACTTCGCTTATAATTCCCGGTGCAAGATTAAATACTCTCCAAAAATCTACGCCAAGATAAAGTTCCTGATCTAAGCTAGGTACTAGGAAAAAGGTAATATTTCGTTTTTGGTTTTTGTATCCTACTTCTAAGTCTATTTTACCAATTATTGATTGCGACTTGCCATCAGCAGTCTTAACATTAGACATAAACGGTATCATTTGAACCTTAAGTTCACTAACTAAGTTTTTGCATCCTTTTCCAAGTATGCTAACACTTGCCCCACTATCAAGTAGGCCTAAAATTTCCTTATTAGCTATTTTCACTTTTGCGTATGGCCTTGGATCTCCAGAAACATCTATTATGGTAGACAATAGATTGCATTTTAGCTGTTTCCTTAATTTGTATCTAAGTCTAGTCCTAAGTATCTTATTTTTAACTTTGCCACCGAAAATTCTTTCTTTAGCCTCGTTGTACTCCTTAATTCTAATATGTAAGGGCTTTACATAACTAAACTTAACATTTTCTTGCTCATAATCATTGTTTTTACCAGGATCGTTCTTGCTTCTTTTCAAAATGGTGATTTTTTTTTCATCACTATCTTCAAATTTTATTGATTTTGAGGGTTCGATAACTCGGGAGGTTGTTTCGAACGCGATTCCCCCGTTGGAATCACGTTCTTCTGTTCGTTTTTTAGCTTACACTTAGGACAATTAGACACGATAAAATTTTCTTCTCCACACTTAAAGCAGAAGAGGTTTTGCTTCGGAGATGGGCATTCCCAGTATAAATGTCCTGTTGTCTTACAGTTCCAACATGAAAGAACTTTATTAGGTGGTCTAGGTCGATTATTGTTAATATATTGCACCGCTGCAATATTATCTTCGTGTTGGAATTGTTCATTATCATAGAGTATTTCGTTAGCATGTATTCTCGGAACAGATCTATATTGTCGATTTGCATGAGAATTGTGTATAGGGAACGTATTTTCTGCTTCCTTACACACAAACCTAAGTTGATCAAGAGAGAAGATTGACATTGGATAAACCAAGGGACCAATTCTCTCGTTTAGGTTACCTTTTACCATCTTGATCAATTCTGTATCTGGTAACGATATTTTTAATTGCGATTTGATTTTCATAATCGCAGCAAAATACTTATCGCAAGATTCTGAAGAACCTTGTTTTCGATCTGACAATTCTCTTAATATTTGGTAGTCGGACTTACAACTTCGATAATGAAGCAATAATGCTTCACGCATTGATGGCCAATCTGGTTGGTGATTGGTTTTATGAAATTGATAATACCAAGTTGCAGCATCACCCATAAGTGTAAGATGAAATTGTTTGAGAATTTCCGACCAAGGGCAACCATATTGTTTTTGCAATGTCTCCAGCCGAAATATAAAGTCTTCAACAGACAAGTTCTCTGGAGTACCATCAAACTTCAAATTCCATCTATCAATTTTTATAACATCTTTATAACCTCTGTTATAATAATTATTGTTCGGAGCCGTATTAAGGTTTGAGGGACTTTGTTGGAAACCGTTCGAATTTCCAACTTCGAGATTGTGTGATGGAAAGTGAACTTGAGGTTGCATTTCGGGATTCGGTATTAATCCTGGAATAGGCTTGAACGCGAAAGATGTTTGTGAAAATGCAGGGGTGTTGTTGAATTGAAAGTTTTGACCCGGTATCTGACTTGAACTCTGTTGTTGTTGAGGGTAGCAAGGATTTTGAAAACATTGTTGCTGTTGTATTGGAGAAAGGGTAGGTTGAGGTGGTTTTAAGGTAGGGTTTAGAAATTGTTGTGGTAAGAAACTATTGTTGGGTTGCTGTTGTTGGAACTGATGATTTTGAATTGATTGTTGCTGAGCTAAAATGTTTTGGCCCGATTGAAGTTGTACTTGTTTTGCTACACCATGAAACTGTTGTTGTTGGAATGAATGGTTCGAGTTTTGAAATGATTGCTGGTGTTGGGCGTTATTGAAATTTGGCTGTTGCAAATTACTGAAATTTTGCTGTTGAGAATTATTGACCTTTTGGAATGGTTGTTGTTGAATGGGATTATGTTGATATGCTTGTTGCTGGCTGTTTGAATTCGCAAAATTTTGATGGGAGTGTAAATTTTGTTGATGAGATTTTGTCTGAAGCTGTTTAGTTTTCTGTTGGTGAAGATTTGGCTCTGAGGCCTTCTTATTCCCGGTAGTTTTTTGGGTGGTCTTATTTGTAGGTTCTTCTCTTCTTAAAGGAAGGGTTGCCTTATTAATATCACCGAGGAATTCAAGGAAATCAGCCCTAACGTTTTTCTGGACGTTTTCGGATATGCTTGAACTCATTGATCGAGAATACGACTCGAAAGCATTCACTAGAGCATAATTGATATAAGTTTTTAAATCATTCGGCACCGAGCTAAATTCCCTATGATCTGCATTGGCTTCGACATTTTCACCTTCTGAAATGTGAGCATCACGAATCGTTTCGATACTTCGATCTAAATCTGTGAAACCCGCGCCAAGTTGGCTCAAACTACTAAACGTAGGAGCTGTTACCGAATTTGATTCCGACGAGGTGTTAAGGGGTCCAATACCTGAAGTATTATTCAAAATATTTTCGTTCGTATCTTGTGGTTGTTCTTGGACTAATTCCAAGTTTTGAACTGGTTTTTGTCCTGTAACGTTGGTTGCAGGTGGTGTTCTTTGAAGAAGCGGACGAGAAGGTATCGTATCAGACATGTCCACCAAAGCTGGATTTTGATTGATCGGCTGAGCGGTTGAAGGAATACCGTCTTGGATCGATTTAGGGTGTTTAAGATTCACTTAGCTTTTTTTCACTTGTTTAAATTGTATCGATTCATCTTTCTTAAATATTAATTTTCAATTGTATTTTTTGTATTCGATTATATTATATTCTATTTGTCTGCCGAACAAATCGGTTGAGTTCTCTTTTAAATATTTTAAATAAATTAAGTTTCTTTTAATTTGGAATTTTATTTCATTCGAGAACCATCCTATACATTTTTTGGTGCCTCCTGTGAGGAATCAGGACAGACATTTGGAATTTCCTGAAAAGAGATTAAAAGGAATCTTCTAGCAGCGCTTGGCTCAAGATATTCTTGCGACAAAATCGAATTCAAGGAATTAAAAACAAACTCAAGATTAATCAAGATGGCCCTATTGAATTTGAGATCTTCTGCTAAAAATGCTATTAGGAAAATTCATGATCGTATTAGTGGCTCTAACCTAGACCAATGCGATTCCACACAATTGGAGCAAGATCTGAAGTCAGTTGGCGATCATTTTAAGCGCTTCGTTTTAAACCACGAGGCCCTTGTTACAAAGGCCAAGGAAGATGAACTGGACTCTCACGAACAGCTGTGGGAGATTGTGGAGGCGGACTATAATGCAACCTGTGTTCTTCTCAATCGACGATTAAAAGAAGTCAGCAGCATGTCCGAGTCTCAAAATAAACCTACATCTTCATCTTCAAATAACTTCGAAATCAAATTGGATCCATTAGTTATTCCAACATTCGATGGCACGTTCCACAACTGGCTTTCGTTCAAAGATGTTTTTCAAACTCTCGTCCATGATGCCAATTTTCCTGAAGCATATAAACTTGCCAAGCTACGACAAGCGGTGGATCCTATCAAGGTGCCTTTGATTGGAGCTATGTATACTGGTGGTTACCTAGAAGTTTGGGAGTCGTTGACTAGTCGCTACGATAATAAGAAACTTTTGGCTGAAATTCATGTTTCACGATTTTTAAATCTGAAGCCTGCAATAGATGAAACAGCGAAGGCGCTGTTGTCCATTGTCGACACGGTCCAGGAGTCGCTTCGTGCCTTACGAGTCATGAAGCTTCCAGTTGATGCATGGGATGCCTTGGTGGTACCAATAATAATATCAAAGCTTCCAATTTCTACTCAGAAGGAGTGGGGTATGGCTTCATCCTCAGACGAAATTCCAGTCCTAGCCGATCTGTTAAGATTTTTGGAAAAGCGAGCTCATAGTCTCACAACAGAGCAAATTAGGATTCCAACACGAACAGAAATATCAGTATCCCGCCAACAACGTGCTCATCAACCTATGAAATCACACCTAGCTACCTTAGATGACAAAAACTGTGTACACTGCCAAGGTCTTCACAAGATTTCTCGATGTCAACAGTTTTTGGCTTTAAAACCGGACCAGCGTTTCGAAGCCTTAAAACGATCAAATGTGTGCTTCAACTGTCTTAAGCAGGGGCATGCTTACAGGCAGTGTTCATCTGGTGTGTGCCGTAGTTGTGGACGCAAGCACCATACGGTATTGTGTCAACAGCAGCAAACTCAAACTATGGATTCTTCAGCAACATCCACACAGTCAAGTAATTTGCAAATATCCAGTTCAGAACACCCTCCCAGCTCAAGCCAAATTCTGGAGCAGCGGCAATTGTCACAAGCTGAACCTTCTATCAGTTGTCTCACCCGTGGTGACCATGTGGTTTTGCTTGCAACAGCAAAGGCCAATGCTCATGGTGATTCGCAAGAGCAGCGCATTGCTCGAATTCTCTGCGACCCAGGATCGCAGGTAAGTTTGGTGACTGAACGTTTTGCAAACTCTTTGAATCTTCACAGAAAGAAGCATGAAGTATCCATTGAAGGTGTTGGAGCACTGGCACAAACAAGAACTAGAGGCAGTGTCGTACTCACACTTCAGTCTATTAATAGCGACTTCTCCCTTAAGATCAACGCATTGGTTATCTCTTCAATAACATCGAATACTCCAGCAGTACATGTAGACGTTAACCAATGGCCCCATCTAGTTGGCCTGCAGCTTGCGGATCCACATTTTGGAACACCTGGTGGAATTGACATGTTGATTGGCTCTGATGTCTGGGGTTCCATCGTTCAAGGTGACATTGTCAGTGGTGGCATGCAAGAGCCACATGCGCAACGCACTCAATTTGGCTGGGTCATATTTGGCCCAGCATCAGCAGCAGTAAAACCAGCAGCCATGCAAGTCAAAACTTTAAATGCTCAGGTATGTAGAGATGAACCAGATCTAGAGGAGCTTCTACAACAGTTTTGGAAGCTGGAAGAAGTGCCAACTGAATTTCAAGCAGATGAAGAATGCAGTCGTATTTTCACATCCACGCATACTCGCACCACAGAAGGTCGCTATATAGTGCATATACCATTTCGTTCTGATGAAAAGCTTCAGTTAGGGGCTTCTTACTTCAATGCCTTAAGACAATTTCATTCCCTGGAGAGACGTTTGGCTAGAAATGAGGACCTTCGAAATCATTATGTCAAGTTTATGCGTGAATATGCTATGCTTGAGCATATGAAACGTGTCGATGAACCTGGTGACCATGCAAATTGCTATTATATTCCTCATCACGCCGTCACTGAGAAATTCAGAGTTGTTTTCAACGCATCTGCACCGACAAGCAATGGTGTATCCTTGAACGACTTACAATTAGCTGGACCAACAATACAGGATCCATTAGTTCATGTCATTTTCCGTTTTCGTCAGTTCCGTTTTGCTGTAACTGCAGATATCGAAAAGATGTTTCGTCAAATCTTAGTTACACCAAAACACAGAGACTTCCAACGAATCTTATGGCGTGAATCACCAATTGAAGACATCCAGGTCTATCAGCTAACAACAGTGACCTACGGTATGAAAGGGAGTACCTTCAATGCAGTGCGAAGTCTGCATCAATGCGCATACGACAATTTTGGAACCATCATTGATGACAGAACTCACAAGGAGGATGCGTTAGCTGCCCGAGACGCAATATTAAGGTCATTCTATGTTGATGACTTTTTGATAAGCTGTGATGGAGCTGAAGAAGCGGTTCATTTAGCAGAAAATGTGGACAAAATTCTGTTAGCAGGTCGATTTAAGCTCCGCAAATGGAATTCTAACAGTATCCAGGTACTTGATCATTTCGCTAATGACATTTGTCCATCTACAGAGCTCATCATCGAATCACCGGTAGCAACTGTGCTTGGGCTTCATTGGGATCCTGTTGCTGATGAGCTATTTTTCAATGTCAAACTCAAACAATGTTACGAAGTTCCAACAAAGAGACAGGTGCTGAGCGAAGTAGCACAACTTTTTGATCCCACTGGATTGTTAGCTCCAGTCGTTATTACGGGAAAGATATTCATCCAAACACTTTGGGCAGCTGGTATCACTTGGGATGCTTTACTTCCTAACGAGCTTTGTGAAAAATGGTCATCTTTTCGTGATGGGTTGGCGGCTCTCAGTTGTCTTCGAGTACCACGTTGGTTGGGTATGGCTGCTGGAGAAAAAACGGAACTTCATGGATTTTGTGATGCCAGTGCAAAGGCATACGCTGCTGTTATTTACGTCAAAACACATAGATCAAGTACAGGTGAGCCAGCTCAAATATGTTTACTTACAGCCCGGACGAAGGTAGCACCGCTTAAAGGTGCAACGATCCCTCGTCTTGAGCTCTGTGCTGCTCATTTACTGGCGGTAACCTTGGAAAACGTTCGGATTGCTTTAGGGCTTACAGACATAACATACTACCTGTGGTCAGACTCAAGCATTGTTCTTTGTTGGTTGAAGAAGCAACCCACTACGCTAAAACCATACGTATCCAACCTGGTCAGACAAATACAGGAGTTAACTTCAACAGGCAGTTGGCATCACGTTAGGTCAGCTCAAAACCCAGCTGATTGTGCAAGTCGAGGGTTGAAAGCAACAGAGCTGTTAGAGCATAAGCTATGGTGGGATGGACCTGACTGGCTGAAAAAGGGTGCAGTTGCCTTAGAAGATGAACCACCGTTCAGTGAAGAGGAGTGTCAAGCTATACGGGAAGAGGAAAAGCTTTCTACAGTTGCAATGGTGGCATCGATTAATTTTGAACTTACAACACTCCAACGTGATGGGAAGACTATACCACTAACTGAGCGTTTTAGTTCTTTGCAGAAATTGCTTCATACGGTAGCTTACATGCTTCGATGGCTGAAAAGACGCCGATTTTTACTTAAATCAACTGTGATCAATGCATTTGAGTGCGAAGATGCCTTAAAGATCCTTATTTGCATCGAACAGAAGAAATCATTTGCTGAAGACATACATCGACTTGACAGTGGTTCCAGTGTTTCAAATTCTAGTCGTCTAAAAGCACTTAATCCCGTTATTGATGATGATGGCATCCTGCGAGTTGGTGGTCGTCTTGGCAGAGCTTCATCAGTGCCAGAAGACCGTCGATTTCCAATGATTCTTCCCAAGAAAGGTGCTCTCGTTACATTGCTCATCAGTCAGGCTCATAAAATTACACTCCATGGCGGCCCACAACTAATGCTTCAAAATCTCCGTGAGCGATTTTGGATCCTCAATGGAAGACAAGCGGTCCGAAATAATCGTTGTGGTATTTGCCGACGTCAACGAGGAGCAACTCTAACACAACAGATGGCTTCATTGCCCAGGCAACGTGTGAATGCAGCTAGACCCTTCATCGCAGCAGGTGTAGACTATTGTGGACCTTTCACACTTCGTGTTGGAACAAAACGATCGAAAACAACAGTTAAGACCTATTTAGCAATTTTTGTATGCATGGCAACTAAGGCGACGCACATAGAGGTAGTAGACGATCTTTCAGCACAGGCATTCCTGGATGCCTTTACACGGTTCATTAGCAGACGGGGGATTTGCCGAGACCTGTATAGTGACAATGGCACGACTTTTGTAGGAGCAAACCGCCTTCTGAAAGAGGATTTGGCAGCTTGGAATAACGACAACAACAAGCAGTCTGTGTCTGATATGGGAACAAATTGGCATTTTATTACTCCAAGCGCTCCGCATCAAGGAGGTTTATGGGAAGCTGCTGTAAAATCTGCCAAATATCATCTGGTTCGGTTAGTTGGCTCTCAATTACTTTGGCATAATCAACTTCAAACCTTGGCTGCACGCATTGAAGCATGCCTCAATTCAAGACCAATAACACCTCTTTATGATGATCCTGATGACAAAATGGCATTAACACCAGGTGACTTCCTGATTGGAGCACCATTGATTGCTGTGCCAGAACCAAGTTATAACGAAGTTCCATTGAATCGTCTGAAACATTGGCAATGGTTTAGGCAAATTCATCACAGCTTTTGGGAAAGATGGAGCCAGGAATATTTGTCAACTCTACAAACGAGAAGCAAATGGCAGCGGCCAAAGGAAAACATAAGGGTTGGTGACATAGTTTTGATCCGCCATGAAAATTTACCACCAACTCACTGGCGATTAGGGCGAGTTATTGAGGTTCATCCGGGCAGCGATGGATTAATACGAAACGCAACAATCAAAACTCAGAATGGACAGTGCAGAAGAGCTGTGCAAAAACTGTGTCCATTATTAGATGTAGCAGATTCAATTGAGTCCATTGGCTCAACCGGGCAGGATGTTTAAGATTCACTTAGCTTTTTTTCACTTGTTTAAATTGTATCGATTCATCTTTCTTAAATATTAATTTTCAATTGTATTTTTTGTATTCGATTATATTATATTCTATTTGTCTGCCGAACAAATCGGTTGAGTTCTCTTTTAAATATTTTAAATAAATTAAGTTTCTTTTAATTTGGAATTTTATTTCATTCGAGAACCATCCTATACATAGGGAGACTTAATTCGTTTCGATTCGCGTTGATGTTATTACTAACATTTGGTAAGGAAGTGTCGTGCGACACTCTCGGACTTAGACCAGTAAGCAAAAGTTCTTGACCGTTCGGGTTCAACCTAGCCGATTCTCTTGAACCTTTCTTCTTTATTGCGCCAGTTTTAGAAGACATTTTGAAAGATTTAAGGTTTAAAAGATGGTGAAATGATATTGGTTTTGAGTAGATGATTAAAAAAAAAACTAACGTACCAAAAAAAATATGAAAATCCAACGAAAATGTTGTAGATAAGTAAGAATTTTGAAGTTTTGTAAAAGAAAACTAAATAAATTAATGGCAGACAAAAAAAGGTAATAAAAAAAACTCAAAGGAAATGTATAATAATAAAGAATAACAAAAAAAGACTAGGTAACAATCCAGAATAATTGTAATCCTGTTTTGTCTTAATGTCAAAAACGAATGAAGGAAAAGAAAGAAAAAAAAAACAAAAACAATTGGAAAATTTAAGTAAAGAAAAACAAGGCAATAATCAAAAATTATTGTAAACCTGTTTTGCCTTAAACTTATGTGTACAAATAATAATCGAAAAGCAAAGAAAAAAAATTGTTTTAAAAAAAATAAAGTTTTTCGAATGTTTTCGAGAGAACGATTTCAAAAACGAAACGAGAAAAAAAAAACAAAATAAAGGTATATATATAAAGATTGGTTATTTGGTGAGCATATAAATCTCAAGTAAACCAAAAATATGAAAAGGTATATAAAAAAACAAAGTTATTATTAGATTACTCAAAAATCAAAAGAAATTGTAGTGTTTCAAAAAAATGTTTGTTTATAATTGGTTCTGTTGTCATGTATCACTGCGGGGATGCTTCAGGTGACTGATTCGGTGTTCGGTGGTGAAACTTGTTGACGGTTTCGATGAGCGGAAATGGTGGCTAAATGATAATTTTCGAAGACTGACGGACGGACTTATGTTGAAAATTTTTCCTCTAAGTGGTAAATAGGAACATAAAATTAAAACAAAAGACAAAAAATTTGGTTGCTATCCAATTGTATTCGCAATTCTATACTGGCCTGAGACCTTAGATAGAAGACATAATACAATTAGGTAAGTAACACACGAAAAAAGGGAGAAAAGAAAGTAATTGTGCAACTGTGCGACACTACGTCATCAACAGGCCACAAACTTTGAAAAGAAAACCAAGACAAATGATTGAAAATTAAAAGGAAGAAGATAGAAAAGTAAAATTTAAACATTAAAGGATGGGTAGAGGCAAACAAAAACATAAGGTGAATTGTTGTTGTTATCATCTTCTTGTACTCGTCGCAAGTGAAGGTGGTATGTTGCAAGAACTTTCCCGATCACGACATACGAGTTTCCAAAGATGATAACAAAAACAATTGGGAATACTAAAATTGGGAATAAAGGTTGACAAAAACGAAGACACACGTTGCGGGCGCCATTTGTAGTAGGGCAGAGAAAAGAATTTTGAAAATTCAATACTAAGTTTGTTGGGTGCGGTGGACTGGCATGCTAGCGGTTGCTCGGCTAGAGCTCGCCGGAATTGGGTGGGAACTTGCCCACACACAACCCAATCTCGCCTACCACAAAACACAAATCATGCCGAAATAATTTAATTATTCGAAAACTTAATTGATCAAATAAGCGGACGGACGTTACCACTAGAGGGCGCTGTGGTGTTGTTCAGCGACAGCCTAAACCCACCCTGCCTTGGAAGTTGGTGGCCTAATTTCAACTCCCCCTTGACCTTAGCCTTACCTTTTTCCAACTCGTTCACTTCCACCTCCAAATCATTCTGTCACCATCGGCATCCCCTGAAAAATATAAACTTACAAATTCATCAAGCTTAGAGCTTGAAAAAAAGACCAGATTTCAACCATCTTGGCGTAATTTACAAAAAATCAAAAATATTTATTAATTCTCATAAAGAAATATAAATAAGTTTTACGTTTAGAATAAGTTTTATAATTAACATTAAAGGATATAAATTGTTAAAGTTTAATCAAAGAAAAACAATTGTAGTAAGTGGATAACCTTAAAATTTAACCTATATAAGCAGAAAAGGACAAAAAGAATGATCTGTATTTGATTTGAATGAGATACAAACAAAAAATATACACCGTTGATGTATCCACTTCGTTATTGTTGATTAAGTATGTTTAAATAATATAGTATGGCTACAAAATAGATACAGTCTATCTATCTTAGGAATTTTCGTAACTATAAAAAAAAACTCTACTAGGCGCGATTCCCACCTCTATCAGGTATGCGAACTACAATGTTTAATAAGGAACACCTATATTGAGCTCAATCGGGTACCTGTTTCAAAAAAAAAAAAACTTTTCCAAAAAAAATTCGATGAAAAGTGGAAACCCTTTACCACGTAGGTTAAGCGAAAAATCCCTTTAAACTTCAAGATAAAAAGCAATAGTATCTTACAGTATGTATTTTAATGAAAATTTTAAATGAATATATGATATCAAATCAAAAAGAGAATTTTACAATATAAGTCAAATCTATAATTTAGTATTACGCCAAATTCAAATAATTTTTCTTTCTTTCTACAGGCTCTGGAACAGTTTTTTTCTTGAAAAGTACTAGTGGTGTTTTCTTGATTAAATCACCTTCCAACTAGTGCTGCTTAACTTGATTGGTGATTTCTTGAAAGTTGATTGTTGATTCGCAATTTCTTTATAATGCTTTGATTTTCTATGGAGTCTTGAGAATACATAAATTTTACTTGGAATCTTGAGGCTTGTCTTACGACTATGCAGTGTAGATATGCAATATTATCTTCCTAGATCTTACTTAAACTAAGGGGAGGGCGATCATGACTTTTCGTTTTTGCTATGTCAATGATCGCCACTTTTTATGAATCCTAGTGGTTGAAAAAAAGGAAATATATATATATTATATTATATCTTTGAATCCACATGGCTTAAGGCATATATGGGAAAGGAAAATGCGGGTCTACTTTACTAAAAGCACTTAAAAAAAAATACTTTATTTCTAAAATTAAACTTCGACTCACCCTCTAATTAGTTTTGTTTTTGTTTAATTTTGTAAAGATCAGGTCAGTAATCCGAAAGACAGAAACCTCCAGTATCAGTGGTATATATGATTCCTGAGTGATCTCGCTTTCGAGCGACGGGGTCGTTATCGCCAACTGCGAAGAGCTCCAAGAAATGGTCTTTAAAAAAAAAGGAAACCATTTAAGACACATGATATGGTTCATCATTTTGCATTTTTACTTTAAAATAAACGTATAACACGCTTATTGTGGACTTAATTATCCACATTAAAATTCTTTTTTTTTTCGTTTAGAAAAATGTGAACTCACCATAAGCTTGTACTGAATTGGCTTATATCAATAGTTTCGCTCCGTAGGAATGAATCCTTTTATTTTGTTGGTCACACACTTTAATTGCCCTGGTTCTTTTGGGTTGAGTATTTCGTTTTCTTTTTCTCAAAAATGTTAGAGCACTTCGTTATAATTTTTTGTAAAAAGTAGTTAGTTTTATTGTGGCTGTGCAAACTCTATCCTCTACGGCCTTTCGCGAAACTATGATGAAAATGATAATTTTTTTTTGACGGCTGACTAACAGAACGAACAATACTGTTTTAACTTTGAATAAACGGAACATAAGTCATCCTTTTCTTATTTGTAGCCAATCAAAGCCTTTCCCATTTTGTTGAACACGACCATAAACCAATTCGCCCTACGGTCAACTGCGCCATCTGGATTTGTATAAGAGATACATTTCCTTTGGGACGCGTTCAACTAACTCACAAATCAGGTACCAGTTTACACGATGCGATTAAAGGAGAACAACTTTTCTTAAAATTATTTTCCATCAGGAGTTTTCTGCTATATATATACGATGCGCAGTATTCAAATACTTCGTGCGGACCAAAAACTTTTTAAATTTGTGTTTAGAGCGTTTTTATTAGTTCTTTTTCGGTTACATGGATATTCGATTAAACGCAAGTAAATAGTTACGCGGTGTATGCTCGTGGGCTAATCTTCGATTCTACGTTGCATATTTTCTTATCCACATACTTACAATTCCCTTGCGCCAGCTTAAGTATAAAAGGAAGCAATCTTATTTTTATATGGGCACTAGCAATCTAGGAACAAGTCTACTTCAGAATGTTGTATTTATTGACACTAAACTATTGCAAATAGTATTTGAGTGTTTAGAACGATTATATTGTCACTCTGGCTCTAAAATGTGTTTATGAATAAGATTATTCTTTTTTTCCGAAACAAGAAAAATAAAACTACCAAATATTTTGACCTTAAGTTGCCTCGTGTGAACGACGTCCTCGAAATGTTTTTGTGAAACCGAAAATTTTAATCGAACGCACTCGAACGCGCCCTTCCAAAATGTCAAAAAGAAACATCAACAAACAAAAATTTACAACAAAAATGAAAACTGTCAATTGCCAAATTCCAAACATAAACATGGATAAAGACGGAACGTTCAGATGGTAAGTTTTATAATTTGTTTCTTCTAAATTGTTTTAAGCATACATTTATTCATCTTGTTTTTTTTTCAGATATGCCCTGTATTTGCCAGCGCCATTGCCCACATCAAAACTAAACAACCCCCTTATCGTCAGCGACGACAACACAATTTCTCGGGCTGCCAATGACACCGCCAGGATTCAGTGGTGAGTTTTATGAGTTATATATCACTATGGAATCCAAAACTATATTTAAATATATTTTCAGGTATCCACAACATTACAAAAACAATTTTAGAAAATTTCCCACTATTTTGTTTTTGTATTACGTGTAAAACTTAATCCAGATCCAGATCCCGATGATAATAAAACACGCCTATTATTACTGCCTATTTTTCAATAAATGAACCTCAAATTTTCTGAACGTCAAAATCACGAATGGATTTTTTTCGTTGTGTGTTAGAGCCTGATTACACGATTCGTTTTTTCGGACGTTACGTGTTTCATCTTTTTGACACATTTGGTGAGGGGTGTAGAAACGTAGGGGGAATGGAAAGACGAAAGCACGTATGAAAATTTCAAGACTTTTTCTGGTTGAACTTTGACGTTTATGATTTGACAACCGAGTAGAGGCGGGGGATGCCAAAAAAATGTAAATAGTGAGATTTAACATTGTTTTTCTTAATTAAATAGCCATAAATTTGAACAAGAAGTGATGTAAAAGCATTTTTAATTATTATTACTGCCTATTTTTCAATAAATGAACCTCAAATTTTCTGAACGTCAAAATAACGAATGGATTTTTTTCGTTGTGTGTAATCACGAAGGTACGTACCTGTCAAAAAAAAGAAACGTCCGAAAAAACGAATCGTGTAATCAGGCTCTAATCACGAAGGTCACTGATCTCTATAATACACTGGATAGTGTATTCCTTATAATGTATAACAGTTTCTTTGCTTCCATTTGAAGATGACAATTAGGTGGTCGGCTTCATAATTTGACGTCTGAATTATACAAAAAAAAAAGTATTTTCCAGATAGGGATGTGCGATATTGAAACAACATCGATTTCAACATCGAAGACCAAACATCGATGTTAATAAATATCGAACTGAAAACATCGATGTTTTTTCAGGTATTTTTGTTTAAGTTTTTTGTTTGACCAAAGCAAAAAATGCGTCATGCTATGCTCTAATGTATTTTTGCTTTCAAAATTTCTGGTGCCGGCTATTTTTTCTTAAGTTTTTTAAAATCGATTTAAGTTTTCATACAAATAAAAAATATGAAGTCATAGGCAAGGTATTTCAACTTTAAACATCGACATTGCAAAATTATGATGCTAAAACCGCGTGTAAGTGGTATCTTTCTAGGCATTAATGATTTTAATGGGTGAAAATCAATGTTAAAATATGTATTTTGCACAATGAATATCAACAAATTTAATAAAATCAATATTGCAAGGCAATTCATGGTGTTAAGCTGTTATGTATGCCCTTTTTGAAATCCGATAATTCAAAATCTTGTTTCACACGAAGGTGTGCGCAAGAATTTGCATGGTGTAAACTGCGTGTTTCTGACCATCGATAATTTAAATTCGTGAAAATCGATATTAAATATGTATTTTGTAGTAATATTTCAAGGAATTTTGTGTAAACTGTTTTCTGTGGCTTTTTGGAATATATCGATATTTCAAAACACGAAGTTGTGTGCAAAAACTTGCATTGGTGTAAATTGGGTCTTTCTTATCATTTCAATGCGTGGAAATCGATGCTGAAATTTGAATTTTGCAAAATATATCGTCCACAGATTTTATAGAAGCAATATTGCAAGTATTTCATGTGTATTGTGTACACTGTTATCTAACGATATTTCAAGATAGTTTTGCTTACAAAAGTGTGTACAAAAACTTGTGTGGTTTAAAATGCGTCTTGCTGAGCATCGATGATATTAATGCTTGAATATCGATGTAAAAATATTTCTTTTGCAAAAATAAACACAAAACAAATTTGATGGAAGCAAAATTGATAGGCACTTTATGTGTAAACTTATATCTGTGCCTTTTTGCACATCGAAAGTTTCGTTGTGGTTCTGAATTTTTAAGTTTGGTTTGGGAGATCCTTTGATGATTTCATTTTTCAAAAAATTCCAAATGTTACAGATGACTTAAAAACTATGAAAGTCACTCCATCTAGATTTTACTAGCAGAATCAATCATTTTCGTACTAACTTTTTGTTTGTTTTTTAGTCCGATGTTTTGGATGTTAATATCGATGTTGCAAAGCATCGAAATCTTTACTATCGATATTTTGCAAATATCGATTAAAATCGCTCATCCCTATTTCCAGATGTCTATCTAAAAAAAGGGAACAGACCATGTTATGAAAATATAAACTTTTGTGGAAGTTTGTTTTATTATTTATTATCTTTAAGTTATTCACTGTGATATGCATTTGATATATATTTTTTAGTATAATTACATAGTGGAATGAGATAAATCATTGCAGTTTGCGAAAAAATGAGCAAAACAGCTAAATTATGATAGGAGGATGCGTTTTGCATATTCTGCGTTTTTTTTAATGATTTTACCTCCTTGTCACACTCTTTACGTTTGATATTCCGTTTCATTTACTAATTAGTGAATGAATTTAAATTACGAACACAACAAATGTTAGCAAACAGATCTCGGGGGGTGAAACGAACGGAGAATTGATGTCTGTTTAATGGATTATCTTTGTATTGCATGTTATACAGTTATACTGGTATACAAAAAAGTGGTCAGCTTCATAATATAACAATTCTTCAAATGGAAGCAATATTTTTGTATCGATACACTATCCAGTGTTTTATAGAGATCAGTGACGAAGGTACGTACCTGTCAAAAAAACGAAAAACGAAACGTCCGAAAAAACGAATCGTGTAATCAGGCTCAAAGAGTATTGTTACTGCCTATTTTCCAATAAATAAATCTCAAATTTGGTGAACGTCAAAATCACGTATGGATTTTTTTCGTTGTGTGTAATCATGAAGGTACGTACCTGTCAAATATACGAAAAACGAAACGCACGAAAAAACGAATCGTGTAATCAGGCTCAAAACGTTACGTTTTAGTACTGAATTTTCAGATTTCTGTCGTTGAACGCGGGCATTCTGAAAATTCATGTCGAATTCCTTTCAACCATTGGAGATCGATTTCTTTTTTGGGTTGAAAATATATTTCCGGGAATAGTAGCAGAAATAGACAAAAATTGTTGTGTCCATTAAAGTAAAAAAAAATCCAAAATACATCAAATGAAGAACACGTCGGCGAGCACGCGCTTCATAACATCAATCGACTTTGGACACTTGAAATCGAAGTTCATTGATATTTTTATCACTTCTTATTAATTATGCACTGCCATTCGATGAATTAATAACTTTTAAGAGATATATTTGTTTTTAATTTATCTAAACGAACGAGAAACACTTTTGAGTATTTGTAAAACACCGCAGAACAAAACTTTCAACTCCAGAGAAATGTCAAATCTTACTAGTGTGTGTGAAAGTCTGTGTAATGGCCTTTTCGACTGGCAATTCGGAAGAACTCTCCGATCCGGAACACCAATAAAACAGACAGGCTCTTGCAATTTGATTCTGAAGTTTTTTTTAACCCTGTATGTGTGCAATCTCACATGCGGATGCCGAAATAGTTGTTCACATTTGGATACATGGCGGACACAAATATGGACGAGTATGATAATTTTCATCCAAGAAATTGATAAAATAATATGCTAAACAGAAAATAATGGTCTTAGAAGCAGTAAAATCTATGCATTTCACTTATATTCAGCTCAAAACTAACGTCCAGCAGTATTTGACAACACTTTGACAACTATGTGTTTGAATGTGTGAGTAGCTCTGGTTTCGATTCTGAAATCAAATCCAGAATCGTTTTCTCTTCTTTTTAGGAGAAGAACTGTCATTCTGAATGCCAATAGAACGCTTTGTCCCCTTTCACACGAAGAAACTAGTTGCTGGAGATTTTTTTGACGTTTTCTTTTAATCTTCTTAAAAATCTGTTGTACCTTTCATACGAGGAAGCAAATCTCCAGGCAATTTTTGAAATTTCCTTTGGAAGTCTGTTGGTTGAACACACCTAAACCTAGATGTGCTGGTTTGTTGTTTAATATTAGGTCTGTTCCTTTACTTTGAATTTCTGTGATTTTCTGTGCATTTCTGCGCATTTTAGTCCAAAGTTGTGTCAAAGTTCATATAAAAAAAAGTTTTTGACACAAGTTTGGACTAAAAATCACAGAAACCCAAAGTAAAGGATCAGACCTATTATTTTGTTATATAAAATGAAAACTGAGAATTTTCTCTTATCTCCTCAATATAACGTAGTTTTTCCAGTCTTTTTAATTTACTTTTGAAATTTGCAAATTTTTATGTGTAAAAATTGAGCAAAATACCTTGTGCTCTGTGGTAATTCCTATTTGTTTTTATTGTCTAGGATCTTATTTTGCCTCGACACACTTTTCTTTTATTTTTCAGACGCTAATTCAACTTAAACTTTGATAACAAACCGCACCTTAACAACACCGTGTTTACTTCCAGAAAAATTAAAAAAAAAGAGAACCGAATAAAAATAAAACATTTTAAATATCGTCGGAGAAAGTTTTTTTGTGAACATGCCTATCATTACCTACTGTTTTACTTTCGATTTTGCCAAATATTTTAACAATACCATGCTTGTTTGTTTTACAATAAAAACGTATAAAACTGTGGTTATAACGCCAATTTAACAATAGGCGTGTTTTATTATCATCGGGATCTGGATCTGGATTAAGTTTTACAAGTATACAAAAACAAAATAATGGGAAATTTTCTAAAATTGTTTTTGTAACACGTGTTAAAAGAAGATCCAGATCCAGATCCCGATGATAAAAAAACACGCCTAATAAATCAATTTCAATAACTTATTAAGCTTATTTTTATAAAACATCACAGAAAATATTAAAAATCCACCTTATTGCACTGAAAAGAGCATTTGTTTACTTTTTATCAAGTTTGGTAGTGCCCTTTCACACGAGGAAACTGAGTTGCCAGCAACTTTTAGTTTCATCAGAACGTGAGCAACAGCTGTGAAAAACAACCCCCCAACGACACTTACGCCATCTAGTGGTTCATACATAAACTAACTTACAATCAGTGCTGTCTTCCAAAAGAATGGCTTTGACACTAGAAACTTTGAAACTACTTTTAGAAGAACAAAAAAATTATATTTTCAAAGCTATTAACGAAGCTTCGGATAGTCATAAAAAACACAGACGAAAAGGTGGGAATTCTCTCTGAAAAAGTTGAAAACTTGAAAAATTGTCGAAACGCAAGGAGCAATAATCGAGCAACAAGAAGCTACCTGTGCAAGACATGAAAAGCAAATTACTCAACTAGAATTGACAATGAGAAAAAATAACATCATTATTTTCAAGGTAGAATAGAGTGAAGGGACCTCAGAAGAACTTTTATCAACGATACTTGACCAAATAAATAAATCAAACGACCAGTTCAAAATCAAAGAAACGGACATTGAAAGTTGCTTTCGTCTTGGCAAGAAAATCGAAGGAAAAATAAGACCAATCAGACTAATTTTCAAAAGTTATGAGAATAAACAAAACATATTATTAGGAAAAAAGTTTGGGGCAACATTCACCATGACGGAAGACCTACCAAAATCAATGGTTGAAGCTCGGAAACCCCTTATACCAACATTGTTAAAATTTAAAATAGAAAGAAAAAGAGCTTACTTTAAACGTAACGAACTTGTCGTCGAAGGGAAGGTATGGACAGAAAATGGACAAGAAAACCCAAGGAAGAGAATACGATCGAATGAAAGTTCACCATCAGAACAACCAAAGAATAAAGAAATTAACACCAACAAGACGAAATCTACAACAACAGAATCAACAGAAATGAACCAGAAGAAACAACCGACAAACCAAATTAAAAAAATTTTCGTTACAAAATCCAATAACGAACTTTCAGAAAAATGCAATGACCCACACACTTCGAAGCAACAAAACAAAACAAATAAAAATAAATAGCAATTTCTCAATAACAATCACCAGACTAATAATGAAGACCATCAAACAACACTTAATATCGGACAAAACAACAACCCACATTCAAACATATTTAGACAAAAATCCTTCCCAACCCGGTTGATCACCGTGGGAAGAGTAGATCCACACCCCCCAAATGAAAATAATCAAACAAAGAACTTTACTCACAAGAACCAAATAGAAACTTTAAAGATCTGTACTTTTAATGTCAGGACACTTACCTCAGATGAAAAACAAGAAGAACTAAGACAAGCGCTGAAGAAAATAAAATGGGACATTATAGGACTATCAGAGACAAGATTACTAGGGCAAAAAATAATACATAATGACCACGGTATATTTTGCTACGTAGGAGAAACAAAAGGTCTCTACGGTGTTGGATTCCTTATTAAAAAAGAATTAAAGGACAAAATTACCAACATCCAGTTACATAATGAACGAATGTGCAGCATACAACTCAATATTAAAAACACAAAAATGACAATAATTCAAGTATATGCACCAACAGAGAAAGCTGATGACGAGGAAATGTTGAGGTTCTACAACAACTTAGAAGAAATATACACAAATAACAAAACAGAAATTATGTATGTGATTGGAGACTTCAACGCTAAACTTGGAAAGAGACTAAACGAAGAAGAAAAGAAAACTTTGGGACCCTACGGATATGGAGAAAGAAACGAACGAGGAGAAAGAGTTATAAGATGGATCGAAGAGATGAATCTGAAGTTCGGTAACTCGTTTTTCAAAAAGAAAGACAGCAGGAAATGGACATGGATCTCACCAAATGGAAAAACAAAAAATGAAATAGACCTGATTCTGACAAACAAAATCGAAACAATCAAAGATATATCTGTGCTTAACAACGTTAACTTTGACAGTGATCACAGATTAGTAAGAACAGAGATAAACATAAATCATAAAACATTGAAAAGAAACCGACAAATCCATTATATCCCCAGAATGATTCCTGACCAAAAAATACTAGATTACAACCAAATACTAACAACAAATATCAGCCAATTATTGACCTCAAATCAAGACGTACAAAAAATATATGACGAATTAGAAAAGATCATCAAAACCTCAGCAAAAATATCAATCATGAACGTTAAAACATCAAAAGATAAAATATCTGACGAAACCAAAGTCTTAATCGGAAGAAGAGATACCCTACGAACCAAACAACAATTAATTGACCAAGAAAAAACTGAACTTTACGAATTAAGAAAAACTATCAAATTAGAAATAAAGAAAGACATTAAAAATTCAACGAAACAATAGCTAAAGATACGATTAGACAAACAAAATCATTAAGAAAAACAAAATCATTACTTAACAATCAACAAGAATGGATAATCAACTTAAAAAGTCAAAATGGAAACAATATAACAAACAGAAAAGATTTAAACGAAAATGCCACTGAGTTCTTTGAAAAACTATTCTCCTCGACCAAGAACATAATTGAAGAAGAAAATATTGACAACATAGATACCGATCTCCTCACAACACAAACTCCTATGTTTTACAAAGAAAATATTGAAAGGACTATAGACGATTTGAAAAAAGACAAATGCACTGGAAATGACGGAATCTCTGCAGAAATGATAATCTACGGAAAAGAATCACTTTCTGAAATCTTGACGTATATATTTAACAAAATAACACAAACTCAACAAATTCCTACACAATGGAGAGAAACAACCATAACACTTATACATAAAAAAGGATAAAAAGACGATTTAAATAATTACAGACCCATAAGTAATATTTCGACAATTTATAAGCTGTTTTCAAAAACACTATACAAGAACATCAAGGAAGATTTCAACAACAAACAACCTAGAGAACAGGCTGGATTCAGAGAAGGTTTCTCAACTACAGACCACCTACAGACGATGAATCAGATAATAGAAAAGTGCAATGAATTTAGACAACCAATATATTTTTTATTTATAGACTTCAGTAAAGCATTTGACTCCGTTGAACACAACTCTATATGGACATCATTAGAAAATCAAAATATGAACCCAAACGTTATTAAGACTATTAAAAACATATACAAAAATAATGTAGCACAAATAAAAACAGAGAGTACAGGACGTAAATTTAAAATAACAAGAGGAGTCAGACAAGGGGACCCACTTTCACCACCGCTATTTAGTGCAGTTTTAGAGGACATTTTTCAAAAGACGAACTGGACAAAATACGGTATAAAGATATGTGGACAACTTCTTAACAACCTAAGATTTGCGGACGACATAGTCCTCGTCTCTACAAAAGCTGCACATATACAAGAAATGACAACAGAACTCACTAGCTTCTGCAACAACTATGGACTACAAATCAACAAGTCAAAAACAAAAATTATGACGAACCACATCAGAGAGGATATAATTTTGAACGAAGAAAAAATTCAATACGTGGAGGACTACATATACTTAGGACAAATAAAATCTTTTAAGGACCAAGAAAAGAAAGAAATCAACAGACGCATCACAAACAGTTGGAAACAATTTTGGAGTCTCAAACAGATTTTAGAGTTGGACCAAAGTGTAGAAACAAGAAAATATCTCTTTGACTCCGCCATTTAACCGGTACTTACATATGGACTACAAACCCTGAGCTTGACTACAAAATCACTTGACCAGCTACGAATCTGCCAGACAAAAATGGAAAGAAAAATACTCAACATAAGACCAAGCGAAAGGATACGAAATGAAGAAATCCGAAATAATACTCGAATAATTGACGTAATAGAGAGAACCAAAAGACTTAAATGGAGTTGGGCAGGACATATATCAAGACTTCAGGATCAAAGATGGACAAAGATTACAACAAAATGGAGACCGGAAAACAAGAGACCAACAGGACGACCCAACAAGAGATGGAGCGACGATCTTTGCCAAGTAAATGAAAATTGGTATAATGATGCAAAAAATCGAGATCGATGGGCTGCCTTGGGGGAGGCTTATGCCAACAACTAACAAAAAATCGAATTTGATCACTAACTTTTTCAAAACTTTAATAATTTAAGATACTAACCTAAAAATCATAATTGTAAAACATAATTTTTAAATATCAATCAATTACTCAAAAATTTAATATTAATTTATTTATTGCAATTTCAAACCGAAAATAATAACTTTTAAATACTATTAATTTTCAATGTTTATAACTTTTTAATAAATAAGGCAATAAAAGCTTATATAATAATAATAAAAAATTTGTATTCGGTAGCAATAGTTTTAACAAAAACTTTTTAGAATTAAATTTTTCCCCAAATAAATACGAAAGCATGCACAAGAAGTTAGTAGGTATATTTTATTCTAAGATGCACAAAAATTCACTGTTCGCGCTTTTGACAGGGTTTGTTTACTTTTTATTGAGTTTCGACCAGCTGTTTTCTATTTTTTTTTTTGTTTGTTTTACGCTGACGTCTGGTGGATATTCCGAATTGCAACTTGCTCGTGTGGCCTCGGGGTAAAGCGTGGTACACATTATCAAACCTGAGTGTCAGCCATGTTGGATATCAAACCGAACTGACAATGTGTACACGCTGAATGATGGTGTGACAGTCAGAACCAGAGAAAGCGTGGTACACATTATCAAACCTGAGTGTCACGCGTGTTGGATATCAAACCTGCGTGAAAAGTTTCGCGTACACACTTATCAGTTATGTTGGGCGTCAGGCAAAGAAATTCCACTACTCTCAGAAAATTGTTTCTTTTTATTTTGAGGCTTTTTCCGCCACGAATCGTGTTCATTGCTTTTTTACATGACACATACGAGCTTCTTCTTATTTTGTTTGCACTTTTTCCACTGATTCGCTATAAAAATTCTTGTTTTGTTCCGTGAATGACGGTTCATGAATGAAATTGTGTGCACATCATCGAGCAACCACCCAACAAACCGAGGGTTGTCACGCAGTATCAAAAAATTTTGTGAGCAGGCAGTTCTGAGTGTCAAACCATCATTCAGCGTGTACACATTGTCAGTTCGGTTTGATATCCAACATGGCTGACACTCAGGTTTGATAATGTGTACCACGCTGAATATGAAATAAAGAAGCCAATCCTTCGTACGTTTCACCCCCCAAAACCCATTTGTTCACATTGTTGTATTTGTAATTTCATTTCGTGTCGAAGAAATAGATGTGAATTGCAACAACAACAAGACCTGTGCTGAATGATGTGCTGAATGACTAGTTGATTCTATGTGTGCGTTTTGCACTGCTTTTCACTAATACTTTGCAAATCTAATACATCAGCTGTTCGCTTCCAGCTTGTGGGCAAATCAAATTAGAGCCCTACACACGATCAATGTTTATTGTCAATATTCAGTGAAAAAAGTATTTTTCGCTGAGTATTGATCGTTCGTATGCTCTTCAATGTCATTGTCAATGAACATTGACGACATTGATGAGAACCAAAATCGATTTGGTTTTCTTCAATGTAACTGTCATGTTGACGTTTGAGTCGGTGGCAAAAATAAAGCAAATAGCAAAATAGAAAAAGAAATGGTCGATTTTTGGGCTTAGTTCTCTTGAATTTCAAATTAATTTATTATTTAACGACTTCTTTAGTACTTAATTTTGTTATTGCTTCTTTTATATTCTTGCAGCAAAACATACAATTTTACGTACAGTTATTGTCAATGTTCATTGATACGTGTGGTGGCAATTTTTCATCAATGTTTTTTGACAGAAAATTTCTTCAATAATTATTGTCAATGAATATTGATCGTGTGTAGGGCTCTATTGACAGCCTAGTACGCAGATCGGGAAAAAATTTTTCTCCCATACAATTTTTTTCCCGGGAAAAATTTTGTCTTCGATTTTTTTCCAAGCAGTACGGTGCTATGCGCAAAATTGTGACGTTTGAATTAAAAGGTGTGTCCGGCAAAATGAAATTTTCACAATTTTCTGTCAAATCCCATACTAAACAAGTTTAACGAAACTTGGTGAAGATTTCAAGTTACCAAACAGGCATAAGAAAGTCTCCACTTAATTTTTCCGGAAAAATAATGTTCCAATCATTATTTTGGCGGACAAATTTTGACAGCGGCTTAAAAAACACAAAATTAGAAAACGTATTGCGAAAAAAATAGAATAAAATTATAAAAGACAAAATGGATTTTCTGGAAGACTACCTACTAGAAGTAAGTCAAAAAACAGATGGCGAAAAAAATAAAAAAAAAAAAACAAAAAAGGTGCAGTTTTCGCAAAATGAAAAAAAAAATTGTGCAGGCTGGTCCAGGAACGTCCAGTTATTTGGGACCTTGGGGATAAGTACCACAGCAACGGCGAGGCAGTCCACTCAGCTTGGCGATATATCGCCGAGGAGATGAACAGGACAGGTTTGTATGCATATTTTAGATAAAACTACTTCAGTTATAATTGTTTTTTTATGACAGTGGAAGAGTGCAAGAACTCGTGGAAATCACTCCGTGGCAGTTTGAGGTATCATCAATCTGGAAAGAGGAAGTTAAAGTCTGGCAGTGCTGCAACCTCTTCAGTCAATGGTGACACTGAGGAACATCTCTCAGATGATGACACCATTGACTGGGAGTTTTCGGGATGCCTGGCTTTCCTGCAACCCAATTCCGGAAAGCGCACGTAAGAACTTACAAAATTTTGTAAAATGCATTTAAACGAAAAAAAATTATTTCTTTTGATATTTTACAGAACATTTTCGAGCAACGAGTCAGAACAACCTACAGACTGCACACAGCAGGAGCAGGAGACGCCCTGTTCAAGCTACAACTTTGTAAGTATAAATTGAAAATATGATATAAAGCAGATTTATTTATACATTTGTTGTTATTTCAGAGTCCAAAACCGCCGAAAAAAGACTCGATGCTGGAGAATGTCGTGACGTTAACTCAGACTGTCACGGAGTTAGTAAATTTGAGAAAAATTGAAGCTTCCCAACAACATACACAGCAGCCTCTCGCCAATTATACCCTCTTGGAAAATTTAGATCGGGTCTTGAGGGAATTACCCACTGAAGTGGTAGAGGACCTGGGGCTTAGATTCCAGCAATAGGCCATCACAGAACTCCGCAAGCACAGGAACCGTGGCTTGTAAGGTATGTTATGTCCTATGGGTAAAGCGCATAGTTTAAAAATTATTTTTTTTTTAATTTAAAGTTCCAAATGCAGTTTAAATATCAATTTAAAACAAATTTGTAGTAATTGTTAAATTTCACATGTTTCAAAAATATTGTAATAGTCAATACTAAATTCAATCTTCTTTTCTTTCGCAGGAATCGCCCCAGGTTCCAAACTGTGCAACGGATGCATTTTTTTTGTTTAAACAAATGAATTTTTTTTGTAAATTGTTTTTTTTTTTTTTTGTTACATTAATTATTTAAGGCTTTTTGTTTAGTAAATAAGTAGTATGTAAGAAATATTGAAGTTCCTAAAATAATAAAAATGAAACATACGATCAAATATATTTTTTAAATTATAAAAACAAAAAACTTCAACGTAATTCCCTCAAGGGGAAAGTTCACCAGCTCTTAAAGTTAGTAAGGCAGAGTGCAGGAAACGAAATCATATCTCTGCCAGAGCGTGTCATAACAGCACCACTATCTTTCAACTCAACAGGTGTTATTTACCTCAGCACCCAAGGAAACTACATACATACAAAATAATCTACTGCTACACCAAGAACCAAATCGCCACAATACTAACATCTATTGCAAAGAAACAACTCCCAAGGGAACAGCAAAGAGTTTTTTGGACTTTTGTTGGTTATAATAATTGTAAGATTTTATTCGGCCTGGAGGGTGCATTTTCATATTAAATTATTTGTTTTTTACATTAGTGAGCATCCCAGAATTCGAATGATACAAAATTCGCTTGCTCCGGTGGCTACGTTTCGATTAGGCTGCCCAACTTGTTTCGTATCTGTTTTTCAAGGTTTCCTATTCATTGGCCAATACTATGCCCCACACTCTACGGCAAGTTATGACGTCATGGGCGTTAGAGGTTCTCCACCTCCGGAGACAGCTGTTGAAGCTACACCAGGGGCCCAACTATGTAACTCGATTCTACAATAAAAACGTTCGAATTCGCAAAATCTCAGCTCGCTAATTCTTTAGCCAGGGCTTATAAATGAAAATAGAACAGCGCTAATTCAAGATTCTCTGGCACAAAGTTGGAAGCACTAAAATTGTATCCCACTTTCATACATATTATCACTTATAATAAGCATTGAAAACAACTTTCAAATGAATTCGAAGGTAGAATAAAGTTACATAGTAGGGC
This sequence comes from Dasysyrphus tricinctus, assembly GCA_963921185.1. NCBI lineage: Eukaryota > Metazoa > Arthropoda > Insecta > Diptera > Syrphidae > Dasysyrphus > Dasysyrphus tricinctus. Next base: position 168,523,325 of record OY992531.1, on the reverse strand, counting down.
CCCAGAGACAGAGACGACACCTGTGAAGGAACAATGCATATCGATCGTTAGGTTACCCTTAAAGATGCTGAATACCGATTAGATAAGGTAGCAGTAGCGTAGCTACCGCGGTATCAGCCGTATCAATGATACGGGGCCCCGAGACTAAGGGGCCCCACGATAAAGAGGACTCGATGTGTGTTAGATATCTTTCATTGAGATGAATACGACACACAATGTCAATTAAAATTTTAAAATGTACTTATTTTTTTGCATGCCTACCAACTAAAGCAGCCGAAACCAGAACGTGCAACCACTTTGTTTTTTTATTGGAACACGTGCCAGAATCCGACAAAAATTAGACGAAAATATGGCAAAACTAGAAAAAAAATTCTTACAAAACTGAATTAAGATGGGTCGGTTTAACGTCATAAGCATTTAATACAAATTTCCTACTATTAAGTCCTAATTTGAGCTGGGGCTTATATTTTTGCACTTATAAAAATAGCTTGCTTTTTATCAAAGAATCAATAATTTAAGGAAAAACCAGCAAGAGCTTCATGACCAGTTTAGTCGAAAATATTTATTAAAATTTCATTAGAGCAACAAATTTTGAGAGAAACGTCCCACACTACGACTGCGACCCACTAGGGTAAATGTAAATACTGAGCGCAGTGAGCGTTTTACCGTATTTTTCTAAAAATCTCTGCTCTGCCGAAAAAAGTGTTATAATCTTTTATGTGTACAACTTTATGAGATAAAATTAAAATCTTTTCAAAAAATAAACGGGGTTTAAGGTAATTATAAAAACTGTATTTTGTCCCTTTTACCGTACAAATAAAAGGCAATCATTAAACCGCCATAACTTGAAGACTGAAGCTAAGATTAAACGGTCAACGTAAATGGTCAACGCATTGACTCCTTGACGTCATCAGAAATATCGTCAATATACTTTCAACGTAGACCGTGTAAACACAAGAAACGTTGACGATCACACGAATCGGTAATGTTGTCCTTTAATGCGTCAACGTGTCATATGTGTTAACGCAATTGGTACTCTTTAGTGGCAATTATTTGATATGTGAAACGTTCACGATTACACTACTTGACCACATCTAAGCATATGAACGTTGACGCGGAGCGGACAGGAACAAAATTCAATTATTTTTAACTTTGACGATCACATCGAACAATCAATGTAAATGGATGAAAAAACCTAAAAATAGACATTTTTGAAGTTTTTTTACTGCTCCGGTAAAAAGTGATTGCGTGATATTTGAATGCAAATAAACCTCTGCCGTCAAAATAAAGTTCGTCCCTCACCTGTCAAGCTATTATAACTATCGATGTATTAAAAATCCTCAAAAAAATGCAAAATTTTCTAGACTGATATGAAGCTCAACGCAAGCTACGTTGACTTGGCAGAAAATTCTGCTGTGTCAAACTAAAGGTAGAACTAGAATAGGCGGAAGCTGTCGGAAGCTTATGTCAAAACCGACCGAAAAGTAGCTTTCCGAAACGTCAATTGCAGAAGTGACCCATAATGCACTTAGGTGTTTGGAAGTGAAAAAAAAAAATTGTTTATTCAATGTTTATTTTCTCATATGTACTTGTTCACAGCACAGAGTGATATGCTTTTATTATTTATTTTGCGAAACCACAAAAATTCGATAGGATATAAATTAATTAAAAGAAAATTGATTTGACTTCACTCATTCATTCATCAAACAAAAAAAAAAGTTGAAAACTATGCACCAAGCGCCAAGTTCTTGTTAGTTTGCTTCCACCATTTTGATTTTGCATTCGCCCACTTACGAAAGAGCGGTCGTTGAGCGCTCTCACGTCCGACGGCGAAAGTTAACGAAAACTAAACGAAAAGTTTCACTTCGCAATTATGTGCGTGTCATATAAATTTCTTGTTTTCGATCGGTTTCGTACGACCACTTAAGTTGGCTTCCGACTATTCTAGTTCTACCTTAAGAATACAGTCAACGCGTTGGTGAACGTGTTTTAACTTTGTTGACAGAGTGATCACACGGCCAACGAAAATAATCATCGCATTGACCCTTAAATTTGTGCCAACGAGAGTGTCAACGCAGCCGTCAACGCTTCGAAAGTATTCTTTAAAATGTTTTCAACTTTGGGACAGAATTTGACATCACTTTGACTTGAGAGTCAACGCGTTGAACATTTGCGTTGCCCGTCTAATTCGTAGCTTAAAGGTAGAACTATAATAGTCGGAAGGGCACTGAAGCTAATGTCCAAAACCAACGAAAAGTAGCTTTCCGTACCGAAAAAAGGGGAACACACCTATAATGTAACTATCATCTTTCTCTTTTTGGCATTCCTATTTCACCAAATGTCAGTTTTACTTAAGTGAGGTGCGCTCGGGAGCGCACCTCACTTCCGTAACCAAAGTTGAACGAAACTTGACGAAACGCTCCACTTCGCAATTATAGGTGCCGTCATATGCTTTCCGTGTATTCGCTTGTTTTCTTCCGTCCACTTAAGTGCCCCTCCGAGCATTATAGTTCTAGCTTAACTTAAGAAAAGTCCCTATATTGTTATACTTTTAAAATTAGTTGATGTTGGTTTATTTTGCAGGAAAAATTTGTTTTCGTCTCAAATATATTGTACCTAATATCTCGAAAGCAATCCCATCATCTTTGGTCTTTAGTTGATTGCATATTGAACACCTGAAAACGTTTTCGCCACGGCCACCTCAAGTAGTTAAGTTTTCATACACCAACAATAAGTCTATTGAAATAAAAAAGGCTATTTTTTATATATTTTTTTATCACTAATTGTATCTTCAATAATAATTCAACATGATTTCAATAACATTGTTCTTGTTATGTATTTATAATGTATAATATAGACTATATTTTAATAAATGATAGTTTTTAGTAGGTGGATTACTACTAAAAACTATCATTTTTATATTAAGGGTATTCATACAACATCGTAAAGTCGTCGTAATCGTTGTAAATTTTTAAACTTCGTAATTCTGTCACAATTTGTATGGAAAATTTGACAGATTTACGAAGTTTACAACTTTACGATGTTTACGACGAGTTTACGCTGTTGCATGAATACCCTTATTAATTTTAATTTAGAGGAAGTGTACCTACTCTTTTTATTTTTGTTAAGTTTTAACATCAATGACATTTATATCTAATTTAAATACAAGATCATTTGTCAATTTAGTAAATGATGTGCAACCAAAAATTAAATCTAATTAAACTATAAGAGAAGAAAAAAACAAGGTGGAGCTTGTGTTGTTTGAATAATCCCAGTCCCAAGGAGACTGATTTTGAACAACATTCTGTTGCTGAAGTATTACGTGTGTCAATGCCGGGTTCATTTGTGAATATTGATGCTGTTGGGGTGTACCTGTACTGAGAGTTTTAAAATGGAAATTGAAATGGGGTAAAATATACACAAAATTAGACAATATTTACAATTTATATCATCATTTATATCTCATCAGCAGAGTTCGGAAGTGGACTCATGTGTTGACCAAGTGTATTCCCGCCCACCATTGGGCTGTGTTGTGCCATTCCATCAACCATCATACCAGGGTGATTTGGTAGCCGCTCACCTGTCACCTGGTATACATAGGTGCCGCATTCATGTTTGCCTGATTAAGTGGTGGAATACCTCGCGGAGGTATTCCTTAACCAGATTGTGGCCCAATTTACCTTTGTGGATTCAATTATTGCTGTGGCACTTGGCCAGGACAATTCGAATTGAATCCATAAGGATTAAATTATTATTCATTTGATGGTTTGGAGAAGCGTGTTGAATTGGATTCTGCATAAAAGGAAATGCTGTGTGACCCATTCGATACTGAGCCTGACGCTCTTGCTCTTGAATACGCTGGCCGATTGTCTTTGATACTGCAAATACTCTTGTTTCTTCTTTTTAATTATTTCCAATTGATGTGCCATTTAAATTTGACGTTGTCGCTCCTGCTCTTCGACAATTCGACGAAGTTTTTTAATATATTCTTGTCTGAGGATATCGAGAGCAGCACGAGAATACTTGATCTGGGCTAATTTATCTTGAAGCTGTTCATACCACATACATACGTTTGTCATCCATTTCTTTAATATACCACTGTGGAAAATCAGTATGTTTAAAATTTGACCCGATGCTGTTGGAGAGGGCGTATACTTAAAGGAGCCATAGAAGTTGGTCTGATTGTGTAAATCTTTGTTCGACTCAGCATTGGTGGCTTAAGGTAGAACTATAATAGTCGGAAGGGCACTGAATCTAATGTCAAAAACCAACGAAAAGTAGCTTTCCGAACCGAAAAAAGGGGAACATACCCATAATGTAATTGTCATCTATCTCTTTTTGGCGTTCCTATTTCACCAAATGTCAGTTTTACTTAAGTGAGGTGCGCTCGGGAGCGCACCTTACTTCCGTAACCAAAGTTGAACGAAACTTGACGAAACGCTCCACTCCGCTATTATAGTCGCGTCAAATGCTTTCCGTGTATTCGCTTGTTTTCTTCCGACCACTTAAGTGCCCCTCCGAGCATTATAGTTCTAGCTTTAAGCTGGACAAATTGATTTGAGGGAATCATTTTAATCTTCGTGGCTGATCAGGTATCTAATGATAATGCTTGTCCTGCTCGAATTCCAGATCCAAGAAGCGTTTTAACTGGTGCAGATTTTGACTGTGAGTGACTATTTCAAAGTTAGTTACTTCGCTGGCTTTTGTAGGAGTATCGCCAATACCCAAGAAACCCTGAAAAGCCAAATTAAGATCATCATTTGACGGTTATTTGTTTATTTGTTTTGGTTTAATTTTACATTTACTCTTAGGAATGCGTAGGACATCATTGGAACTCCCTGGAATATATCCGATGGCAGTGAAGTTCGAAACACAGCTCACGGCGGAAATGCTCCAAAATCACAATTTATTTCATTCGGTCGGCGCCATTGAACAACTGGATTTCCATCACCATCGGTAACCGGATAATGATAGAGACTCTTCGGAGCAGGAGGAAATGAATCATCAACGAAAAGAGTTTATTGTTCACCCTGCAAAAATATAATACTGAATAATGTTTTCCCATTTGTTACGAGCTTCGCTCCCTTCCATCTGGCGCAAGTTTTCCATTAATTTACTCTCTTGGCGATTCATGTCCACTATGATGCCACTTGTGATATTTGGTTCTGTTGGAAGAGTATTTGCGAGTCCACGTGGGATTAAGCATATGTCACAGACAACGCTAGCAGAGGTTTTTTCAGCCCACATTGCCATGTTTTAATTGTTGTTGAGGAACTGCTTCTAGATTAATAGTCCGGGAGCTCGTGACAGTAAAAAATGGTCAATCTGCTCGTCGTTCAAATTGTAATGTAACTTTCAATTAAGTAATGTGTGTCCACAAAATGGAGCGCTTACAGCGCACCTCGAGACCTTTTGATGTGGAGAGCGTTTGCAACATGCAAAAAAACATAAAAATTAACATTATGTGCTCGTCATTCATCTTTTGTATGTTTGTTAATTAGCATCCAACAATGTCAAAAAAGTAACGCTTACACTCGTTCATCGGGACAATACACCGCTTACACGCCCCGAAAGTTATGCAATTTTTTTTTCGAATTTCGATCAATGGGGCCATATGTAAACATTAACCTTGCACTTCGTCCTGATGGGTTGAGCTTTGGTACACTAATAGTACCTGTCCTAACTTAACTCTTAAAAAGGATTTCTACGTTGGCACGCAGCAGTAGGACGAGTGGAAGGTTGCCTTCTTACCCAGGTATAAACATTGAAATTCTTCCTATATTGCACTGAAAATCGAGAACCAGACTTCGGATGGTGTTGCGTGGGCTCTCGTTGTATTCAACACAATTTAGAACGTAGAATCACATCATTAATTTACCCCCCATGCGTGCTAGGGGTGATGGGAAACAGCCTGGGCGTAGAAGTGCGAAAGTTAGTCCTAAAATAATACTAAAAATATATACAGGGTATGTGCCCAGATAAGAAAAGAGTCGTTTGGGAGGGGGTTTATTTCCCTTTTTTTAAAGAGAGAGTTCTATAAAAAAAAAGTACTTATAATCTAAAAAAAGAAATTAAAAACAACGGCACACTTGCAATGCCATGCTATAGATAGTTTAAAGCCCAAAGCGATTCTGTAAATACTTTTTGAAAAAGAAAATATTTAATTAAGTGCAAGTTTTATTTTTTGATTTCAATACTTATATTAATTCTTAATCAAATGCTTAAAACCGTACTAATATGTCTTGTAGTTTTTGAGAAAATCAAAATTTACTTTTATAGCATTCGCAAATTAAATTAACCAAACGCAAATAAGTTTCACCCAAGCGCAAATAGATTTAACCCAAACGCAAATAGAATTAACCCAATCGCAATTCGAAATAAACAAAACGCAAATATAGTTAAACTATACGCAAATAATTTAAACTATTAACAAATCATTTTAACCAAAACGCAAATTGAATTAATTCAGGCTCAACTTGTTGTTCCAGCTATGTGGTGAAGAAATGGAAGGCTTATGACAGTATGAATAGTTTTTGGCAAAACCCGAATTGTAAATTTAACTAGTTCTGCGCATTTTTCAGAGAACTTACCGAAAAAATAAAAGGCCAATCCTTTAATAATAGTTCTTAACATTTATGGATAATACCAAAATCCATTTGACCCAAAAAGTACAGCTGGATCAAAAATTCAAGCTTAGGTTAATTCAATTTGGGTTTTGGTTAAAATTATTTGTTAATAGTTTAAATTATTTGTGTATAGTTTAACTATATTTGCGTTTTGTTTAATTCGAATTGCGATTGGGTTAGTTCTATTTGCGTTTGGGTTAAATCTATTTGCGCTTGGGTGAAACTTATTTGCGTTCAGGTTAAACCTATTTGCGATTTGGTTAATTTAATTTGCAAATGCTATATATAGAGTGAAAATTTGGTATTTGGAAGAATAACCCCCATATTAATAAACGGCGGATAACAACGTGCTAGCGTTTATACATCTGTTAACTAGTAATTCTTATTAACAAATGCGTAATAGTCTGTGACGTGTGTTAACGTACGGATAACTTTAACTAGCCAGATTCCACGTATAATGAACGGATAACTTCTTAACATATACACGCACGCGTATGATAGCACCGTTTACTACTACCAGTATACGCTTCGTAAGGCAGTGCATGCATGTGACACATGTATTAGAAAATCACCATAAGTTGATGAAGTGGTGAATTTGGTGAAGTGATAAATACCGGAAAGATATGATATCTTTTTTAATAAGAAAAGTTATCAAGCGGACAAGTTGTCTATCCGTGTGCCAGTTAACACGTGTGTTACGGAGCAGATAGCAGGTTTTTATTAATACTGCTGTAAATATATAAGAAACAAAAATCAAAAGAGTCCATAAAGTGGAAGAGAAAAGTGTGGAACTTTTACCAAAAAATCCCTCCCAAATATTGTAGGTTAATACAAATTATTGGTAAACATATTTAATTTTTCATCAGAACCGAGAATCAAAAGGAACCATACAAATATGAAGTATCAGGGTGTTTTTTGAGGGATAATTTTGTACTCGTTCTTATCTGAAAATACAGTCATTTTTACTTTAAAAGCATGATAACTGTTTTCAATGCTTGTATCGTCTTAATTTTTGATTTTTGATTTTTGAGACTGAGAGCAAACGACATAAAAAGTTGCGTAAAGTTGTAGGTCAGTTCAATAATAGCCTTGAAGGTGTTGAACCAATAACCGTTTGTCTGCCTACTTAGATACGTGTCGAATAGGTGTAATATTTGACGTTAATTTTTTGCATCGATTTGTTTTAATGCCTACTGGTCGGTGGGAAAAAGTTTGCGTACAAGAAATAATTAGCTTGCAATTTTGAACAATTGTTGTTACTCTCTGTCCTTTGTCCCGTAAAAGATGGAAAACGGCAAAACTTCCAAAAAACACTCAGGTAAACAAGTGATGTTTGGAAACTTCGTGGATCTCTTACTTCTTAATGATTCACTACAGAGAGATGGACCTATGATAACAATGGTTCAAATTTGCAAGCTTAATATTTCTTGTATGCTCAGTTTTTCCATCCCACTAATAGGCATTGAAATAAATCGATATACAAAATTTACGTCAAATTGTTCACCTGTTCGACACGTGTTCTGGTAGACAGACAAACGGCTTATGGTTCAACACCTCTCAGATGCTATTATTGATATGACAAATGACTTGACTTTTTATGTCGTTGGCTCTGAGACTTAAAATAAGATCTCGGGAAACCAGTCACTTAAATCTTCTCCTTGGCGAAAAGTATAACAACAAAAAATTTACCCACATGCGAATCTTAGCCATTGCTTCAAAAGTAACTGGTTTTTCGAGATTTTATTTACACTTGCCTTGCCTTACATCAAAACAGTGCTAACACCCAGCATTACGGCGAATAAACAGGTAGGTATGCATGGGGAGGCATGCTGCCCTCCTGCAACTCTCCTACTTGGGCACACTATAGGATTTGGAGTGCGAGGCTGGGTGTTTGCAAAGTTTCTTCGCATTTAAGAATCAGGATTTAAAGAAACTTTGAATATATTCTATATATCGAACAATAATTGTAGCATCATTTTGAGATTTTTTAGAAGATTTTTAAAAGCAGAGTATGGATCATGCTTTAAGTGTGGGCTCAAATAATTCCAAATCCAAAAAGCAATAACACCCGCGGTTCTTATTTCTTTTCTTTCGTGGGTCTTATTGCCATTTCAGAATCGAAAATAAGCCCGTGGGTGTTTTTTCCTTTTATATTGGAAAATAACGCCCACGGGCCTTATTACCGCCGGTTTTATTGCACTGCACCTAAAAATACTTCTCAAGAGTATAGTTAGGAGAGGTACTATTAGTGTACCAAAGCTCTGCCCATCAGGATGAAGTGCAAGGTTAATCTTTATAATGGCCCCATAGATCGAAATTCGAAAAACAAAATTGCATACCTTTCAGGGCGTGTAAGCGGTATACTGTCCCGATGAACGAGTGTAAGCGTTACTTATTTGACATTGTTGGATGCTAATTAAAAAACATGCAAAAGATCAACGACGAGCACATAATGTTAATTTTTATGTTTTTTTGCATGTTACAAACGCTCTGATCAAGCGTTGTCCCGCTACTTAGCTGTAAGCGGTCCCTTTTGGTGATGTTCACTTACAAATTGAACCATTCAGAATGCCCTGATCGACGAGCAGATAATGCATTTAAAACTGTCACGAGCTCCCGGACTATAACTGATGATGATGATGAAGAAGATGGTCAAGTAACAACCGCCCGAGTACTGTGATGCTAGAAAATTAAAAAGGCAAGGGTCTTATTAGTAAATTGATAATATGCTTAGATAAAAATGTATTGCTATTATCTTATTTTGCCCATCAGTTGATCCTACATCTTATGAAAATGTTTTACTTATTTGTCTTAGGTCCCAAGATGAGCTATATGTATTTAATTTTTAACTTAAAATGGATACTTACCTTTGGAATTACACCTGATGAAATCCTATCGTGTTTTGGCGATGGATATCTTGATGTTCTAGGCGTTGGTTGGAACAAATATTGAGGAAGAAATACCTGAAGTATTTTTTTTTTTTTTTTATGAGTCAACTCAAGCGACACAATTTATTTTACAAAAAGTATTTCTGCAACTCCACATGGGAGAAGCATTACCACAACTCGGTCTTCTCCAATGAGACCATAGAAAAAATAAAAAAAAAGCAGGCAGGCCACAATTGCAGTCGTCTACTTCAACTTCTTCTTGGGGCGGAGGTTGTTGGTGTGCCCACACTTCTTCTTAAGGCAATTTGTGGCTCTTGGATGCAACCTAGCGTAGCACTTGCGGCAAATCATCTTGTCACAGTTGTACTTTTGGGCCAAAATACGGAGAGATGGTTCAATGATACCACCACGAAGACGGAGCACCAGGTGAAGGGTAGACTCCTTCTGGATGTTGTAGTCGGACAGAGTGCGACCATCTTCCAGTTGCTTTCTGGCGAAGATCAAACGCTGTTGGTCTGGGGGAATTCCCTCCTTGTCTTGAATCTTGGCTTTGACATTTTCGATTGTGTCAAAGGGCTCAACCTCCAAGGTAATCGTTTTTCCAGTTACCCCTATTACACGCCAGCATCGAAACACCTTACCGACAAAGCAATTCGATTCTGTATGGGCATTTACACACCCATTGTGTCGATGTGGGGTCAAAACACTCATTCTGAATGAGCCCAGATACATTTATCAGTTTCTGCTATAATGCATTATCCTTTAATATCAATTTAATAAATAAAAAAACTCATTTCAAAATAATCCAGCAACAGGCAAACTAAAAAACAACAACAAACCGCATCGGTAAACCATTCCGTTCCTTTTTACATACCTCGGCGTCAGCATCGGCATACTATACCGAAATACTAGCTGTGTTTTTTTGCATGTCCAAATAAAAAATTGTGTGAAAAAAACGACAACAAAGCAAAACAATTTACATGTTAAATACAACAACAACTATGTCCATATAGAGTTAGCTATGTCCAGATAATTAACTGGAGTTAACTTTTGTCCCGATAAAACGGTACTGCCAGACTACCATTGTCGCTGTGTTATCGATAATTTGTATAGAAATGTCAAACGTTTGTTGGTAAGATAGTTCAGAACAAAATGGCAGACCAAGGCAAATGTTGAAATGTCCCGATGTCGTTTTTTTTCGCCAAACTCCATATGGACATACAAAAAAACGCAGCTACTGTGTCAGTATATCTCCTTTTTACACGACCAAAAAACTTTATCGACACTATGCATCGACACACAGTGTTTCGCGGCGTGTAATAGGGGTAAGTAAGTGTCTTGACGAAGATCTGCATTTTGGGTTTGTTTCTTTAAAACGTGCACCAAATGCCAATCACAAATTGAAAAAATGTATGAGAAGAACTACTATTTAAAGAAGGTGATGTTGTTGTTAAGTGGTTTGAATTTAAAGTTGCCAACACATGCCGATTATGTTGTGAAGTGTGTCTTTATTATGGTGATGATGGCCACTGTTATTATTGTTAGCTGATGTTAATGTATATGGTCATAATATTGATGTTTGCTTTCCGGATATTATGATTACGGTTCGAAGTGATTTGCAATGTATGCAAATTTCAACAATTCTTCAAAACGCCAAGATGAATCACCTGGAAATATAAAATATATTATTTTTAACTATTAAAAAGCATGTTTTGTTTTATTTTATTAATAAATATGGATTTATAGATATGGATTCACCTTCGACACGAACAATGGTGGATATTGTTGTTTGTCTTGTTGGTGGAATAGATTATAAATCTCTTTTATCCGGATCGATATTGACAATTTGAAATTGTTTTACATTGTAGATTAAGGATACCAGTGCCGAGATTCAGCTATTTCAGCGAGTGAGATGAGATGACTCGCCTTACTCGCCGACTCATCTCACTTCACTCGCAAAAGTGATTCAGCTATTTAAGTGAAATGAGTAAGTTCGAATTTAGTTTCGAACATGAGACAAAGAATAAATATAAAAGAGCTAAATTCTACCTCCTTGTCACACTCGTTACGCAAAACGAAATGAAACAACAGATACAACAATGTAAACATTGGAATCTTTAATAATGGAGTTTGGAGTATCTTTTTTTTCAATTTTTTTTTTTGTCATAATTAAAGTTTAATGTGAGTTTTACCCTGGAGAAATAAAAAGTTTAAAAGTGTTGAAAGTGAATAGAATATAAATTTATTTAATATATATATGTGCATAATATGATAATAAAATAAAATTAAAGAATCAATAAAAGGGTAGTTGTTTTTATCTACGTTGTTGTTTTTTATTTCATTTCCTATCCATGAATAGGAATTCTTGAGAAAAGCACATATACCTATCCAAAACTAGAAATTTACCAACACATACACCAAGTCACTGCGGAAATATCTGGCGAGTAATCTGACATTTCATTTCACTCGCTCACTCACTCCCTTTTGCTAACTGAATCGATTTTCGACGAAAAGTGACTCATCTCACTCACTCCCTGCGGATTCGAATTAGCTGAATCTCGGCACAGGTGTTGACGAGAATGCACTTGAGATTTGGACTTGATCCCGTGGAGATTTAGGGGTTTGATAATACTTTCGGATGTTTTGATCAACTGCTGTTATTGTTGAAGTAGTCTCGATACGATGCTGATGTATTGGGATTTTTCGCAACAATTCTAGCATCCTTTGGTAACTGTAGGACATTCGGTTGATTAGATGACGTAATGGTGAAAATTTGACTACCTGAGATTATAGGACAGAGCAATAGACGTTAGCTTTATTTTGTAAATCTTTTTTTTACTCTCCATTGGAAAAAAACAAGAAAAAACAATTAGAAGGAAAACATATCTACCTGTTGGTATCGTTACTTGGACAATCTGGGTTATTTTAACTTGATGTTGATTCCATTCTTGAATGAATGAAAAATAGAGAAAATTGAATTTCACGCATAAGTTTACACTACAAAACTGTGTAGGAGTTTGGAAAAGTCGAAAAAAAAAAATTTGTTCTGTTCTTACCAAAAATATAGGTATATTCAGTGACGGTGCGTCAATAAGACGTTTTAGACAGTGTATACCCTACCGTAAAGAAAAAAAAAGAAACCTACTCGTTACAATCAAGAAAACTGTGTTTACATTCATTTCATTATGTCCCTAAATCCATAATCTATCTCAAATAATTGTGAACAGCTATAATTTGCCAAACATAAATCATAACATTCATCCCTTACTATTCACACACTCACATTTTCCACACCTACTTTTATATCATTAAATAATTTGACCTCTACCAACAACCACAAATCACAAAATCTCAATACTCAAACACAATACACAGACTTAAGCTTCGCTATGCCTCTGCATTCTGCATCTGCTACGTGCTTCGGGAGACAGAGTCTTTCGTTCTACTTAAATTATATGAAAATAAAATCAGCGGGTTATGTTGCTCAGGTATAATTTCTATGTGGAGCAAGTAGACAGATTCGAATCTGTCTAATTGGTTATTTTGCTTTGAACTTTGAAGTAAATTCGAAACTTTTTCGTTGACTGTTAAGTGAGGAGAATAACTTCTTCATTTTTTTTATTTTTGGAGTTGATTAAAGGGGAGGATTATTTTTTGTTTTTTTCATTTATCTTTGGAATTATTATTTTTTTGTTGATCGTTCTTTCACCATCCAGTGGCCAGTAGGTCAACCCTAAAAAATGCAATAGGTAGGAAGGCTGGACTCTTTTGCAGAAGCACTGACGTAAAACAAAATTAAGGGAATAATAATTTTATCCGTGTGTGTTTTGAAGAGCTGTATCTCTGTGATTAGTTGTCGTATTGAGTCCAAACAAGGAGCATTTTGAAACTGTACATATGTTTCTTCTTGTTTTGAAATTGTTTAAAAAATACCTACATATTTATTTTAAGGTACCGTTACATGCCTTATTGCGAAATTGTAAGAAATGGTACGGGAATCAAATGTTCTATTATTTTCTTTGTTTTATGGGTTTCTTAGATTTTTTTTATAAATCAATGCATTTTTTATTCAGCTTTAATTAAGGTCTACAAGTTTTGTTTCTTTGAGATACACCAATCTCAAAGAAACAAAACTATATATGTACCTATACCTATATAGCTTTTAATCAAACATATGCATTCTTTTGTCTTTGATTACCATTATCTCAACAAAAAATAATACGGATGAGGATGACACATTTAATTCAAGGACTGTTTTGAAGACTTAATAGGTTTTCAACAAGATGTTTTTAAAACTTCATAGGGACTACTTATGGTGGCCCTTCAACGTTTGTTTTAAAAAAATACAAGCATTTGATAAATATCCCTATCTGTGTACAATTTTTTGTAATTTGTATTCTTGTATTAAATATGTACCTACTTATTTCTGCTTAAAAGAGTTCGTTATTGGTAGCCATAATTTTAATACACGCTTGTGAAGTCCTGTGTGAAGTCTCAAGGTTTGATTTCAAAGAGAAATACGCTGTATTTTGGACCTCGTTTACAGTTTTTATTTTTGACTGGATAAAAAGTAAAATATAATGAATTAAATTTACAACTGTCTACCCAGTTCGTTCGAGTGCCGCACGTCAATGGGTATATTATATATGTTGGTATGCGAAGTTCAATAATTGTTATCTGGAAAATGATTTTTGTTGTTCGGATTTTGACAACTCGTGTGAAATAGCAGCAAAAGATTGGTATTCTATCGTGGAAGTGGATCTGAAAGTATTAAATCAATTAGGTAATAATTGTAATAAGTTAACAAAATGTATTTTTAGTAATGATTACCATGAACAAAAGCGGCTTCATTTTGGCAGGGTAAACTTCCTAGAGGAGAGTTGACAAAACTTTTTAATTTCTCCCTTATAATTTTACCAGCTTCTTTTGGTCTTCCAGGTGTAGGTAAGAGTGTCGATGTTGATAAAGAGTTCTCGGATATATTTTGTCTCCATTCACCCAATATGAGGATCCCATTTTCGTCGTAAAAGTCGGAATACTTTGGAGGGCAATACGCAGCTTGGTTAGTTCTCATAAGAAAGTTGTGCAAATAGCAACAGGCTGATGTTATATTTTGAGCTCTGTTAGGACTGCAAAACATCGTTTTTGCAAGACACAGAAACTTAGAACACACAATGCCAAAGCAATTTTCCACACACCGCCTTGCTCTACTTATTCGGTAGTTGGCAACTCGCTCATCGTCTTCCAGTCTTTTGGGCTTTCTTGGGACATATGGCTTCATAATTCTTTTTCCGAGAGGAAAAGCATCATCCGCAACAAAAAAAATAGGGAAGTTTTGTTACGTGACCGATGGACCATAATATCAACCTACATCAATAACACCATATCCCATCCTACGAGTCGAGAGATTGACTCACTGTACTCCAAAAATACATAACATACATACATACACAACAAAAAAAAAATAAACACAACACTCCAAGATTTTGTTTCAACCCTTTTATTCTTTTAATTCACTTTCAACAAAAAAAAAAAGAAAGAATAGGAAAAAAATCATTTAAAAAAAAGCACAGGCGGTGTTCTCATCCTGGGGTTGACGTTGCATAAATGGGGTAGTTTGTTGCGGTAGGTCAAGAAATTTGCGTCCTATTATCACAGTAGGTAATATCCCAAGTAGAAAAGAAAAGAAAAACCTAAAAAGGAAAAGAAAAGTACATGAAATGAAAAGCATAAAAATAAAGAAAACAAAAACAAAAAAAAAAAATACTTTTCTAGTTAGTTTAGTTAGCTCTTTAAGCTTTGTTTATATCTTTATTATAGATATAATTTTTAGATTTTAGGGGTTTAGCTTTTAGGTGGGGTTAATTTTAATTTAAAATAATTTTTTTTCTTTTGATCCATTGGAAGATTTGCCCAAAGCCTCACCCTTACACTAATACAGTGGCATAGGTAGCTAAGTTTGTGCAACTCCTTCATTTTTCTTTTCCAGTTTCCTATTATATAACCCCTCCACTATTCCTAACCTCTTCCTTTAACACCGGCATGTTTTAATTTTGTTTGCTGAGTGAGAGGAGTTTTAGGAAAAGGGCAAGAACCGCCCCAACCCGACGAGCTTAGCCGAGCTAGAGCAAGCATGCCACAGCCCTTTTCCAACTCCTAAAGATGCGTCTCCGTGACACCCTCAACTCGCAACAATGGCGCCCAACGGATAGAACGGCTTTCAGATCGCTTGGGACTCCAAGGAGATGATTTTTCTTTTAAGGTCATCCCCTTGGACTCACAACAATCTTCCTTTTT
Source organism: Dasysyrphus tricinctus (assembly GCA_963921185.1). Lineage (NCBI taxonomy): Eukaryota > Metazoa > Arthropoda > Insecta > Diptera > Syrphidae > Dasysyrphus > Dasysyrphus tricinctus. The sequence goes on along the minus strand of OY992531.1, from coordinate 168,507,514 downwards.
TAAATTTGTTCACATTTTTTTTTTAGTTTTCCTTTCCTTTCCTATCCTTTTAGCACAAGCTTGGAAACCGCATATGCTCTTTGCTTGGCAAAAGATGGAGTTCAGCTGTCCAATCTAGCAGGTCTAGAACCAGTAGATTTTTGTGAGGTAGAACAAAATCTTTCGAAAGGCAGAGAGCGGAGTAGATTTCAACTGCAGTTCACTCACCGCTATCCATACAGTCAGGCACAGCCAGACATATCGAGTGGCGTGAGTGGGGTGCTTTGGAATTCTATTCGTGTGGAGGGTTGTCTCTGTTTCCTAGCCAACCAACTTTCAGGTTTTTTATCAGAAAGCTCGATGTGGCAGGAAAACTAGGGATAACCTGAAACACTCGTCGAGTCTCAAAGGCACCAGTCACAGGGATTACTGACTTTTGACATTTGACAGAAACAGAAAACTTAATAAAACTCAACATGACATGAATTAATACAAACTTAGCAGGACTTTACAAAGGACTCACATTTTTATGAATCGCAAATTTTTTCCTTTTCTCTCATTCGTTTTGGAAACTCAGTTGGGACTTCACACGCCTTAATATGAACATTGGAAAAAACCGAACAGATAAATTTAGTTAATTTTTACAAGAAAAGAAAACTTTTTCGTGAATTTTTAACAATCTTTTTTTTAAACTTTGGTAACATCCGAAACATTTTTAATTTTTTTTTTATTCTTTTTACACATATTTTTTAAATTTAGTTTACTTTTTGAAATATTTGAATTGTTTTAGTTTTTAACATTTCTGATTTTTTTAGTTTGATTTTTGAATTATTTTTGAATTTTTTTTATTCTTTTTTTTTTGAAACTTTTCTTTCAAAAGTATACCTTTATTTTTTTTATTTTTATTGAATTCTTTATACATCCTTTTAAATAACTTTTGAATTTTTGTTTTTTTTTATACTTTTAAAACTCATATCAATTTTTTTGATTTCTTAAAATATTTTTTTTGAAGTAAGAGAAAGAAGTTTTTTTTTCTTTTGAATTTCTTGTGGTTTGTTTTTTTTTGTATTTATATAAAATAAAAATGAGCAAACAGACAGGAGCTAGCAAGAAGAGTACCTTGCCTCCACAGGAGAAGGAGAAAGGTAAAAGGTCTGCTAAAACCCGCTCTAATTCTTACCAAAGCCCTCAGGTCCAATTGGGTAATCCTCCTGGTTCTGAACTTAACCGCACTTTGCCAGATCCTTTTGATGAATTGGTGGAAGATGAGGTGAATAATCTGAGAAGGGGATTAGGAGCAGGGGCAAAGGGAATTGCTGGGAATGGGACAGGAAATCCTCAGGAAAATGATCGGGAGGATACTCCTCTAGAGTTGTTAGGAAACCCCGAAGAAGAGGTAGAGACTAGGGACAGTGTGAACAGACTGACTAGAGAACTGGAACGTGAGAATTTACTGTTGACACAAAAAGACTTAGACTTACAAGACCATAGAGAGAACGAACTGACTAGTGGGGGACCTATAGGGGGAGAATGCTTAAAGAATGCGATTGACTTTGCAGTTTCGCGTTCAATTTACGAGACGCATCAAAAAACCATGGCTTTGCTTACAGAGCAGGCAAAAAGTTTAAAGCTGATGCAAAGCATGGTCCAGACAGTCTCTGGCAATATGTCGACGATGAGCGAAAGGCTCAACTTAGTAGAAAGATCTACTCTAGCTTTTCATGCTAGACAAGAGCAGCAAGAAGGAGCATACTCTGATCCAAATATTGATCCAGACGTTAGTGAGATAAGGGTTGCTACGACAAACAAAATTTGTCATAAGGATCCACCATGTAACAACCACAATAATAATCATGGGAAGAGGGTGGACATCCATAAATGGGGGATAAAGTTCGATGGAACCTCCAAAAATATGACGGTGGAGAGTTTCATTTTTAGGATAGAGACTTTGCAAAATAAGAACGGGGTCTCCAATGAACAGGTTTTCGCCAACTTTCACCACTTAGTCACCGGAACTGCTGAAAAATGGTATTGGCAGTTCCTAGAAGAAAAACAGGGAGATGAGTTCTTGAACTTCTATGATTTAAAGTCGGAACTACTTAGACAGTTCCGCAACAGTAAAAGAGACCATGAGATACTTAGGGAAATAATGGACAGGCGTCAGCAACCAAACGAGTCATTTGACGAATTTTACGAGGAAGTTAGGGGTCTGACTCTACAAATGAGAAATCGACCAAGCGAGAAAGATTTAGTGTCCATGGTCAGACAAAACGTGAAGGACAAGATAGCGACGCTGATCTTCGGATGTCCTATCAAGGATATCCGAGATCTAAGGGAAGAATGCCGACGGGCTGAAAAACACTTGACGACTAGAGACTGGAAGATGAAAAAACAAATAAGTGCAATAGACGACCATGAGGTAATACGAACTAGACATTACTTGACTGACTCTGAAGACGAACAAGAAACACACATTTCTGCAGTACAATACAACCGTACAGACAGACAAATGATGAACGCAAAGACAGACAAACGAAACTCGAATTACAAAAACAACGAAAGAGACAGAAAGACTGAACATACCACAGACAAGAACTCGAACTCTCCGTCGTGTGCCTCGACGTTCCACGCACTCACATGTTTTAGTTGTGGTCAGGGGAATCTTTCGTTCAAGTGTGCCTCATGTCAGGGAAACATGAAGGTCGGAAGTGCACCCGGGTTCACTCCCCCGACAAATGTATCCCAAACGGAGAAATTGAACCCGGACAAATAAAAATTTTAAAACGCGAAGAAAAACAAGTAAACAATCATTCAGAAAAAACAGTGCAATATAAAAGTCTTCATGAACGCATGATAGAATATGATGAAGCAAGAAGACGAATCTTCAATGCTGAAATAAAGCTTGAAGAGGATAAAAGTAGGAATTTTAGAAAAATATCTAAGCTTAGGGAAAAATGTGCAATGTTCAGACGATCAAAGAGTAAAATAGAAGCGACAATTTTAACGGTCTCAAATGACAATAGACCTTACGCGGATGTCAGGGTTAACGGTGAAGAGATGACCGGTTTATTGGACAGTGGTGCATCTGTGAGTTGCATGGGAAAAGGGGCAATAGAGTTCTTGCAGAAACATGACATACGTATGACTCGAATGACAGTTGACATTAAAACGGCGGACGGGAAGAACCAACACATACACGGATGATTTAAGACTAAAGTCTCATGGGGTGGTAACACCCAAGAGATGGAGTTGTATGTCGTACCAAGTTTGACACAGCGGCTCTATTTAGGGGTAGATTTTTGGAGGACGTTCAAGGTCGCTCCAAATGTCATCAGCGCGTTAGACATTCCATCGCCGACGGGAGGGCAAGAGTCTGATCCTATGCGTCAGCTTACCCCAGCACAATCGGAAGAACTTGAGCGCGTAAAGCTTACATTCCCTTCTTTTGCGACGATGGGATTGGGTAAGACTACGGTCGAAGAACATGTCATTGAGATGGAAGACGACACAATTCCCATCAAACAACGGCATTACCCTATCTCACCTGTCGTGCAGAAGTTAATGTACGCTGAGCTCGATCGCATGCTAGAACTAGGTGTTATCGAGGAGAGCAACAGCGCTTATAGTTCTCCAGTTGTGTTGGTGCGTAAGCCAGGCAAAAACAGACTTTGCTTGGACTCGAGAAAAGTAAACGCGGCCACAAAAAAATTCGCCTACCCTCTGCCGCACATTGAAGGAATCCTAAGTCGACTCCACAACACGCACTACATATCGAGCATCGATTTGAAGGACGCCTTTTGGCAGATTCCTCTGGAGCTCAAATCAAGAGAGAAGACGGCTTTCACAGTCCCTGGACGACCGTTGTATCAGTTCACGGTTATGCCGTTTGGATTGTGCAACGCCCGCCGCCCAGAGAATGTGTAAGCTGATGGACAAAGTTATTCCGGCTCGTCTGAGAGAGAATGTCTTTGTCTATCTCGATGACCTCCTGATTTGCTCTCCAGACTTTGAAACCCACATGGGCGTTCTCAAAGAGGTGGCGAGATGTTTGCGTGAGGCGGGGTTGACAATCAATGTAGAGAAGAGCAAATTCTGTTACAAAGAGATCAAGTACTTAGGCTATTTCGTCGGTGATGGATGTCTAAGAACGGATCCAGAGAAAGTTTCTGCAGTGAAGGATTTCCCTGTACCAAAAACCCCTAAACAACTCCGTCGTTTCTTAGGGATGACGGGTTGGTATAGGCGCTTTATTCCAAATTTTGCGTCTATATCAGCCCCAATGACAGACTGTCTGAAGAAAGGGAAGGACTTTGTAATGACAAGCGAAGCCTTGACTGCTTTCGAGGATTTGAAAATGACTTTAGTGACAGCTCCAATACTGACTAACCCAGACTTCTCACGACATTTTTATATACAATGCGACGCTTCAACTTCCGGCGTAGGGAGCGTTCTTTTCCAGATGGACGAAGAGAACGGTGAACGACCCATAGCATTCATGTCCCAGAAGCTTAATTCCGCACAACGGAACTACAGCGTTACGGAACTTGAATGCTATGCGGCCGTTTTGTCCGTTAAGAAGTTCCGAGCGTACATTGAAGGATTACCTTTTACCATAATAACTGACCACGCAAGCCTTAAGTGGCTGATGACACAGAAGGACTTGAGTGGTCGGCTAGCTCGGTGGAGTTTAAAGTTGCAAGGCTTTGACTTCACTATAGAGCACAGAAAGGGAATTCTTAATGTAGTCCCGGACACCCTCTCTAGAGTACATATGGAAGAGATTGTAACCGAAACGCCAGAAGTTGACTTCAATTCCCCATGTTTTGCGTCAGAAGAATATGTTGAATTGAAGAAGACAATCAATGAGAACAAAAACAAATTACCTGACATTTGTATTTCGGACGGCTTCGTATACAAACGGACCGACAGACGAACAGGAGACCCTATTCAAGAGGACAGAGCCTGGAAACTCTGGGTACCAAAGGAGTTGTGTAGGGGCCTTTTGGTATCAGCACATGATTCCTTCACTGCGGGTCATGGTGGAATACACAAAACTTTGGCCAAACTTCGGCAAAGGTATTTCTGGCCAAATATGACCACCGAAGTCAGAGATTATATTTCCAACTGTGATATCTGCAAATGCAGTAAGCCCATTAATGCTATTTCAAGGCCACCCATGGGACAACAGACAATAACGGAAAGACCTTTTCAACGACTTTACATAGACTTTTTAGGACCATACCCACGAACGAAGACAGGAAATACTCACATTTTTATAGCACTGGACCATTTTAGTAAGTACGTTTTCCTCAAACCTTTGAAACGAGCAACAGCAGCTGAGGTAGTAAAATATCTTGAAGTAAACGTGTTCCACATGTTTGGTGTACCTGAGTACATCCATTCTGACAATGGAAAACAATTCGTGTCAGAATTGTTTTCCAGCTTTCTAAAAAAGTACGGTGTAAAACATGTGCGTACAGCCTTTTACTCGCCTCAGGCTAACGCTTCTGAGCGAGTTAATCGCTCTGTATTAGCAAAAATTCGGTCCTACATCGGTAGTGACCAACGCAATTGGGATCTTCACGTGAGTGATACAGCCTTTTCTTTGCGGAGTGTTTTACACGACGCTATTAAGTTCGAGCCATATTATGCCGTTTTTGGATCTCAAATGGTCCAAAATGGTGAGACATATGAGCTGCTCCGAAAACTCGACTTGGTCAAAGAGAATGATGTGGAAGTAGTGTTAGACAAGCGTGATAAACAGGCAATTCTAAGGAAGCAAATATTTGATAACCTCAACTTAGCTCACCAAAGATCGACAAAAGTATACAATACAAGAAGTAAAGACATATCATATAAGATAGGACAAATAGTTTATAGGAAAAATTTCAAACAGAGTAACAAGACTGATAAATATAATGCAAAACTAGGTGCAAAATATCTCAAATCAATAGTTTTAAGGACAGTAGGTAATTCCCTTTATGAATTAGGGAACTTGAGAGGCGAAGTGGTAGGAGTTTATCACGCAAAAGACATACACTCCTAATGACGCACTCAGCTGCTGTTGTTCTTTTAACAATCTGTGATATATATGTGATGTGGTGTTTATTTATTTATTTATTTTTATAGTTTAATTAGTTATTTATATTATTTATTTATTTATTTATAGAGTATTTATTTATTTATAGAGTTTAATTTAATTATTTATAGAGATTTATATTTATTTACTTTATTATTCTGTGATATAAGTGTAGGTGATTGTAATAAATTATTTATTTATTCTTTTATTAAACTTTTCTTCTGTGATATCTTAATTTAAACTTACTTGGGTCAAATTTTTTGTACCTGACTGTGATAAGAATCTTAATGTTTTGAGATTTTGAGAGATGAAGACTGATTTTCATAGTACAGATAACTACTTATGTGTTAAAATGTGTAATTCACTATACATTATGCTTTGTTCAACATTTGCAATAATTGATAGAAGAGAATTGAAAACATATTCGAGAATCCAAAGAAATAATAACTTCTCAATCCAAAACAATAATAGACGTAAAAGCAAAAAGTACTTAAAGTGTCTAAAAGAATTAACTACAAAAAGTATGTCTGGACATGAAACTGTAAGGTTAACTCAGGGAGTGGGACGTGCCACACGTTGAGAACGGCGGGACTAAAAAATCGTTTTTTCTTATCATAACAACTATAATCGGTCGACTTTCTTTTTACGAAAACATTTTTCTCACGACCACTCGGTAAATGTTTCGAGCCTGTTACGTGACCGATGGACCATAATATCAACCTACATCAATAACACCATCCCATCCTACGAGTCGAGAGATTGACTCACTGTACTCCAAAAATACATAACATACATACATACACAACAAAAAAAAAATAAACACAACACTCCAAGATTTTGTTTCAACCCTTTTATTCTTTTAATTCACTTTCAACAAAAAAAAAAAAGAAAGAATAGGAAAAAAATCATTTAAAAAAAAGCACAGGCGGTGTTCTCATCCTGGGGTTGACGTTGCATAAATGGGGTAGTTTGTTGCGGTAGGTCAAGAAATTTGCGTCCTATTATCACAGTAGGTAATATCCCAAGTAGAAAAGAAAAGAAAAACCTAAAAAGGAAAAGAAAAGTACATGAAATGAAAAGCATAAAAATAAAGAAAACAAAAACAAAAAAAAAAAAAAGATCTTGTCTCTGAACTGCTGAAGGAAAATTCACAAAACACTTATCTTTTCCAAATAGTCCAATAAGAATGTGAAATGATGTGTTTGCTGCTAGATAAATTGAATGTTGATTGTTGACCCTGCAAAATAGGAGAAAAAAAATGCAATAACAAAATTATGAAACATTTAGGCAGTAAATGAAAAAGAAAAAAGAGGAGATCCCACCGGCAATCCATAATGGTGGTTGTTGTTTAGGAAGTTCCACTGGCCACTTGATGTTGCACTTCGATAGAAATTCGTTATATGCGTTTATGTTTCGGTTTTATATAACTCGTTTTTATGTTTGTTCACGTTATTATTAATTATTTTTCACAATTTAAGAAAGAAATAAAACAATTGCATAAACGAAGTCTAATCTAATAAACACAATTAATGATCTGTCACTTGTCAATCTTGACAGGCTGAATTGTCAGCACAAGTGCTGAATTGCAATAATCTGCAATGTTTACACTAAGTAGTCATTAGTAAAGCTGTGATACTAAATGTTAGGAATAGTATTTAATTAGGGAGTTAGTGCAATATTTTAGTATTAGGTATTTTATTTATGAAAAATTTTATCTTGTCTTTATTTTATGTTTTAATTTATTTTATTTTAGTTTAATTAGATACAATTTTTTTTGGTTAGTGCAATATTAGTAATAAGCAAAGTAGTTACACCCACACACAAAATATATACAGAAAAGTGGTTAATACAAATACATTATTGTACAGATAGGCAAAAGAGAGTCTAGCAAGTTTAATATTGCTGAAAGGGGAAACTAGATTTGAATTCCAGTCTGCACACCAATACAAACAAAAAAAGTTATGATTTCAAAATAGGCCATAGGGCAACGACCGCAGATAGGCAATTTGATTTTGCAATTTTCTGTAAATATTCATCAGCTGTAACCGTTGCAGAGTCACCGAGAAGAGCTAGAGAAAAAAAAGTAATCAGGAAATATAAAAAGTACACTTCCATCGTAGTGTGAATTTTTTTATTGTTCAAAGAAACAATTTAAGATTTAAAAGAAATTGTTTGCTTTCGAGCAAAATACAGTGAATTCCACATAAAGGTAAATCAAAAATCTAATAGTTAATAGTTTCCTGATCATGATGTTGAAATTTCAATACAGAAAGCTAAAGAAAAAAAAAAAGGAAAGACGGAAGGTCAACGGAAGGTGACACGTAGTAGTGTGGTGAAGGAAAAGAAACCTCAATAGGAATCTTTGGGACCCCGTTCTTTTTTAAAAGCAGAGGTATGGTGTTATAAACTCAAAAGCGTTAAAATTCGAATATTTATGGGTGTCTCACATTATTATCAGGTTCGGATCATTAGGCGATAGGTACGTCTCAAGGGCATATACATATACATATATATATATCTAGCCCATAAGAGGAGTCTACCTACAGACTTAACAAACATTTGGTTCGAGCCTCTGCCCCCCGTTTCGGGCTTTATCTTCAACAACCATCAGGGATCAGGTTGAAAGGCGGGAAGGATTGACCGTAGATCCCAATTGGATTTGAGGGCTGGGTGAAGGATTTGCCAATGACGTCAAGAAAGTTGGCAATCCAATAGACTGGTTGAAGAAAGGATAGGGTGCTGCAGACAGTGAAATTTAGTTGATCACAGTCCCTTCTGGACATATTTTTTTGATATAACTTTTTTTTTGATTTTTTTTATTAGTCTTTAATTGAATTGTTTTTTTTTTGTTAAAGAAAAGAAAGAGGAAATTGATGGAAGTGAAATTTAGTAAAGTAATTGAGTAAAAGATAAGATTTAAATCTAAAAGAAAAAAAAAAAAAGAAAAGAAAGCAAAAGAGAAAAAAAGAGAAAAAAGTAAAGAAGAAAAGTGAACTCAAAGTGAAAAGTGTAAAGTAAAGAGTGTTTTGAGTCTCTGGACCTTAAAAATAGATCTGTTTGTGTGATATAAAAACAATTATACCTGGCTGCACAAGTAAAGCCGCTTTTTTTACACGAATCCTGAAAAGTGCTGCCGGCAGGACATCGAGGGACGTCTTGAAAAAAGTAGTAAGTCATTTTTAAAACTTTATATTAAACATATAAATACATCTATAAAAATACACTTATGTGAATAAGGGAAGGAAGTACCTACACTCCGGTGCTTCAGATTATATACACCTTTTAAGATTGAGTTTATAGTTTTCACTTTATTTTTTTTCTCTCTACATGAATCGGAGGTAAATTTTCGTTACACTCCGGACATTTAAATTAATCCACATAGTTTTTTTATAATTTTTTTATTTTTTTTTTTTGAAATTATTTAAAACGAATTAAAAGTAAATTTGTGAATATTTTATTAATTTCCTTATCATTTTCGTCTTAAAATTTAACGTAAGATTAAATAAAAGTAAATTTTAATGAATTTTATAATTAAATAAATTGTAAATGAAAGTGAATCACAAGAGTTTTCAATTTAAGAATTCTAGTAGGTCATAAATAGAATTAAAAATGATGTGCTAGTCACCTAAACGAGGTGTGTGGAGGCTCACTGAGCCAGCGATGAGAGAAAAAGAGAGGAAGGAAAACGCGATTGGACAATGACTAGACATAGATGTCTTTATGTCTGACTAAGACTTACTAAATACTTACCATACGGACTATACTTATTCTACATTTACTGTACACTGACTCTATACTTACCTTTTACCTACAATATACTTACCATATTGACTATACTTACTCTACATACTATATACTTACCATACTACCTATACCTACATTATATTTACTATACTCTAACGCTATACCTATAATACACTAACTGTATACTTACTTAACTGACAATACTTACTTCACACTAACTTTATACTTACCCTATTGACCAAATAGAACGATACTTACCTTACCGACTTATGAGATGGACTTCATATACATAATTTGCTTCGACAATACTTACATACGTGGACATGACTTGACCTAGACAAAAGGAGGAAATGTGACTGGAGGTTTATGTTAGGGGCTATCTCCAGAATAATGGCCAAAGAGATAGCGATGGTTGTATCGTTGATACAAGGGTGGGCAGGCCAAACTTTTGCCAACAACATCAGGCAAGGCCTTTGACGACTCGATGAACCACTGTGTTGGTGCGACAGTGGGGCAGAGGTTAATTTTCCGGTGGACAAAAAAAAAAAGAAAACAAAAAAAATACTTTTCTAGTTAGTTAAGTTAGCTCTTTAAGCTTTGTTTATATCTTTATTATAGATATAATTTTTAGATTTTAGGGGTTTAGCTTTTAGGTGGGGTTAATTTTAATTTAAAATAATTTTTTTTCTTTTGATCCATTGGAAGATTCGCCCAAAGCCTCACCCTTACACTAATACAGTGGCATAGGTAGCTAAGTTTGTGCAACTCCTTCATTTTTCTTTTCCAGTTTCCTATTATATAACCCCTCCACTATTCCTAACCTCTTCCTTTAACACCGGCATGTTTTAATTTTGTTTGCTGAGTGAGAGGAGTTTTTGGAAAAGGGCAAGAACCGCCCCAACCCGACGAGCTTAGCCGAGCTAGAGCAAGCATGCCACAGCCCTTTTCCAACTCCTAAAGATGCGTCTCCGTGACACCCTCAACTCGCAACAGTTTCTCACTTCCGACGTTTGCATCTAATGGAAGATCTAATTCATCCTTCAAAATTTGTTTCCCTATTTTTGTTGATGCAAAAACGTTGGCGTCTCCTTCAGAGCCATAAGCACCGACGTCAATGTAAACGAATTTGCAGTTGGCATCTGCTATTGCCATTAGCACAATATACTGTGAAACCCCTTAAACATTATGTTAAGTAAATCTTAGTTAAAATACATTTAAATTGCTCAATAATACTTACTTTATAATTATAAAATAGGCTCCCTGCATTGGCCGGACACTTAATGGCCACATGTTTGCCGTCAATCACTCCCAAACAGTTCGGTAAATTCCAAAAAGCATTGAACTCATTTGCAATTCTCTTAGGAATTCAGTTCTAGTAAGGGGTGGAATCTCATGTTGCAATGCCTTTATGATTCCTACGCATACTTCATCCAGGATAGTTCCAAAATGTTGCTTGCTCATCCTGTAGATAGAAGCGACGTGCCTTTGTATAGATCCACTTGCCAGATATCTAAAGAGACAAAATAAAGTGGTAAATTATTTGATTTTCTTAAGCCTATAAGTTAAGAGCACGTACTCCATAGCCACAGCAAATTTCTCTAGTGGGCATATTTTGTCTGTTGGCCGAGTGTCCTTTTTTGGGCGCAGATATGGTTCTGCCAACTTAAAAACTTCTCCGAATGACTCTGGGGACATGTGAAAGTTTTCTTTAAAGACTGCCCTGTTATTCATCATATCCTTAAATTAAAAAGAAAGCAATTAAGATATATAAAACATAAAATAAACTGAACTTCTTACATCCTTAAAAAAACGCCCTTTATGTTTCCTTTCATTCAGGTAGGGGTTGACCCTGAAGGAAGGGTTTTTTTTAATTTTGTTGGACACAATTGTCGCCACCACAGCTGTAGCGGCCAAAATAACTATATCCTCGATAAAACTACTATCCATATTTAAATAAATGATTTCAAAAATGGTTCCAAACAAATTTATATTTTTACACGAATATATTTGTTACATGACAGACTTGACAGGTTTTTTTTTTTCTCCAACTTCAAAATTTTGCGCGGCAGTTAGAAAAGTTTTTGTAGAGAATAGAGTTGTAGAGATAAATTTTGTCTTTTCCCGATCTGCGTACTAGGCTATTGATTGACTTCTTTATTTCATATTCTCTGGTCAGAACTGCCGGCTCACTAAATTTTTTGATACTGCGTGACAACCCTCGGTTTGTTGGGTGGTTGCTCGATGATGTGTACACAATTTCATTCATGAGCCGTCATTTACGGAACAAAACAAGAATTTTTATAGCGAATCAGTGGAAAAAGTGCAAACAAAATAAAAAAAAAGCTCGTGTGTGTCATGTAAAAAAGGAATCAACACGATTCGTGGCGGAAATAGCTCAAAATAAAAAGAAACAATTTTCTGAGAGTAGTGGAATTTCTTTGCCTGACGCCCAACATAACTGATAAGTGTGTACGCGAAACTTTTCACGCAGGTTTGATATCCGGCACGCGTGACATTCAGGTTTTATAATGTGTACCACGCTTAAAGTATTGACCGTCCCATCGGACCGCGCTCTGTTTGACCAAGCCTTAGGCCCAATTCACATAGAACTGGCTTGAGGTTTTGGTGTGGTTCTGGTGTGCTGCATACATATTCCACGTTGTGGAATTCACATGTTCTCTTATGAGATAATACACACACAGATGACGAGGCGAGGGTATGGTGTCATATGCCATCGTCACACCATATTGAAAACTCCAGTGGCCTACGTAAACGTCACGCCACAATGAAATCTCACACTCACATGTCAAATTGTAAGGCATTAAAAAAATTAAATGTGATTATGAGTTCAATAAAATTTATAAAAATAGAATTCAGCAATGAAATGAAGATTTATGTAAATACGGGAGGACAAAATTACTGCAACAGGAGCGGGCAACACCAAACATGGAAAAAAATAGCGCAACAATTCAAGGCAATTGTTTTTTTTTATATTTCATTTATGTTCTGTGTAGAAGCCATTTTTTGTGAAGTGTTCCTCTGTGTTTGTTGCATTATGAGTTTCCTTGTAATAAATAAAAGAAGACTACTCGTATTTTAAAGGATTTATTACTACAAATAAATTTTAGGTTTAAGTTAACGAACGAGAACAAGAAGAAGGCGGAAGGCGCTAGTAGTTAAACATAAAAAGTAAGAACTAAAAAGGTTGAGTTCAGCAAGTCAATCTATAAGGGATACTTAAGGGTTAAAACAAATGGGTTGATACACCCTACAAACTATGCGTAAGTATTAATATTAATTGAACACTTTATTAACACTCCCACTGTTTAATTAATATGTGATTTTTCTTAATTTAGTTTTAATAATCAAATATTTACATATAGGTATTATACATTTACATACATAGCAAATGAAACGTTAGATCAATCAAGGAAGTCAGTGGTTAACATATTTTCTTATAATTTTTCAATATTTCAATTTTATTTTTCAAGTAATTTTAATCGTTAATCATTTATATTTACGTTAATATTAGATTTCAATTCAAACAGTATCCCTTTTTTAGATAATTACACATATGTAGATAATAATTAAAATAATTCTACTCTAAATTATATACATAAGTAAAATTTAATATTCAATTCAAAAATAATTTTTAAGTAATCAGTGAAATTTTATTCCAGCAACTAATGACATTCAAATTAATTTTTAAATAGCTTTTTATTTTTTTGTTAGTTCAAAGTTATATATCATAAATAAATAATAAACATAATCTGCTCAGTGTTGTACATCAGCATCATAGCAAATCACATCTCGGTGCTGTTGAAAGGATGGTCTTGGTAAGGGCTTGGTAAGTATATCAGCTAATTGTTGTTTCGTGTTAATGTATTCGAGTTTGAAGAGTTTCTCAGAATACTTTTCTCTAATATAGTGGAACTTCACGTCAACATGCTTTGTCCTTTTGTGGAATACAGGATTTTTTATCAACTGTATTGCACTTTGGTTATCTAAGTAAAGAGTCGTATCCAATTTATTAAAGTGACACACATCGGCAAAAAGTTTTTGTTACCAAACAACTTCTTTTATGGTTTGGCAAGCTGCCATATACTCGGATTCCGTCGTGGACAAGGCTACAGCTGATTGACGTTGGGAATTCCATGATATTACATCGGATCCCCATAAGATGATATATCCAGTGGTAGACTTTCTGGTCTCGAGTTCGCCTGCATAATCCGCATCACTGTAAGCTTGTAAATTTTTGTTGCAACATCTTTTAAATGTTAGTCCAAAATGTAGAGTTCCTTTTAGATACTTGATGATTCGTTTTACTGCATTCCATTGAGTTTTGGTCGGCTTTTCCATATACCTGCTTGCTCTGTTAACAGCATAAGAGATATCAGGTCTTGTGCCGTTTGCAAGATACAATAAACTTCCGATGGCCTCTCTATAAGGAGCTTGAATAGGTTCTGTAGAACATCCAAGATGTGCATCAGAGCTGAGTTCCTGGTGTGGGTCCGCAGGGATAGCAACGGCGTTCGTATCTTCCATTCTGAATCTTTCGATTACTCGACGTGCATAAGCAGTTTGATGAAGAAAGATTGTTCCATCTTTATACCTTTCAAATTCCTGTTTTAAGGCTTCCAGCCAATGTTCTGCAGTTTTACTGCTATCAGCTGCAATCAGCCCATCATCGATATGAATTACTAATATCAATCTCTTATTGTTTTCAGTATTCACAAACATACAAGGATCTGCACTGGTACTTTTAAGATTATGCCTCGTCAGAAATTCTGTAAATCTTTGATTCCAGCATCTTGAAGATTGTTTCAGGCCATATACTTCGTCGAAGTCTGCAAACTTGACTGGAACCATTTGAAAAACCTTGCGGCTGCTTCATATATACAGTTTCGTCTATTTTTCCATTGAGGAATGCTGTTTTTATGTCAAATTGTTTTAGATACAGATTTTCTTTGGCAGCGAGGGATAAAATAATACGAATTGAGTCGAATTTGACCACGGGGCTGAAGGTTTCTTGAAAATCTATACCTTCCTTTTGGCTGAACCCCTTTGCGACCAACCTTGCCTTGTATTTTTCCAAAACACCATTTGCATCTCGTTTTATTTTGAAAACCCAGCGATTATCTACAATGGTTTGATTCTTCGGAGTATCTACCAGCTCCCAGACGTCATTTCGTTTCATGGAATCGATTTCCTCCATCATCGCTGTCAACCATTTCTGTTTGTCACAACTTTCTACTGCATCTTGATATGTGATTGGTTCCTGTGCATCTGCAACAAAGAGATTTTCAATGTTCACAAAATCGTTATACCGAGTTGGTGGCTTAACTCGGCTTCTGTCTCTCAATTGTATTTTATTTCCAGATTCTTCAATTTGTGGGATTTCAACTTTTGGGTTTGCGTCTTGATTAGGAGGTTCTTCAGGGTCATCACCGCCATCATCGTCATCTCCATTTGCACCGTCATCACCACCATTTGCAACGTCATCAGCATCATCACCTCCTCCAGTATGTTCTTCATTTTGATTATTTTCAGTTGTATAAATTAAATTAAATAATGGAAACTCCACAAATTCATGGTTTTCTGAAATCTTTTCAGAGTTGATTTTTCCGGTGAAAATAATATCTCTAGCTATTTGAATAGTTTGACTATCTTTAAACCAGATGCGATAGCCTTTTATATTTTCTTCATATCCAATAAACAAACCTTTTTCTCCTTTTGGATCTAATTTTTGTCTTTTACTTTAGGTACGTGGACATATACCTCTTCACCAAAAATATGAAGATTTTGGATATTTGGTTTACGATCATACCACAGTTCATATGGTGTAACATTCTTAATACTACTGTTACCTGTGCAGTTTAATACATAAGTAACCGTATTGACAGCTTCAGCCCAGAATTTAATTCCCAACCCAGCTTCATGAAGAACAGTACGTGCCGCTTCTACAACCGTTCTATTCTCACGTTCAGCAGAACCATTTTGCTCGGGACTGTAGGTTACTGTACGCTGATGTTGAATGCCATACTGCTGAAGAATTTTGGAGACATTTTTGTTGACGAACTCTAATCCGTTGTCTGTTCTCAACGTTTTTATTCCTTTTGGGCAATGTTTTTCTTGATGAAGTTCAATAAGCACTCTGTAACATCCGACTTTGCAGCTAGGAAATAAATCGATCTAAAATGAGAGAGATCATCTTTTAATAATAAAAAGTATCTGCTTCCCTTAAATGACTTCTCCTGCATCGGGCCGCAAACATCGGCATGAATAAGTTCACCAATGAAACTGGTTTTGGATTCACTGGATGGAAATGGCAGTCTGTGTATTTTGCCAACAGCACACGCTTCACACAGGGTTTGACTTTTATCTTTTATTTCAATCTCAAAGTTGTTCAAAATTTTTGTGACTTGTTTAAAATTCTGATGAGCAAATCTTTGATGCCAGATGTTCAAGGTTCCCGATTTACAAAAGTTAGCAGTTGTATATTGTAACTCTTCTAGTACTTCAGTTTGTGGTACAACTTTAAATTTCATAACGAAAAGCTTGTGTTGACGCTCTCCCACTGCAACAGTGCATCCTTGTTTTGTAAATTTACAAAGACTTTTGTTTGATTGCATCTCTAAGCCCTTATCCATAGCAGCTCCCTATGAGAAAAGACTGTACTTAAGTTTAGGTACATACAATACATTCGACAAATGATTTTGTGTCCATTTATTTCCTTCGAAAGTAAATATATTTATATCTCCTTTACCAACAGCTTTCAGAAAACCCCCATCACCAATCCTAACAACCATATCACCTTGCAACTCTTCATATGAAACAAACCAGTCCCTCCTGTGAGTCATATGGTCACTAGCACCTGAATCAAGGAACCATGTTTCCTCGTGACTGTAATGTTTAAGCAATTTGGTAATACTAACATTTATACCAATTACATCTTTAGAGTAAGATGCCCTCATTAATGAATGAGAGCAAAGATTTAAATATAATCGTTACAGTGCAAATAAAGTAGTTAAGTGAATCGGACGTGTTTTATTCAATGGTAAACGTTTATTAAATATAACAAACAACAAACATAGTATTAACAAACAACAACACTACATTTGGCGACGAGGATAAAAAAAGGTATATACGAGTTTAAAACAAATAAATTCCATTTACATAAATCGAGTCGAAAAAAAAAAAACAATTTTCAATATGGAAGGTGGTAAAATTCCATTCTTCAATTACAACGAAGATGCCACCAACGCTGGTGATCGTTGGAAGAAATGGATTGCTCGTTTCGGGAATTTTCTCATCGCAAGCGATATCAATAACATTGATAGGCAAAAAGCAATGTTATTGCATTATGCGGGTGAAGATGTTTTCGAGATTTTTCATAATTTGCCTGAGCCGACCGTAACAACAAAGGAAATAATCGATGAAAAGGGTGAACCAAAAACAATCAACATGAATTGCTTTGAAATAGCGAAACAAAAGCTATTGCAATATTTTTCACCAAAAACGAACGTTGAATTCGAAATATTTTCCTTTCGGCAGGCAAAGCAAAATCCAAACGAGACAGTTAGTCAGTTTTATGCAAGGCTTTTGAAATTGAGTGCAAACTGCGATTTCACAGACAAAGACAAAGAAATCAAATCTCAAATCATATGCACAACAACATCGCATAGACTCAGAGATTTTGCATTTCAAACAAAGCCAACTCTTCAGAGGTTGTTAGAAGAGGCAAAAACATATGAAATGTCTGAAGAGCACGCAGTTAAAATCGAAGCGCAACAGCAACAACCCGAGCAGTGTAACCATGTGAGAGGGAGACAACATCAACACTCAAAGCGCACAAAAACAAACAAAGACGCGCACAAAACAAAAACTTTCACAAATTCAAAACCCAACTGTAAGAACTGTGGCAACAACTGGCATTCTGAGGGTCTCCAACAATGCCCAGCACGAAATGTTTTTTGTAACACATGCAAAAAGAAAGGACATTTTGCTAAAGTCTGCATGAAACCAAAAAATCCAACAAATACATTTAAAACCTACAATTTGCAACAAACAGAAAATGAAACACATAAAACAGCATTTAACGTAAATGATTCCAACAACACTTTGCCAACAGTAACAGTTTCAATTAACAACATGCCAACAAATTTTACAATAGACACAGGATCAACAGCAACAATAATTAGTAACAATGTATTTAACAAACTACCAAATAGACCAACACTAACAAAACACACAGGAAAAATCATTCCATACAACTCAAATATATCCTTGCCTATAATCGGAAAATTTACAGCAAATTTAGTTTTCAAACAACAGTCCATAGCCGAAATAGTATATGTAATAGCCAGCCATGCAACGTCTCTACTCAGTTACAACGCCTCTAAACAACTAAACATAATCCACATTGTCCAACATTTAACAAATAATAGCTTCAATCTTAACATCAAAAACAAATATCCAGAAGTATTCAGAGGAATAGGAAAACACAACAAACACAAAGTTAATCTTTTTATCGATAAAGATGTACCACCAGTAGCACAGCGTTTCCGTCGCATTCCATTCCATCTACGACCAGCCGTTGAAGACGAGATCAACCGATTACTAAAGGCAGACATAATCGAAAAGGCAACGGGTCCAACACCATGGGTATCACCAGTGGTAATTGTACCAAAACCCCATAACCCAACTGCCATTCGAATGTGCATAGATATGCGAGCCGCCAACAAAGCCATTCAACGTGTCCGAAAAGTAACACCAACACTACAAGACATAATAACATCACTAAATGGCACAACAGTATACAGCAAAATCGATCTCAACGAAGGATATCATCAAGTCGAGTTGGATGAGGAATCGCGGTTCATTACAACATTCAGTACTCACTGCGGAGTCTACAGATATAAAAGATTGAACTTCGGCGTCAACACAGCAGCAGAAGAGTTCCAAGATATCATAAGACAAACACTCAACAACATCAAAAACGTCCTTAATGTGAGCGACGATATTTTCATTTTTGGGAAAACACAAAGTGAACATGATGCAGCACTGGAAGAGGTATTTCAACGACTTCGAGCGCACAACTTAACAGTTAATGAAAACAAATGCGTATTCAGCCAACCCCAGCTCAAGTTCTTTGGTTTTGTTTTTTCTAAAGACGGAATCCAACCAGATCCGGAGAAAGTAGCAGTTTTTGAAAAACTTCAAACACCCAACAATGTGTCAGAAGTTCGCAGCATCCTCGGTATGTTAAATTTTGCATTACCCTTTCTTCCAGAATTAGCAACACATACCCAACCCCTAAGAGAACTCATCCAGAAAAACAAAGAGTTCGTCTGGGAAAGAAAGCACGAGGAGGCACTTACTTTTCTGAAGAAGCTAATGGGAGATGCTTCTAAACTTGCCTACTATGACGTCAAAAAACCAACACACCTACATGTCGATGCAGGTCCCGAGGGTCTCTCTGGTATACTGTCACAACACAACAAAAACACCTACGAGATTGTGGCATATGCAAGTCATGCACTTAGCCCAGTCGAAAAACGGTATAGCCAGATAGAGAAGGAGATGCTAGGAGCAACATGAGCAATGGAACATTTTAAGATCTATCTGTACGGAACAAAGTTCACGCTCCATACAGATCACATGCCCTTAATTAGCATTTTTAAAAATCCACTATCTAAACCAACAAGTAGAATTGAGCGTCTCTTACTAAAAACACAACAATATAACTTTAACATTCAACATCAACAAGGTAGCTCAAATCCTGCAGACTATTTTTCCAGACATCCAAATAACAACAATAGTAACAACATAAACAGAAATAACGAAATAGAACAATACGTAAATTTTATAGTTGAAAACGCCTTACCAAAAGCAATTTCACTATCAACAATTCAAAACGAAACTAAACAAGATCCGATTCTACAAACCCTCATCAAAGCAATTACAACAAATCAACACAGTATGTGGAACTGCAAAGAAATAAGTCGATACAAAGGAGTGCGTCAAGAACTTTCCGTAACAGAAGGATGTATCTTGAAACGAACACAACTATTATTACCCGAGAAACTTGTCAACACAGCTATCGCCCTAGCACACAAATCTCATATGGGAATAGTCAAAACAAAACAGCTCCTACGAACAAAAATCTGGTTTCCTGACTTGGACAAACGAGTAGAACAGACAGTCTCCCAATGTCACATCTGCCAAGTGGTTACCAGCCAAAACAACCGCGAGCCACTTGAACTATGTGAACCTACATCAACACCATTTGAAAAAGTTTCAATGGATTTTGCTGGTCCACTTCCAAATGGAAAGTATTTGCTCGTTCTAGTTGACGAGTATTCAAAGTACCCGTTTGTGGAAGTCATCAATTCAACAAAGTTCACGGATGTGAAGAAACTACTGTTGAAGATTTTCACAACATTTGGAATACCACTGAATTTGAAGTCTAACAACGGACCTCCATTTTCAAAGAGTTTATGAAGCATCACAACATACACCATCACAAAACGACTCCATACTGGCCAGAGGCAAACGGCGCAGCAGAAAGGATGGTAAAAACAATCAAGAAAACACTCATATCGTCCGAGTTACAACATTCCAATTGTTTGTCCCAGTTGGACAGTTTCCTGATGGACTATCGCTCAACTCCACAAGCAACAACAGAGGTGTCACCGTTTGAAATGATGTTTAACAGAAAGATGAATAACTTCCTGCCAACAATACATAGGGAAAAGAAAAACATTAGCACAAACGAACAAAAAAACAAACACAAATACAAACTGTACGCAGATAAACGAAGACACACAAAACCATCCAATTTCAATCTTGGTGATGAAGTTCTCTGCAAGCAGAGAAAAATTAACAAATTAACTCCACCGTTCAACCCTGTTCCGCTGAAAATCATTAAAATCATCGGGTCGCAAATCTGGGCAAGAAGAGGAGATAAAACCATAGTTCGAAACTCATCCTTCTTCAAACATTTCTCCAGAAGTGACCAAAGCAAAACACCTCACATTTTAAGAAAAGCTGATAGAAACAAAATTATTTATACAACACCACGAGAATTAAACGAACAACAACAAGAAACTCTGAATAATAATGATATTGAGCCGCAGCAAATTGAAATCCAAAACAATTTTGAAATATCAACACCAGCTGACATTGACAGCCACATCACAACAAACAACAGGGATGTAAGTGAGAATGAAATTTTCACCACACCACCAGATTCACCACAGCCAATACAACAACCCTTACACCGAGAACACAAGCGGACCACGAGATGTCAGATGCCACGACGTTATCGTGATTATGTGTTAGAATAATTTTATTAAATTATTAATAAGTCATTTATGTAAATATTTATTTTAAATTTATTTTTAATACTAAGCAAGGGAGGAAATGTAATGTTTAAGCAATTTGGTAATACTAACATTTATACCAATTACATCTTTAGAGTAAGATGCCCTCATTAATGAATGAGAGCAAAGATTTAAATATAATCGTTACAGTGCAAATAAAGTAGTTAAGTGAATCGGACGTGTTTTATTCAATGGTAAACGTTTATTAAATATAACAAACAACAAACATAGTATTAACAAACAACAACACTACAGTGACCACCGTGAATTTGCATCGAAGCCAGAGCCTCACTGACAAGTCCATCTCCTTGTAATTTTTCTCTGACGTTTGCATTTCTTTTACTCCAACAGTCTCTAGCCCAGTGTTCAGGTTTGCCACACGCATGACATTTTCCAGGCTTTTTTGAGCTGTGAAAATTTTTGTTACAATTTTTTTGTGACGCTTGGCCGTGATTTCTGGGTGTCTTCGACCTTTTTTTCTGGCGCATTTCTTCAAGTACCAGCCTTGAGATAAGGTTTTCTTTGGTTCGCTCAGCTACCGGAGTTGATTCCCAAGCACTTATAAAATAGTCGTAACTCGGCAAAGTTAATACGATTTTGGTCATAATCATATTGTCCGAAATATTTTCTTGCATAAGCCTAAGCTTATGTGCTAAGTCCTCCAGTTTGGCAATATGTAATGCAATGTCATCTGCAGAGTCCTTGGTGATAGTGAACCACTTTTGTTGTAGTGCGTGAATAGTTGCTTCGGATTTTTGTTCAAAGATACCACTGAGTCTATCCCACATAGCTTTTGCCGTCTCACAGTTAATAATGTGAACCATTGTCTGCTCTGTTATTGTTGTAACTATAACTCTCTGCGCCCTTGCATCTAATTTTTGCCATGCTGATAGACTCTTTTGGTATTCCTGAACCAAATTATCTGCAGCATCTTCCTTTGGTTGTGGTGGAACCACCTCGGCTCCCGTGACCACATTCCATACACCTTGTGCCTTCAATATGACACTTATTTGGAATTTCCAAACACCCCAATTTTCCAAATTTTGCAATTTATTAATCTTCAGAAACTCACCTTCCATTTTGTTTCTTTTGTTGAGATCAATTTTCACTATTGCACGAGGCGGATATGATCTTAACAAATTTAACAATTTCCTTATCTTTCATTTATTTAATTTTTTCGGAAAAACGTTCCTGGGACCATAACCTGTTGCATTATGAGTTTCCTTGTAATAAATAAAAGAAGACTACTCGTATTTTAAAGGATTTATTACTACAAATAAATATTAGGTTTAAGTTAACGAACGAGAACAAGAAGAAGGCGGAAGGCGCTAGTAGTTAAACATAAAAAGTAAGAACTAAAAAGGTTGAGTTCAGCAAGTCAATCTATAAGGGATACTTAAGGGTTAAAACAAATGGGTTGATACACCCTACAAACTATGCGTAAGTATTAATAGGTCTGATCCTTTACTTTGGGTTTCTGTGATTTTTAGTCCAAACTTGTGTCAAAAAATTTTTTTTATATGAACTTTGACACAAGTTTGGACTAATAGCCCGATTCTCCCCATTGTGAGGAATCACAAGTCACAAGCTCTTGTGACTACTCCTTGTGAGGATTGTTGTGATTCGATAACATTTTGGTATTCTCCCCCTAATAGTCACAAGAAAACTCACAACGAAACTCACCACAGCATTTTGTTGGTAGCTTTTTGACCGACGAGCGCACACATCAACAACTCTACAAGTAATCGCAACGAACTAAACCAACACACCCACAATATGTATTCATGTTTCTCTGTCTCATTAATACAAAGCAAAATAATATCGCACCTTTGTCCTATTCTTTGGTAAAGAAATGAAAGAATACATATATTTTGTTCTCTTTCGCACAGAGAACATAATGCAAGAATATAATTCAATGATTTGTAGAAACTCAAGTAAATTTTGAGTTGTGACCTGCTCTGGAGCACAGTACACATATTGAAGGTAATATCATTAGCGTGTTCATTTTTGTTCAGTTCTGCGCATCCATCAAAATCTGTGGAAAATGGCGAATCCCGTGACCCCTACTAGTTTAACATCAAAATTTGTTTTGTGTTATGTGCTCCTTTGTTACTTATTTATTAGCAAATACAATTATTATTTCAAGCTTTTTAGTGTTTATTAACATTATATTGTCATGCAAACAACATTCGTTCCTGGTTTTTAGTGTTATTTATATTATGCTTTTGTGTTTGTTTTCTTCGTTGTTGTTGTAATACAGCGGATGGGGTCACGTAAGGCTGCCACCTTGAATTTCTTTGACAGTTCTCATTTCGGACAACATGCGCAAAATAATACCTTAGATATGTGCACCTACTGTGGCTCTGGAGGAGATCACAATTTCTCTTGTTTTTATGACTCACAAGTTGTGACTTTAGGGGGAGAATACGAAAAAGTCACAAAATCAGTTTCACCACTTCTTGTGACTTGTGAGGTATCAGTGACGATGGGGAGAATTACTACGTTTACAAGCAGAATCGAAAGCTCGAGTTGAAATAGGGTCGAATATTCAACCCAGGTTTTTGGTTACTTGAGTTGAGTGCTCCATTTAGAGTTGAGTTGAAATGGTACTGAGATTCCAGAAAAATGAATGGCATTAATGTATTTATTTTAATGCAAAGCAAATATAATTTAATCAACACGAGTACTTTACTACACGTATCTTTTTAAACAAAACTATATTTGAAGACAAACATACAAATAAACAGACCAAAGTGTATTATCTGTAAAGCCAACTCCTCGACCCAGGTTTTTCGTCACAAATTTCGACTCGACTCAGCTCCCCGAGCGGAATCGAGTCGAATCAAGCTCATTTCAACTCGAGCCAGGTATACAAAGAGTTGAAGCGAGCTTCAAGCTCGCTTCAACACCACATGTAAACGTAGTAAATAGGGCTATAAAATGCGCAGAAATGCACAGAAAATCACAGAAATTCAAAGTAAAGGAACAGACCTAATTACTACGTTTACATGTGGTGTTGAAGCGAGCTTGAAGCTCGCTTCAACTCTTTGTATACCTGGCTTGAGTTGAAATGAGCTTGATTCGACTCGATTCCGCTCGGGGAGCTGAGTCGAGTCGAAATTTGTGACGAAAAACCTGGGTCGAGGAGTTGGCTTTACAGATAATACACTTTGGTCTGTTTATTTGTATGTTTGTCTTCAAATATAGTTTTGTTTAAACAGATAAGTGTACTAAAGTACTCGTGTTAATTCAATTATATTTGCTTTGTATTAAAATAAAAACATTAATGCCATTCATTTTTCTGGAATCTCAATACCATTTCAACTCAACTCTAAATGGAGCACTCAACTCAAATAACGAAAAACCTGTGTTGAATATTCGACCCTATTTCAGCTCGAGCTTTCGATTCTACTTGTAAACGTAGTAAATATTAATTGAACACTTTATTAAGTCCCCTTTCACACGAAGAAACAAGTTGCTGGAGATTTTGTTGACGTTTTCTTTTAATCTCCTTAAAAATCTCTTGTACCTTTCATACGAGGAAACAAATCTCCAGGCAATTTTTGAAATTTCCTTTGAAAGTCTATTGGTTGAACATACCTGAAGCTAGATGTGAAAGGAAATGTCAAAAAATCTCCTCAAATCCTCGACCGGGGAGATTCTGTTCGCCCCTCTTTCCTCCTGCCCTTCTCACCTTGGAACTAAAAGTTGCTGGCAACTCAGTTTCCTCGTGTGAAAGGGCACTAACAGTGTTTGTGTGTATGTGTCACTTCTATGTGAACAAAGTTCACCACAACGATACCACGCCCGTAGCAGGCCAGAACCACACCGGGCCCAGGCAAAGAAATTCCACTACTCCCAGAAAATAGTTTCTTTTTATTTTGAGGCTATTTCCGCCACAAATCGTGTTGATTCCTTTTTTAAATGACACACACGAGCTTTTTCTTATTTTGTTTGCACTTTTTCCACTGATTCGCTATAAAAATTCTTGTTTTGTTCCGTGAATGACGGCTCATGAATGAAATTGTGTACACATCATCGAGCAACCACCCAACAAACCGAGGGTTGTCACGCAGTATCAAAAAATTTTGTGAGCAGGCAGTTCTGAGTGTCAAACCATCATTCAGCGTGTACACATTGTCAGTTTGGTTTGATATCCAACATGGCTGACACTCAGGTTTGATAATGTGTACCACGCTTAAGCCACTTCTGTGTGAATCGCGCCTTAAAGGCCAGGTCAAACAGAGCGCGGGCTGACGGGACGGTCAATACTTTACCCCGAGGCCACACGAGCAAGTACTTGCAAGCAAGTTGCAATACATACACATTTGTTTACTAACACAAACAAACCCAAGCAACTTGCTTATCAACTACTGGCATGCAAGTTCTGAAGCCAGTAGTGAAGCAAGTTGAGAAGCAAGTTGGGAGACAAGCAAGTGGAATGCAAGTGGAAAGCAAGTGGAATGCAAATTGCGAATATGACAGGCAGTGTATGTAACCAACTTGCTTGCAAGTACTTGCTCGTGTGGCCTCGGGGTTACTGGGAAAGAAAGAACGCGACGGTCAAATTTTGTTTGTAAAGGCTTGGTCAAACAGATCGCGGTCCGACGGGACGGTCGGGAGCGCACCTCACTTCCGTAACCAAAGTTGAACGAAACTTGACGAAACCTTCCACTTCGCAATTATCGCCGCGTCCATATGCTTTCCGTGTATTCGCTTGTTTTCTTCCGACCACTTAAGTGCCCCTCCGAGCATTATAGTTCTAGCATTGTATATAAATTCTATAGTATTCTCATAAAGAAAAAAAGCTCGTGGCCATCTATGCGTCCAAATGTAAAACTAATTTTTGTTAAGGGATCTCGGTAAGGCGATCACAGCGAACCTATCGACCAAATGTCTACCTACAAAATCGTGTTTCATGAGAATACTATAGATTGGATATACAATGGTTCTAGCTTAAAGGTAGAACTATAATAGTCGGAAGGGCACTGAAGCTTATGTCAAAAACCAACGAAAAGTAGCTTTCCGAACCGAAAAAAGGGGAACATACCCATAATGTAATTCTCATCTATCTCTTTTTGGCGTTCCTATTTCACAAAATGTCAGTTTTACTTAAGTGAGGTGCGCTCGGGAGCGCACCTCACTTCCGTAACCAAAGTTGAACGAAACTTGACGAAACGCTCCACTCCGCAATTATAGTCGCGTCAAATGCTTTCCGTGTATTCGCTTGTTTTCTTCCGATCACTTAAGTGCCCCTCCGAGCATTATAGTTCTAGCTTAAGTTTTCTGCTGGGAAAAGTGAGGAACACAGTTCGATATTAAAATCAAGTTACCAAACACACCTTATTACGTTTTTTATGTTGGCAAAAGTTTAATTTTATTTGACAGAAATAATTTTCTCTGCAGCCGGTCAAGTTGGTCAAAGCATTTCTTTATCTTTAGAAGATAAAACAATTTGATTTGCATTTTGCAACGAATCGGTAATTCACTATTTCATTAAATAATTAGATTTTAGCAGCTCAAATATATTTTCTTTTAGTTCTTGAATACCAAAAATGCTTTCCTTAACCCGCAAGTTGTCCTATGCACCAAAGTAAGTTTGCATTAATACTCTATTTTAATGACCATGAACTTGTGATTACATAAAATCAAATTCTTTTGCAAATATCTATGTTTTATTTATTAATTGCATTTCAAGGTTGGTTGTTAGAGCTAAACATACCTTACCAGCCTTGTCATACGATTATGGAGCTCTCGAACCAATTATCTGTAAGGAAATAATGGAAGTAAGCTGTTCATAAAAAAAATACCACAAAAGTGAAAAAATAATAATAAACTAAAAAAATAATATTTCAGATTCATCACACTAAACACCACCAGACATATGTCACTAATCTGAATGCAGCCGAAGATCAACTTAAAGATGCTCAATCCAAGAATGACGTATCGAAAATCATTTCGCTGGGTGGTGCTTTGCGCTTCAATGGTGGTGGTCACATTAACCACTCAATTTTCTGGCAAAACCTCACCCCAGATCGCACAGAGCCATCAAAAGAGCTCAAAGCTGCCTTGGAGGAACAGTTTAGCAGTTTCGATAACTTCAAAAAAGAATTGAGCGCTTTAACTGTTGCCATTCAAGGATCTGGTTGGGGATGGCTGGGATATAACAAGAAGACTGGAAAGCTTCAACTTGCTGCCTTACCAAACCAAGATCCTCTTGAAGCTAGTACTGGTATTTGAGAATTTTATGCAGATTTTGTTTTTGCGGAGAAATTCAAATTATTATTTATTTTTATTTAAAGGACTTATTCCATTGTTTGGCATTGACGTTTGGGAGCATGCGTACTATCTGCAATATAAAAACGTACGACCATCTTATGTTGAGGCAATCTTCGAAATTGCCAATTGGAAGGATATCTCAAATAGATTTGCTGCTGCAAAGTAAAGAGATATTTATTTAACTGCAACAAACTTCTTTATTTATGTGATGTGATTTAACAGATATCGATGATGTAACGTCTTTAGTTACAATAAAAACAAAAAAACAATCAACCATTAATTAAAATATAAAAACAAAAAAACAATCAACCATTAAATTAGGGATGAGCGATATTCATCGATATTAGCAAAATATCGATGTTGGAAGGAAAATTATCGATATTCTAGTATCGATGTTGAAGCTTTCGATGTTTCCCTTATCGATGTTAACATCAAAAAATCGACCTCAAAAAAGAAATTTAATGGGGCATATTCATAATGTTTGCTAAACTCTTGCTTAGTTGTTACTAAGCAAGTCCAGAGTTTAGGCTATTCATAAATTAATTTAAACCTAAGGTTAGGGCTAAACCTGTGGTCTAACTTTAAACATAGGAAATGCTGTGTTTAAGTAGTTATTAGCACAGCCAAATGTCAAATTTGATTTTTTTTGTGAATTAAAAAGTTGAAAAGTAATTTACATATATCAAATAAAATGCTATGTAAACTTATCGTCCTGAAAAATGTCGATTGATACCGCAATTGGAGAAGATATGGATATTTTAGATGAATTTGAGTTAGGAAGTGAATTGCAAAATGTGCCAAAAAGAAAAATAGAAAAGAGAGAAGAATAGAATAAGAAAAAAGTTTCTTCTCTGGTGGCGACCAGTTTTCCGGGGCCGATTCTGGTTCTGTGAAAAAATGAAACGAACAATTTTTCACGCTTTCACACTAATTCCGATTCCCGTTCTGTGAAAATGTGCAACCAAACATCAAAAACTTTCATTATGAATAATTTGCTTTCACGCCGTCATTTGGAAGCGAATATCCAAAATGAAAGCGTGAATACGAACAAGCAATGACAAATTCAATCATATCTCTCTCTCTGTCAAATCCATACAGAAAAAAGTGTTCCTATCTCACGCATTTCTCTGTTCTCTTCAAAAACACAAGTAAATTGAGAGAATCGTGCAGTTTTCAGGAGAAATGGTAAGGTGGTTCTAGCATCGATAATATAGTTTTCATTCACAGAACCAGAATCGCTTATTTGTGGCAAATGAATCGAAAAAGTGAAAGCAATGGTTGGCAGCGAATGTGAAAACGATTCATTCGATTCACTTTTTCACAGAACCAGAATTGGCCCCCTGGCGTTCGTGTTTTGTATTTTCTTTAGCCGTTTTCCTTTGGAGGTGGCGAAGTACTTACGAGTAGATGAAAACCCTAATCTAGTACTACCAACTGCACATGCTCTCATGCGCGAGTAGATACATTTTACATGGGAAAGCAGTTTGATGTGTTCCATTGAAAAAAGCTGGCAAAGTACTTGCAAGTACTTCGCCACCTCCAAAGGAAAACGCCTTTTGTTGTTCCTCTAAAAATATAATAGAATATTTGTTCGATTTTCTTTTTTGGATTTTTTAATTAATAGTTTTGTTTTTTTACTTTTTTCGACATGCAATCTTTGTATATGAAAACCATAGTACTATCATGGTGGCACTCGAAGAGGGCGACATCTCAAGTCTCCAAGGGGTACCTTGACGTGGAGAATTGTGGAATAAGTGGAAGTGTGGACGTGAAGAATAGTATAAGCATGGGAAAGACGTATACTGAATTTATGAGAGTTAGAGTGAATCAGGTAGAAGGCATTTTGGAGAAAATATTCAATTTTGTTTTGGTTATCGGTTTTGTTTACATTTTTTTTACTATGCAGATTAGCAGATAAAGCTGAAAGACACAAAAACAACAATTTCGGATATTCTTTTTGGCTTATGGGGTTTTTATGGTGCAAGGGAAAGGGGTAGGTATACATGTGAAGGTGTATTTGTTTTTTCACAGCTGTAGGCGTATCGTCTTCAATATATTTGGGTTTCTATGGTGCAAGAGGAAGATGTTGTTATACATTGTAATATAGGTAGGTAGGTATGTGGGTTAGTTTTTACAACTGAGTGGGTAGTTGAGAACCAAAACTCGTCATATCCAAAATTTTCATTTTGTGCAAATGAAAAAAAAAAACTAATTAAGGTGAAATGGTAGATGTTATAAAAGATTTTATTTTATACCTATAATCTTTTTATATGAACATTTTTCATATACAAAGCTATAATAGAAGATTTTTAAATCTATGTTATGATTGAGAGCAAACAAGTATTGGAAGTTCCGTTTAAAATATATTTAACAATTAAATTTGGTTATGAAGAGTTTTGTTGTAAATGATTGGATATGGCCAGTTTCCCCACCATTCCCCCCTCTCACAATTGCACCCTCTAATATAAAAGCACTCCCCTGCTTTCCAATCTTTAATGACCCATTTAAAATGGTTTACAATAAAAACCTGTGAACGTTTTAGTTCCTTCTTATATAACATAATTAATAGCCTATGATGGATAAGAAGAGTTTTGAATTTTTTACATATGGGCATGGGTCAATATTTCAAAACATTAATATTTTTCACTCCAAAGTGGACCCTCGCTCAAAAGAACATATTTTGGTAGACGAACAATTATGTCTCTTAATAACTCTATAATAACCACTTTAAAACAAGGAGTCATAACATTTGATCAAATCTAACGGTTTTTTAAGTCAGGGAAATGATACTTGTATCAGGGGAATGACAAAAATTTATATTTACTCCGTTGATTAGATGGATATTTAATTTTGCAAATGGTTTCAGGAGTGTAAAGAAAAAAGAGAACAAAAACTAACATGAAA